>MU968359.1:18726001-19465357 GCA_034641835.2 Pinus albicaulis | reverse complement strand
GATGACAGGAAGAAGGAGACCGACAGGGGCAACAAGGGGACAGAATCAATTACGGTCAAGGGCAGAAAAGGTGCAGTGACAATTGATTTTAGAGTCTTTGCCGGGCGGTGTTAACCAGGCGCTTCTTCACTTAGGGTCAGTGTGTGGCGTGCGTTAATTTTAATTTTTAAACCCTTTCCGTTGTTGAGAGCAAGAAAAAGTGTGCTGCGTAGCTGAAAATAAACCTACGGAGAACAGAAATAAAATGCTCAGAAAAATAACGACTACGTATGCATCTATCTAACCCAAGAAGGTGGGTCTCTCACAACTATCTTGGAAAAGAAAAGTAAAAACTATGGAAACACACACAAAGGAAGCTCAACGAGATCTCGGGTCAAAGACGAGAGATACGGAGGATAAAGTAGCAGAACGAGGGAAGGATGCTCGAAGCCAAGAGACGAGAGGCAGGTGGGTGGAAAAGGTAATGGAGAAAAACAGAGACAAAGCGGCCTTTAGAGGAGGTCCAAACAAAACGACAAAAGGTGATTTGAAAGGAAAAGAGGCTGATTTCAAAGGATCTGGAAGTGAGGTCACAGATCTGGAAAAAGAGGGGGCTGAAGCTCTGAAACCGACGGCTGAAACAGCTAAAACTCTTCCAAAAAAAGTGGAGGGTACTAAAGCCCTAAGGGGCTGGGTTCCCACTTAGATGAGTAAAAACAGATCAGATCTTGATCGGCGGAGTAGACATTTGGAAGACAGCGGAAAGGCCAAGCCAAAACCCGGAAAAAGTGCGAGGAAAAATCTTTGGAAAAAAGTGGTCGTAGTTTGAGCACAGTCGAGTGCAGTCGCAAGAAAACGGTGAAAGGAGTCGACACCGGTCCGAGTCGCGGAGTTTAGGGCCAAAAGTCGACACACAATGGAATTGTCTCGGCGACGATTTTGAAGATTTGCCGTCTCGAGTGGTGGTGGCAAAGCTTACCTACTTGTGATAGGGCGACTTAGGAAGTTAGAAATTTTTAAGTTTTTAGGGTTTTATGTGAGAAAAATGACATAAAGAAGGGGAAAACTAAACGTGAAAAAGCCTAGAACTGAAGTAGTTGGATATGGGAATAGAAGCGACCGGTATGTTTAAAACCCGTGGAGTGCCATTTAGTACTTGAATGCTGTGAGTGTACGAAAAAGAACCACTTTAGCTACGCATAACTAATAGCCCTAACAACAATAGAGGCTGCAAAACATCTTCAGATCTGCAATTAGTAGTTAAAATGCTGCAACAAACAGATCTATAAATGGAAAGACATTAGGCAGAAAAGTAAAGAGTTTGCTCCATGCATCCAACGGACAAGACAAGAACACGATTTTTTGAATGAATTTTTATATTATAGGGCACCTGGGAGGAAACAAGAAGGTGTATCCAGATCTCCTCAATGGGATGGGTTCTTTGTAGTCCTCAGCACTTCAGATCTAAGCTTTCTCTCTCTTGTAGATGTAGAAAACCCAATGAAGAAAGTAGAGCTCAATGGCAGAGGCCTTCAGAAGAGGTCCAAACAAAACGACAAGAGGTGATTTGAAAGGAAAAGAGGCTGATTTCAATGGATCTGAAAGTGAGGTAACAGATCTGGAAAAGAGGGGGCTGAAGCTCTGAAACCGACGGCTGAAACAGCTAAAACTCTTTCCACAAAAAGTGGAGGGTACTAAAGCCCTAAGGGGCTGGGTTCCCACTTAGATGAGTAAAAACAAGACCATCTTAAGCGATGCGTCGAGACAGGTCGGAAGACTCTCGGCAATGCGCAGTGAAACCTTAAAAGTGTTAAAAATGCCGGAAAACAAATGCAGTCAATTCGATTCGAGTTGCGTGAGGGCTTAAAAATTGTGTTTAGTGCGGCGACTCCGGAGTGTCCGTGCACGTGTGCCTAGGGGCAAAGTGCGACCCCCCTCGTTTCAGGTTGTCCTTGCCGCATTTTCGTAAAGTCGCCGTTTCGCCAAGTGCCTGTACGCCACCTGCGCAATAGGGCCAGAAACACACGGAAGTTAGAAATTTTAAGTTTTTAGGGTTTTATGTGAGAAAAATGACATGAAAAGAGAAAAACTAAGCAGCTAAAAAAGAAGCCCTAGGGCCTGAAGTAGCTGGATATGCAGGAATATGAAAAACGACAGCGGTCGTAATTTGAAACCCGTGTGGAGTCGCCATTTGTTAGTATGAATTCTTCGTCGAAGTGTACGAAAAAGAACCACTTTAGCTACGCATAACTAATAGCCCTAACAACAATAGAGGCTGCCAAACATCTTCAGATCTGCCATTAGTAGTTAAAATGCCGCAACAAACAGATCTATAAATGGAAAGACATTAAGCAGTAAAGTAAAGAGTTTGCTCCATGCATCCAACAGACAAGACAAGAACACGATTTTTGAATGAATTTTTATATTACAGGGCACCTGGGAGGAAACAAGAAGGTGTATCTAGATCTCCTCAATGGGATGGGTTCTTTGTAGTCCTCAGCACTTCAGATCTAAGCTTTCTCTCTCTTGTAGATGTAGAAAACCTAATGTAGAAGGTAGAGCTCAATGGGAGCAAAATGGTAGAAATGAGACCAAGTGTATAGATCCAGAGTGATCTAATAGGCAACAAAAGGTGAAGAATGATGGGGAAAACCCTCCTATTTATAACAAAATATTGGGTCCTTCTACATCTTGGTGCATGATTAAAATAATGTTAATCACATCTAGATCCACCTCTATGGAATATTTTATTATTATTTGTTGGAGGGAAAGGGTGTTTGACTTGGGTCAAACCCCTTGATTAGTGAAAAATAAATAAATAAATGATTTATTTATCTTTTTAAGGAAGTGGTTGGGATATAATCAAATAAATAATGATTTAGTTGATTAATGGTGGTTGATTTGGTCATATTTAACAAGGAATATTATTTAAATACTTATTCCTAGAAAATAATAAGATAACTATGGGTTTATCTCATTAATTTCTTTGTTTTTGGGTTAAACATGACTGGGAATAATAATTAAATTATGGTTTAATTAATTATTCCTTTTGGGGTTTCCTAATTAACATAGTGAAAGCAGTTTTACTTGGGGTAAAACTGGTCTTACATGGTGTACTTGGGTCCATCTAATGATGAAAGGTTAGGTGACCAAAAAATGGTGTAACAACGCGGATATTGGAAAACTAGATGTTGGAACTGTGCAACTAGGGGAAAAAATGAAATTTCCATTGGGAGGAGTGGACTGGTTTCATTTAATGAGGAAATCTCAGAATATTTTTTACCGTTCCCTTAGAATTAAATGGCCATTAATGGTAATCTGACCATTTTTACTACGGGTGGCTTATAACAAGGAGGGCGTGGGTCTTAATTGGTCCCTTTATTGTTTCAACATTTGGCGCCATGTGCTTATCTGTAAGCTTTGTTCTCCTACCATCTCTGCATTTTGCATGTCTGGTCGCGAATCCCTTTCCGATGAAAGAATTCATATTCCGAGCAAGAATGACAGCCATCAACCCTACAAAATAACTTTCAACGCCCCTCATGACGTCTATTGAGGAGGGATCAGACGAGGTCCGAGAAGTAGTTTTGGACATGGAAGAAGTTGAATCCAGTTTGGTGAAGGAAAAGGGTAAGGGAAAAGTGTCAAAGTGGGCTACTTCTAAGCCTCGCACCTCTCTGAGGAATGTTCGATCTCCTAGAAAAACTTCCAAGGAGCATTCCACGAAGGGTGATTCGTCCAAACGGCCGATGACTGATGAACCACTGCAAGTAGATCCAGTTTCTTGGCGGCTACATATGTTAAGCCATGAAAGCCTTCAGCGTGTAAGCACGGAATCTTGGTGCAGTACGGGACTGTTTTCATATGCAATTATCCCCTCAAGATGTCCCTGTGGTTGGTGAAATGCACAACATGCTCCCTCAAATGAAGTTTGATGATTATGATCTTGCCAATGAAGCAATGTTCCCTAAGATGGCCCTAGAAAACTACTTGGAACATGTGTTGTATGATAATGTACTAAAGGTAGAGCCGATGCCATGAGCACGTGGATTGCACAACGTGGGAGTACCCCATCCTCTATTTTGGGTAGTCCCCCATCACTTTCTTGTACGTTTGCTAATTGTTGACCTTGGTCCATGATGGCATGCTCTGGATTCAGGGAAGAATCCTAATTGATGCCGTGCTAATTCATCAAATCACCAACCTACCCATGAGGGGGCCCCATTTGATGAAAGGGTTTTGGAAAAGCACCGATTTGAAGGTAGTAACAACGGTAAAGGAAACGTACGAGGTCGAATGGGACAAGAAGGGCTTTTTGGTCTAGACCATCAATGACCAGGTGGTGCGTGTGGGCACCCTTGTCCTAGAATGTAAGCTTATCTAGAAATGTCAACTGAATACAGTCCCGACACATGTTATTTCCTTGGCAGTGCAGTGCGAAAAGTGGGTGCTATATAACTGGTCACAAGTTCTCTGTGAGGAGCTTTTGGAGAATGTGCATGAATCACAGGAAACGGGGAAGTCGTTCTACTATTCATGGAAAATGCGCGGGTAGAATGGGAAACCCCAGAGGATATTGTCCTTCCCAACATTGAGCCCAACATTTGCAAGGCGGTGCACTATGCCAATTTATGGGACTCATCGAATGACAAGCGAGTCGAAGAAAACAATTTTTACTGGGTTATTTTTGCAAGCGCGTTGACGCAGACTATTCATTCCCAACCATGACTCTTGCCTGCCGTATATGAGAATTATAAGAGCGTGGTGGTGTTTCAGGTAACAATGCACCACATCACGATCAAGGCATGTAAAATCCCCAATTGGTATCCCTTACCCTACATGGTTACGGAAGCGGAGGTTTACCAGGTCATCGCCTCATGGCTGTAGTCATGGAAGATTGGGCTGGGCTCTACAAAGCATATCACATCTTCCACATCCAGGAAAGAAACAACCCCGAAGGATACGAATCCGAAAGAGACAGCCCTGGATCTACAAGACACAATGCCTAAAGATACCACTGAGCAGCACATAAAGACAGGTGGAAAAGATCAAGAATTCGTAGAAGACCTGGGTGCTGACGATGATGCAAGAACAGACAGAGATCAGGAACTGGTAGGTGACCACGCAGAGGTGGACCCCGGCGAGTTGGATGGGCTTGGTGGAGATAGTGCAAAATTCTTGTGCGACATCAACCGTGGAGGAGAAACATCTAAGGGGCCGCACAAGAAAAGGAAAGGGTCCAAGATGGGTGAAGAGGAGGAGGTTACTCTAACAGAGGAGGACCTTGAAATTTTTTTCGATGCAGTTGCCTTGACGTTTGAGGACCGGTGGAGCGCCATGGAGGCTCAACACAAGGCCACAGTGGAAGCCTTGCAGTCCAACTTATAGGTTCTACAGCTGAAGGCCGATACCTTGCAAGCAAGCGTGGATCAAGTGAGGCTGATGTAAGCGAGCGTGGATCAAGTGAGGCTGATGTAAGTGAGCATGTATCAAGCGAGGCTGGCACAAACGAGCCTCCCATCTACAACAATCGTTGCAACCACAGGAAGCAAAGTCTATACCCTCCTGGGCACCACGATATCTCTAGATCCAGCATATTTATGCGCACAAGTCCACGCCTGCTCTGAGGTCGGCCTTGACTTGGCCAAGTTACCAAGTGGGTAGCTCCACATGTTACACATCTTCATTTCAGCAGAACTTCAGGATAGGGAGGTGCGCACCCAGCAGCAGGTTAGCGAAGCTGCAAGTTGTAGCCGCCAAATCGGAAGAGTCCCATATGAAAGTGTCATTGACAGGTTACGCGGCAAGATTCGCGATATCGCTATCCTCGCCTCTGCCACACTGCAAGCTAAAGTAGAGTTCCTGGTTGCAACTCTCAAAGCTTCCAGGTCAGAAGTTCAGTCCATAAAGGCAGAGTTTGAGTGGTAGATTGCTATATTTCAGGCGTAACTGCAGCCTAAGACTCCCCCTGAAGTATGCACACAATGGGTGACTACTATCCAGAACGTTGTGGCTGGAATTTAAGCATATTTCACTTATGGCTTCGCCTTACTCAAAAAATCCATGAGACTATGGACCTATGTGAAAAAAGATCCTTTAATCAAGAAAATCAATCAGGAACTATGCACAAAGGAGCAAGAATTTAATTACTTACAAGAGGTTCTGCCTACCCTTATCCTTGATCAAAGAATGACACACCTTCATACCAACTAGGCGTTGTAGGGTGAAATGGAGGCACTCCGACACCAAAAGAAAATTGTCACCGATCACATGAAGCCTTGGGCGGAAGAGGTCATTCAGCTCTCTCAGGACCTTGATGTTGTCATTCATAGCGTGAACTAGACAATGCAAAAGGTCAGTTCGGTCGTTGAAGGGCCCCCATCAAAACAATTAGTCGATACCATGTAGAGCACCGCAGACCAAAGTGCAGGTATCTTGCCACCATTTTCTACGGATATCAAAGCGCTCGATCTCAAAATGAAGACCCCACATCCAGTGTGACTCGGGACGAGTCACAAGATTGTGTTGGGGGCCTGTTGGATCAGGGTCCCCTAAGTTTGACAATTTTTCCATATTTTGTAATAATATAGTCTTGCACAGGGGTTTTGGGGCGGGTCAAAACCCCTTAAGAATTGTAATGGGTCAAAAGGGTAGATCAAAGTGCCACAAAACATGATTTGCAGACCATAGGATAACACAGGCTAAATAGTATAAATAAGTGAATAGATCAAGTCTAAGAGGTTAGTTTTTTGGATAAGACTCAATGTGGAGAATAGATCTGGATAAGTTGTGATAGTTTGGTGCGGATTGGTCTGGGTAGAAGGTCCCTAATGGATGTGTGCACGGAGACCTTAACCCTGCTGTGTGCAGACCCCGGTGGCTGTGTGCACAGGCTGTTAAAGTGGTTGTATGAAGGATCTGAATTGATTTAGTAATAACAAAGTATTGCTGCGGATATCTGAGTCCTTTATGCATCTATTGGTTATGTTGTGAATGTCATCGTAGCTTGTTTCTGATTTATGTACTGCACTTAGATCTCTTGCGCAACTTTGGTTGGGTTTATATGACTTCTTATTGGATAGATATGATGGTATAAAGCTTTGATATGATGTGTTAAGGGTTAGTACTTAATTTATGATCGTTGTGTTAACTTGCACATGGTTATCTACATACTTGACCTAAATCTATCTGTAATGAGTTTATTGGTTAAAGCTATTGTTGCGAGGGTCTGTTAAGGCTGTCTGAGATCTAAAGGCACCCACATCATTCCAAATCTCTCTCTCCGGGTGTGGAAACCTAGTTCCAACACCCCCCCATACTACTTCGGGTGAGACTTTGAATTTGCGCAAGCAGGTCACTCCCGAAAGTGCCAGTAGTAAGAGGGTTTTTTTGGTTAACCTCACTTATGAACTTGGGTCAGGACCCCTCAAGCCAACACTTGTGAAACCACAAAATTCAATGGCTCATATTTCTTTTATCCTGGTGGTTATTTGTGGCACCAACTTAAGCTAAATCGTGAGTTTGAATGATAATAGGGTTATTAAGGCATTATTTGAGGTATTTTAGTTGATAAAATCGTTATTGTGATATTATGTCTATTTTATTACAAGTACATAAATCAGCTCCCAAATATTTTTCAAAGAGGGCATTACCAATTTGACTTGAGAATATTTTTCAAAAATTTACATTGTTTCTCCTAGATCTAAATAAGTCACCCATTTAGTTAAAAATGGCCTCATTTTTTGTGATACCTAATTCACTATGATTAAATATATGAAATATGCAATGGTATGGATTTCCAGAATACTTGTGTTTCATAGCATACAAGCACAAAAATAGCCGATTTTAAGCAAATTTGTCATTTGATTTGATTGTGTGAAAGTTGCGTGTTTAATTTGATGTAGAATCTCAAAATATATTTTTCTATTTTTTAAAATTAAGATGTGTAGCATCTTTATGCATCAAATTCCTCCCTAGTGGCATAATAAATGGGTCAATAGAGAAAAAAATGAAAATGATAATGAAGGGTAACATCTCTGTTCAGTGTTGCTCCGAGATCAATATATAAAATGTTTTCATTGAAGCCGATGCAAATGAGGAATACAGTTGGGTATTATTGTGATCCATTTTAGCACACATACAAGGATATGCATATCAGTGTTGCCTGCTACTCATTTATGAATGACTTTGATCCATTTTAGTATGCACATTGCATACAAGTATATGGTTATCGATGTGGTATGATGCTTAGTTATGACACTACTAGATGTTAATTTCTTTAATTATTTTTAGTAATTTAACTTGAAGCATAATGATTTTTTACTCAAACACGTTCATCAAATGGTCTTTTCATCATCAACTACAGTTTATGGAAAACCTTAGGTGATTCCTCGTGTAGAAGACTTCAAAATTTCTGCAATGAGTCCCTATGGATGTAATAAGGTCTGTTGTTCAACTTGATGTGTGCATCATAAGTTATATCTCCATATTGTGTTTTTCAGTTGTTGAATGGCATTGATATTTTAATAACTATTAATATTTTCTGAGTAGATTCTTGCATCTTTTTCAGTTAAAATAATTTCGTTATTAGTGGTTAGATGGACCATGTAGCTACAAAAAATAATTCATTTTCCATCTGTTTCTTTAGCTCTTCCTTGAAGAGATATCCCGTGATATTTATAATGTAGATCTAGTCTAGCGGAGAATGATTTTGTTGAGCTACTTCAACCCGATTGGAGCTCACCCAAGTAGCCAGATTGGTGAAGATATGAAGAGAATTCCAAATAACTGCATGCCTTTCATCCAACAAGTGTTTGTGGGTAGGCAACCTGTGTTGAACATATATGGTAAAGATTACCCAACGAAGGATGGCATAGTGGTAGGATTTAATGCTATATTCAATATTTGATGTTATTAGGCAACTAGTGTTGAACATATATGGTAATGATAAACCAATGAAGGATGGCACAACAGTATGATATAATAGTATCTTCAATATTTGATGCTATTATAATTTTTTATAGAGATTCCAGTTTGTTTTTTAGATAACATAGAAATTTGTGGTTTTGGATATAAACACATGAACTTACTAGCAACATAAGACCTTTCCCAAAATGTAATATTAGTATGCGGAAGAGTCAGACTCTTAGGAGAATTTATGAGACTATTATAGATTAGAACATATGTATTTCAAACCACAATACTTGCTAGTTATTGAACATTGTTACTTGGAAAAATTTAAGAGCCCATTTTATAGGTCATAGATCTTTGAACCTATTGATTTTGAAGCTTGCATATGATTTTGACTCTTGTCGACTTTTTTTATTATGCTACTTTAATTCCTCGTGCATTTATATGTTTATGCATTTTATATTGTCTATTTGTAGCTATTTATTTTCTTTCTACTATACTTGCAGTGGTATTAGGTTCGAGACTAATTCATGTGGTGGACTTGGTTTATTGTCATATGTGCTTCATAAGCTATTTAATGCAAGTGACATAGGTAAATTTACCCCAAGTTTCATGATTGATATTTTTTTCCATAAATTTAGATCACATGATAAGGAGATATCAAAACTATTTTAAGTTATAATTTATCTTTTCTATGTCGGAAAAAAGGCTTGTATAGCTTTTGTGTATTTATTCCTTGATTTTTTTTAATATAGTACTTAAATTTAGTTATCCAATATGAACAATTCATTGATTTTTTGACATTTTAATATGTTAAGGGTATTAGCTTAAGAAGAAATTACACCTACATTTCACTTTTTTAGTAAATCTAAGTCTTTTGCTGCTACAAGTACATATTAGTATTGTCAATGACCAATGAATATATGGGAAAATTTAAATAGTTCTTTTAGGTACTGGATGCGAAATTTTCAGGTGTTCTTTTCTATGGTGATGTTTTATTTGATTTATTTATGCAGGTCATCTCCCAACATAGTGGCTACTATCACCCAATTGAATAATTATTTATTTATTTATTTTCACTGGGGAAAATATTGATATTGTTGATGTTGAGGTATATGTTATTTAAATCCGTTATAGTATACTTTATTTTATATTCCAGTGTTCATAATATTTCATGTCTTATGCTCTGCATTGTATCTTCTTTTATTTTCATAACATGAATTTAATATTGATGGTAAGAAGCAGGAGTTGAAGAAAGAGGAGAGAAATAACAATGGAGCGAAAAATGCAGGAAGAGAGAGACAAGAGAACCAGTCTAGTGATACCCTTACAACCAATATCTCGTATGAGGCACATACATAGATACTGATGGTCGAGTCTTAGAGTTGGTGAATTCACCTACAATGCCTTGGAAACACAATGTTAATTGAAGTGATGAAACAATATTTTATGTATAAATTGTAGTCCAACTAAAATTAAGTTGGAAATTCGTATTGTAATATTTGACATTTCATATAATATAATTTATGTGGTTGAAATTATTTATAGTTGTACTTGACATTATTTAGTATTGTAATTAAAATATGTAACTTTGCATTTTCATATTAGATGAACATGCACATTGTATGACATTTTTTTATTTAGTCGCAAATGTAGAAATTTTAATACAATTATGTATTTCCTAAATTCTCCTAATCTAACAATTATATTCCACTGTTAAATATAGAATCGCTTCTACAAAAATCTTTGAGGAAATTTAAAACACGATCGCCAATTGCAAATACATGAAGAAAGATCAATCACACATAACACAAATGTTTTTATCGAGAAATCATAAAGCTAAAAACCCCACTATCATATATTATGCATATATCATGGATCATGAAAATCTCATACAAAACTCTAATCCAATAGCTCTTAGTACAATACACTATCGTCTCACACTGTCATACAAAAATTAGCAAATACATGCGCCAATTTACTGCCTCCAGACAACTTGCCTCCACTGTAGAATCCCTGATGGTCAAGAACCTCTGAATGATTAATTATATCTTGACTTGACTGCGAAATACTCATAGGCATCTCTAATGTGTGTTTGGTTGCAAGTGTGCACCCACTAATGTCACAACTAATAGTCAAATTGTCCCTTTCACCTATCTCTCAACTGGGTCTCCACTGGATCTGACATGCATGTAGTTAACAATAGTAAATCTTTAGTTGCATGTGACATCACTCCATGTGAATTAATTTAATATTTAATTCACTGATCTCTCACTAGAGTATATTTAGTTACAACTAGTTACAACTAGCACAACTAAGTTAAACTACTTTACAACTCACATAACTACACGTCCAACTCTGTTACAACTTTTTATCACTCAGTTACAATGAAGTCCACTAGCATGTCCCACCAACCAACCTTTGAACTCGAAATTCCTTCATTCAATTGGTTTACCACATCAGTTAACTGAAATTAAGTGCTTCAAGAGAATAGATTATTATTTATTATCTAATTATTATTAAGAGATAATAATAATCGACATGTATTCTATTTTTAGAAATGCAATCCACGAATCGACTTCGCACATGCATTCCAAAAATATATGCCCATCCATACATTGAATTTTATCAACCATATATAAATATATTTCTGCTACAAATAGAATTTTCTCACTATTCTAAAAATAGACATACACCTAAAAATAGCCTGTGTGGGCCCCACCTAGTGTAGGTGCTTAATTTTCACTAGGATCAAGGATTTTGTTTCCGGATGCCAATTTCATTGTTTTTTGTTGCAAACTTCAACACTCCCTCTCAACAAGAAAGGAATGTATTTGCATGTGACATGAAACTCCATGCATTCACCCTACAACCTTTTTATGCGCCCTGCAATTCATGTATGAAACACTTCTCTAGTGTTTCTTGCACATGCAACACTTGCATGAAACACTTCCGAAACTAAATAGACTCCAAACAAATGAATCAGTATAATGCATCTGTCATCAAAGTCTTCTGACTTCTGCTAGTACCAACTGCACATGTCTTCAAGATCCACTGCATTGCTGACCTCTGCATCCATGCACTCTGCACTCGCTGTCAACTCTGATCCGCACTCGAGTATTCGACATTGCCACTTTGATTTCATGTCCTTCCGACACTTGACTACATAAATCCAATTGATCCTACTACTGTTGTACTGCGGGCTCTTCGTAGCTAGGTTCAATTCATGAGGTCCACACCATCTCAATGAATCTTGCCCAGAAATTTCTTCTTAAGATTATCCATATATATCGCCCCACCTCTCACTTGGGGGTATAGCTGCATGCACTCCCTCTGCCCATTTGGGACGAAATTTATCTGCATGAGTGGTTTCTCCCACTCCATATCCTCATCTTGTGGCTGCTCCACATCCCGAGGTTCACTCTTACCTGCATGCAAATCCAACTCCCTATCAAGCGTCAATGGCATTAATTTCTCACACTTCCCAACAGTAGGAAGGTCAATATAAATCCCATCTACATCAAGTCTGTAGATATTATTTACTTGAATCCAAACCTTCTTAGATTTCCATGTTGCTTTGTGTCGCAGGAAAAATTTTCCTTCACTAAAGACAACATCATAACCTCTATCCTCTAACATTGCGACTGAGACTAAATTTTTCTTCAAACCTGGAACATGCATAACATGTTTTAAATGAAAGAGTTTACCTGATGCCCTCTGAAAGGTAATGGTACCAATGCTGTTCACACTATATCGTCCGTGATTGCCCAACTCAATATGCATTTGGAGATATTTCTCCTCGAAGTCACTGAAAAGTTTCTTATCTCCCGTCATGTGAAAGGAAGCACCACTATCCAAGTACCACCCCAATCCCAATGCACTTGACACCATGCATGAGATCAATGAGAATTCAAGCTCAAATTGCGAGGCAAAGGCCTCAACAGCTATAGCTCCAACAACTATCTTGTTCTTCTTATTTTGTGGACAATTTGTGGCAATATGTCCATACTCGTGACAGTGAAAACACTTCACTTTGGACATGTTGTGCTCCTTGCCATCTTCACCGGTCTCAGATTTAGAATGGAATTTCTTCCCCTTCTCCTTCTTTTCCTTGGCAGCCAAAGCACAATCCTCTTCATCATCAATATTTTATTAAGAGCCATCTTTGGTGTTCCGCCTAAACTCCTCTTGCACTAGATCTGACCACAGTCATTCCCAATCCAACAGTGTTTCCCATCTGTTGATAGAGACTTCATAATTGTGCCAACTCTTAGGAAGTCCCAAGAGAGCCAAGCTCACAAAATCATCATTAGAAACACTTACTCCTACACTCTGAAGCTCATCCCTGCATTGGACAAACTTTGTTAAGTATACCGGAATAGTGTTGTTCTTTTCCATCCTGATCTTTCTGAGTTTATTCTTCAACGCCAATTTCCTATGGTCGCTGCTGCTTTTGAAAAGATCTGTCAAAGCCTTCCAAATAGAATATGGAGTCACTTTCCCATGAAGGCTTGAGACAATATGGTCTCGCACACCCAAAAGAATCCTCCTCACCCTTGATACTTTTTTTTTCTCCATGCGTCAAGTAATGCAACATCTGTCGAAGTGGGCTTAGGAACATCATTTTCGATGAATTCCTTCAAGACATTACCTTCAAGCACCGCCTCCATCCTATCCTTCCATGCAATGTAGTTCGAGCTTCCCTCGAGTGCATACTCTAACTGCAAACCATTGAAATCCATTTCGATGTTTACTCAACTGCCGCACCAAGTAATTCTTGTAGAAAATTTGAATTGTTTCCACCAACAAACTCAGCTTCTGCTTCAATATTGCAATCTTCTTTGTTCCGATACCAAGAATAAATTTTAATACAATTATGTATTTCTTGGATTCTCCTGATTTAACAATTATATGCCACTATTAAATAAAGAATCGCTTCTAAAAAAATCTTTTCCGAAATTTAAAACACAATCGCCAATTGCAAACACATGAAGAAAGATCAATCACACATGACACAGATGTTTTTAACAGGAAAGCATAAAGCTAAAAACCCCACTATCTTATATTATGTATATATCATGGATCATGAAACAATCTTATACAAAAATATAATCCAAGAGCTCTCAGTACAATATACAATCGTCTCACACTGTCATACCAAAATTGGAAAATACATGCGCCAATTTACTGCCTCCAGACAACCTGCCTCCACTGTGCAATCCCTGATGGTCAATAACCTATGAATGATTAATTCTAGCTTTCCTTGACTGCACAATACTCATAGGCATCTCTAATGTGTGTTTGGTTGCAAGTGTGCACCCACTATGTCACAACTGATCGTCAAACTTTGCCTTTCACCTATCTCTCAACTAGGTCTCCACTAGATCTGACATGCATGTAGTTAACAATAGTAAATCTTCAGTTGCATGTGAGATTACTCCATGTGAATTATTTTAATATTTAATTCACTGATCTCTCACTAGTGTATCTTTAGTTACAATTAGTTACAACTAGCACAACGGAGTTGAACTCACTTAACTGAGTTAAACTACTTTATAACTCACATAACTATACATCCAACTCTGTTACAACTTTGTATCACTCAGTTACAACAAAGTCCACTAGCATGTCCCACCAACCAACCTTTGAACTCAAAATTCCTTCAATCAACTAGTTTGCCACATTAGTTAACTAAAATCAAGTGCTTCAAGAGAATAAATTATTATTTATTGTCTAATTATTATTAAGAGATAATAATGATCGAGATGCATTCTATTTTTAGACATGTAATCCACGAACCGACTTTGCACATGCATTCCAAAAATAGACGCCCATCTATACATAGAATTTTCTCAACCATCTATAAATAGGTTTCTACTAAAAATAGACTTTTCTCACCATTCTAAAAATAGACATACACCTAAAAATAACCTGTGTGGGCCCCACCTAGTGTAGGTGCTTAATTTTACTAGGATCAAGGATGTTGTTTCTAGATGCCAATTTCACTGTTTCTTGTTGCAAACTTCAACAACGAAATCATAATAATTAATTTATGTTGATTATTTGACAACATAAAATCAATCTAAAACTAATAAATTAATAGTTTATAATTATTAACAATTAACATAAATAAAATGAATATACGACTAAATTAGTCGCTTATAGTTTTATTAATGAAAGTAAATGAAATGAATATAAACTAACAATTTATTCATTAATTTAATGAATATGAAATTATAAAAAAAAGAAAGATAAATGACTATTGTAAATGATAAATTTGTGATTAGAAATGACGACTAGATTTTGCATATATACGACTACTAGTAGCAAATTTACAGTATCTTATAACCCAACCAAAATTTAATCATATTTCTTTGGTTATTAATTGGTTTCAAATGATGACTAAAAATTGCATATGTATGACTATTAGTAGGTAATTTATAGTATCTTATAACACAACCAACATTTTAGTCATATTTCTTTGGTCATTAATTGGTTTTTTCGAGTGATCATATAGTAGTATATTTTGTTATGTGTTTGGTCATTAATTATGACAATTAATGACAAAATAAATGACTAAATTTATCACTAAATATACTACTAGATAATAAAATTGAGACAACCAATTAATGACTTAGTTAAAAATGACTAAAAGTTGGCCACATTATAAGATACTGTAAATTAGCCACTATTGGTTACAAAATAAAAAATGGTCGTTTATATGCAAATTTTAGTCATTGTTTTAATAACTAATTAGCCATTTTGTACTAGTAACTCTATTGAAGTCTCGAAATTCGCTGCAACAACATGGGGGATGAGTATTCGGTCCAAACCTTAAAGCAGTTCATTTTCCGTTTGAAATAGTGGCTCCGACTGGCTTAACTAGGTCCAATTACCTTCTCTCAATCTCCATTGGCTTAAAATATGACTTTTGTCTACTAATGAGAAAGAGACATCGGATCATTTCTCTTGTTGATCAGGAAAGAAAGTGATCCCTAAGATAATTTGGGGTTAATCAAGCCATAATTAAAGTTTTTCCTCTTTGGGAAGATGAATTTTTAGGGATGTAGAATTTAATCTATATGGAAAATTATTCTAAGATGCAAACAAAATGAATTATCTTAATCCTATCTCAATTAGGCAGATATATATCTATCCTAACCGAGAGCAAGATATTTTAAATAATTGAGATTTAAAGATGTCTGGATTATAATAAATATCAAACTAACGAAGTAGTTCAATTCACTGACATAATGAATACCAAACACATCCTATCTAGAGACTTCTTAACTGAAATAATAAATTAACAACACTCAAGAAGAAATTCTCAATATGATATTGATCATTTAATCAGTAACTTGAATAATTAAACAATAATGTGTAGAAAATTTTCACAACATATGACTATTCACTAAATCAATTTTATAAGACATATTTTTGAGTAAATAGTTATTTAGAAATCAGAATTCAGCCCTTAAGAGTAGAGATAAATAATAACATAAAATTGAGGCAAATTACTCATACCGACAAAAGTGCACAAATATGAAAGTAAATTGACACATTCCTGTTATCATAAAATGAAACCAACATTTAAAATAATAGTATTATAAATACCAATTTATTAATTCTATTTCTCTAGCTCCGGTCTCTAATAGTCGTTTACACTGCCTGAACTTCTGCTTTCAAAACCATAGCTAGAATAGTGCAAACTCTGTTTATTATACATAACCCAGAATGTAAAAGAAAAAAACCTCAATAATCTCCAGATTTGAGATTCTTCTCCTCCCACCTACAACTCTAAATTCCTATTACATAAATGATTTTAGAATTCCAGAATTGCAGAGGAGAGAAGCCCTTATTACATTTTGCAATCTCCTATTTATAATATTTGCAAAAGAATTATTAACAAGAAAGTTTGTTGAAGATTAAATCCACTCAATCAAATTTTTATTTGCTCAAAATTATATTCTTCAATTGTTGGAGCATTGTCATGATTGATATTTTTTTCTCCTCATCTCTTCAACCGTTTTCCTGCAAAAATTACATCAAAACAAAATTAAAATGCAAAAACAAAATTAAAAATGTCAAATTTGGAATTAAAACAAATCTAATTAAAACTTAATTAAATAAATAATTGAAAATGAAATATAAGCTTTTTATTGATGCTTGCTATGATCTAATTGGTCAAAGATATCATTGACGAATGGATCTGCACTTAGAAGAAGCTGTGGGCAAATTAAAACGCATAAAATAAAACTCAGAAAATTGATTTTGTTTTAAAAATTCGGAGCTTGATCTTCTGCTGGATTTTAGACCCAATAAATGATCAAATTTTAAAATTAAATCATTTCAGAAATGTTCTCCATAATTTTATCTATCTAATGAGCCATCGTAGGTCTCATTTGGCCAAATAAAACTCAATTTATGAGCTTCCAAATTTAATATATTAAAATTGCGAAAACTCTGAAATTTTTGTTACTTAAACTATAAAAATAAAAATTAAAAAAACTAATATTAAATTAATTAATTAAAATATAATATAATTATATTAATATTATAATTTCATTATATTAAAATTTTTTTTTTTTTTCTAAATTGAGCTAATTCTATTTATGTATAAGTAGTAGTACAAAACTGCCGCAGTTTAGCTGCGTTAGCCTGAAACTGGGCTTGAAAGTCAAGCATAATGCTAAAAGGAAGCTGCCCATGTAGGGAAACCAGCTTTTTTAAAACAGTCTCGCCGCCCTTATGATGGGAAACCGGCTGAATTGTTATGGTTGCAAAGACACTGTGACAAAAAGCTAGAACTGTAATGAACGAGAGCCCGTAGGCTGCTAAGTACATAGTAAAACTAACAACATTACAAAAAGAAGCTATGTCTAAGACCATACTGTTCCAGATCGAGGCTGAATCAGTTGGAAGTGCCTGGAGAAGGTTGCTCTTCCAAAATTGGGCAGCCATAGTAGTTTTCCGGATCATCCACATCAGCATCTGTTGCACTCTGAACCATAGCGCCTTGAGCCTCCGAAGTTTCCACCTGCAAGGGAGAGGGACCACGGGGGGGAAAGGCAGCAGCATCAGGCAGGGCCAGGTCTTCAAGAGGAGTGGCAGTCGAGGTGGAGCGAGGCGCGACAGAGGTGGAATGGGGGTCTGGAGGGACTGCAGTGGAGGCATTCACAGAAGTGGAGCGGACAGTGGCATCTTCACATAAAGTAATGGTGATATAGGCAGTAATCGAGGGGCGGGTGAGGGTGCCATCAAACCTCAACTCTGCGCGTTGGGTGGATTGACGGATGAATGGCCTGCAGGTGGGCAGAGGGACATAGACAAAATCAAACGGGACTTCAGAGGCAGTTCTGCTGGAAGAAGGTCGCTCCCCAGCGGAGCCACCACGAGTGCTGCCTCTGCGAGCTGTCATACGAGGCCTGAGACGAGGCATGGCGGTTTCGGCAGCGGGAGTCTTTGGAATAAGGATGGCAATAGCAGAAGAGCTGGGAGTGAGCAGAGGCAGACCACCGGAGTGCAGGACGTCGGGCGGGTTATGTAGCAGCTGAGGGGCAGCGTTCGCTCCAGAACAAAACCTGCTGTTCGAGAAGTGAACGCCCGGAGAGAATTCAATGCAACTGAATAATGAGCAGCGCCGACCTGTGACTGTGTGAGAACTTGGCTCAGCACAGTGTGCAGGGCATTCACCGGCCAAAGGCACCATACAGACGCGGAAGGAGGCGATGTGTTCTTCAAACAGAGAGTCGAGCAGAGTGTCGATGGCCATGATGCACATAACAGTCGAGACGAGGCTATAGAGGTGCCGGCGCCAAGGAGCATTGAATAAGGTTGCAGGCGCATTGAAGGCGCATTTAGAAATGCCGTGGGGAGCCATGTGGCCACCATGCTCACAGGGCATTGGGAAACGGCCGCCACACGTATCCTCTGTCCCCATGGGGCTGTCAAACATCCGCATCCGGAATTCATTATATTAAAATTAAATAATAATAAAAATATAATTTATATTATAATAAAAATATAATTAATTATATTTTAATATAAGCATATTCATTGAAAATCTATTTCAATTTTTTATTAATTCAACATTCAAAATCCTTTTAAGTACTTATGAATTGATTTAGAAGAGGGAAGGAGTTAATGTATATCATTTGCGATATGGAATTCATTGCATAACGCAAAAAATATGCGATTGCAATATTTTAAAAGCGAACCACGGATAGTTACCTAGAAGAATAAAGTGGAATGTATGAAAATTTTGCGTAAAAACAAATGTTTTCATCGTATGAAACCAAATAGCAAGTTTGTTTGCGAAATAATTTTTTGTGATTTTTAAAAATTGTGATATGCAATATCTGCAAACGTTTTATTGTAATTTTATTTTTTATAATTTTATTTATTTTTTTTAAATTTCAAAAGACTCATATTCATATCACAATTTCGCATCTCGCATTTTTGTAATCTCGCATTTTTGGAATGAGGAGAAGGGATGTGAAGTGGGGCCACGTGAGATTAACCATCTTATAAACCGGACTTCAACTATTTTGCAATTTTGAGGTTTTGGATTTGGCAATTTTTTTTAAAATAACAAATTGGAGTAAATTACCAATACCCGAAACATATTTTTGTCTATTGTACCATTTAGCTGGGTCATTTTGTAGGACTATTAGTGAAAAATGAAAAATTAGTAAAAATTAATATTTACAATGAAGACTATTTTAATTGCGAAAATTGAAATATCATACACTTTATACATTTTTTAACCCAAGCGAGAAAATGATCAAACTTCAAAAGAGTGTCATTTACAAACTGGTTGATCAAATGGAGTGAAACAAATATTGTTGGAAAGCTTGTGAAAAATCAAATTCAACAAAGCAATAAAAACAAAATTCTGAGGAAGATAAAAAATGAAAAAAAACGTAGGATAATTAACTTAATGAAAATCCTAAAAGGTGTTTGGCCAAAATTTTTGTAAAAAGGGTTCCCATTATTTGAAGTAATTAAGTAAAAAATGGGGGGGTTGTGTTTTACCACAATAATGCCGACACGCGAGAGAAGAACCAATTATCTCTGATTAAAAATAAGAACTTAAATTTACCCAAAGGTTAAAAATAATGGAATTCACGAAATTGTCTAACATTAAAACATTTCCATAGGTTCTACATAAATAAATTAAGCAATATGAGTTTGTAAAGATAAGTACTTAAAACAGACTAAGTAAAAGAAATGAATCCAAATTTGGGAAAATTTGTTTTAAAACTACCCCATATGAAAAATAGAAGAAGGTAGAGATAGGAGTTTTTTTATAAAGCATATATCCATTTTATGATTGTCTTTGACATTGCTTCGTTGCCAGCGAGCCTAAACAATACTCCGGTGAAGTTGTCTTTTATGCCATACAAGCCTAGTCTCGCTGCCAGCGAACATCCATAGCCCCGACGAGTTTACTTGTATTTACCATCCTTCCTCTTTTAATCACTCTTTTGGTAAGTGCATTTGCAAGCTTTTAGTTTGTGATGTATTTGAGTGAAAAAGGTGGGATGGTAATAGAGATTTATGTTTAATGGACATAATACTTTCATAATGTTTATTCCAAATTCTTTCCCTACAACTATCAATCAGAGACTTTTTATGTGGAGGGGTGAGAGAGATTCATTTTTTTAAACTCAAATCATTTATTTCTTTAGAAAAGTAAACTCAATCACTTAGAAATGATGTGTGTTCCTCCATGAAAAATATTTAAAGCAAGATGAATTTATAGTTCCATAAAGATATGCCTTTAATCATAAATGAAATTCACTTAAATGGATAGAGTAAAAGATTTCCCATGTATGTCAACAACTGTAGGGTAAGAAAAAGATCTTTCACATAAGTCATGGCAAAGTCACCAAAATAAAATCAAAACTGAAAGCAAAAGGAAAATAATTCTTAAACTAAAGTAAGAAAATAAATCAGCGAATTAAAAAATAAAAATGAAGAAAGTAAAAACTAAAAGAAAAACACAATTTTAAAGATAAACTCCAAGAAGACTGCTTATATAATTTTCTTCAACAAATGATATAAAAGAAAATAAGCATATGTGTGTTCATTCCTATGTTGAGATTTAAATTTTTTATCTTGCAAAGTTATAAGAAATGAGGTTCTCAAATTGTAGAGGGTGAATAGCAGTAATGATAGATAATACGTTGAATGAGAAGTTTCTATCTGTTGCAAATTTTTTTTCTTCGAGACAAAACATGCATAAAAGCATCTTAACCATTTTCCAATGAAAGAAATGCTTAAATAAATAGACTATAGGTCCAGAAACTCCCCAATTTAGTTGATTCGATGAGGATCATTACTGCTTCTCTCAAGAATTTCAAAGAGCAAAAATAAATTTTGAAAACTGATCTAGTAGAGGTGCGAAAGATTCATGAAGACCTGAAAAACATAGTTTAATATTAGCAAAAATGAAGAAATGAAAATAAATGAAAGTGGATACATGAGACTTACCATTGGAGAACTATATTTAATCTTACATGAAAGATATCATTTTCTCTAACAAAAGATAACTTGTTCTTTTAATTATAATTAAAAGCATGAAGAAGTTGAATTAATTGAAATCTTATTGACCCAAAACCATTATTTATTGAATATAAAGTAAAACAAGCAGTAAACTAAAAGAAATCAATGTTTCATATTCAAGGAATTAGAAATAAATCGAATTCATAAAAAATGAGGATGAGAATATGCAGCGATGAATGTTATCAAAATATCATAAGTTTCATATTAACTCCATGATTTTTATTAATTGTTTAGATTTAAGACCAAATCCAAGATAATGGAATAAAACATTTACATTCTTCCATTTTCGATTCTGATATGTATTGAAACTTCACTCGGCCCTTGGCTTGCTAGTTTTCCTTTTTGTCGTTGTCATACGGCTTTCACGTATACCTCTTTGTTGCAACTCTATGCACACATGCGTGTATACTGTCCAAACCCACATTTTCATGCATTGGCCATATTCACACATTCCTTTTGCAATTGTGCACACGATATATATATATATATATATAACTGATTTACAAATTCATGGCCCAAATAACTTCACAATATGGCAATCTTTACATGTGGAAGATTTTCTTATTTCATAGTTCAAACCATAGTCAAATTCATTTCTCCAACTCTTAATCGAAGGCTAACTTCACTTTCTGAATTTTCGAATCCACTATTCGAATCCTGCACGAACTTGAGCTCTCACACATGATTATCTGAATACATAGATATATTCAGTCACAACATTATCAACTCACATTAAAATTTCTCTGTGCATTTAAAAATACATCCCAAAAATTGCCTCCAATACAAATCCACAATCTGGCAACCTACAATGTTTAATTCCTGAGCTGGCAATTTAAATACTGTGCGGAACCTATTTCTTCAAAGGGTTATAAAAACCCCAATGTATATAATGTGCCCCTTTATCAAACCATCATTTATGAGTGCGCTTTATTATCTTTGACTTTGATAAAACTTACCAAAGTACCAACATACACTATGGTTGGCCAGACGTTCATACTGCCATCGTAACTTTAACACTCTGTACCTTGGTCAAAACCTGACATATCACACCATACCTTATTTCATGATCTTCAGTCAATATTCAATAGCCATTAGTCCCAATGGTCTGCGGACTTCACCATCACTTTGAATGTATTATATAACTTTACATAAAGCCGAATTGTGACTCTCTTCAATTGATGGCTGCAAACTTTACCGCTTACCATTCGATGATCTGACGATCATCGCGCAACCAAGGTGTACGTTGTTTAATTCTCCGAGTTCACGCAATGGAGCAGGTCCCAACGCTTAACTCCCTTCTCATCCTACAGTTGTAGGCTTATTGCACACTCATCCACTGATCCTACGGTAATCGCACGAGTTAGATGCATGAAGTTTAGTCCTCCGAACTTAAGCGATGAATTGGGGCCCAGTGGTTAACTTCCGCTCTGATTGACGTGCGACCACCGTTCGATGGACCTGACTCAGATCGGACGACGTACGTCGATTTCAAGTGGAGTCCATAGTCGACAGTTAACGCGCAATGGCACGCGATGAGGGCGGTATCTCCAAACCGCTTAAGGCCACGTGTCAGCCGATGGCCTTATTCGCGTTTGAATTGGGAATACAACTTATTGAACAAAAGTGGTGCGATGAAAACCATCAGGTGTTCCAAAACCACTGTCACTATTCCTTCACGGTTCCGGTTTGCACATGGTTCCGTCCCGTGTACTATAAAAAATTCATTTATTTGATTTATAACTTCTCGTTTCGGTTCTTCTCCCTTTGATACATAGCTCCACCTTTTATTCTGTTTCCTTCATCGCTCTGCCACTGAATCTTCATTCCGCGTAGGCTTCATTCAACTCTGTGTTTTTAATTTCATGTCAGGACTCGATCTCATCGTAAAGCCGAGCATTCTTTCGACCCCTTCAGCCTTCGATTGCCATTATCAACTAAATCATCCTCCTTCGTGGTTCCAACCAGGAACTCTCATCATGTTATATGGGCAACCTTTATGTTGCTTCTCACAAAGAATCAACATACTGACATTACTATAACACAAGGTTTTATCACACACTTCTCTTACACTGGCTTCTAAAGTGCAAGCCACTCATACAGTGAACACAGGGAATCAAACATTCTCACACAAAAATTAATTTGTCAAATTTTAGACCAATTGGTCCTTCTGCAACCTATTCTCTCTAGATCTCTCCTACAGCTCTATGCAGCCCTCAGCAGGTCTGTGCTTCAACTCACTGCTTGTCTGTGCTTCAATTCACTGCTTCCTCTGCTCCTTGACTGATGCTGCTCCTTGATTCTCTTTTTGCTGCCTTTTCTACCTTTCCACTGCCTCTGTTCCCTGTCTTCTACTTTGCCTTATTGCTGGTTCAGGTGCTGTGCCCTTCTGCTCCTTTTCCATCAATGACAACATTTCCAACAGTCTCCCCCTTTGGCATTGATGGCAACACATCCACCAATAATCCAATGCTTCCTCTACCTTTCTTGCCTATCTGATTTTCTGCCTATCTGGCCTATCTGCTTTTCCTCCTCCTTTGACATTAATGGCAAAGGGTTGCACATCTCTTAGTGTAGATTCTATCCTTTGATCCTTTTATTTTATCCTTTTTCAACATTTCTTGCATTTCCTCTCTCTGAGATCTTCTGACTTTGTACCCTTCCACTCCAAAATTTGTATTAAATCTAAAATACTGAGAATGCTTCAATGCTTAATATAATGTTTCAAGAGTAAACCAAAATATTGATATTTTAGCCTTCTCATTGACTCTTTTATGTTAGATGTACTCTTGCCATAATCCTTTGATCCCGAGGACCTGTTTCATGCTTCCCTTGCTAGATGATCTCCCCCTGGAATGATATTTTCATTTCTGTTCTCCCCTTGAAATTGTGCTTTCTCTTCATATCAGGGAGTAGCATCTACAGATACTACCCCTAGTATATCTCTCAATTATTCAAATGGTTATCTAGCAAGAGGTTTGGTAAATACATCAACTGTCTATTCTTTTGTTGGTACATACTCCAGCTTTACTACCTTCTGAGCCACTTGTTCTCGGAGAAAATGATACTTGATTGGGATATGTTTAGTTTTTGAATGAAGCACATGATTTTTTGATATGCTTCTGGCAGTTGTATCATCACATTTGATTGAGATAGGTTCATCAATGCTTACCTTCATGTCTTGGAGGGTTTGCTTCATCCACATGACTTGTGTACAACATGCTGCTACTGCTATGTATTCCGCTTCTGCTGTAGATAGAGAAATAGATGTTTGTTTCTTACTTAACCATGACACCAGAATTTCTCCTAGATAGAATGCACCTCCACTTGTACTTTTCCTGTCATCCACATAGCTGGCCCAATCTGCATCTGTGTATGTTGTCAAAGTGAATCTTTTGCCTTTAGGATACCAAAGTCCATACTGTGCAATTCCTTTTAGATATCTGAATATTCTTTGACTGCTAGAAGGTGATTTTGTTTAGGTGCTGCTTGATATCTAGCCACAATTCCTACTGCTAGCATGATGTCTAGTCTTGATGCTGTCAGGTACAACAAACTTTCTATCATGGATCTGTAGAGTCTTTGATCTATATCAGCAGATTCATCATTAGCACACAACTTGCATCCTGTGATCATGGGAGTTGACACAGGTTTGTAGTCGTCCATTTTGAACTTTTTCAACATTTCTTTTAAGTATTTTTCTTGTGATATGAATGTATCTGTGTTCTTTTGTTGAATTTGAAGTCCTAAATAGAAACTGAGCTCTCCAATCATAGACATCTCAAACTCTGATTTCATCTCCTCAACAAAACCTTTTGCTATCTCATCTCTATTTCTTCCAAACATAATGTCATCAACATATACTACAACAATCAGTAGTTCATTTTCATGGGCTTTTATGTAGAGATTGTTGTTTGCTCCTCCTCTCTTAAGGACTTGTTTTTGCAAATACTTATCCAATCTTGAGTACCAAGCATGAGGAGTCTGTTTCAGTCCATATAGAGCCTTCTTTAGTCTGCACACATAGTCTTCTTTGTCTGTTAAAGAGAAACCTTATGGTTGTTCCATGTAGACTTCTTCTTCTAGATCTCCATTCAGAAATGCAAATTTCACATCCATTTGATATACCTTGAAGTCTTGGTAGCATGCAAAGGCCAAAAACATTCTTATGGCTTCCATTCTAGCTACAGGGGCAAATGTTTCATCGTAATCAAGTCCTTCGATTTGTGAATATCCTTTGCAGACAAGTCTGGCTTTATTCCTGACTACCTGTCCTTCTTCATTCATTTTATTTTTGAATACCCATTTTGAGCCTATGACATTTTTCTCAGTGGGTCTAGGAACTAGTTCCTAGGTATTGTTCTTCTCAATTTGGTCCAATTCTTCATTCATGGCATTCATCCAAGACTTGTCCTCGCTGGCTTCTTCAAATTCCTTTGGCTCTATTTGTGATAACATGGCTATGTACACCTTTTTTGTCTGTTCAGTTCGCTGCCTTCTTGTCTGGACCCCTACTCTCTTGTCTCCTATGATATTATATTTAGGATGATTCTTCTGAGTGTATCTAGAAGGGGCTTTAGAGCTTTGTTAAACATCTTCTGTTGTCTTTCTTGTTTCATCATCATCTTGGTATTCTTCTTCATGGTTGTCTGAAGGAATGTTGCAGTCTGTATCTTTTGTATTGTTTGGAAGTTCTTCATCAAATCTCACGTCAACGCTTTTGACCATTTTTCGAAGAGCCTTGTTGTAGCACCTGTACCCTTTACTTTTGGAAGCATATCCTAGAAATATCCCTTCATCTGCTCTTGCATCAATTTCCCAAGATTTTCATCATTATTATTTATGTAACACTTGCTTCCAAAGATTCTAAAGTGCTTGATTGAAGCCGGTTTACCATGCCATAGTTCATAGGGAGTCTTGTCACTGCTTGGCCTTAAGTGAGATTTATTAAGGATATGCACCACTGTGTGTACTGCTTCTGCCCAGAAGGTTTGAGGAATATTTCTCTCTTGCATCATGGCTCTGGAAATTTTTTGTACAGATCTGTTTTGTCTCTTTGCTACTCCATTCTGCTGAGGTGTCCCTGCAATAGTAAATTGTTGCTTTATGCCATGTTCATTGCATAGGTCTGCAAAGTCATAATCTGTGAATTCACCTCCTCTGTCTGATCTGATGCATTTCAGCTTGCATCCTGTTTGATTTTCTGCTAAAGCTTTGAATATTTTGAATTTTTCTAGAGCTTTTGATTTATTCTTGAGAAATGCAACCCATGTCATTATGGAGAAATCATCTATTATCAGCATGAAGTAGGATTCTCCACTTGGTGTTTTAGTTCTTACAGGTCCACACAGGTCCATGTGCACAAGTTGTAGTGGTCTTCTTGTTGATAACTCATCTTTGGCCTTAAAGGATGTGCAGGTCTGTTTGCCTAATTGACATGATTTGCATATAGTATTAGAAGGCCTTTTTATTTATGGCATGTCTCTGACAGCTTTCTTCTTGCTCAGTCTGATGATATGATCGAAGCTACGATGTCCCAACCTTTTATGCCATAACCATGAGTCTTCAAGTTTGCTAAGATGACATGCTTCATCTTCCTCTTTCACAATGTACACATTACTCTTTGTTCGAACTCCTTTGAGCAGAGTCTTACTTGTGGTGCTTGATCTGACTTCACAATCTTGTGATCTAAAAAGAACTTCACAGCCTTTATCACACATCTGATTGACACTTAGCAAATTTGCTTTCAACCCATCTACAAATAGTACATCTTGGGCCTTTCCTCTGCCATTATCTAGGCTGACTGAGCCTTTTCCTTTTATTTTTCCTGATTTATCATTGCCAAAAGTAACATTGCCAGATTTCTTTTCATCAAAAGTTATAAACTTACATCTCCGATCATGTGTTTTGAGAGTTTCTTGTCCAAATACTGCTTGGAACAAAGTCTTGGCTTGATTAAAGACGAATCCACATTTATTCACCTTCTTTATCCACTGGAAGCACCCTTTTTTTTGGTATCTTTTGTGAGATGATGAACTACATCTTCTGAGAGGACATTTGGAAGGCATATGTCCAATTTTGTTGCATACACAGCATTTGATTATGATTTTTGCAAAATTGCGAGTATGAGTAAAATTTCCTTGATTCATAAACCTTCTTGAGGTGTTGAGCATCAATATTTGTCCATATTTTCTGCATTCAATGATTTTATGGCCAAATTCTTTACAATAAAAACAGTAACCATAGAAAAAATATGCATACCTAGTGTGAGGTTATCTTCTCCATTTGTTTTCTTTAGGCAATCTCTTCACTGTTTGTATCTTTTGTTGGTTTGAATTACTCCTCCTTGTATGACAATATGCAGCAATGTGTCCCAGCTTGTGGCAGACATAACAGGTAGCATTTTTCATAGGAGGGAAGAATCTCCTTTGATGGCTTCCAAATTTGACATACTCAAGGGTATATGAATATTTTTCTTGTTGTCTGAGTATTTATTTCATTCTTTGTTATTAGAGGATTCTTCTGGGTTCTGTCTCCCTCCTTACATGTTTCTTTTTTTGTAGGAATTATTTGAGGTGCTTCATCATCCTTCTTTGCTTTTACAAAAATAATCTATCTGTTTTCCTTTTCTTTTCTTTTACTTGATTCTCCTCCATAGCCTATTCCAGTTTTTATCAAAGGAGATCTTTGAGCATTTGCTAATTTCTTCCTGAGACATACTACTTCTTCTTCAAACTTCTCTTGTTCCTGAGTTTTCTCGTTGATTTGCTTATGTAGCATGTCTTCCATCTTCTTGGCTTCTTCAAGCTCTATCTTTAGCTGCATGAGGACTTCTGAATTCTGTTCTTCTCGTACATACTTGAGGAGAATGCCCTTTCATTTTTTTCACTTCAGTTTGAGTCTATCAATCTCCTCCAGAGCACTTCTTGGCTCCCCCTCAAGGTCAAATTCACCTTCTTCTTTTTCATCTTCTAGCAAGAGTCCTTCAAGTTATTCTATGGCCATCAATAAAAATTCAGAGGTTCCTTCTTCACTTGAGGGTTCATCTGAGTCTTCAGATGTATTGTTGTCTTGTTGAGCATAGAAGGATTTTCTGTTGAACTTCTTTCCTTTCTGCCAGTTCTTTGATGTATTTTTCTCTGATTCTTGAGTCTGATTCCTTACTTTCTTGTGAGGACACTTAGCAGCATAGTGTCCAACTCTTCCACAGTTAAAGCATTTGAAAGGAAGTTTACCTTTGTATTTACCTGAGCCTCTATCCAGTTTCTTGACAAATTTAGCCTCTTCTTCATCTAAGCAAGAGCATATGTCTTCCTCTTATTCTTTCTTCTTTTCTGTTTTAAAGGCTGCCTCCCTCGTACTTGGCTTCTTCTGTGGGAGTCTCATTTCATATGCTGTTAGATTTCCAAGTAGCTGGTTCATGGTCAAGGTCTCCCAATCAGCTGTTTCTTCTATTGCAGACACCTTGGGATTAAACTTGGATGGAAGAGATTTTAGAATATTTTGCACAATTATACTTTCTAGTATGGTTTCTCCAAGAGCTTTCATATTGTTAACAATTTCTGCAACTCTTAAGAAGAAGCTGCCAACATCTTCATCATCATTCATTTTTAAATTTTCAAACTGGGCTCTATATACTTGAATTTTGGCAGCTTTTACCTTTTTATTTCCCTCATGGATATTCTCTAGAGTGTCCCACATATCTTTAACAGTCTTACTGTGCATTATTTTGATAAATTAAGCCTCACAAAGTCCACTTAAGATTGCATTCATGGCCTTTGCATTTGCTACAAATTCTTGTTTAGCTTCTCTTTCTGGGTCAGTTGCATTTGGGGCATATCCAAATTCTACAGCAGCCCATACCTCTATTCCTAGAGACATTATGTATGCTCTCATTATGATTTTCCAGAAGGCATAATTAGCACTAGTGAAGAAAGGGGCTTTACTGGTTGAGCTTCCTTCTTGACTAAACATATTAGAGGCCTAGGATCTCCTTTCAGTGGTTAAACTGGTATAAAAAAGGAACCTGCTCTAATACCAATTGTTGAATTCTTAGTTAAAATGAGAGGGGGGGGGGTGAATCAATTTAACAATATTCATCAAAATTACAAAGGAAGAGGCAACTAGAAGTGATTGACACCAACTTCTGGCTTTTGCCAAGAATGTAAGAGTAAAAATCCCACATAAAATATCTTTATCAATTTTTTGAAAAATAGAATTTGAATTTTTTTAAATAAATTGAAAGATATGATTAAATGCAGAAGTATTCATCTTACTATTAAACTTTACTTGAGACAAGAGTATTGTTATTTTTGGTGGAGTATTGGAAAATGAAAGTCCAAAAATACAACTCCAAATTGGAATTTTTAAAGGAGCCATTGTAATAAAAATGAAATGTTAGAATACAAAGTCTCCAAAGGAAAATAAGTCTCAGGCCCTCTTTCTAGCGCCAAAATGTTGAGGCCTCGAAATTCGCTGCAAAAACATCGGGGATGACCACACGATTCAGACCTTAAAGCGGTTCCTTTTCCATTTGAAATAGTGGCTCCGACTGGTTTAACTAGGTCCAGTTGCCTTCTCTCAATCTCCATTGGCTTAAACTATGAATTTTGTCTACTAATGGGAAAGAGACATCAGATCATTTCTCTTGATGATTAGGTAATAAAGTGATTCTTAAGCTAATTTAGGCTTAGCCAAGCCACAATTAAAGTTTTACCTTTGGGAAGAAAACCTTTTAGGGATGTAGAATTTAATCTATATGCAAAATTATTCTAAGATGCAAGCAAAATGAACTATCTTAATCCTATCTCAATTAGGCAAATATAGATCTATCCTAACCGAGAGCAAGATATTTAAATAATTGAGATTTAAATATGTCTGGATTATAATGAATATCAAGCTAACGAATTAGTTCAATTAACTGACATTATGAATACTAAACACATCCTATCTAGAGACTTCTTAACTAAAATAATCAATCAAAAACACTCAGGAATAAGTTCACAACATATCACTATTCAATAAATCAATTTAAGACAATTTTTTGAGTAAATAGATACTCAGAAATTAGAATTCAGCCCATAAGAGCATATATAAATACTAACATAAAATTGGGGAAAATTACTCATACCGACAAAAGTGCACAAATATGGAAATAAATTGACACATTCATGTAATCATAAAATGAAACCAACATTTAAAATAATACTATTATAAATACATTTATTAATTCCATTTCTCCAATGTTAGTCTCTAATAGTATTTTACAATGCCTAAACTTCTACTTTCAAAATCAGAGCTACAATAGTGCAAACTCTGTTTATTATACATAACTTAGAATGTAAAAGAAAAACCTCAATAATCTCCAAATCTGAGATTCCTCTCCTCCCACCTACAACTCTAAATTCCTATTACATAAGTGCTTTTAGAATTCTAGAATTGCAAAGGAGAGAAGCCCTTATTACATTTTGCAATATGCTATTTATAATATTTGCAAAAGAATTATTAACAAGAAAGTTTGTTGAAGAAGAAATATGTTCAATAAAATTTTTATTTGCTCAAAATTCCATTCTTCAATTGCTGGAGCATTGTCATTGATTGAGATCTTGTTCTCCTCATCTCTTCAACTGTTTTCCTGCAAAAATTAAATCAAAGCAAAATAAAAAATGTCAAATCTGGAATTAAAACAAATCCAATTAAAACTTAATTAAATAAATAATTGAAAATGAAATATAAACTTTATATTGATGTATGTTATGATCTAATTGGTCAAAGATATCATTGACGAATGGATCTGCACTTAGAATAAGCTGTGGGAAAATTAAAATGAAGAAAAAAAAAACTCAGAAAATTGATTTTGTTTTAGAAATTCAAAGCTTAATCTTATGCTTAATTTTAGACCCAATAGATGATAAAATATTGAAGTGAAACCACTTCATAAATGTTCTCCATGATTTTATCTATCCAATGGGTCATCCTGGGCTTCATTTGGCTAAGTAAAACTTAATTTATGAGCTTCCAAAATTGATATATTAAAATTGCCAAAATTCTAGAATTTTAGTTGCTTAAGCTAAAAAAACTAAAATTAAAAAATCTGCTATTAAATTAAGTTACAATTATCTATTAATTAGTATTAATTAATTATAATTATATTATTAATTTTATTTAATAATAAACTAGTTGAAAATAAAATTAAGCTAATTAAAAATGATTTATAAATTAATTAGAATATAATATAATGATATTAATATTTTAGTTTCATTATATTAAAATTATAATAAAAATATAATTTACATTATAATAAAAATATAATTAATTATATTTTAATATAAGCATATACATTTAAAATCTATTTCAAGTTTTTTTTTTCTAAACATTCAACATTCAAAATCCTTTTAAGTACTCACGAATTGAATAACAAAACGGGAGGAGTTAATGTATATTATTTGCAGTATGGAGTTCATCACATATCGCAAATAATATGTGGTTGCAAAATTTTAAAAACAAACTTTCAATTTTTTGCGATGCAAAAGATGGGAGGTGATGGAAGGGTAGTTACGTGGAGGAATAAAGTGGAATTTATGAAAACTTTGCGTAAAAAAAAATATCTTTATCGCATCAAACCAAATCACAAGTTTGTCTGCGAAATAATTTTTTGTGATTTTTAGAAATTGCGATATGCACAAATGTTTTTTATTTTTATTTATTTATTATTATTATTATTATTTTTTCTAAATTTCAAAAGACCTATAGTAATCTCACAATTTCACATCTCGCATTCTTGTAATTTCAGATTTTTGGAATGAGGAGAAGGGATGTGAAGTGGGGCTCACATGGGATTAACCATTCTACAAATTCGACTTCAGCTATTTTACAATTTTGGGGTTTTGGGTTTGGTAATTTGTTTTTAAAATAACAAGTTGGAGTAAATTACCAATATCCCGAAACATATTTTCATCTATTGTACCATTTAGCTGGGTCATTTTGTAGGACCGTTAGTGAAAAATGAAAAATGAGTAAAAATTAAATAAAAAATAATATTTACAATGAAGACTATTTTAATTGCGAAAATTGAAATATCATATACTTTATACATTTTTTAACCCAAGCGAGAAAATGATCAAACTTCAAAAGAGTGTCATTTACAAACTGGTTGACCAAATGGAGCGAAACAAGTATCATTGGAAAGCTTGTGAAAAATCAAATTCAACAAAGTAATAAAAACAAAATTCTGAGGAAGATGAAAAAATGAAAAAAACGTTGGATAATTAACTTAATGAAAATCCTAAAAGGTGTTTGGCCAAGAATTTTGTAGAAAGGGTCCTCATTATTTGAAGTAAATAAGTAAAAAATGGGGGGGGGTTGTGTTTTACCACAACAGACTATTTTCTCCTTAATTTTTTGTTGCTCCACAACTTCCAAAGGTTACTCCTTTGGAGCTAAAAACTCTTCTTCACATGGAATATGAATATCTCTCTCAACAGAGCACCACATCTCTTTCTCCTCATCAAATTTTACATCCCTTCACACAATTGTCATTTTGAGGGATGACAAGTATACATGATAGTTGTAGGGAGTTTTTGTGTAACCCACAAATACCCCCAACTCTGTTGTCGGCTCTAGCTTATTCCTTTCATATTTGGAGACATGGAAGTAGACAGAGGCTCCAAAGATATTTAAGTGAGATACATTTGACTATCTCCTCGAGAAATCCTCCTCTGGCGTAATCATGCCCAGAATCTGATGATGATTCTAATTCTGCAAATAGAATATTGTGTTGCATACTTCAACCCACAAGTGCAAAGGTAGGACTTGGTCATTCAACATCTCCCTTATTGCTCCCATAATGTTACAATTCTTTCTCTCAGCAACCCCATTCTGCTATGGGTTGTGGGGTGTTGTTATCTTTAAGTCAATTCCTTCTTTTGCACTGAAATTTTTAAACTCATTCGACACGTACTCACCTCCATTATCGCTCCTAATTTCCTTCACCTTCTTACCCATTTATTTCTCAACCAGTGTCTTGAATTCTATGAACTTGGAAAATGTCTCATCTTTATTTCGCATGAAGAAGATCCAACACTTCCGTGAGAAGTCATCAATAAAAATGAAAAAATATTTGTGCCTAGCAGGGAAGGCTATCGTGAAAGTTCCACATACATCTGAATGGATCCTTCTAAATATTGTATGTGATTTATTGTTCTGATCATGGAAAGTGGTTTTTGTGTACTTCCCCAAAGTACATCCTTTGCATACATCATGCTGCTCAAGTGATCCTTTGGGGAGGCTTGTGGTTATCTGTTGCATGATATTCAAAGCACTATGATGCAAATGGCCAAGTCTTCTATGCCAAATTTCACCCACATCACGACTCTGCGCCTTCTTCACCTTTATGCTCAATGCGACACAATCCTCCACATTTAGCTTGTATAGGTTCTTCACATGAACCCCAATCTGCATCACCTATCCCATGTCTATGTGTCTAAGGAATGCATTTCCTTTTCTAAAGATCACATCATAACCACGGTCTTCCCAAACTACAACAGAGACGAGATTTTTATTTAGGCTTGGCATGGACATGACATCCTTGAGCCTGAGGGCGGAGCCCGACTCCCTCTGAAAGGTGACTGTACCAATCTCGGTCATGTTGAACCTTCCGTTGTCCCCTATCTCAATGTGCATCTACAAGTCTTTCTCCTCCAGGTCACTAAAAAAATCTCTATTCCCCGCCATGTGGAACAATTCACCTAAGTCGAAGTACCACACGCTCCCCATCACTATGTTGGACATGCATGAAATGAGGGTAAAGTTAAGCTCGAACTGTGAAGCCAAGGCTTCACCTGTTGCTACTCCTGAGGTATTCTTTAGTTCCTTCTTGCGTGGAAATTTTGTGGCATAATGCTTGAATTCATGAAAATGGAAGCATTTAATTTTTGACAAATCTTTCTTCTTGCCCCCTTGAATGGATTCTGGTTTAGATTGGGATTTCTTCCCTTTTCCCTTCATTTCCTTTCCAGCCAATACAAGTTTTTCTTCATCCTCATCCTTTGATGAATTCCCATCTCTAGTATTTCGCGTTATTTCTTTTTGTCCTAATTTGGACCATAAGATATCTCAATTCAGTAGTTTCTCCCTCCCATTCATCGAATTTTGATAGTTATGCCAGCTCTTGGGAAGGCCCAAAAGGGCTAGAATTACCCACTCTTCTTTAGGGACATTAACAATGACCCTTCCAGGTTCATCATGACACTGTGTGAACCTGATAAGATATCGAGGAATTGTTTCAATATTTTGCATCTTGATACTTCGAAGTGTAGAAATTACACTACAAGAAAAAAGGACATTGTTGAGGGGCAAAAAATGTCACCATAAGCTCATTGGTGACGGTCAAAAGAGTCTTCGTCACCAAAAAATGAATGTCACCAAAGGTGGAGTCACCGAAAGTATAGGTGTTGTGGTGACATTCAAGGTCCGTCACCGATAATGATTTATAATAACGGATAATAACCATCACCATTTCATTCGGAGTAATGGTGACGAACAATAGCCTCTATCACCAAAAACTTAAACGTCACCAAAGGTGGCATTGCTGAAAGTATGAGTTGTGGTGACATTCAAGGTCCACCACGAATATTGATTATAATGGCGGATAGTGACCGTCACCATTTCATATTAACAACAACAATTTTTTGTGATGGACCTTTCATGGCCATCACTATTGGTGCATATATATGGCAACGTTCGTTGACCCTCACAATTTCATATTTGATGAGGGTAAAAAAAATGTCACCATAAGCTCATTGGCGAGGGTTGAAAAATGTCACCATAAGTTCATTGGTGATGGTCAAAAGAGCCTTCGTCACCATTCCATATGAATATTAGGGCACAATAGAATTGAACCACCAACCTCCTGCTTGTAAAGCAGGTGCTCTTCCATTGAGATAACACCCTTTAAATAACTAGACTTTAAAAAATTAAACCTTGAAACTTTATAAATTCTGATTTATACAACTTTCGAGAAATTATAAAACTTTATAAAGTCTTGGCAAATCTTTACTAAACAAGAAAAATAACAAAGAAGTTGCAAGTGTCTACCTAATAGTTATGGAAATTATGAAAATTGGGTGGAGTTGTAAATGAAGTTTTGGGAAGTACCAAACATACAAGTAGAATAGATTTATTCCATTTTATAATAAGTCTTAGAACAAGTTTGAGATTGTAATCTATATGAACTAAGTTAACTATTCTGTGTAAAATATGCATATGCTCCAATGAATAAATCAAGACTGCTAAATGTATATTTGTGCTATGAAGATTTGTATCATGCACTAATATGGAATAGGTAGTGTTAGCCAACTATTAAGTAATGTACATGTCAAAGACAAAATCAATAAGAGGAAGTTATTTGTATGACTTTTGGGGCACAATTGCTACACTACCTATCTTTGAATGTCCCTTGTGTATTTATATTATTATATTTAAAGCTCTATTATATTATAGGACCAGAAGAATACTTCCCTATTTAATGCAGAGCTTCTCTTCCATAAGTAGAGAAGATTCCCTATCATCTGTAAAGATCTGCAGTTTATAGTTATGTTGACCACTAAAAGAACCCATTTATCTTGAGACAATTTATAATTTTATGAAGATGTTTAGCCTTCACTAAAACAATGACTGAAGATGGAAAATGGGAGTAGACCTTAGTATGTGTAGGGATTGAGTGGGGTATTGCCTAGCAAGTTACATAATCTTACAAAATTGATGGTGTCATATGTGGTGGTGAATGTTAGTGGACTTGCAATTGTTCTCAACAATATGGAACATCAGACATGCATGGGTTGAATATAAACAACAAAGACAAACTATTATAATGTTTTCAAATTGTTTGACAAAATCATTAAATGGATTATAGCAGTGACAATCTGTAGTGTATTTGTTTTGCAGACATATTTTGGTTTAGTTGAAGAGGGTTTTTCCCTAACTAGACAACCATCATTAGAGAAAAAGGGGTCATGACCAGGTTTTCAATCTTCATTATATTCTCATAGAGGCAATTGTGAATGCATGTCAAGCCATTATTAACTTGAATGTAGTGTTGAAAATGCTCTTTACTAGCGGTAAAATTATATTGAGGCTTAGTTTGAGTGGAAAATCATTGGCTCAAACTTGAAAATACCCCACTAAATTTTACACTCATGAAATGTACATCAACATTACAAAGGTTTTCTAATTGCAATATTTCATTAATGTATATGCCACAAACATTTCTTATGTTGGGCATGGGGATTTGGTGTCACAGACTACAGACTACTTCACTAATACACTAGAAATGTTGAAATTTACAAGCAATTCTCCTTGGACATCAAATATGGAAACATTTTCCACTTATCATCAAGTCGATTTATGTCAGTGTGATCATTAAGTTAAAGAAAATTCATCTCAAGAATTCTTGTTAAATTTTACTTAAATATAAGAGTCCATATCTGACCCACATTAGGACAGAAAAGGAACCCTTTTTGATAGAAGTGATAGAATAATAGTTCGAGCAATAGTCTACTCTACGGAGTACCAAAAAGGACATGGAAAATTAAACATGGTTCTAGCATTTATACAACACCTTAGTGTGTGATGGCCAAGAAAAGCAGAAAATAAATCCAAATCTAACTAATACACTAGATATGCAAAAAATCAACATGCAATTCTCCTTGGACGCTTCAAATATGGAACCTTTTTCGAATTACCATCAAGTTGATTCGTTTCACTCTGATCATGATTAAGTTAAAGAATATCATCTCAAACATTCTTACTACAATTTACTTTAATATAGTAGCCCATACCCGACCCACCTGGGGGCATAAGAGGAAACCTTTTGGATAGAAGGAAATGAATAATATTTAGAACAATGGTCTAAACTATTCTATAGAGTACTAATGAAGATATTAAAAATTAAACATGGCTCTAGAATTTATAAATTGCCTTTGTGAGCGATGAAAAAGAAAAGCAACAGATAAATCAAAATCTAACTCCAAGCTTTCGTGAAACCATCCATCAAAGTCTCCATAGAACTCAATCTATTGTGGAAAATCAGAACAAATAACCAACACCAATGAGTTTAGTGCATATTGGATTTCGATAAAATTCTATAAAAGACAGATATAGGTTGACTCCTATATAAGAGAAAAAAAAATATATACATAAGATCTCTTCTGATGAAGAGATAGAAGTACAACCAAATAGTAGGATAGTTTCCACCAAAGAGAGGTATTCACTTGTAAGTTGTAGCATAGAACCTACAGAACCTGAATTACTATCGAAACAAAATTTACAAGCACTCTGGGAACAGAGCATTTGATTTTTATAATACTTCCTACAGAGAATATAAAATATTTTTCAATACTTTCTACTATTAAAAAAAAAAACTACAGAAACTCTCCTTAACAAGACATCAGAATATCCAAATACAGATTTGGTGCCATACACAATTTCATCCAAGTAGATGTCAAAACCTTTGAGTTTTGATGCTTCAGTGGCTGATGAAGTTTGCAATTTTTGTATAGCTCCTTAGGCTTTCATAGAAGCTATTTTTCAGGGTGACACTTGTACATATCATCAATCAACGTTTCCAAACTACTAAGAACCCTACGTTAAAAGTCTTCATCCTTTTGTTGAAATCCAAGCTTTTGATAGCATAAACAATAAATTACAGGAGACCGATGGTTTTTTGTTAAAAAATTGTGCGTTGTTTAGCTTCCCTTTCCTCCCACTCCATGGTAAAAGCTCTCATCTGATGGAGTTCAACCAAATTTATTTTTTTGGAGAAACTTTGTTACAACTATGGGGACAATTATCCAGGACTGAATGTTCATGCTGAGTCATGAAAGCAACAAACCAATCCTAGGAATTAAAATGATTTCCCTCTTGTTAACTTCCTGCTGCAACCAAGGCTTTCCACTAGTGAGCTTGATCTCAATGCATAACTCACTCAACCATCTTCAAGTAAAGAAAATTTGAGACCTTGGGAGAGAGTTGAATAGAATGAAGGTGTTGGACTGTCTTCATGCTGAGAATTTGATGAGGGATTTCTATTGTTAGGACATATGTTTAGACATGTGTGTCTATTGCGTGTAATTTTTACTCATCCATTAGGTACACATAACATGGTTCTATATATGTAGTCACATGAATTTATGCACATGTGAATAGTCACATGTATTTATCCACATGTGAATAATGATATAATCACATGTAGTAAAACTTATTTATCCATATGTAATTATCTTCTAGGAACTCATAATTTTTCTTATTTTATTTTCCCAACTACCTTGCTTACCTTGTCTATCAGTTGTAATCTAAATATATATATTGGAGGTAAGTGGAATGCATTTTGTAAGATAAAATGTGACAAAGGTTGTAGTTGTCACCATGCATCATTGATGATTATTTTATAGAAAAAAATTATTCCCATATCCACTTTCTAATTGCATGTTTTGATATTTTTATTTAAGTTAGTAGGAGATCATTTCCATGTTGGCAAACAACAATAGAAATTGGAGATATATGGCACACTTATAAGGTTGGTCCTCATGATTTGAATTTTCTTTATGGGCCTTCCCTTCTATTTTAGATTTTCAGGGGTTATTATTGTGCATTCATGAAGTAGCGCAAACACCATAGAGCATATTCTCTTGTAAGATTGTGGGGCATACATCCCTCTATGGCACATTTATGCTTGGAAGTTACAATTGTTGTGTAGGGCTGCACTTACCAAGGAGCATTTATTGTTGAGTAGGTGGCTGAATTTACTTTGGGAGTTACACTCCATGAGGGATTTAATTAGCCAAGAATGGTGCACTCCTTGAGCCCATTAATGGCTATTTTTTAACCCCCTCCTCTTGGCTTATAAAAGGATAGAGGGCACCATAATATTTTAGACAACAGAGTTGTATGTGTTGTGTCTTTCATATAGGTAGAGCTTGAGCATGATGCAAAACTTCTATAATACTTTATTTATGAGTAATATAAAAACCGTGTGATTGTTGTTGGAGCCTGTCCTTGCCATCCAGAACATTTCTGATTGTTGCATGATGTATATCAAACCCTATTTAGCTAGTATAGCTTGCTGTCATAATTTTCAAATTGTAGATTTTATGTCAAGTAGACATTATTTATCTTTTGTTGTAAATTGGCTCATGAAATGTAGTCTTTGCACTCCTGAATATTTCCTTACAGTATTTTAGTATATAATCATCTAAATTTTTGATAGGTGCAATATATATTCTAAATTTTAATGTTTTAGGAGATGTAAAATTCATTATTTGGGTAAATATCTGAAACATGGTGTAGAAAACTGACATGGTATAAAATTTTTACATATGAAATCTCTCAGCAAATCCACATATTCATGGGAATTTTTTTTGTAAGATAGAGCTATCAGAATCTTTCAGTGTGTGCAATGCCCTTGTTTTCGTGATTGAAGTTGATCTGCCCCCAATATAGGCACTTGGACATGTACTAGGTTTGAGGGTGAGATTCCCATCCGTTCGTTTGGTTGAGCACAATAAGAAGGTGGAAAAAACGAAGAAAATTGTCATTGATTCATTCAAGGACCGCTTGATCCCTCACATCACATAGAAGAAGGCAGAGAAGAATTTGTATCATGCCTCAGTCACTCTATATCAAAGTGTGAAAATGAAACATATCCCACAAGATGATTTTGAAGAAAAAAACTCATTAGTAACCACATGAGTAATAGTAATACTATGGCAAGCTATCCAATGAAAATCACCAAGTTGAGAGATCAACTTAAAAACATAAGAAACAAGTTTTATGAAGATGAGTTAGTTCAGATAGCTGTAAATGGATTCTCAGTATCTTGACTTACATTTGTGCAAGGAAAATGGGAATGTGTGAAGATGTCCACTTTTGAAACAGTGTGGGATGACTTTGTCCAGGAGGAGAATTTGTCAATCAGAGTGGAAGAGACTCAAAATCTTCCACTCATTGGGAGGATGACTAAAGGAGGACCCAAGAAGGCCAAGAAAAAAGAGGTTTTTTCATCTCAGTCTGAGGAGGAGGCTATGATCCATGTGACATGTTTCAAATGTTGTAAGAAGGGACATTATGCAAGAAAATATACAAAAAAGGGAAGTAGCTACAAATGCAGTTTGAGATGAGTGTTGAAGATGAAGTGGACAAGTTGGCATCCAAGCTAAAGACATCCTTCTCCACAATTTCTTGTATAGTACCACTTTGTTGTTGATCAGCATGTAGATAGTGGAGGATCAAAGCACATGAAATTCAACTGTGAGATATCCAACATGTTTCAAGAGCCAAAGGAGATATGCAAGTGGAGTTGAGTGATAATGCTAACTATGTAATACTTGCACTTTTGATACCTAGAACAGTAATGTATATGTCTACATGATAAATGGCTAAAAGGCTGAACAATGGAATATTTAAAGTGGTACATTGAATCATAATACTAACACATCACATCTGCAGAAGGAGAAAGGAAAAACAATGGAGGGGCTTTGATCCCACAAGAAGGGAACAAAAGGGGGCTATCTAATTATTCTGTATTTTACCATTTTATTACTCCCATCGGTTCTTTAACCTTAACCTTATTAAACCTTGCTTTATGGTTATCCTAAGTCTTACTAACCTTGGAAATTTGGAATTGGTGGTTAAGAGAGAGACATGTTCTTCTTATGAAAGCACATGGTATCTCATATGCATGCAAATATAATCCATGATTTTTGAGCATGCAAAAGAGATTTTGACTTCCATTCTTCTATGATATTTTTCTCTCAATTATTAGGCTGTTGTATTAATGCTAAAATAGAACTATGGAAACAATTTTAATGAAACTAAGTGGAAATTATGAAAGTGTGAAAGGGAAATGATTGTCATTGAATAAACTTAATTACGGTTGATAATCCCTGGAGTCCCAACAGTGAGATTTCCTGGCCGGTCAATGCTAGAGCACTGGAGGGAAGTGGGATAACCTGAGGGACTAGATCGCAAAGATATGGATCCCATTCCTTGGGTTGCGCAACCTAATGGGAGAGGGCTGGTAGATTGAGATAGTTGTAAGATTTTATAGACTAGGAAATCCTAGGAATTAGACTATGTGAAGGGAGCTAGAGCTAGCAATAGGTGATTTTATCCTTGTGGATTTCCAAACAATTAATTAATTTATATTAGTCAATGTCCTATGTCATATGACCCTATCCTTGAAAAAAGAGTGGTTAAAGGAAATTTATAATATCGACCACATTTAAACTATAACCCAAGGTCACCATTTTAACAAAATACTCAAGGTTGGATATTTATGAAGCTATGTGCTTCTTCTTGTTCTTGATGCTAAGTGGAATTTGGTCTATTTTATTATCCTCTGTTTAATCTATATGTTTTTCATTCTGCAACTCATTCCCTTGTTTCCTTAATATGATTGATGTATCAATTTTCCTATATTGAAACCTTAAAATATTCCCAACCTCTTTTAAATAGAGAAGAATTTGAAAAAAAATGATAAAACTACTTACCAGTGTAGATTGGGGTTCCACCATAGGAAGGAATGGAGTCCATTCACTGTGAGAAAACCATAATCACCTTTCCACAGAAGAAAAACCCTGGCTTGGTGCAACAAAACCCTCAACAACCAAGAAAGAACAATGACAAATAAAGGGAAAAGGGGTAGTCAATCCCATCATGTGAACAACCAAGAAATCAAAACTGTTTGTTTTCTCCAAGAGCATTCATAACATCAACTCCAATTTTTAATTTAAAATAACTAAAAATATCAAAATAATAATTTAATATAAAATAAATAATTAAGACAAAATGATAATTTTGTCTTAAATAAATGTCTTATACAAGCCTTTTGGTGTAATAGTGGCTGTAGAATGTCTTATACAAGCATTTTGGTGTAATAGTGGTTGTAGGTCACTTACCTAAACTTTCAACAAATTCTATCACCTAATTCCCCCAATAGTTTGGATGTGATTTCCTTCAAATGAACAAGATCCAATCACCCAAAAGAATGAGGTCAGTGAGGTGATATTGTATGGCCACAACCAATAGCAATCACCTAGGTGTTGTGAGTGACATATCGAGTATGAAATATTCCCATCTCAATCTTCAGATGATAGATATTGCAAAGGTGTAGAAGCTCTTTTGTACAATACATAAAACAAATCAGCCAGGAAATATTGTGGAGTTATAAAATAAATTAAAAACGACCTAGCTCTTATACCGTTAATCTATCAATTACAAGTTGCTTCACCTCCTTAATGAATTGGGTTAGAAGAAGATTATGGCTGGGATTAAAAGAGTTGTATCCTTAACATATTTTCAACTTTGTAATTGAAAAAAACCATGATAATGTTTCAATGTGGTGACCATGAACAAAAGGGGCATGATAGAATTGATTCAACACCTAGTTTTTTAGAGTTTCCTTATGTATTTCCAAAAGATTTTTTTGGGCTCCCACCCGCGCATGATCTCAAGTTCACCATTCCTATCTCCAAGGTTCCTTATCAAACAATTTCACCCATGTTATATGAATTACATATGCATCTATACTAAATTTTGAGTTTTTGATTTCAACCTAGACTGATTTAGGGAGTGTGAAGAATCCGAATCCTTGACAGAGTCATGTGAAGATAGCCTATTCCCTCTGTTTTTAATTTGGTTGAGGTGGATGTGTTGCTAAATGGGTTTTAACAGTAGCTCCTAAAATGACTATGGCAGACATAATCATGATAACAATCTGAAAGGCCACATAGTGTTGTTCCAGGAGCATATACAACAAATTCACAGAATTTTTAGTTGAGAGTGACCCTGTGAAAAATGGGTAACATTAAAAAAGGGTTGGGCTTGGAGTTAGCAAGCGCTGCTAGAGAAGGGCAGTCGGAAAAATTTTGGTCTTGCAACTTCATCTTACAGCTTGCAAATGCTTTGATAACTGAAGGAGATTTTTAAGGTGAAATACATGCTTTAGAGTCTAGACAACATCATGTTATTAAAATAAAGTATCCCGAACTTGAGTTGGTTTGTATAACATCGATATTGCATGTTCATCTTATGCAGCGGGAAGATGCTATAGGGAGAGTTGTGAACGAATGTGATGCCATTTGAAATTCAATCCCTCAAGATCAAAGATAGTGTTTTCGAGGTCTGTGCCTTTATACTGAATGATGAGCATGTTTTATCTTCTACGAATATGTGATTACAAGGAGGCTTCAAACCATGTGAATATCTTAGATGCTGCCTTGCAAGATGATATGCAAAAAATAGAACAAGTTTAGGAGTTGGGTGCAGAACTTAAGAAAGTAGAGAGCATGTTATTGCAACCGGGTCTATAGCCAGGTCTCGTAGAGAATGCCTTCTGTTTTCTAATGGGTGATACTCATGATTTATTTTTTTCCCCTTTCTTTTGCTGCAAAAAGTTTCTGCTGATCAATCATATCTTTCTGAGCTTTGGAAAAAATGTTTTTTCCTTTGATGGAAATAATGCATAGAATCCAACATATAGTCGTGGCTTAAGGCTTCTCACAATGGTTTAATCCTTATCTTTCATACCTCCATTCACAAAAGTGGTCAAACTAATGCCATTCATCATTGAAATGTGAAATGACAGAGATATAAAAGGTGCCAATCAAAAGTACATAAGGGCGACTCTAAAACAAGAACTATAAAAGTCAGAAATCAGGCTCAAGTTTTATTTTGGTTGCCCCAATTATTATATCCAAGAATTTGACTCATTCATCAACTACCATCACTATTATGGTTACAAATTTCTTGGTTGTTTGGGGAAATGGCTAGCACCATGTATCCCAACTATGAATGGGATTTCCTGGGTGCTTGGTAAGAAAGAATGCTTTGTCACTAACTCCACTCTTCTTGTCCTAATCATGTTTGTGCTTCTATGGTCATCATGTCATAAAAACACTGTGTCAATGGTATATGGGCTGCTTACCAATGCTTAGTTAGCTTTAAAGTTTATATAAAGTAATTTCTCGATTATATGTAATTTTTGGTTTGAAACTTTGGCACGGTATACACATAATTGGTAGGATGAAAAATATCTTAGCCTCTTGCAACAAATAGAATTTTTTGGTAGGAAGTTAGATGTGATAAGCTTTTCAAGTATCATATTAGCTTGTGCCAATATTAAAGCCCCTGACTAGGGAGAGGAGATCTAGGAATAAATAATTAGAGGTGAGCTTCAGTCTAATATCTTTCTATAAAAACCCTAGTAGATGGGCACTCTACAGAAGTAAGTGCTACTCTAGGTGTTAAATGAGCTTTTAAAAGAACCCACGATGCCATATCACTGTAGATCAGAAGTTGTTTATGGTAATTGACAATTGATGGGTAAGATATCAGGAGGCATTCTAAAATTTTCGTTGACATAACATATCTTGGCACTAATAAATTTATTTATTCCCCTCTATTTTCCTCGACAACATCTGTGAAGATGGTTTAATACAATCATATCCACTTCTATGTTGATATTGCTACAACTCTTACAAAATATTTAAGAAACTACACAAAGGACAGATGTAGTTTTGAATTGAGGGGATTCTCCCTTGCAAGTTGCAACAGATAGCTATAGCTAGGATATTATTAGTATTTTATTGAATGTGCCTTGTATGAGCCCTTAGATGTTGTTACATCCTTTTAGTAATGTTCTTCCAATGCACCTCCATTTGATTGCGAAAGAAGGCCAATGTGAAGTGTGAACGTTATTGTGGGGGAAGATTATAGAAGGTCTTATTCTATAATTGATATTAAAGTGCTTATTTAAGCTACAACTTAGTAAGCTACTTTCTTGTACTCCTCCATGTAAATTTTAACAAATTCTCCAAATGAATGCAAAAATGGAGTTGACGCCTAGTTTTTTTAAGGGTCTGTTGTGATGACATGAAAATTAGCAGAGTGAGGCATAATTCATAGTTCACACCCTTAATTCTCATCCCGTTCATTCAGCAATGGTGGCATAGTTTTATTTGAAACTTGGATCAACAAATCACCTTTTCTATTTAGCAGCTAGGCAACACATATATTCCTGGAGACATGGCTTATTTGTGGCAGCTTGGAAAAGCACACTACTACCAGTCAAAAAGGATATTAGTCCTAGTTGGTTTTTAGATCTATCCATGTACATGTTGACATAGATCATGAGCTTATGATCTTAAATAATTCCTTTGTTGACCGTGGCTGGATTGGACAAGTGGATGGCATACTTCCTATGTGGACCTTATCCTCTTCCAAAGTAAGTTATGTAGGATGTTGCATGGTGACACGTAAAAGTGGTATCTTCTAAGTTGTTGCAAGATGAGACCAACGATTTGGCTTTAATGAGAGGCACACTGTAAAGTTTCAAAGCTGCTCATTTCTGAACAATGAGAGGTTCCATACCAATTTTTCATGTAAATATAGACATGGTGTTTTATGGGAGGAACAAAGAAAAATATTCATATAAATAGATGACCAATTTTACATGGTGCAAAGGGGGATGATTAAATTATTCCAGTAGTGGATCCATGAAAAATATTTAGCCCAAAATTCTACATGTGAATAGAAGATTTAAGGAGTTGAGCAAGGGATTAATTTAACATAATTCACTACAAATAAAGTATGCTTTGCATCCTTGGAAGGAATATTTTGAAATACTGTTAGAAGGTTGGCTTGGGAAGTGAAGAATTATTGCTATCAAATTTCTCATTGTTTACAAGGCAGGTGGAACGTGTCAAGGAGTTCAAACCAGCCTACCACAAGGATGATGACAATGCAATTGTAAATGTAGTTCCATACATTGATATGGACAAATGATGGTAGTAATGAAGTTACCACTCAATGAGTGGTTCAGTTCCACAAGTTGCAAGCACTAAGTTTTAGATTTTGGCAATGCACTTGCCAACGAAAAGGATGTTTTTGAATTTCTTTTTAAATCAGTTTTAGTTGTTTATGAAATTATACATGGGTGCAATGTTGATAGGTACTAATTCTTTCTCCCATTGATTTATAGGTGTGATAATAATCATACCAGATTGGAATGTTTGGGAAGGTGAAGCATAGTGGGCAGGAGGATCGAGGTGTTCCAAAACATAGGCATCAACTTGGCATGCAATGTCTTCTTCGAATTAATTGCCCAAGGAAGGACGTAGTACTATTTAACCCTATATGCTATATTCAATCCAAAATGGGGAATTATTATTTAACGTTATTTAGGTAACATTAGATAGTAAAAATTAAATTGGGGCCAATGGAGGGAAACTTTCACGTCACTCAAATTTAAATTTAGGAGGAAAAATCCACAAAAGGAATCTATAAAAGGAAAGGAGGAGAGTCATTATGATCATCATGAATTGTTATTATTTTTTATTTTGGACTAAGGCTCTTGGAGGGTTTTACTACTAGTGTTGCAAACATCTCGATAACATCCCGATTTAATCTCGAAATCACGATTTTTTGGGCTAGACAATGTTTGCCGATTTGTACCGATTTTTGGGGCTAGACGATGTTGTATCCTTAACATATTTTCAACTTTACAATTGAAAAAAACCATGATAATGTTTCTATGTGGTGACCATGAACAAAAGGGGCATGATATATTTGATTCAACACCTAGTTTTTTAGAGTTTCCTTATGTATTTCCAAAAGATTTTTTTGGGCTCCCACCCACACATGATCTCAAGTTCACCATTGAACTCAATGTAGGATGATTCCTATCTCCAATATTCCTTATCAAACAATTTCACCCATGTTATATGAATTACATATGCATCTATAATAAATTTTGAGTTTTGGATTTCAACCTAGACTGATTCAAGGAGTGTGAAGAATCCGAATCCTTGGCAGAGTCGTGTGAAGATAGCCTATTCCCTCTATTTTGCATTTGGTCGAGGTGGATGTGCTGCTAAATAGGTTCTTAGAATAACAATCTGAAAGACCACACAATGGTGTTCCAGGAGCATGATACAACAGATTCACAGAATTTTTAGCTGAGAGTGACCCTGTGAATTAACCCCTATATGCACCATGATAAGGAAACCATCACATATGCCGCAAACTCTTATTTCCCAGACTGAGCACATTTTAACAGTCATGTAACTGGCTATAGCTAAGGAAACCCAATAATAATAAGACTCCTAGCTCAGAACCATATAGATGGCCCAAGAACTATATACAAACACCCCCCGTCCTGCTAAAAACATTCAGACCATAGTGAACGAGACAGGACCAAACCAGTTACTAGCGAGGCATCCTTCACTTATGTTACCTTGTATACGGGGCCAAATCCTCCCTATCCTAGCTTGTTATCATCATGAAATTATTGAGTAGCAGCGAGTAATGTTCCTATTGTAAATATTATTGGTTGATCATGTTCGATGAGTGTGCCTTCTTCGACTTGTTCATCATCTAGGTATCCTCTTCAGAATATGGCCGAGATCAATATTCTCCCAGTTGCGAATGTGCATATAATTAACATGGGAATCAAGGCACCCACAACATCTAAAATTATGGGTGTTTTTTTTTGAGTGCTTGATCTTCCCACTATTACTGGATGTGATCTACTCCATTAGTGTATTCATTTGTCCTTCGGCAGTGGCTAGTGAAACTACAGTCATATTAAAGAAAATATATATTTCATAACGAAATATGCAGCTTTGAATTCAATACTGAATTCCTGCACTTCCATAATATGTCAATATTGCGTTGATTGTGTAATTTATACATTTTGTGCAGTGGTAATGAGATATATCCCTGGTGCACTAGACCAGACTGTAGATCGTTTGAGACGAATCTACAGTTGTACCCCAAGCACATCTTTTTGTTTTAGGTGTTGCTTCCCCTAATAAATTATTTAAGAGATTCTCAATAGACGACTGGAATCCACTCGGCATAAAGACACCCATGTCCCCACGGAAATTCTCATTGAAATTCAACACTAGATCTGTGTTTAGTATTCCTGTGAAATCATAGTCTTCATAACGTAGGAAGAAGTGAAAAGGCCAGATACTACCACCAGGGGCGTTTGAAAAACTTTCTTGAAGATTAGTCTTTGCCATATCCCAATAACTGTAGCATTGGCCGACTGTTATGCCTTCCCTACATTGGAGGAGACCATTTTATTACTAGATTGAGTCCATTGATTGCGAGCATAAATAAAGAACCAATTGGATTTCTAAAATTTCCAGACCGTAATGAGTCACTGTGTAGTCACATTTTCTAAGTGATTCCAAACCTTGTTGGTCAATCTATAGGTTTACACAATTTACTAAAATGGAATTGAAATCTATCGATAATTTCCACATAATTCACCCAACCTAATGTAGCAAGGGTTAGAAGAATAGAAAATCACCGAACATCCAAAAGGGTTGATTTCAAATCTCATTGGATAATGTTACCATGAGAGCTCCAATGGTCAATCTGTAGAATTTCATAATTGATTTAAGATAGCACAGGTAATGAAGTGAGGATTTGCAGGGCAACAATTTTCCAAACATCCAGAGGTTTTATTTCAAATTGTGTTGGGTTTTGTTAAATAAAATGAATTTGATTTAACATTTTGGCATTTTCCACATAGGGTTTGTTTGAGATACACATTTAGAATATATGAGGAATTAAGTAGATCTATGTGGCAATTTTTATGAATGCCTGCGATATGGATTGAGTAATGAGAAAAGGCATTAGAAAACTTGTGGAAAGAGGCAAGAGATATGAATGTATTTACCTGCTCAAGTCAAGTAAAATCCGGACCACCTGAAGCTTTGAAGAAATCGATCTAGCCATTGTTGTCAAGCATATATAGGATGATCATCCTTCCATCCTTTGAGCCTCTGACTAGTCTTTCCTTGTGAAAACCCTTGAACTAGCTTGAACCGGGGTTTGAATTGACTATTTTCAATGCTTAAAATTGTGGGCAGTAAGGAACAGGGGATGGGACGGATGCACTATTATATATCAGGGATGGGACAAGCTATTCCAAACAATAAATTACATAATTTGTTGATATATAATACATAATAATAAAATATCTCCTTCTGAAGAGAAAAATTCAGTATCGAGAAAAGTTTACGTGGGAAAATGGATTCAAAACTCAACTACCATGAATAGAGGCTACTCCAAAAGGAATGGGTAATACATTCATATAAATTCATATAAAGGATACAATATTCAAATTCAAAACACTTTCCAATGTATCAATTGGGATGAAAGATAATAATCAAATTACCAATCACTCCCTCACGTGATTTAGCATGGAATATCTTAAGAGTGAAGTGATTTTTTTCCTTTTCGTTATTTAGTTGAAGTTATTTTTATTTTTCAAGATCTTAACATATCATTTATTTAATGAAGAGGAAATCATTATAATAAAGAAATATTAAGTCTTAAGTTATATGTTAAATTTTGATAAATATAATAATATTATGATAAATTTATTTAAGTCCACTCAAATCATCTTGGGAAACTTCCAAAATTAAACTTTCAAAAGCAAGGAAAAATGATTTCATCATAGAAAAAGTGAAAGTGCTTTCATGGATATTTTTAGTCCTAATGTTGTCTATACATCTAATTATTTTGGAAGAACTCCAATATCTATCCCAATTTGAAGGAATAATTTCAACAAGGACATTGATGTGACCCTTGAGAACTAAATCCAAGAATTGGTCTTTGCTTAATATGGTAGGGAAATTCATTTTCTCTTATCATGTACCCACCCCACTAAGTGGCATTCAGGAGATGAGTTAATGTGTTTTTTCTTCTTTAAGTACTATTGTAGGGTCTCTTTTGAGCCTGTATATGTATTCTGCTCAACAATAAATTTCCAACAATTGTATTCTTGCTTAATTATGGGTCTTGCATAGAAAGATATGACCTTCTAAAAATTTCTTCAAGTTCTCTTTTTCTCAACCACACTATCAATCATACTAGTGATGTGGCAACAAGTTCACCCATCATCTGTATTATGACATGTCACAACTAGAATAATTCACCCTTGGGTTCACACTTGTTGAGACATTCATCTTTGCTTAACCACTTATTGGGTTTGTTATTTTCTTAATATGATAGGCAAAATCATCTTCCCTTATCATGTACACAACCCCCCTAAGTGGTATTAAGGATGTGAGTTAATGTATTTTCTTCCTCTATATGTACTATTATAGGGTCTTTTTTGAGCTTGTATATGTGTTTTTCTCAATAATAACTTTCCAAACATAATAATATGGCTTAATTATGAGAAATCTGTAGAAAGATATGACCTTCTAAATATTTCTTCAAGTTATCTTTTCCTCAACCACGTCAATGATCACAATGGTGATGTGGTAGCAAGTTCACCAGTCATCTATACTATGCCATGTCACAACTAGTATGATTCACCCTTGGGTTTACACTTGTTGAGACATTCATCTTTTCTTAACTTCTTATTGGGTTATATGCTACTACTCCACAATTCTATCACATTCTCACCAATCCTCTCATCGTGCCAAGCCTTTTAAACCATGCAACACAATGCACATGAACATTTTATCTATGTAATACGTCACATAGAGGAAAATGTTATCCTATACAATAGCACATCACACAACTTATCTTTGTATGCTTCCTACTTTTCCCTATGTCTTCTATGTCCCCCACCTCTTCTTCCTTGCTTTTTCTTCCTCTATCCCTTATCTTTTCCTTTATTTTTCTTTCTCTCTTTCTTCATTGGATGATGAAACTATTTTATTTTGTGGCAACCTCCTCTCCTCATATTTATCACATTTACAAAGACTATAGACATGCAACAACCAACCAATATGTGACATGTGCTAACCTCAAAGTTTACAATAGGTGAAAAAGCCAATTATAGCATGCCACATGTCCTCCTCAAAGTTTCCAATGATATGAAAATGTGACACATGTCACAGGACAAAGATTGCCCAACTCATGATATTTCAATGAGGGTTTACAACATGTCCCTTCAAAATTTCATGGCCTCTATAATATCACATGATTTTTTTTGTGAAATACATGCTATATCAAATAAAAATAATTCTATGAAATACATAAAAAAAATTAAGAAATCCTTGAAAACCATCCAAATTTTTACAAACTTATGCCTAAATGTTTTCCATACAGTGAGACACTTCTCTAAGACCATTAGGCTTCTATAAAACTAAAAAAAATGCAAGAATAATTAAAAATTAATTGGTTTATGTGTTCATAAGCTTAGTTTTTCAGGGGAATAACTTAGTTTGTCAAGTTTTTCATACCTAGGCCCCATCCCAGAGGAAGCATGATGGATGCACTCAATGATGTGTGATGTTCAACTACAAAAATGGGTTGGAAACAAATCAATTTTTTACATGTTCAAAATTTAGAGATTAAAATTCTCTTTTGAGTAATTTTGAATTTTGTGAGGACTTAAGGATGATAAACATGGATGAAACAAGGGAAGGAAATCACCCAAATCCTCCAATGTAGATCTCACATCTCCTTGTCCTCTTGGAGGAATGTTATGAGACATTTTTCCTTACCAAACTTTCAGTGATGATTATCTTAAAAAACAAGCATCAATAGTGTTTGAATATTTGTAATTCAATTAAGAAAATAAAATATTTTGTATTATGACCGAAAAACAACCATATATTGGACTTTCGACATTTTTTGACTAGAGAGACATTGTCCAACTAGAAAAATATTGACTTCGTCAAACATCGATATTCTGATAAATAGATAATTCGCTTGGTCAAACATTTGATATATGAGGAACATTTAATTATCGTCGCATATCTGATGAACAAAATTATCATTGGATATTCGACTAACATATCGTGAGATATTCAACGATAATTGTGTTTATTGGATATCTGACAAATGTCGGGGCTTTAAAAAAAAACTAAAAATATTTGCAAGAAAAATCTTACAGTACGATTAAACTATTGGAATATGAACTCAGATTTTTGGCCCATATGTACTAGTGGGGGTTATGGGTTAGGGGGCTCGTGGATTTTAGGTTATGAGTTAAGGGGTTAAGGTTTAATGGGTCAAGGGATTAATGGGTTATGAATTATGAATATACGTGTTAAGGGATTATGGCTTGGGGGTTAAGGGGATAGGGAATTTAGTGGATATGGGTTAAGGGCTTATGGGTTGTGATAATGGGGCCCCTAATCCCCTTATCACCCTTTGAAAACAAATACATGGAGGATATTTGGGGGAATTGTGATTGTCCATAAAATGCGGATCAAATTTTAGGACCTTGTGGCTCTTTTCCTTGAACCCTAGTAGTGCTTAGAGGTTGTATTTGAAGGGGTTAGCGAACAAAAAATTAATATGACCAAGAAGATTAGTGTTGGAGCACCTATGGTTTGGGAGAAAGGCTTAGGGATTCTAGAAGTTAAGGGGTGTAAAAATTCCTTGAAATCCTGCAACTGCTTGAATGAACAAATCTGAAACTAATTTTGTTACACAAAGGCACAATATTTCTCTACGATAGATAAGCAGTGGAACAAAAACAAAGATAATGAAACACAATCACACATAATAACACACTATTTTTCTAAGGAACTCAACTGGGAAAACCCTCTACTTGTTGTATATTTTATTGGCAGAAATTGAGCAAATAGAATACTTTACAAGGAAAATTGTTCCAATAGAGTATAAAGTTGTTCTCTCTACTAATACTTAGCTTGAAACCTCCCTACAAGAACTCAACTCAACCCATATTTATTTGCGTTGAAGTCTCTTATTTCCTAGCACTGGGTAAGCCCCTATTATTTCGTAATTAAATCCTAATTTTTAGTGCAGTTCCAGAAAGAAAAATTTGTCTTTGATCTACATAGAGGATCCTCCTTGATACATTGTTCCTACAACAAGCTCTCTACTTGTAATTTGTACATTTTCCTCGCCCTCACACCTATCTTCTTCACTAATACAGAAGCTAAGTGCTTGAGGTATGCCTTACCTCTGTTTAATATGACTTCGTATCCCTTGTCCTCAAGGGTTGCTATTGAAACAAGGTTCTTCTTCAGTCCTGGAACATAAAGAACATCTCTAAGATGGAGAGAGCTTCCAGAATCCCTATCAAAGATGACAGCACCAACCCCCTTGGTTGTGTACTTTCCATCATCTCCTAGCTCAATATGAACCTCCATGTTCTTCTCCTCCAACTCGTTGAAATACTCCTTGTTCCCATTCATGTGGAAGGAGGCTCCATAATCAATATACCATGTGTTTCTTCCTACTAAGCTTTCCATGCAAGCTATCAATGATAAATATTTCTCAAACTAAGAAGAAAATGCATCTACCTCAATTGATGCAACCGCATGATTCTTACTAGACCTATTATTCTAATTAGGACACTTAGTAGCATAGTTTCCAAACTCATGGAAATGAAAGCATGTGATCTTACTTAGATCTTTCTTCTTTTTCTCACCCTTCTTACTAGTCTCAATCTTCCCTTTTCCCATCTTTCCCTTGGCCTTTTCTGTAAGAGAAATATTATTCTTGTCCTCGGTATTTGTTGATATAACTTCTCGAGTTCCTATCCAGATCTTCTCCTGAACATATTCAATCCATAACCTTTCCCAACTACATCCTAGAAACCATACCAAGACTTGTGAATTCCTAGTAAAGAAAAACTCATAAGGTCCTGCTCAGGTATAGAGACACCCACACCACCTAGCTCATCTCTAACTCAAGTGAACTTTGTAAAATATCTGATGATGGCCTATACTTGTCTCATATGGATACTCCTTACATTCTCCTTAAGAGAAAACTTCCTGGAATCATTGATGCTCTAATATATATCTAAAATAGTTGAACATCTGAAAAATTGTCTTCTTCTCATGGATATGAGTAACTATATGACCTTTGGCCCCTTATAGTATAGTTTTCCTAGCCTTGATATCATTCTTATTACGTTGGTTCAACTATTGGGGATATTGTGGTGGTGGTATAGCATTCTTGAAAAACTCCCCCTCCCCATTATCCTCCAATATACTATCACGATCCTCCCTTTCCAAGAGGCGAAGTTAGAGGCTCCCTCTAAATAGTGGTCAGATCTCAATCCTTGGAATGCCATCCTGCTTACCTAGATAGCTCTCCTTAACAATATAGCACTAGCTTTCTTGAGTGATATGTGGTGGTCATGAACTGGTCTCAGCGTTGGTCATTATACTAATCACTGCTCTGATATCACATAGAAATTCCTTGAAATACTACAATTGCTTGAATGAACAAATTTGAAACTAATTTCATTGCACCAATACACAAGATTTCTCTACGATAGATAAGCACTGGAATAGAAACAGAGATAAAGAAACGTAGTCACACATAACAACATGATATTTTTCTAGGGAACCCAACTGGGAAAACTCTCTACTTGTTGTAGATTTTTTTGACATAAATTAAGAAAATAGAATTATTTACAAGGCCAACTATTTCAACAGAAAACAAGGTTATTCTCTTTGTTAATACTTAGATGGAAACCTCCCTGCAAGAACTTGACCCAACCCATATTTCCTTGCACTGAAGTCTCTTATTTCCTAGCGCTAGACAAGCCCTTATTATTTAGGAATTAACTATTAAAGCTTAGCGTACTTATGTAAGGAAAATTATATTTGTTATCCAAATACAGTCTCCTCCTTGATGTTATTCCTACGAAAAGATCTCACACAAACTCGTTCTCATAATTATGATGCCATGATGTGCCTAAGCCTTTCGACTCATGTTATAACTGGCAAGTTAAGCTTTATAACTCAAATTTGTGATTGATTTGTTAACTAAGTCAAACTGATTCTTTTAATTCATACTTGACTCAATTAGACACTGAGTCTCTCACTCATATTTTTCCAAATATAAACTCACACTTGGAGAAAAACAAAATTGAGCCTATAATTTCTTCAGATGGGTTAACTACTCCATGAACTCATCCTCCAACTCATGTGCGCTAAAGAAGGATTGATCAAGGTCTTTCTTGACTAAGGCATAAGTTAAGAATACCTTTCTCGCTATTATTTTCAATAAGGGGATTAGGGTTAGGGGGTTGAGGTCTAGGGAGTTTAGGGGTTATAGGTTAATGGTTTTGTGGTTAAGGGATTCAATGGTTAAGGGTTAATAACCAAGGGCTTAGGGGTCAAGGGATTTATGCAAGGACTTGATTGGGTTCCCAAGTCGTGAAAAAATGTAAGGCTAGTTGTGAGGACATGAGTGCCAAGGCATGATAGGGAATGCTAACATGTTCCAGATAGTGTGAAAGAATGCTAAACATGCTAATATGTGCCAAGTGCTAAGGCATGTCAAGATGTGCAAGGGTGTGACAATGCGTGCCAGGGACTATCAAGGAAAAAAAAGGAGAAACAAGTTAAACTACAAGGAAATGAACACATAAGAGGGTTAATAAGTCATCAATTTACCTTTTCCAAGAGGGTTATTGGTGCTCAATTCGTTTCCGCACGTAAGAAATTCAAGTTCGCATTCACTAAGGACTAATGAGTCCTCCCACTCTAGGTGGAATTTCTGACCTGCAACACACCATAGGAGGTAACCCTGTAGTCTAAATTATTTTATTTTCAATAAACAAATAAAATAAGGCCAGATATAGATAATCAATCATTGTAATAGGTGGTGATATTCATAGAAGGGAGCAACACATTTAATGTTTCATAATTCCTGAATCATATTCCTTGTGAGAAAAACAATAGTGATAAAATCTAACAAGGATAATAGCAACCATAGAAAAGAACAAAAGAAATAAGGAAAAGTAAAGCAAAACACCAACTTAAGAACTATCCTCAGGTTAAACATGAACATGTGCAACAAGTGCAAGAATATTATTTTTACTCTATACTATAAATGAAAACAACTAATAGTAAATATCGTGACTGAGATTTATAACAAGAGAGTAAAAATTTATAATCTGGAGAACATAGCACACCTTAAAATAAAACAGATTAGCAACACCACAAGAGAAACATACAAAATTGAAATCACTGATAAAACATGAATTATTGTTAAAAAAAATATAGATATTTAGTTATCAATAATTCAAGACTAATCATTCAACAATTATGTTGATAATATAGATATCGAAACACGAAATCCAAATAAGTTATTACTTAAATGAGAGTGAGCCTTAGATTTAATTCTTTGTGGCTACAAATAAAAATAGCAGGAAGAACATATAGAAATAATAAAAATTGCGAGTTCAAACTTTCAGTATTGAAAATGAAAACTTTGTATCATGTATAGTCAGTTTCAGTATTCATAATTTTTTTTCCACTTCTGCCAACAACCCCCCATGACGAGAAACAAAGTTTTAAATAACAATTTTCAAAATAACTGTTTTAGTAATTGTTTCTCTTGTAACCAATTGAAATTAAAATTAAAATAAATAAAAGTAAAGTAAAGCTTGGTAATTAATTGATTAAGCATTGTTCTGCCTTTGCGGCTTTGACGACCTGGTCCTTTTAGTCAGCCTAGTTGGAGAGAGCATGTGCATCCCACGTATCCTGACAGTTAGCACCTTAATTGTGATCAGGGGAATTTCATTCCACTCTTATGGTTGATCTATGACAGACTACATTTGTGGGACCGGTTCAACAACCCATGGCGTATAAGCGAACTGTTGGATTTTTTCGTTGCATTTAAAATGATTTTTAAATTTTACTAACTTGTCCCATTCAATAGCAGCTAACCAGGGCATGTTCTTGTATTCGACAATTGCCACCACCAAACATGATCTTATTTGATTCTTGGTGGCGGGGAGATTATGTATGAACTTGATTACCCCAACCAAAATAGTAAAGTACTTGCAAAGTGCATTGAAAACCGTAGAAGAAGAAACTGATTCTTCCCCTAGCATGGCTAGACAACCCAGATCATGTTTCATTGCCTTCAATTGATTAGAGATCCTCTGCCAGGAAATTGCCCAATTTTCCTCATTCCAAAATGAAGGCGCAATGAATCTTCCTAAATAATTCCACTCGGTTATGAAGTCATTTATATCTTTGATAACTCTATCAAATTCATCCCATATTGCCTGCATAGTGACTTGCTTCTCCTTTAACATACACAAAGAGAAAACAAATTCATCTCTAGGAGGTAGCTCTAGTTATACTAAAGTGCCATCTTCTAATGTATTGACAATATCTATGATGGCATTGAGGTCTTCCAACCTTTTATCTAAGGTCTCAGATGTAGAATTTTCCTCCAGACTGGTGCTTTGTATTAGATCCTTTTCGCACTGCGAGAGAATTCTCACATATGACTCAACCGTAGTGGTTTTTCGCCAAACCCCTCTCTAGATTTCTCCTTTAGCCTACATTAATATCTCCTTTCCTATCACTATGACGTGAGAAACTTCTTCTACATTTTTGACCTCATTATGTTTATCCTTTAGAGCATCTTGAATCTTCTCAATTTTGATTGTCTTTTTCCCCACGACGACGTCAATTCTGTGGTCAACTCTTGCGATTTCTTCTTTGGCTAACTGCATCTCTTGCTCTAAATGAGTAATATTGATTCGCAATAACTTGGGATCTTCTGACTCAGTTGTCTTGACCGAACTAAGAGCCTTTTCAATTGAAGTCTTATACCCTTCCAAGAGTTTTAGGTGCCGCCCCTCTTTTTCATGAGATTCTGCTCTGACTGCCTCTAGCTGTTTGAGAGCACTATGTCGCTCTTCTTCCTTGATTCGAATAGTATATTATATTTCGTGAAGATGAAGTTCAACCTCCTGTTTCTTCTCAAAATCTTGTATCAGAACATGAGGGTCATGGTTCGAGATCTTCAATATTGCTTGGAGCTCTTTAATCTCTTTTTCTTTCTTCTACAGTAATTTCATTAGAAGAGTAGTATCTTTAAGGTGTCCAAACTGGCACACAACAATCTCCTCCAATTCTTTGATCTGATTGGTCTTGGTGCACAAGGCCATATGAGCTATGCTCAATTTCTTAGAGACCTTATCAATCATGGCTTGCATCTTCTTGTTCCTTGCTATGGAGTCCAATAGCCTTCGTGCTACAATTTCACCGCTTACCGATGTAAATTTATCACATCCATGTCTGACATTCTGCCTTGGTTTTTGGCTAGGGAAGCGGTCCCAGATACAACCATCTGTTGGTTTTCCCCTATCTCAGGCTGAAGCACTGTAAGATTTAAGACATTTGTCTCAAAGTCAGTCATCGAGATAAAATGGGGTTTTCTTATGGGTAACACCTCTTTGAGTGTTGAGGTGTTCATTGATTGGGATTGTTTTGGGACTATAGCTAGTTCTGCACTAGACATAATTATTTCATTATGCTCTGTAAATGAATGTTTAATGTCTAGAGCTTGAGTCCCAGAGTATTTGGGCTCAATTCTCCTTAAGGTCTGCCTAATATCTACGTCTAAAAGATCGATTTGTTGATCGAACACATATGCATCTACATCAATTTATTTTGGTTTGACTCGCCAAATTACGTCAAGCTAAGCTAGACCATCAGATTTTCATTTACTTGCAGCAATAGTAGAGCAAGAAATTATGGGTTCAGTATCTCCTACATGCACCTAAATTTGGGAGTGACTGGAGTCAACTCGGGTGATTTTTTCCATCATCCCTGTAGATGGCGCCGACTATAAGTCATCTTCTACTAGAACTGGCGATCTTGTTCTTTCATTTATACTAAGGCCTCCTTAAATAGATTTTCCTAGACCTCATAGGAACGCTCTAGAACTTATGTGGGTTTTATCCACTTAGAACTTAAGAAATATTAATTTTCCTTTTTAATTTTATTTTAGATTTTAAACCCCATCTTGTGTCCAAAATCCATTTGCTTGGCCTCTTTGCCCACAAATATTTTTGTGACCAAACTCACACAAACCCATCTCAATAGGCTTGTGGAGTACCTCCAAAACTACACAATTCAACAACATAGTCTAGTTGTAGTAATCGTAACTTGGTCAAGCTCTTGTAGTCGAGCAAGTGCTTGGTTGGGTTCCCAAGTTGAAAATTAAGTAAGTGTGGTTGTGAGGGCATGATAACTAGGGAGGGTCAGGGCATGGAAAATAATTAAAATGCATGCTAACACATGCTAGACAATGTGAATGCATGTTGAAGAGTGTCAGGGAGTGTCGGGGAATATCAAAGGATAACTAGGTCAAAATGCATGGAAAGGAACGAACAAGAGTGTGTGCAAGGGAGTGTCAACGAATTCAAGTGTGCTAAGGAGAAATTCAGAATAATATTTACAAGAGGAAAGCATATGATTGTTATACGGGGCTCAACATAGCTATTTTAGACAAAGGGATGTTACTTTGTTCTAGGCACAACATTGTTTTTCCTTTAGCTATTTTTTTATATGAGATGTGGCACACTTTGGCTGCATGCTCATGTTTTATAATATTATAGATAATTGCATATTGTACATTGTTGTGTATAATTTTTGGGGCACTCGGTTTGTGTCGGCTTATATATTGTGTGCCTTGTGAATTTGTGGTTCTTGAAAACTCTTAGTTAATGTTCTACTATTTATATGAACTAAACATACAAGTGAAATGTTTCCTGTGTAAGCTATGTTGCATTTTTTTTTTTTTTTTTTAAATGGCCATGGCTGGATCATGTTATCCTTGTCTTGGTAACTAGTGAAATGGGACAATTTGAGCTTGGAAATCCCTAGCATAAGATGGGTTATAGGAAGTTCTTAGGTGAACAAGGCACAACCTACTTGTATTAGGTGCAATTGGTCAAGATGTTGTACTTGAAGCAGGCCAATATTGTCACATGAACTGCAGTAGCCAAGGATTTGATTGGGTTCCCAAGTCGTGAAAAAATGTAAAGGCCAGTTGTGAGGACATGAGTGCCAAGGTGTGCTAGGGAATGCTAAGATGTGCCAGATAGTGCGAAGGCATGTCAAACATGCTAATATGTTCCAAGTGATAAGGCATGCCAATATGTGCAAGGGTGTGTCAATGCGTTCTAGTGGCTGTCAAGGCAACAAAAGGGAGAAAAAAGTTAAACTACAAGTAAATGAACACATAAGAGGGTTAATAGGTCATAAATTTACCTTTTCCAAGAGGGTCATGCTAAGCACACCAACACTAGGAAACAATAGGTTCCAAGTGCAAAGACTTAGTGCATTGTAAGTGCCAAGTATTCCTTTGTTGCTTCTCATCTGCTTTCTAACAATTGATCTCATATAAATTTAATATTAAAACATGCCAAATCATATCAAGGCATCTCAATGTATTCCATACATGCTAAGAATTTCCAAGTGCCAACACGTGCCAAGAGCCAATATGTGTCAGGGAGTGTTATGCATGTTATGAAGTGGAAGGGCATGTTGAAGAGGGACAAGGTGTGCTAGAGAGTGCTAATGCATGTTGAGGAGTGTTACAGAGTACTAGGATAAAAAAATAAGGGAGCACTAGGTAAAAATCCATGGAATTTAATGAATATGATGAATGTGTGCCAAGGACTAGTGTTAATGAGTGTTATCTTTCATGCCAAGGAGGGAGTGAGAAGGTATGATAAGCATTGGTAAGGCATGCTAGGGAATATCAAGACATGTCAAGAATTCCCAAAGTGTGCTTGGGAGTTCCAGGGTGTGCTAATTATATGTGCCAATTAATAGTTCCAAGATATGCCAATACATGTTAGGTGCTAAGGATGTGCAGGGTGCCAGGGTATGTCAATATGTGTCAAGAAGTGTCAAGGCAACAAAAGGAAGAACCAATAAGAGGGTTAATAAGTCGAGACTTTATATTTTTTCAAAAGGGGCATTCTAGGCACACCAATAATAGGTCCCAATACATGCCAAGTGGCATTGTGTGCCAAGTGCTAATGTGTGTCAATGCATTTAACCAAGGTGTTATAGGGCATGCTAGGGACTACATGCATGCCAACACATGCTAGGAGAGTTTCATGTTGTGCTATCACATGACACTATGTGCTTGGGCGTCAGTGTCATGAAAAGATTTTCCAAGACATGCAAGGTGCTAAGAAATGTTAGTGTGTGCCAAAGAATTAATTTAAGGTGTGCTTGGATTGTTGAGGAGTGTTAGGGATTTCTCATTAATAGAATTGTCAGAGCTTGATTATGTATTAAATAATATATTTCCTACACACACTAGAGGAACTTTATCTAAAGGGAATTTTCTATATAATAGACTTAATATATATGAATCATGTGTTGACTCATAGGAAAAATATATTTGACTAGTCATTACATGAGGGAAATGATACACACTAATTACTTCTTAAAAAATTCACTGACTCTAACCACTATGGCTTTGGACATATTATAAAAAAAAATCCACAATAATGGTCTTAAATTGTTATATTTTGACAAAATATATATTAACAGGTGCATAGCGTCATCAAAAACTCATTGGAATGATCAATGATGACGAACATTTTTTGACCGTCACCAAAAGTAACAAAAAAAGCATTGGTGAGGGTCATTCAAAGTTCGTCGCTAGAAGTGTCATCAAAGAGAGAATTAGTGATGGGCCTTTAACGACCCTCACCAAAAGTGTCATTGAAAATGGATTTGGTGACGAACCTTAAAGGACCATCACTATATACACTTACAATGATGCTTTTTTAAGGATCGTCACCATATGTGACATTGGTGGCAGACCTTAAAGGTCCGTCACAAGCATGAACCTCTCAAATGTCCCTTTTTCTTGCAGTTTTATACAAACAATATGTATATCATGGATTCAATACGATCTAAAAATGTACTAAATTTAGATACTGAATCGCTTCTACAAATAAATTTCCGAAATGAAAACAAAATCGCCAATCACATGAAGCATAGAATAATCAATCAAACCACAACAAAGATAATTTCTCGGGGAAATATTTCTGCTCAAAACCCCTCTATTATATATTTTATATTCCACAAGGAATCATGAAACAATTAAAATTCTCTCTTCTCACAAGATTCTCCTGTAATCTGCCTATCGTCTCACACTGATCCAGACAAAATCGGGCTAGTACTTATCCAATTATCAACTCGTCTTCAGCCTTCCTTTCTCATGCAATTCATGAGAAATGAAATCCCTATTCCTTATGAATTTCAACCTTTCTCATTGTGCTGGGTATCATAGGCATTCTGTGGTGTTTTAGCTGCATCTGGGAAACCTGCTAATATCACAACTGATAGTTAACTTCCCTTTAACCTTTGTCTCTACTGGGTCTCCACTAGAACTGACATGCATGCAACTATTAATAGTAAATCATCAGTTGCATGTTAGATCACTGGTTGTGAATTAAATAATATTTAATTCACTTGATCTCTCATTAGTGCAACAAACAGTTACAACTAGCTCAACTCACTTTAACTCACTTAACTGATTTAATTGATTATTCATGCATTAAACTAATGCACCAACTACACTTTGAACTCTGTTACAACTAGTTATACTCTGCATGCCTCACCAACTACCCTCAACTCAAAATTCATGAGCTAAATGAGTTTATCACACTCTGTTAACTATTACAAGTGATTATGAGATAAGATTACGTTTTATTGTCCAATTTAATTAAGGGATAATTAAAATAGACACTGCACCAAATTTAGCCCACACCAGTGTAGGTGCTGCTAAGACCTATTGGTCCCACACCAGTGTAGGTGCTGCTAAGACCCATTGGTCCCACACTATTTTAGGTGCTGCTTGGACCTATTGGTCCCACACTAGTGTAGGTGTTGTCATGTTGTTTTCGGATACCAATTTCACCATTTCATGTTGCAAATTTCAAAAATCCCTCTCAACAAGATAGGAATGTCCTTGCATGCGACATGCACCTCACGCATGTGACATGCAACCCTTGCTTGCGACATGCAACTATTGCATGCAACACTTCTCTAGTGTTTCTCGCACATGCAACTCTTGCATGAAAAATTTCTTCAGTGTTTCTCGCACATGCAACCTTTACATGAAACACTTCTAAAATAGAATAGCCTCCAAACAACTGAATCAGTATAGTGCATCTGTCATCATAGTATTATGACTATTGGTACCTATTGTACATGTCTACTAGACTCTCTGCATTGTTGACATCTGCATCCATGCACTTTGCACTGCTGCCAACTCTGATCTGCAGTCCAGTGTTCGACACCTGTCACTCTGATTTCTATCCTCCTGATATCTAACTACATCAATCTAACTGATCCTGCTACTATTGTACTGTGGGCTCCTCGTAGCTAGGTTCGATCCATGAGACACACCATCTCTAGGACCCTGCCCAAATTTCTTCTTGGGATTATTCTTTCACATTGCCACACCTGGAGGTATAGCTGCATTCACTCCCTCTGCCCATTCGACTCAAAATTTCTCTGCTTGAGTGTTTTCTTCCACTCCATGATCCTCCACATGTGGCTGCTCCACATCTTGAGATTCATTCTTTGGGACCAAGAGTTCCTCATATGCATTCAAATCAAGCTCCCTCTTAAGGGACAATTGCATGGATTTCTCACACTTCCCAATGATTGGAAGCTCAGTAGAAATCACATCTACATTAATTTTATAGAGATTCTTCACATGAATCCCAATATTATTAGCTTTTCCTATTTTTTTTTGTTGCAGGAAAGTTTTTTCTTCACTGAAAACAACATCATAGTCTCTATCCTCCAACATTGCAACTGAAACTATATTTTTCTTCAATACTGGTACATGCATTACATCTTTTAATAAAAATGGTTTACCTGACTGTCTATGGAAAGTAATTGTACAAATCCCAGTAGTGCTATACCTTCCATCATCACCCATTTCGATATGCATCTGGAGGTCCTTCTCCTCCAAGCTACTGAAAAGTTCTTTGTTTCCCTTCATGTGGAAAGATGCACCACTATCCAAGTACCACCCTAATCCCATCACACTTCACACCATGCATGCGATTGACGATAAGTCCAACTAAAATTGTGAGGCCAAAGCCTCACTAGCTGTAGATCCTGAAGCCTTCTTGTTCTTCTTCTTTTGTGGACAATTAGTGGCATAATGTCCATGCTCATGACAGTGAAAATTTTTCACTATGGACATGTCGCGCTCCTTGCCTTCTTCACCAGTCTCAGATTTTGAATGGAATTTCTTTCCTTTCCCTTTCTTCGCCTTGGAATTCAAAGCACAATATTCTTCATCTTCATTCTTAGATGAAGAGCCATCTTTGGTATTTTTCTAGAATTATTCTTGCACCAAATATGACCAAAGTCATTCCCAATCTGGCAGCTTTTCCCTTCCATTGACAGAGTCCTGATAACTATGCCAACTCTTGGGAAGTCATGGAAGAGCTAGCCTCACCAAATCATGATCATCATCAGTAATTCCTACACTCCAAAGCTCATCCTGACATTGGACAAAATTTTTTAAGTATACCGGAATAGTGTCGTTTTTCTCCATTTTGATCTTCTTGAGTTTATCTTTCGGTGCTAATTTCCTATGATCACTACTACTCTGAAATAGTTCTTTCAAATATTTCCACACTAAATATGGTGTCTATTTTCCATGGAGACTTGAGAAAATGTGGTCTCGTACTCCCTCCAGTAAGATCCTCCTGGCCCTTGTAACTTTCCTTTTCCATGCATCAATATTTGTAGCATCTATCAGAACGGGTTTGGGAACATCATTATCAATGAATTCCTTCAATACGTTGTCATCCAATACTGCCTCCATCCTGTCTTTCAAATAAATATAGTTGGAGCTGGCCTTGAGTGCATACTCCAATATCAAGCCATTGAAAGCCATTTAGATCATGAATCACTTGTAGCACCAGTAAAGTCTTTTGCAAATTCGAATTCTATTCAGTCACAAACTCAGCTTCTCCTCCACAATTTTGATTTCCTGTGCTATGATACCATGTAGAAATTATACAAAAAATATGTATATCATGGATTTAATCCGATCTAACAATGTACTAAATATAATTACTGAATCTCTTCTACAAATCAATTGTGGGAATTAAAACAAAATCACAAATCACATGAAGCAAAGAAGAATCACTCAAACCACAACATAGATAATTCCCAGGGAAAGCTTGTTGCTCAAAACCCCTCTATCATATATTGTATATTCCATAAGGAATAATGAAACAATTACAATGCACTCTTCTCACAAGAGTCTCTTGTAATCTTCTTATCGTATCACACTGATCCGGTCAAAATTGGGCTAGTACTTAGCCAATTCTCATTCTGTCTTCAGCCTGCCTTACTCACCCAATTCACGAGGAATGCAGTCCCTATTCCTTAGGAATTTTAGCCTTTCTCAACTGTGCTGAGTATCATGGGAATCCTGTGGTGTTTTAACTGCATTTGGGCAACCTGCTAATATCACAACTGATAGTTAACTTCCCTTAAACCTTTGTCTCAACTAGGTCTCCAATGGAACTAACATGCATGCAACTATTAATGTAAATCATCAGTTGCATGTTAGATCACTGATTGTGAATTAAATAATATTTAATTCACTTGATCTCTCACTAGTGCAACAAACAGTTACATGTAGCTCAACTGACTTAAGTCACTTAACTGAGTTAAATGATTAATCATGCATTAAACTAGTGCACCAACTGCACTTCAAACTTTGTTAAACTATAATTACTCTGCATGCCTCCCAAACTACCCTCAACTCGAAATTCATGAGCCAATTGAGTTTATCACACTCAGTTAACTATTACAAGTGATTATGAGATAAGATTACATTTTACTGTCCAATTTAATTGATGGATAATTAAAATAGACACTGCAACAAATTTAGCCCACACCAGTGTAGGTGCTACTAAGACCCATTAGTCCCACACTAGTGTAGGTGCCGCTTGGACCTATTGGTCCCACAGTAGTGTAGGTGTTGTTGTTGTTTCTGGATGCCAATTTCACTGTTTCTTGTTGCAAACTTCAATGCGAAGTTTATGATTGAGCACCAGCTTCCTGTGGTCACTATTATTCTCAAACAATTATTTCAGTGTTTTCCACATCACGAATTGATCTAGGTCTGTAAGCTACCGTATTTACCCATGATCTTTTACTTCTGTGATGTGGTTAGAATTGCACTGAAAATAACATTAAAAGAACACATATGCATGCTTTAAACAAGAGGAGACAATACAAAAAATAAACAACTTAATAACACGAGATGTTGATAACGAAGTTCACCCAGTGTGGGCTACATCTCCCGGCTCGGTGTCAAAATGGGGTAGGCTACTTCATATAGTGTTGGAAATGGTGATGGTGTACATGGACTATGTTTTTTGTGATACAAGGATATACACCCTCAACATGAGTGGCTTGTCTCTCCACTATACGTTCCACTACAGGAACTCTCACTCACAATAGGCCTCCTATCAACATGTCATAATCTCACACAAGGTGACGATGAGGATCCCTTTAACAAGGTTACATAGGGATCATAACAATCTATGGAGAATACATCTCAGATGAAGTAGAAACATATATCTTGCAACATAAATCAAGCAATGATCTAAAAAAACCTATTACACCTCACAGAAAATGATAAAAGAGGCACATGATATCAATATTGCATATACCTAAATCCTTGAATTTGGCTGAAGAAGTGGATGCTCAGCTGATAAATTTGGCCGCGCCATCAAATTCGTGGCATCGAGAGGCATAAAATAAAATTGGTTGTCCACACTTGGGAATCTAATACCGTCACTCCAATATGGAAAATGGCCAAAAATGGGAAGCTCTTCTGTTGAAATGGACATCACCATTGATTCCTGTTGCCGAGAGGTGTAAAATTGACATTAAATTTTTCAAAACCAGCTCAAGCAACTTTTGGGCCTCAAGGAATATTTTTGATGCCCTCAAGATTACCTGGGGCATGGTTACACCATCTCCATGGCTCGTGGTTACACCCTGCAAATAAAAAAATTATTATTCTAGAACTCTGCACTAGTCTCCCTCTTGTGCTTCTCTGTTGAGTTTGATGGCTCCCCGTGCAAATAAAATTTCAGGGTTTAAATTAAACATGTTGGCGGATCCTCCCAAGCAGCGAGCCTGTGGCTCATTGGTGGCGGAGGAGACTAGAAGGGTGGAGATTCTAGTTCGAATCCCATTTTCTATCAAATATAGAGTATAATATGTTTTTTTTTAATATATATATTGTAATAAGGTGGGCGGGTTTCGCTCCACGTGGCCCAAACCCAACCTCCTATGTTGTATGGATGTGATACGTTGTTTGCATAGTGTTGATGCCACCTAGTGGGGTTCAGCCATGTGGGTTGGGTGGGTTCAATCCCCGCCGACCTCAGTCTTCACTAGAATATGGTAAGGGTTGCTAATTTAATGTCTGGTGGGCGGGGTTTGCTCCACGTGGCCTCAACCTAACCCACCTCAATCTTATCATATACATATTTGTTTGGTTTATGGTGTGGAGGTTCAGTGGGGGTGGTGACCCATTGAACCAACTTGGTATTATGGTTAACGTGGCTGACAGGGGTGGCGAGGGTGGCATCTCACCACCCCTATTTTTATATTTTTTTTCGTTTAAATTTTTTTTTGTTTGTTTTTTAATTTAACGAAAATAAGGGTCATTGGGAATTTTAACTAGGTCAAAATTTCGCCCATTTTCGGGAGCTAAGTTCCTTTCCGGTTGACGGTGAATTTGTGGGACACTTAATTCTGGCCAAAGTCCAATTTTGACCAAAAATTTGACTTGCTCTAACTCCTCCATAGGGGCTCGTATTGGAGATCCGTTCACACCCTTGGAATCAGGGTGACGAGCACTTCAATCTTAACCTAGGTCGAGAGAAATCTGATCACTTTGAATTTTGACCATTTTTGAGCCCTCTTGGTCTCCTTAGGTTGTTTGGAGTCACCTGGATAAATCCTCTCCACTGAAGATATTTTGGTCCACCAAAAGCATGAACATAATCTACAGCTTCTTTGTACCTTGTCTGCACCACAAGTGTCCTGAAAGTTCACCCTCCATTTTCCTTCACCTTTGTTCTTTGGAGCCATAAGCAATGAGTCGACACCTGAATCCTCTGCAACCTGTAGTACATTATTTTCAAATTACATGCTTAATTACATGACCAAATATTACCCAAGAATCCCATACTTGCCACGAGTTTATAACACATACTATGTTGTCAAGTTTACAACAAAATGGAATCAATACCCCAGCTATCAACACAAGGCTGAAACATCATTGTTTCTTAACAAGTGATGGAAAGCACATCATCACTTTTACATTTTAAATTGCAACACATGATTTACAAAAATACGGCCAAAACACATCGCCACACCTAGAAAAACTATCTCTCACTTATCAAAGTTAATGGGTCATCTCCTTGTGGTGCATTCGCTTGTCGAACAATTGTTTCAACTGGTTCATGCACAGGCACTTTTTCCTTGAGACGATGCTCTGGGTGGAGCCTCCAACACGTGGATCTTTGATGGCCACTTATATCTCAATGCCTACAATGAGTATTCCTCCTCCATACCTTCTTTACCTTATTCTTTTCCTGTGGTGGATTAGGCATTTCACGTCTCATTCTCTTTCATCCTACCATTCTCTTCTAGATCTCAAGAAATACATTGTTATGTAATCCACAAAACTACATGTTTTTCGATGTGATGATTTATGTTCATTTTTAGCGACATGCTTGTAATCAAAACAAACACTAGAATACCGATATTTGTTATACCTTTTTTGTTGGTCTCTGGTGCAATCATGGTGACAAGATCTTGCCTCAGCTCTTTCTATGCTATGTGCACTATCATAGGATGATGGTGAAGTGTTCTCATCATTCTCTTTCCCCGATGGTTTCAACCATGTATTGGAAGCTTCTTACACCTTTGAGCATTGTCCTTTAGTGTATCCCAAACCTGTGAATTGAGGTCTCTGCATAACCTCCAATGGTTGAGTTATGCCTTGGCCATTCACACCAAGTCCTCCTCCTTTGTACCCCATTTTGGTAAGGAGTCTCATGCCAGTTCATGTAATGGGTATCTCCACATATCCAACATAAATAATAGCATGTGAAGATGAAACTGAAGAGAAATCAACATTTTTTACCTCAACTTTTGATTTGGACACAGGTGATGATGGCTTCTTTAAGCCTTCGTTGCGCTTCAATTCCTCCAAAGCCTCTTCTGCGGCTTGCAACCGAAGCTGAAATCTTTGCTTTTCCTCTTTCTCTTCTTGTAGTAGCCTCCTTAATTTAGAATTATCTTTCTGAAGACTCTAGTTGATCTCCTCATTCAAATTATGAGAAGACGATGAAGGAGACGAAGAATATGCATAAGCACTGGAAGATGTGGATGAAGCATCATTCTTTGATCTTCCTTTCTCCTATTCCTATATTCTCTTATCATAAGCGTTGTACATTATTTCCACAATTTTGGACATCCACAACATGGCCTCATACATGTATTTTTCATCCTCCATTGTTGCATGTTCAATCGCTATTTAATCTCGCAATTCTCATCAACAAGAAGACTGCTCTGATACCAATTGATCCAGGTCCATCAGCTACTGCATTTACCCATGATATTTTACTTTTGTGATGTATTTATAATTTCACTAAAAATAGAATTATAAGAGAACATATGCATGATTTAAGCAAGAGGAGAAAAGACAACAATAAACAACATAAGAACATGAGATGATGATAATGGAATTCACCCAGTGTGGGCTACGTCTCCGGGCTTGGTGTCAAAATCGTGTAGGTTGCTTCATATAGTGTTGGAAATGGTGATGATGTACATGGAATATGTTTTCTTTCATACAAGGATATATGCCCTCGACATGAGTGGCTTGTCTCTCCACGAGACGTTCCGCTACAGGAACTATGACTCAAAATAAGAATCCCATCAACATGACATAAACTCACACTAGATGACGATGAGGATCCCTTCAATAGGTTTACATATGGATCATAAAAATCCATGGTGAATACATCTCACATGAATTAGAAACATATATCCCACAACATACATCAAGAAAGGATCTAAAACAACATATTACATCTCACAACAAATCATAAAAGAGGCACATGATATCAATACTGCATATACCTCAACCCCGAAGTTGGCTGAAGAAGTGGATGCTCAGCTGTTGAGTCTGGTTGCATCATCGAATTTGTGGAGTCAAGAGGCATAAAATTGACTGTCCACACTTAGGAATTTGACATCGTCACTCCAATCTGGAAAACGACCATAAATGTGAAGCTTTGCTACTGAAACATACATCGTCATCGTATTCATGTCGCCAAGAGGTGTAAAGTCGACATAAAATTTGTCAAAACCTGCCTTCGGCAAGTTCTGTGCCTCAAGGAATATTTTTGATGCCCTAAAAATTCCATGGGGCATGGTTACACCATCTCCATGGCTCGTGGTTCCCCCCTACAAAAAAATATATATTATTCTCAAAATCCATGCCAGTCTCGCTCTTGCGCTCCTCTGTTCAGTCTGTTGGCTCCCTGTGTGAATAAAATTTCAGCATTTAAATAAAACATGTTGGCGGATCCTCCCAAGTAGTGAGCATGTGGCTCATTGCTGGCAAAGAAGAATAGAAGGGCGAAGATTCCGGTTCGAATCCCACCCACTCTCAAATATAGAGTATGGTATTTTTTTATTTTTATTTTTATTTTTTTTAATATATATATTGTAATAAGGTGGGTGGGGTCCACTCCACGTGGCCCCAACCTAACCTCTGCCATTGTATGGATGTCCTATGTTTTTTGTATAGTGGTGAGGTCGCCCGGTGGAGGTCGACCACGTGGACCGGGTGGGTTCGATCTGCGTCAGCCTCGGTCTTCTCCCGAATACAGTAAGGGCTGCTACATTTAATGCCTGGTGGGTGGGTTCTGCTCCACCCGGCCCTGACTCGACCCACCTCAATCTTATCATATACATATTTGTTTGGTTTATGGTGTGGGGGTTCGGCGGGGGTAGTGATTAGCTAACCCAGCTTGGTCTTATGGTTAACATGGCCAACGGGGGTGGCTGGGGTGGCAACCCACCACCCCTAATTTTATATTTTTTTTCATTTAAAAAAAAATTGTTTGTTTTTGAATTTAATGATAATAAGGGTCAATGTTGGGAATTTTAACTAGGCCAAAATTTCACACAATTTTGGGAGCTAAGTTCCCTATCGGTTAACAGTGAATTTCTGGGAAAGTTAATCCTGCCCCATGTCCAACTTTGACCAAAACTTTGACTTTATCTAACTCCTCCATATGGGCTTGGATTGGAGATCCATTCACATCATTAGAATCAAGGTGATGAGCACTTCAATCTGAACCTGGTTCGAGAGCAATCCAACCAATTTGAATTTTGACAAATTGTGAGCCCTCTTGGTCTCCTGAGGTTGTTTGGAGCCTCCTAGATCACGAATGGAGTTTCCTCTTCGTGGATACTCCATCTACTATGATTCTCCTCACTTTGGCTACATCTTTCTTCCACTGAGCAAGGTTTTGGGAATCAGATGCTTGTGGTTTTGAGACATTTGTCTTGATGTATTCTAGCAGTCCATTTCCATCCAATACCACCTCCATGTGATCCTTCCATTCAAAAACATTATAGGTACCTTCCAAGGAATACTATACCCTTAGTCCATTGAAAGCCATCTTCTTAGTTATGAATAAAACCTGCAACATTGATCTCCAAATTCGAACCTCTGAGAAACAAATTTGAATTTCTTCTCTACTATGAATCCAAATCTGATACCAAGTAGAAATTATGCTTTATATTTACAACTGATCATGAAGTTTTAATTAAAATAACAAGACAAAAACCTACTCTACTTCTCTGTGGACATTAATTCACAATTTAGAACAGAAATTTGAGACGTGTAAGAATAAATAACACACATGCAACAAGTATTTTTATCTGGGGAAAGAAATCTTCTAAAAACCCCAATGCCTCTTGCATTAATAAATGAAATAGAGATGTATTACAATTTTTTTTCTCAACTAATCTCACTCTGCAAGTGCACAACCTATATTTCTTCTCACTGAAGGCCTCTGACCCATACTTAATCATTTTTTCCATGGCTTGAGCTCTTATTTCCTTGCATTGTTCCTTGAGGAATTAGGTCCCTATTATTTAGGAAACTCCTTGAATTGAATTGCGCAATTCATTAGGTTGATCATTTGACTGCATACAACACCTATACACTCAAGACTAGTCTACAACTGATGTTAAAATACCTTGGAATCTCCATCAAGCCTAGGGAACTCGAATTCTCTGCATGCACAAGTTATTTTGGGCTTATTGATCAATTACCTAAATTATCACTGAGTTTGACTGAAGTACAACTACACAACTTGACCCTCCACTAGTTCTTTCAACAGTTGAAACTAGTTTAAATGAAAACAACCTTAGATAACTGACCTTGATTGCTACAAAATATAAATCACACATGCTTAACTGAATTCTAACCCTTCTAACTCAAATTTACTGAGTAAATTGGGTGACACAATCCATGTCACTCAAGTTAACATCATCCAAGTTGTCTGTTGATGTGGAAATTTGAATTTTCTCAATTTAATTAAGGAAAAATAAAATTGAGAGTTTCTTGTTTCATTTTTCAATGTTTATTGTGTGAAAAAATATAAATAACTTGATCGTTCATGTAGGTCAATTACCTCAATTGTTGAGAAACATGCATTCAGCATGCCAATTTTTCTTCCATGTTTTACAACAACATTGTTTCTCCAACCGAGTAGACATTGACTTGCCTCCAAGTCTAAACAGAGGGGTGGTGGAAGTATATTTAAAGGTTTTGAATAAGGTATCAGTGATATTAGCATCACCCCCTAGCTCATCATTCTGGAATGCATCTAAAACCATTGCCTCCACGATAGTCGTATCACTTAAGTAATCATCCATACCAACCTTTATTTGATTGCCTCCATTTCCAAATTTTGATGAAGAACTACCATTGTTGTAATCATTCCTAATTGGTGAATCTATACATAGTGGGAATTGAGTATTCCTCTCTGAGTCTTTCTCTTAATGCATCCTTCTCTCGAGTTGAAATTGTAGCGGGGTAAACCAGAACATGGTATGTGGGTTGCTCATCATCACTAGAATCCTAATTTCATAAATTATTGAGCGTCATTTGTACAATATCAATGATATTAGTAAGCATGTTAATGCAATTGGTTTGTTAAAATTACATTATACCAAACAACTATTACCATTGTTGATCCAAGATTGCGGTTGTAAGATGCCATGTTCCAATTGGCAGGGTGAAGCAACTGTCCATTTTAATCTACCAACTGCTTTCCATATGCTGCTCCTGGTAAGAGATTCTGACATTTTTTAAATGGAGGAATATTTTTATGATCTGACCTCGATTATGAATTAGGATTTTACAAATTTGAATCCATTTTTATTCAAACTAGCATGGATTAAAAATAAAAATAAATAATCGTAATATAAACAAAATATGAACTTACTAGAGATGGAAAGGGAGAACTTTGTGAAGGAATTTGATAAACAATATGGAATGAGTTGGAATTTGAAGAATTAGCCATTTGATATTATTGAAATTTTTTCCCTGCATTTGAGAAAAATTAGAAATAAAATTTTGTGTGCATATCTAATATTAATCTCGAGAACCATATAACCACAATATGAATTTCAATGTAGTTTTCAAACCATTTTTCAAGAATAATTTGAGATTAATATGTCATTTTATGTGAAATTAAAGTTTCAGATAATTTTTAAACCCAAACAGTGCGCTTATCATAACAAAGTGCACCGATGTGTTTAAAAAATTAACAGCACTAGAGTGCTCAAATAATACCTGCACCGGTTTTCAACATTTCAAAATTTTTTTTTTTCATATTGGTGATCTTCCACAAAAGTGCACCAATGCATTTAAAAAAAAATAGCATCAATATGCACCTATTTTCAGATTTAAAAAGATAAAAATGAATTCAACCAACACGGTGCTCTTATAACAATTAGAGCACCAATTCTTTTATATAGAAACCACTTCATTGCGTTAAAAATTAATTGCATTGTTTCAAGATTTTGAAAATTAAAAAAAAAAATGTATCATGTCAATGCGTTGAAAATTTTTGGCACCCCGACAAAGTCGGTACATTTGTTTTGTAAATGCATTGGTGTGCTTGACTATTAAACGCACGGATGTGCAGAGAGATTGAAAAACAAAAACGATTTTTATTTATTTGTAATTAAAAAATGAGCGGCAATTTATTTTTCGAAATCTAATTTCATAAAGTATTTTAAATAGTAAAAATTTATTCACCATTTAATTATTTTACCCAAAATTTCAAGGGGGTGATTTGCAAGAGAGACTTACTAGGAGCACTATGCAACAAAAAAATTATTTCAAGCAACGGAAATATTCCGAAAGGGAGATCATTTGAAAGAGAGACATAATGGGAGCACTGTGGAGCTGCAAAACATTTTTGATATTCTGAAATATCTGAAGTTGAAAGGTAGGGTGATTCACTCAAAATCCTAGATATAAAAAATATTCAATTTTACTATTAAAATATTTTAAAATTTCTATTAGATTTATTCACAATTAAGAATAAAAAATTTAGAATCCTGTATAATAAAAATATTACTATAGATTTTACTAGTAAATTTTTTTTACGATCCTTGTTCCTATTTAAGTTATATATATATATATATATACTTACCTTAAACCCTTACTTCTTCCTGCCAAATTTCACCTTAGGGTTTAATTTCCTCTACCACTTCACAATTAGGGTTTTTCAATTTAGAAATTTTAGATTTAATGGGTTTATGTACTTACTATATATAGGGTGTTGGACATGTAAAGTAGGTGTTGGGGCCCTTGTTTTGAAATTAAACAGTTTTGTGTTGCGGAGAACAGGTGGCGGAGCGCAACCACGGTAGACAGAGAGCTGTCATGGTTGTGAAGAGGTGAAGGGCAGGTGGCGCGACTGTTGCGAAAGCAGGTACAGATGGCAAAGGGAAGCGGTAGAAGACAATCAATGGGACTCCCAGCAATCAGAGAAAGCATCAAACAACAGAGTAGGAAAGAAGGAAGAACTATCAGTCGCGCTGGCGATGGGAAAAATAGGCAGCCGATCAGCAGAAAGAGGAGTTGGCTCAGTAGGGATCAGAGAGCAGGAGCCGTAGGAGAGCTCTGTTCACGTTGTTCTGTTCTCTCTCTCTCTCTCTCTCTCTCTCTCTCTCTCTGTTATGTTTTGTTCTAGATATTGTACTGCGATTGTAGTCAGTTCTACCACGCATGCTCTGAGGAGTGTTGTAATAGTCTTTTGTTGTTAATGCATCTCTTTCTAATATAATGCTGTTGTTCTGAGTTATGTATTGTGTTATGGTTTAGTGGGATACATGGCTATTTTGAATTTTTGTTTATCATTCTGATCAAGTTCATGAGTATTGTTATCTGTCTGGTATTTACACTTAATCAAAGTACTTAAGTTATGGATGGTTTACATATCTACCATGCCTGATTGATATCCGACCCAGCCCCAGCCTTAGTAAGGTCATGACACGCCTCGAGTGAGATACTCTCTTAGTCAGAGCAGGGTGAAAATGCCAGCGTTGTGCTAGACTACTGCGTAACCCTTGTTGGCCACCTTTCCGAACCTGGGTCTCCCCCTCAGACCTCGTTTCTTGCCAAAAAATGGTTCCATTTCCGAGAACTGAAATCTCATTCTGGAGTTAGATCATGGTAGCACAAATCTTCGAGAAAGAGATACGAAAATGGTGGGATGACCATCTAGACCAGTTCATAGCTCAGCAAGTGGAAGTGAGACAGTAGAAAGAGAAGACTGTCAAGAACCAAATTCTCTTCTCTGAGTCCGCTAGTGATATAGATGAGATATTTTGGGGAAAGTTTTCTGAGGAGCTCTACAACTAGTTGTGGAGATTACAGAGTAATGTAGTCCCCAGAGGGTTGCAGATCATCTGTCACAAGTGGGTACACTCAGATCTGGGAGCACTCCATTGGTTAGATACCGATTTGACCCAAGATATATATTTCTAGGTGCAATCTACCTTGGAAGGATACATAGTAGAGTTTGCAGCTGAATGCTACTAGTATTTCTCAAAAGCAGAGGACATATTCAGATTAGGGCTGCGCAAAGGACTGTTGAGAGAGATCCCTCTGTGGATTAAGGAATTGATGGTGGAAAAAGGACTAATGGAGTTCCAAAAAGCTGAGATGGAGACCTAAACCTCCAGTACTGGGGGAAGGGACTGAAGGAGAGATAATACAAGTAAGCTGAAAAAGGGGAATAGGGATATGGATGCCAAGACCTCCAGTAGTTTAAGGGAATGACGAGAACATCGAAGGGTGCAACTTGTCGATAAGTGGCAAGAAAGGGCTATGAAAGAATTGGAAAGACAACAAGGAAAAGGGAAATAAAAAGGAGAGGATCCTCAGACGATGAAGCAGATGGAAGGTCATACGGGTTCCCAGGATATAGGGGGGACCACCAAGGAAGTGCGTTAGGTGTATAGGAGCCCAGCCCCAGTAGAAAAGGGAAAGGAGTATGACAAAAATGACACGCGCCCCGAGGAGACATCCAATGTAGAGCTGCAGGTTGCGATGGAGAAACTAGTTAGAGAAAGGTCAGTACCCATCATCCCAAGTAACTCTATTCCCCAAAGCTCAAGTAGCTCTAATATTGACCTTCCCCTAGCACTCTATAAACCACTAGGTGAAATTTTTGTTAAGTTACGGGAATTAAGTAAGCCAAGTAGCGTTCATGCCACAGTAGTAATACACTCTAGCAACCGTACTGGTAATACCATCTCACAGCCAGCAGTAAGGGGATTTGTTCTAGTAAGCCCCACATAAGAAAACATGGAAGGATCATTTACACGGTACCCAGAGTTTTCTGGGAGGGGTAATGACGATGTGGAGCAACATTGGTACCTCTGTGACGCCATCTGGAGGGCTCGAAAGACACCAGACATAGGCAAGTTGGTAGAATTTCAAAATAATCTCTGGGAGAGAGCTCTACGCTGGTTTATAAAGTGGTCTGAGACTCATTAGAACCCATCATTAGACGATGTAAAAAGGGATTTCGTGAAAGAATTCAAATTACCCCAAAAATATCAGCAGGGTTTATTAGCGATGTGGAAGATCAAGCAGTGAGAAGGGGAAACTGCATGGGACCTGATGAGGAGATTCAAGGATGCGGTTGGAAAACTCAGCTACCTGATCTATCCCTTTCACCAAAGGGATTGGTTTATCAAGGCCCTTCTCCCACTGATAAGGACCCCGCTGATGCAGCAAAAGATCAAGACGTTGCAAGATACATTAGAACAGGCCATGAAGATAGAGGCCATGGCGGGATACCCGCAAGAGTTTAGAGGAGAGGCATCAGCTTAGGACCCTTCCATACTGGGACTACAACTTCAAATAGCTAGCCTAATAGAAAAACTAAAGGAAATTCAACCCCTACATCAAGCGAGGCCAAATGTATGGTGTATGAACTGTCTAATGGAAGGACATGTGGTAATCGAATGTCCTCAATTACGAGGCCAGAACGTGGGAAAACCAGCAACAGGGGCACCAGGAGCTCCACCAGCAGGAGGGGTCGCGCAAATAAATACCCAAGGATTATATCCGCCGCAACCCCCATACATGGGGTGCCCCGCGCAACAGAATTCAGTAATGACTGAGTATTGCAAGATTTGCAAAAGCGTGGGCCACTCACCCCGCCTATGCCCCATATTGCAAAAGTACTCCAATGTCTCGAACAATGTATACTATGAGTTCTGTGCATCTACCATGCACAACATAGAGAAGTGCAGAGCTCTAGATGCTTTGGTAGAACGATTAGACATACCTTCATATAGAGTGAACGAGGCTTCTATAGGACAAGGAGGAGGCATGAGAGGAGGCTGAGAAGGAGGAAGAGGACCAGTATGATCCTACAACTATGACCAAGAGGGCCATGTGGCTAGGGAATGTCCACTTCCTAGAAGACCCTGGTGCTCTTAGTGCAGGGTTAATATGCACGCAACAGAAGACTGCCCAGAGTTCATCAAAAGATGGGAAGAAAGAGCCAGACAAAGAATAAAAAATATAGTAAATGTCGAGCCAAGAATAATCGAGGCTCAACCAATGCAAAGCGTAGCTATAGTAACACTAGGAGGCAAACGAACTGGGGAATATGCATGAGGGATGGACCCGATAAAATTGGTAAGACCAATATCTCCAAAGCCAACATTCAGACCAGAGAAACAGAAGCAATTATTTCAAGAGGCAGCATAAGCGTTTTCCCAGCTTAGGGGAAGTAAAGGAATTGAAATTCTACAACAAAAGGAAGAAGATGAAAACCAAGCCAATACAGGCACTACAATTGAAGAATGATTCTGTCTATTTCTAAAAATTGTTAACAATGCACCCATGCTGGAACAATTAAAACAGAACCTGGAAAGAGCAGTGAAGAAGATGACAGATCCATGGGAATCATCTGGCACGACACATAAATATATAAAAACAATGAAGAGAAATAAGAGAAGGACAGACAAAGAGTTATGGGTGAATACTCAAGTCATAGGATTCCAAATCAAGGACACGATGCTTGATTTGGGGTCCGACGTAAATATCTTTCCCAGGAAAACATGGGAAGGATTGGGGAAACCAAGATTAACATACTCACCAATTCAAATTGATATGGAAAACCAATACTGCATTGTGCCCATAGGTAGGCTAGAAGAGGTCGAAGTTGACGTTGCGGGAGTAAATATGTACATGGACTTTGAGGTCATCGATATTCTAGGAGGCAAATATCCCTATCCAGAATTACTGGGGATCGATTGGGCTTTTGAAAACTATGTAGTAATAGATTTAAAGAAAGAACTGATGATCTTTGAGGAAGGAGAGGTCAGAGCTACCTAGTTGCTCGACCCGTATCAAGCTCCTTGATACACAGAGTCTGTCAATAACAGAGAAGATGCTCAACTTCTACACCATCTTTATTAAATGACTGCAGGAAGAAGGGAATATTATATCAACCCGACGATGGGAGGATTGGTGAGCTGGAGGAGCATTCAAAGCTCAGACCTGAACTCAGAGATAGCCTGGGAGGATTGGCAGCAAGGGGGATATGAGACCAGCACAAGGAGATGCGCCACCATTAGAAGAATCAATTGGATCGGGACTGAGGTAAAAGTTTATCCAACCTTGTCCGATATGAATGCTGTGAATACTTTCATTATCAAAATAGAAGACAATGTACCGGAGGATCAGAGGGTCCCGCTCATGGATGTGGCCTTGCAATCCACAGCTGCAAGATGGTGGAAAAATCACCGTGACTCACTGATGCGATGGGATAGAATTTTAGCAGCACTGAAAGCCAAGTTCAAGGGAGAAGAAGGACCCCAATGCACTCGAAAGTTCCAGGGGAATTCAGATCCTGCAAAGCATTTGAAGAAGTGTGAAGATCAATGGAAAACAATAGGATACCTACACAAGCTATGGGTCCACAAATTTATACACTCCCTCGATACGATTCCACAGGCTTGGTACCTAATGAAGGATAGGAAAAGGGGAACTATAAATTGGAAAGAATTTACGAATAAGTTTACACAATGCTTCTTATTTGAAGGAAAGACAGATACAATTACCCAAGCGGTACAAGCCATTAAAAAAATACTGTTTTTCCAAGAGAATCAGGAGGAGGATGAGCAACCACTCCTGAACCAAAACATCCGGAAGTCAGTAGCATGCAAGAAAATAGACAGTGAAATGGATGATGATAATCTAGAGGGACTTTGACACTTATACTTTGAAGAAACAGAGGGAGAACAGAATATTCAGGAAAAGTCGAAAATCGAGGGAATTCATTTTCTCCCTTTCAAAGCTAAGAAAATGAATATTGGGACCGAAGAGAAACCAAAATTAGCATCGATCGGGGACTACTGGGATGCTGAGACGACCAAGGAAATAGTCAGTCTACTACAAGAATATGAGGACTTGTTTTCGTTGTCCGTAGCCAACTTGAAAGGAATCAAAGGGGACCTGGGAGAAATGCATATAATACTAAAGCCTTATGAAAGACCAATCAAACATAGGCCCTATCGATTGAATCCAAGGGTAAGGGAAAAGTTTAAAGCGGAAATCAACAAGATGCTGAAGGCAGGGCTGATATTCCCAGTGGAGGAAGTAGAATGGGTAAGTCCCATAGTTATACAGAGCAAAAAGGATAAGGTGGAAATCTTAGTCTGTGTTTATTATAGAAGTTTGAATAATGACTGTATACATGACCCATTCCCCACCCTGTTCAGTGATGAAGTCCTGGACAATGTTGCGGGGAACGAAGCATATTATTTTACAGATGGATTCTCAGGGTACCATCAAGTTAGGATAGCCGAGGAAGATAAGAAAAATACAACCTTCACCATCAAATGGGGTTCCTTCGCATACCACGTAATGCCATTCAGCTTGAAAAATGCGTTAGTAATATTTTTGCGCATTGTCATAGCAGCATTCCGAGACTATATCCACAAATTCCTAGAGGTCTATATGGATGACTGGACCACATATAGTCTATTGAAAGACCATGCCACGCTACTAAGAATTATGTTTGATTGGTGTAGACAGCTACATATCTCATTGAACCTAAAGAAGTGCATCTTTCCGGTGCCGTTTGGAACATTGCTCGGACACGTTGTATGCAAACAAGGAGTCTGCGTAGATCCAGCAAAGGTAGCGGTGATAATCAACATGGAAGCTCTAGAAACTGTGAAACAGTTGAGGTCACTATTAGGCTATACAGGTTATTACAGGCGATTCATCTGGAACTATGCGAAGATAACAACCCCATTGGAGAAGTTGTTACGGAAATTGGAACAATTCAACTGGACATAAAGTTGTGCAACGACCCTAGACACCTTGAAGGAAAAATTGGAAAGTGCGCCAATATTGGTTCATCCAGATTGGGACAAACAATTTCATGTCCACATCGATGCTTCAAGCATCGCGCTCGGAGCGGTTCTAGCACAACCAGGGGACGCTGCAGTTGATCACCCAGTGTACTTCGCAAGTCAGAAGCTATCAACAACGGAATGGAACTACACCGTGACAGAAAGGGAAGCACTAGCAATGGTGTACTCCCTCCCAAATTTCCGCCACTACCTGCTAGGAGGGATGTTCAAGTTTTTTACAAACCATTCAACTCTGAAGTATCTAGTGAACAAACTGGTTTTGGAAGGAAGGATCTGTAGATGGCTCCTACTATTTCAAGGATTTACCTTTGAGGTGATAGTCTAACCTGGGCGATTGAACGTGGGACTAGACCACCTGTCAAGGCTCGAAAACGGAGAAAATGAAGGATCTCTGGATGATCAGCTACCAGAAACTGATATTTTCAGGGTAGAAGCCATCCCAGATTACCTGGATCAAATCGCGACCTACCTAACCACAGGATAGTGCCCAAAGGAATATACCGCAGTACAGAAGAAACACTTAGTAGTCTGGGCCACAGAATACCAGCTCATCGCAGGACACTTGTAAAAAATGGGGTTGGACCAAATACTATGAAGATATATCCTGGACCACGACAGGGAGGCCATACTATGGGAGTGCCACTCTAGAGTTGCAGGAGGACACGTAGGAGCCAAACTGATGGCTAGAAAAGTACTACAGGCGGGCTTATGGTGGCCGACGGTACACATTGATAGTAAGGAGTACTTAAATAAATGTGATGTTTTCCAGAGAACAAGACGTCCATCACATAGAGACGAGCTTCCACTACAACCAGTAAAAGCACTACATCCATTAGAGAAATGGGCAGTTGATTTTATAGACCCGATTGCACCTGTGGCAAGAAATTCACAGGCCCAGTATATCATCACCGCAACCGACTATTTAACAATATGGGTAGAGGCAATGTCGATGAGGGACTGCATAGCCGACACAGCAGTACGATTCATATTTGAGAACATAATCAGCTGATTTGGCTGCCCGAAAGGTCTGACCAGTGATTAGGGTACTCATTTCATCAATGCCACCATTAAATCCCTGCTCGAAAGCTTCATGATACAACATCACAGGAGCAGCCCCTACCACCCATAAGTAAATGACATGGTAGAGGCATTCAACAAAATCCTCGAAAAGGTATTAACAAAAATTTGCAATGCTCAACGAGACGACTGGGATGAATGTATACCAGCAGATCTGTGGTCATACCGGACGACTGTCAAGAGACTTAATAAGCAAACTCCATTCTGACTTGTGTACGGAAGAGAGGCCATAGTACTAGTAGCGTTTGCAATACCCAGTCTCCTAATAGCAACCTCACTCCAGCTATCAGAAGAATAATCACTGAAGGAAAGATTACAGGAGCTGCAAGGACTGGAAGAAGACAGGTTTTTAGTAGAATTCCACCAAACTGTCCAAAAGGAGAGACAAAAAGCGTGGCACAACCGCCACATCAAACACAAAACTTTCAAGGTTGGTGGAAAATTTCTACTATATGATAGCAAGTACCAAAGGTTTCCAGGGAAATTGAAAATGCATTGGCTAGGACCGTATCATGTGATCGAAATCAAAGAGTCTAGAGCAGTGTGCTTAGCACAACTAGATGGCCAAATACTACTAGGATGGGTGAACGATGCACGCCTTAAACCCTACCATGAGTAAGTTTTGCAATTTTTTTCAAATAAACTCTCGCAATTGAGAGAAGTCAGTAGGGTAGAGTAGGCTAGAATAGTTCGAGTCAATAACTCTCTCGCACTCGAGAAGAGCTTAGATAGGATTCCCAATAAAGATAATTCGTAGCCTAAGAAAAATTCACTGTTGCATTGCGAATACCGCAACGCAACCGATTGTGGTTGGGGGGGATCAAGTCCAATGTGTCAGCCACGTCCGAAGGAAAAGCGTGTCGAGCATCATTCCATCATCATTACTCATAGTACCCATGTCAGTCCGTAGGATTACTGGCATTTGAAAAATAATTGCCATAATTAGCATCACCCATACTGCAATACATTTTCCATAATAAGCCATAACCATCACCTGTCACGTCTACCCAAACCCCGAAACCACAATCAACTTTTTCAGAACCCACCTCAGCTCGGTAACTAATCACACGATTATAGCCACGGGGAAAGGCAGGGAAAATTAATTAGTTATGGGGTCTTATCAACCTCATGCATGCCGGTTACTTACATAACATGCATGACAGAAAGCGCGAGAATGTCAGAGAAGTCCAAGTTAGAATCAGAAACAACAAATTCAGCAAGGGAAACATCGCCGGAGGAAGAACAAGGAGGGAGTCCAGAAGCATGGATTCATAAGGGAAGAGGAGGAATAGTGATGCAAGTATATCAAAGGATATCAAAGATGACCAGGGTAGCGCCAACAGTCGTTGAACTTGGGCTCGATGAGAGGATTCACAAGATGGATTCCCTGGTAGGCAAATACGACAATGCCTTGTTGATTGATACCGACCTAACATATTTTTTCCAATTCCCAGCAATGAAAAAATAGGTCTACATGGAGAATTATGCCACAGAGGCAGGATGGCAAGCACAAAGAGTACTTCCATAGTTCCGAGGTGTGCAAAAATCCACCATACTGAACCTAAGGAACCTTACAGTGTTTGGCATTACGGGAGCTACAATGCAATCCACCAAGTTTTTACTAAGAAGAATTCACAATGGGTCGCTCTAGCTGGGAAGAGAGATCCCAATTCACGTTGAAGACATTCATAGATTGACAGGGTTGTCATAGGAGGGGAGAGACGTCTCTACAGCTTTCCAGATGGTGTCCAAGAGAGAAAAGAAAGCAGGGGACATGGACTACTACAAGAATTACGACAGCAAAAGAGGGGGAAAAGGAGCTAAGATATACTTAATCAACAACTTGGTGGTCAAGTTTGCGTGTTACTTGATCGCAAGAAAAAAAATGAGACATTATACAAAAGGCGAATGCACGCTAGACACTATCTCAATTGCAGAGAATTGTCTCCAGGGGGCATAGTTGAATTGGTGCTCATTTCTACTAAATGGGTTGTTTGAAGCATGCGAGGACAACTACAGGAGGGCCACGAGATTCATCTATGGGTACCTTATCATGGCGTTGGCCATGTGGAAATGGACATTTCCAGGAATAAGGCAACCACTGGCAGTGGCGCTAGGCCAACCAATCGCAATGAAGTTCACCCCTTGGAAAACATCAGGGGACTCCAGCTTAAAGGAAGTGAACGAGGAGGTGTTCAAGTTCTAGTACAGCCAGATGGTGGACGTCACGATAAGCCAACATCGAATTCCACTAAATCTGCTAGATAGCTATGTGGCACAAATATGGTTTGGGGTTAACCACAAGTAGACTTACATCCGGCCAGCCTGCGTGCCGGAGTCAACCTTCAAGATGAGGCCGTTGAAATTCCAAATTGATGAGCAGGATTTTCACGCAGAGGTATGCTACTGGCCCGGGGTAGCAGTGGAGATAAGAAGCGGAGTCTATGTCTACTCGTTCGATGGCATACTGCCAGACTCATTTCTGGGAGAGACAATAGAGGAAGCGATGGCTAGGATGTCGCGACTACAACTAAATCCAATCATCAAGTAGCTAAAGACCAAGGTACAGAGCTTTGATTAGGTGGTCCAAACTTTAACTCATGATTCTCCTATGTTTCCTACATTTACAGAATTTCAGGCATCAAATGCTGCATCCTCTTCCATTCCAGTCCCCCTAGTCACCACCCTACCCTTGGACTTGTTTACCTCACCAACGGTAGCCACTATAGCTCTAGTCAGGAAAAGAAAAGCCTCGAAGCCACCTGTAGCCACCCCCAAGGCTAAGAAGGCAAGAGTCGCAATGTTTAGCCAAGTCGTTGATTTGACAAGGGAATATCAAACGCAAAAGATGGACACAGGGTCCCAATTAGAGAAGATCCTGTAATAGAACCCCAGACGACTCAGGAGCTACACCCCATAAACCCCTATTATTTTCTCAATGTCCGTATATCACCTCGTCGCACTCACCAACCGCTAGTCCCCACCTCATTCACTTCCATAGATCACTAATCTCGCACACCCTTTACATCAACCACCATATCTGACCTAGTCAGGGTGCAAAAAAAAACAAACACAGATGCCGAGATTGAGGTTAACTCAGGTACAACCACGATACCTAAGGTTAACCAAACCCTGGTTGGACTAGGTTATTTTCAGGAACTTTTAAGGCAAGACACATATTTTGTGGAAGATGTAGCAACTCAAGCCGAAGAGCCAAATCCATTCCAGCAGGAAAGGCTGATACTTCAGAGAATCCAACCCAATATAAGCATGGGTAATCCCAGTGGTCCAGTGCCAAAACCAACTTAACCACAGTCACCACAAGAGCACTCAGCGAGATCCATTGCCAGCGGTCAGCCGCTCCAAGAACAACAACCAAATCAAGATATCTCTGGAGCTGAAAGTGTGCAGACCTGGGGAACGACCCAATTGTATAATTTCATTCAGAAGGAAGTGTAGCAGGCAGAGGGGTTTCACACAAAACTTCAGTAGAGGTTCGAACAAAAACAAGTACAAATTATCGCACTTACTGAAGAGCGCGAACAACTGAGAATAGAAAAACCCAAACTCCAGGACGAACTGGACATGGTGACCAAGGTCTTCTGAGAACTCTGGCCCACGGTGACAGCCCACAACAACCAGATACCAAGTGACCTGGTAGAGGACGACGTAGTTGGACGGTCCATTCACGTCTGCGTGCGCTGTTCGAATCTCAATAGAGAAAACAAGGAATTGAGGGCCGCATTGGAGGCTAGGCCCGCACTGCCGAACTCGACCGTCAGTTACGTAGGAAAATTGCAGAGTGACAAACCCAGACCATCGAAATGTAGGAAATCCTGAGTACTACAGCTAAGGAGGCGTATGACCTACTAAAGGTTCTACACGAATGCTCCACCTCTCTCGCTTTAAATTCACAGCTAGTTTCAGCAAAGCTACAACAGCTATCAAAACAGATTCAGGGGGCCACAGACCCGGATGGACTCGACCAACTATATGCTCAAGCGGGGGAGCTTGAATTCTAGATACAACAGATTGAGGAAAATTCTGCCATGGCCAAACAAGCCCTTCGAGAGCTCAGGTAGCCAGTGAAGACCACGGCACAAGAAATACATCAAATAGCCGCTGAGGCCAATGCCTAGATCTCAAACGTCTTTGGAAATCTACCGACTGTCGCGGGAGAAGAGGTGGTCACCCAGATCACAACAGAAATGGACCTGCTTATGCAAGGATGGAAACAAGCAATTGACAGCTTTCGAGAGCTGAAAGCTTCCACAGTAACAAAGGTCCCAGAGTTGGGGCCCTTGTTTGGGCATGCAGAGGAAAAATATTAGGCAGAATGGACCACGGAGTCAAGAGGACCAATGGAAACCAAGGCAGCAGGGAAAAATTGTCTCTGGACGAGTCAATAGGATGTGGTCGGGGCCTGTTGGGGCCCTTGTTTTGAAATTAAACAATTTTGTGTTGCGGATAACCGGTGGTGGAGTGAAACCATGGTAGACAGAGAGCTGTCATGGTTGCGAAGAGGTGAAGGGTAAGTGGCGCGACTGTTGCGGAAGTAGGTACATATGGCAAAGGGAAGCGACAAAAGACAATCAGTGGGACTCCCAACAATCAGGGAAAGCAGCAAACAACCGAGCGGGAAAGAAGGAAGAACTATCAGTCGCGCTAGCAATGGGACAAATAGGCAGACGATTAGCAGAAAGAGGAGGTTGGCTCAGTAGGGATCAGAGAGCAGGAGCCATAGGAGAGCTTTGTTCGTGTTGTTCTATTCTCTCTCTCTCTCTCTCTATTTTTTTCTATTCTAGATCTTGTACTGCGATTGTAGTCAATTCTGCCATGCGCGCTCTGAGGAGTGTTGTAATAGTATTTTGTTGTTAATGCATCTCTTTCTAATATAATGATGTTGTTCTGAGTTCTGTATTGTGTTATGGTTTAGTGGGATACACGGTTATTTTGATTTTTTTTTAATCATTTTGATCAAGTTTATGAGTATTGCTATTTTTCTGGTATTTACACTTAATATAAATACTTAAGTTATGGATGGTTTGCGTATCTACCATGCCTGATCGATACCTGACCCAACCCCAGCCTTAGTAAGGTCGCGGTACGCCTCGGGTGAGACACTCTGTTCGTCGGAGCAGGGTGAAAATATCGACATTCTGCTAGACTACTACGGTAACCCTTTTTGGCCACCTTTCCAAACCTGGGTCTCCCCCTGAGACCTAGTTTTTTGTCAACAGTAGGGGAATCACTTATTGAATTAGATCCAAACCTTGTCATCCCTCTCTGTTTTTTTTTAAATGAATATATGTTATGCTCTGTACCTTATGTAATATAATGCACTAGTGCTCCCTTGAAAGGTCGACAAAAGAATTTATCCGATGCAATGGATCTGGAAAACAAAACACATTAATATAATGCATTGTTATATTATAATACTTTTGATTCTATCTAGTCTATGCATCGTTTCTCCCGGTGTAATATAACACATTGACCCGCCTCTTCCAAATAAAATCGTTAAATAATTACGGTGCGTTTCTCCTTACCAAACACACTGTCATAATTTAAAATTAATTTTAGAAATAATTTTCCATGACAGTGTTGAATAATTAATTGTTTGACGCATTTAATACTATAAATGCACCTATGTGTTCATGCAGATAAACACAACGGTTACCATAGCTTTTTTTGGATGAAAATTATTTGATTTATTTGTGAAATATATTTAGTGGCTTCTATATTAAATGGTACGGGTTTTATATTGATAAAAAATGTCTTAGAAGGTCTCAAGGAACAAAAATATTGATAGACACAATGGTAGCACATCAAAAAAGTAGAGAAGGAAATTTCCTTGTAAATTGTTTACAAAATTAATAAGTTTGACCTATATGTAAGTTTAAATAATATGTATTGGTTGGTGTGTATTATACAGAACCAAAAAATTAAAAAGGTCAATAATATTATTTCTAATACAAGTGAGGAAGAGCATAAATGCCTCATAGAAAAATTGCAGAATGATAAATCAGGCGAATGAAAAATTACTATTCAATATGAGTTTTTCTTTGTTTTGAATTTCCATTAATAATATACTTAAGAATATTACATAACGTGTTTCAAAAAATCTATTAATTCATATATGTTTATGGTTCTATAGAGAGAAACAACGAAGGAAAAGATCAATGTCGTTCTAAGAAAATAAAAATTATAGAACATGTAAATGACGATGAATTAGTCCTTAGCTCATTTGAAGTTGTGTTGGAAGTTAATGAAAGGGGGAATATTTTTTAGAAAACTATGAGGGATCTAGTGGAATGAACATATAGACGTACTTTCTACTTACAATATAAAAATAAATCCAATGATGTTAAGAACCAAATTATATCTAACCTACAAGAAGTGTTTACAGAGCAATGTTCAATGAGACAAGTCATATTTGCAATAGCAAAAATTTACAACAACAAAAAAAAATCATTCAAAACGTAATATTCCTAAATATAGAAAATGATTTTTTAGAATTATATGTATATATTACTACAAACCATTCATTTATTAATATCGAATTTGTAATATTTAGTTTTCATATATCCTTACAAAAATAGTTTATTACTTTTTTCATAAAGTTTATGAAAATCTCAAATGATCAACGCGCTGATATGTGAAACATGCCCAAAGGAATGTCCAAAAAAGTGTATAAGAATATGGTCAAAGAAATGGAAATAATTGCATCATCAGAGGAGTCATCTCGACAACAACATGCTTCAAATGTATGTAGTCATGATTGATTTTGTACATATAAAAAAATAATTTATCATTAAATATTAATTTCAAGTATTTTCTTGTGGAAAAGAAAACAAGATGGAACTCATTCAACACATAAAACGTGATGACAAGGAAGAAAAGGGTTGATTTCAAAGTTTGTGTGTAATTGTTAATATTTCCTTATAACAACTCAAGGTTTCATTTTAGTATATTTTAAGTTGTTTTACAACAACCATCCTTGAATGTATTTAAATAGGTTCTACCATAAAAATAAGAGCCATCGTAAGAATTGATTAACATTGGGTTAAATAAGGGTTGTGAGTATTTGTTGGTGTATCAAAAATAAATTGTGGAAATTGTAAGTATCTATTTTTTTTTACTTCTCTGAATTTATAATTAATAAAACAAAAAATCATTTATATTAAATCAATTATTTATAATGTGGTTTAAAACATGCACGAAACAAATTATGGAACTACGCCAATAGAAGACTTGTTACAACAAGGCACAAGACTTGGTTTTGAAACCATGTGCATAGTTTATGATTCACTTCTTGCTATGGTACATTTATATTTAGTTTACATTGATGTGTATTATCTATTTCAATTTTCTTTATTCTCACCAATGATATACTCTCATTACACTTTATTTTTATGTTTGCAGATGGAACAAGATCAAGAAGATGAAAAAAATCGATGCAATCAACAAGACATTCCTCCAAATAACCCAATTCATGGAAGTATCTCGAGTACTAACAATAGTTCCAATTAAGAATGATGATCTATTTGGATATCAATGCAACTTGTATTTAAAAAAAAATAGTCCATGAAAAATAGACATTTTTCTTAATGTAATGGACATAGTGTCCCAATTGAAAGACAACAGGTTACCAATAACAATCCCATTTTGTATCAAAAATATCCTCTTATTGATATATAATAAAATGAATTTTAATTTATTATATTATGTTATCCAATGTTGTTGTGAAATGTTACACGATTGATTAATGTAATGGAAATTGTGTCCCAATTGAAAGACAAGGGTTACCAATAATAATCCCATTTTATATGAAAAATATCTTCTTATTGATATATAATCAAATGCATTTTAATTTATTCTATTGTGTTATATAATGTCGCTGTGAAATGCTACACTACTGATTAAATATATGGATGATTAAATATTATATTGAAGAGATGCGAAAGCTGATAATATAAACAATTAATCCAAAAATCATATACAAATGCAATAATCAAATTTTAATTGATATGCATATTGTTATAAGACATATGTCGATTTTTCGATGTATAACAAATTTAAAAAATTACAATAATTGCACTGTCACAAGTCAATGTTTTGAAAAAGGAAAAAATCTCATTAAAAAAGCCAACACATATATAACATACAAACACATGAGTGCGCTATTTATATAAAATCACCGTGAAGACATATTTTTTCTTGAACGGTACATTTATCTCTTCAAGCACTAGTATTTTTTGAGATTAATGCCCCAGTGCATTGTAATTCTTAACGCACCAGTGCTTTCATTGAAATAACACCCTAGTCCTACAAAATATTATTTCCAGCCCGGTGCATTATGAAAACTAAAAGCACCAGTACTTTTGTGCAACTAACGCATCAGGGCGTGTGTACAAATGATACGCATCGAGGCTGCAAGTTTAACTAAAGGCACTGACACTGCAAATATTTTTTGCGTGCCTCAATGTCATTATTTAGAAGAACACCCTAGGGATTTTTGATCTATTAGCACTTGTGTGGCATATATTATGCATTGATTTTCTTTGAATTCAATGCCTTGGTTATTTTAGTTATGTATTTCACTCAGTGCTTTTATATTTATAGTGCATAATTTCTACTTGCTCCATTAAGTGCACTGCAAAGAAACATCTACTAAAACCTCCGGCTGCCCATATTTTTTCAGTTGTGGTGAATTTCTATTAAAACCTCTGCTAAAACATATAATATCAAAAAAAGATGTTTTAGCAGATGTTTTGCTGACAATTTTTACCAATTTTATAACACTAAAAACTATGTTATAACCTCCACTAGAAAGTGCTTTCCTTGTACTGGATGGTGAGAGAGTGTGTGTGTTTGGGGGTGAGATAGAAAGAAAAATAATGAGAGATGGAGAGAAGGGAGAGATAGAATGAGAGAGTGAGGGAGATAATGAAAGAGTTATAGGACAAAGAGAGAGAGAGAGAGAGAGATGAGGGGGGGAGACAAAGGGAGATGGGAGAGAGATGAAGGAAGAGAGAGAGAGAGAAATTGAGAGGGATGGAAATAAAGAGATGGATTTGGAGGGGGAGAGAGAGGGAGGTATGAAGAAAGACATAGAAAGATAAAGGTGTAGAGAGAGAGAGAGAGGGAGTGACAAGGGAGATGGAGAGAGAGGGAGAGAGAAGACTAGGGGGGACATGAGATAGAAGGGGAAGAGATAGAGAGATAGGGAGAGAAGGGGAGGAAAGAGAGAGAGGGAAAGGGAGGGAGGTATAGAAAGATATGGAGAACAATTTGTATGTGTAGAAATTATACAACATGCATGTATATCTTGGATTCAACCAAAATAACAATGTACTAAAATTAAATACATAATCGCTTCTACAAATCTTTTGCAGAATTAAAAACACAATCGCTAATCACATGAAAATGAAGAAAGATCAATCAAACACAACACAAATAATTTCCCAGGGAAAGATTACAGCTAAAAACCCCACTATCTTCGATTGTATATTAAGCATGGATTATGAAACAATTAAATAAAAAAATATTCTCACACGAGCCCTCTAGTACTCAGCTAATTTCCTCACACTGTCATATGCAAAACTGACCAAAACATAGCCAATTCTCAGCCTCCAGACAACTTGCTACGGCTTGCGCAATCCCTGATGGTAAAGGTCCCTAAGAGATATGAAATATTGCCTTCCTTGACTGAACAAGTATCATGGGCACTCCAATGGGTGTTTTCCTGCATGTGTGCAAGCCAATGATCCTACAACTGATAGTCAACTTCCCTTTCACCTAGAACTCAACCGGGTCTCCACTAGATCTGACATGCATGCAACTAATAATAGTAAATCTTCAGTTGCATGTGAGGTCACTGATTGTGAATTAATTATTATTTAATTCACTAGATCTCTCACTAGTGTATTTTCAATTACAACTAGCACAACTGAGTTTAACTCACTTAACTGAGTTAAATTATTTACAGCTTACACCATCTCATGCACCAGTGCACTTCGAACTCTGTTACAACTAGAATTACTCTGCATGCCTCACCAACAACCTCTAACTTGAAATCCACTAGGCAACTAAATTTATCAATTTCAGTTAACTCATTCAAGTCCACATTGAGAATAGATTACAGTTTAATGTCCATCTTAATTAAGGGATAATCAAAATAGACATTCACCCAAAAATAACATTGTGGGCCCCACCCTAGTCTGGGTGCTTAATACAACCAGGTGCTGAATTCAACCAGGTGTTGAATGCAACCAGGTGCTTAATGCACTAGGCGTGGGTGTTGAATCTTCTTGTTGAATCTAAACACTCCCTCTCCACAAGAAAGGGATTATCCTTCACCCCGATCCTGTCTCTAAGGTATTCGAATTTGCTCCCGGTGAGCGCTTTTGTCAGAATAACTACATCTTGATATTCCATGGGAATGTACTGAAGAAATGTGATCCTTCTCTGCATACAATCTCTAAGATGATGGTAACATATATATATATATATATATATATATATATATATATATATATATATATATATGCTTGGACCTATCATGAAACACAGGATTAATCGTGAGTTTAATGCAACTTTGATTATCACAATGAATCACTGTCGAATCCATCTGAGAACCAAACAAACCAACTGAGATCTTTCTCATCTAGATAGCCTCACATGCAGCTTGAATTGCTTCCATGTATTCCTCTTCCGTTGAATTGAGTGCCACGGATCATTTTTTCCTACTGTACCAGGAAATTGTTTTCGATCCAATGATAAATACCCCCCTGATGTGATCTTTATGTCCTATCGACTGCCAGCCCAATTTGCATCCATGAAGCCATGCAACTTCACTCCATCCATCTATTTATACCATAGACCATACTCTGATGTGCCCCTTAGGTATCTCAGGACATGCTTCCCCACCTTCCAAAAGAGCTTGGTAGGCTTAACCATAGCTTGACTTAGCTGGTTAACTACATAGCAAATGTCTGATCTCTTGTTCACCAAATACATTGGTAAACCCACTAAATGTCAATAGACAGTAGCATCCACTACCTCTCCAGAAGTAGCATCCTCTTTCCTCCAATTTCCTAGTAGAGGAGTGTCCATGGGTTTGCAGCTCTCCATGTTAAACCTACTCAGTATCTCCTTTGCATACTTTCCTTGAGACACAAAAATTTCACCATCCCACTGCCATATTTCCAATCCAAGAAAATAATGAAGGAGGTCCATGTCCCTCATTTAGAACTCCCTTGCAAGATACTCCTTGCATGAGTGTATCAGCTTCTCATCACCAGTCAAAATTAGATCATCAACATAAAGAAAAATGATCAATACTCAACCATAATCTAGTATAGGTTTGCATCTGCTTCACTTTTGGTGAAGCCCAGTCTTGTAAAATAGCTATCTATCCGAGTGTACCAAGCAAGGGATGCTTGCTTCAACCCATACAATGCTCTTTTGAGCCTGCACACATGTGACCCACTGTTTAAGATTTTGAAACCTTCAGGCTGCTCTATGTACACCTCTTCCTTAATGATCCCATTGAGAAACGTAGTTTTCACATCCATCTGATGAATGCACCAGCCCATGTTCTCTGAGAGTGAAAGGATAGATCTTATGGAAGAGTAACTTGTGACAGGTGCAAAAGTATCATCATAATCTATCCCCTCGATCTATGAGAATCCCTGCACCACAAATTTGGCCTTGTATTTCTCCACACTCCCATCAGCAGCTTGCTTTACCTTATAGATCCATCTCGATCCAACCACTGATTTTTCGACCGGTCTTGGGACTATATCCCATGCACTGTTCTTGACAATGGATTCATACTCCTCCATCATTGCATCAACCTAAGTAGGTTGCTGCACTGCTTCCTGAAAGGAAGATAATTCAGTCACAATACATTTTCTCATAAGATCCATGTATCCAGTAAATCAATCAGGAGACTGTCTCTGTCTTTGCTGTGAAGTAGGGGCTCCTACATTCTCTGCAGCATCAAGTCTCAGCCTATCAGCTTCCGTGGTGTGCCTTCTACCATTTCTGATGGATAGTTCTGCATGAGTGTTTTCCTCCACTCCATGAACCTCCTCATGTGGCTGATCCACATATTGAAACTCATCCTTGGGAACCAACAATTCCTCCTCTGCATACAATTCCAACTCCCTCTCAAGGGACAACCACATGGCTTTCTCCTCAACATATTTGATTTCCCGTCGCACAACAGTCATTTTGTTGTTTGAAAAATACACACAATAATTATGGGTTGTTTCAGTGTACCCCACAAAAATACCAACTGTAGCTGTTGGTTCCAGCTTCTTCCTGGCATCCTTGGTCACATGCACATAAACAGATGAGCCAAAAATCTTAAAGTGTTAAACATCAAGTTTCTTACCAGTGAAAGCCTCTTCAGGTGTACTCATGCCAAGTAATTTATGAGGACAACGGTTTTTCACATGTGCTGTTGTATTGCATGCTTCCGCCCACAGATGCATCGATAGGTTTTGATCATGCAACATCACTCGTGTTACACCCACAATAGTTATGTTCTTCCTCTCCGTGACCCCATTTTGCTGTGGGTTATGAGGCGTTATGAGTTCTCTTTGAAATCCTTCTTTGTTGCATAATTTCTTGAATTCGTTAGAGATGTATTCTCCACCATTATCGCTCCTAAGAGCCTTCACTTGCTTCCCCAACTTTTTCTCCACCGGTGCCTTAAACTCATAGAACTTAGAGAATGTTCAATATTTCTTTTGCATGAAGAAGATTGAGAAATTACGACAAAATTCGTCAACAAAGATTACATAGTACCTATGCTTTTTGTTGAAGCAACCAAGAAAGGACCACACACATATATGTGAAATCTCTCAAGGATCCCCGAAGCTCGGTGTTCCTTCTCATGAAAGGAAGCCTTTACATGTTTTCCCATAGTACATCCCTTGCATGTGTCTAAATTTGCAAGTGTACCCCTGGGAAGACTAGTAGAAATCTGTTGCATGACTTTCAAGGCTCCATGGTGAAGATGGCCCAATCACATATGCCATAATTCGCCCTCATCCCAGCTCACCACTTGATCTGCCTTGCCCATCATTGCTGCACAACCATCTGCCTCTAGCTTGTAGAGATTCTTAACTCGAATCCCTGTCCTATTGGCTTGACCCATTATTTTATGTTGCAGGAAATCTTTTCCATCACTAAAAACAATGTCATAGCCTCTATCCTCCAACATTGCGACTAAGACCAAATTTTTCTTCAGACCTGTTACATGCATCACATATTTTAATTGAAATGGTTTACTTGAATCCCTCGAAAAGGTAATGGTACCAATCCCGGTAGCACTGTACCGTCCTTCATCGCCCATTTCAATATGCATCTCGAGATATTTCTCCTCCAAGTCACTGAAAAGTCCTTATCTCCCATAATGTGAAAGGAAGCGCCACTATCCAAATACCACACATGATCCCAATGCACTGGACACCATGCATGCGATCAATGAGAAGTCAAGCTCAAATTGCAAGGCATGGGCTTCACTAGCTACAGATCCAACAACCTTATTGTTCTTCTTCTTTTTTGGACAGTTAGTAGCAAAATGCCCATGCTCGTGACAGTGAAAACACTTCACCTTGGACATGTCCTGCTTATTTCCATTCTTGGACTTAGATTTAGAATAGAATTTATTCCCCTTCCCCTTCCTCGCCTTATCAGCTAAAGCACAATCCTTTGCATCTTCATTCTTTGATGAAGATCCATCTCTGATGTTCCGTCTGAACTCCTCCTACACAAAATCCAACCACAGTCATTCCCAATTTGGAAATTTTTCCCTTCCATTGACAGAGTCTTGATAACTGTGCCAAATCTTGGGAAGTCCTAGGACAACCAAGCTCACAAAATCGTCATCAGCAACTGTTATTCCAACGCTCCCCAGTTCATCTCGACATTGGACAAACTTTGTTATATATTTTGGAATGGTATCACCCTTTTCCATCTTGATCTTCCTGAGTTTATCTTTGAGCGCCAATTTCCTATGGTCGTTGCTGCTTTGGAATAGATCCATCAAATCCTTCCACATTGCATATGGTGTGGCTTTCCCATAGATGCTTGAGAAAATTTGGTCTCGTACTCCATCCAATAATATCCTCCTCGCCTTTGCCACTTTCTTTTGCCATGCATTAAGATTTGTAGCACATGTAACATCGGGTTTAGGAACATCTTTGTCAATGAATTCCTTTAACCCATTGTCTTCGAGAATTACCTCCATCCTATCCTTCCAAGAAATGTAGTTCGAGTTGCCCTCGAGTGCATAATCTAACCTCAAGCCATTGAAATCAATTTCGATCTTGAATCATTTGTAGCACCAAGAAAGTGTTTCTGCAAATTCGAATTCTATCCAGTCACAAACTTAGCTCTTGCTTCACTTTTGCAATTTCCTGTGCTCTGATACCATGTAGAAATTATAAAACATGCATGTATATATTGTATTCACCCAATATAACAATGTACTAAAGTTAAATACTGAATCGCTTCTACAAATATTTTGCGGAATTAAAAACACAATCACTAATCACATGAACATGAAGAAAGATCAATCACACACAACACAGATAATTTCCCCAGGAAAGCTTACAACTAAAAACCCCACTACCTTCTATTGTATATTAAGCATGGATCATGAAACAATTACATAAAAAAATATTCTCATAAGATCCCTCTAGTACTCAGCTAATTGTATCACACTGTCATATGGAAAATTGACCAACATGTAGCCAATTATCAGCCTCCAAACAACCTGCCTTGCTTGTGCAATCCCTGATGGTAAAGATCCCTAAAATATAGGAATTATTGCCTGCCTTGACTGCGCAAGTATCATGGGAACTCCAATGGGTGTTTTCCTGCATGTGTGCAAGCCAATAATCCTACAATTGATAGTCAACTTCCATTTCACCTAGAACTCAACTGGGTCTCCACTGGATCTGGCATGCATGCAACTAATAATAGTAAATCCTCAGTTGCATGTGAGATCACTGATTGTGAATTAATTAATATTTAATTCACTAGATCTCTCACTAGTGTATCTTTAGTTACAACTAGCACAACTGAGTTTAACTCACTTAACTGAGTTAAAATATTTACAAATTGCACCAAATCATGCACCACTACACTTCAAACTCTATTACAACTATAATTACTCTACATGCCTCACCAACAACCTCTAACTTGAAATCCACTAGCTAACTGAATTTATCACTTTCAGTTAACTCATTCATGTCCACATTGAGAATATATTACAGTTTAACGTCCATCTTAATTAAGGGATAATCAAAATAGGCATGCACCAAAAAATAGCACTGTGGGCCCCACCCTAGTCTGGGTGCTGATGAAACCAGGTACTTAATGCACTAGGTGTGGGTGATGAATCTTCTTGTTGAATCTCAACAATATTTTTGCGGGGTGATATAGAGAGACGAAGAAGGAGAGACAAAGGGAGATAGATATATCAATGGAAGGATGGAGAGAGGGAAGAAGAGAGAGATAGAAAGAGGGAGGGAGGGAGAGATAGATAGATAGATATGAAGAGAGAGAGTGGGTGTGTTTGGGGGGTGAGGTAGAGAGACAAATAAGGATATATGGGGGGATATATAGATATAGATGGAGGTGGGAGAGAAAGGGAAGAAAATTGTTAGCACTAGATGCGTTGATTTCAGTGTAGATGATGATTTCTAATCCTATTTGATTTCTTGCATTAGATGCATTGATTTCTTTGTAGATTTTATTTTCTAATTATATTTGATTGGTTGCATTGAATTCATTGATTTCATTAACTTAGATGTTAATTTCTATTATTGTTTTATTGCTTTCATTAGATGCATTGATTTTAGTGTAGATGTTGATTCGTACTCCTATTTCATTGCTAGAACTATATGCATTGATTTCAATGTAGATGTTGATTTCTAATCCTATTTGATTCCTTGCATTAGATGCATTTATTTTAGTGTAAATGTTAATTTCTAGTCATATTTTATTGCTTACATTAGATGCACTAATTTCAGTGTAGATGTTTATTTCTTGCCCTATTTGATTGCATTGCATTAGATGCATTGATTTTAGTGTAAGCACAAAAAATTTGTTGACGATGTGCATTGATTTCTATGTTATAATAATTCAACCATAAATAAAATACTTGGAATTTACATTTCTATGTTCACTTAATTGAAATTTTTGCTCCTTGAAATTGTAAACTATTTGTAATTAACTACATTCTTATTATTCTCATTTTCCATGATATATATATATATATATAGTAGATAACCTCAAGCGAAATAAAATTGAAAAAAAAAACTTATTTGTAACTTTTACATCTCCACATATTTTAAAATTGAATAAAACTTATTTCAATCATAAGGAATTGATTAAAATACTTGGATAGCTAAGTAAATTTAGAAAAGTTGATAGCATTATATAAAATTGTAGAAATGTTATCATATATTATTTTTTGACCTATAATAAATTCCAATATGATTGACTCATATCATGTTATGACTAAGCTCTTGTAGATAATCTCAAAAGAAATATTATTGGATAAAAATTATTTGTTGTTAACATGACATATTTTAAAACTGAATAAAACTTATTTCAATCTTATTTTAATTTTTTAATTGAACCTTTAGAAATTTTAAGAAAATGATTGAAATACATAAAAAAGTTTCCCATGCAATGTTATATGGGTGGGTCACAAAAATTTTCATACATATATACATATATATGGATGAATTTAGAATTCAAATAATTTATTTTTAAAATTGAATTATATAATAAGATACATGTTGATTGCACTAAAAGACACTTTCTACAAGCCAATATGAAGCATGATTGTAATTATTTCCATGCTCAATATTAAATTGATACGGGTGAATGCATGAAGATGGGTTACACTTTTGAGCCAAACATGGTGATAAAATTTCAAGATTTTCCTCTTTTATCAAATTGCAACCCTCAAAATTCATATAAGAATTGTGAATTTTGATTCAGAGTAAAAATAAAATATATGGAAAATTATGTTGTTGTCCTAATGATATTTTTGGTAAAAAAATAGTGTCGTATAAACTCTCAATTTTCCATTAAATGCAATATATGTCCTTGCAAATTTCGCAAAACATAAGAGGTATGTGTGTGTTCATGTAGCATAACTTAGTCTAAAATGCATAATTTTTAATATATATATGCATGAGATACACAGATATAATTAAGTTTTTCATATTAGAATTTTATTTTTTTATGCAAAATTATGATTTTTATTATTTTTCGAAATTGGAAAATTAATATTTGAATTGCATTTTGGAGACACATGTGCTCACATAAAATTTTCTTCAAATCTCTATATAAATTGAAAAACTGCGAGTACCTTTTTGAAGAGGACTGGTAAATGAAGATAGTGGTAGTTTTTGAAGTTTTTTCGTTGTGTATATTTTATGTTTTTTTATTTTTTATTGAACCCATTTGAAACTATTCAAAAATGTTTCAAACATTATGTTTAAAAGAAATTAGATCAAAAATATCATATGAATTCGAAAATGTCAAACTCATATGCCATTAGATAGAGGGCTCCTTCCCGAGTCCAACATGATCAACTCTGCCACTTAAGGACAAATTTTCCTTGGAGTCCACTATGGTACAAAAAATGGTGTTGCAGATAAATATGCAAAAGAGAAGCTAAAACTCTATTTTTAGGCCCTCAATAGCTTGATCGAGCACTTGGAATGCTCAATAGAAGGTTTAACAAACCCTCGATTGAGTTCTTAACATGGTTAAATAGAGGCTCCATCGATCTTATAACTCGATGGGGCTATCATAATTATTTAAAAAAAAAGAAAAAAATTAAGCATCTCAATACTTATCTTTAAACAAATTATAAAAATTATTTATTCCTCGCTACCCAAGATTGCAAAAAGCTCCAACAAGGAAAAACCACCTTGCAAGTCTCGGACAACTAGAGAGTTAACAAAATCCCCCACAAGATAGAGCTCCATATCATCCATGCTAAAGGAGTATCCTTCCAAGCAGTAAGGCGAAAGGGAAATCAACTGGTGGACACACTAACAAATGTAGGGGTCAGTGGAAACCTCCGTATCCTCTCCTCAACATGGAAGGATTTCAAGCAAAATTACATCCAGGAGGCATGCTCAATCATAATTAAAAAGGAATGTCGGGGAGGTATAACCAATTCAAATGATGGTACACTCCACCTTCAAATCGATAATGATCTGGATCATATATCAATCTAATCCCTACGACTTTCATATGATCGCCCCTAGTATTGCCTCTATTAGCCACCCTCCAAGCCTCTCACACGCTAGGAGCACCTGTGCTCTTTATTCCTTTCATCCCTCGAATCCACTAGCCATCATTGCTTCTCCCCTCTCTTGGCTTCATCTCCTTCCATCCTGTGCCCTCTTAAACTCGAACCTCATCCATTTTTCCTCATTCATCGATGATCTCTGGGGCCTTTGCTCCTATCCTACTCTCTCACTATTGCCTCTGCTCTGTTTTCCTCTGCTTTCCCACCTCGTCCTCCCAGGTTCCCAAATATTTCATCTTCATCCGGTATTAATGGCCCCCTATAGGCCCAACTCCTCTCCTCCTTCAAGGAGCGACAGAGGCCGCGACACGCGTTGGACCTCTTCCAATAGACCTCCCACCATGCGCGTGAAAGAGGCGATAAGGAATGCAACTCTGGTCTAGGAAACATAAATCAACCAACCTACCAAAGATCATAATTAGACATTGGAAGCCAGAGCCTGAACAACTCGAGGGAGAATGACCACTGAGGAAGTGAATGAGGTGATCAATTGGATCCATAACCCAGGTTTAACTAGGGCCAAAGAGAATCTCTTAAGCAAAGCCATTGAATTGAATTTGAAAACCAAGACTCTCTTGGCCATGGCCCTGCAAGAACAGACAGACAACAACAACATCTGGCCAAAAATATCGATGATATTACTATTAAATTTGTGTTTTATGTGGGTGACGCCCATCATCACAGATTCATTGAGAAGATTTACCCCCATTACACACTCCTTAAGTGTCTCTCTTCCAGTCATCACATTAATCTACAGCCTAAAGAAGAAGCAGGAGGCCTTTCAACCAAAAAGCCCCTCCACGAGCAGCATAGCCCCTCAGGTGTTAGACCCTCCCACAGTGGCAAAGCTCATCTCACCTCTGACTACGGTAGAACTCCAGAAAACCCCATCAATGTCGATGACCACTCTGCGGATGAAATGGACTAATCTCCTCTCCCCAGTTTTTCGACTGCCTTTTTTATTCCTTTTCTCTTTTTTCTAATCTATGATAAATTTTGTCAACGAGGCAACCAAGACTTTTTTCTGGAGTTGCATGTCCATTTTCTATGTCTCAGTTTCCCCCTCTATTTTACTCCCTGTATTCCCAATCCTATAGAGAAATATGAATTAAAAAGTAGCAAGCATGACAAAGACTCTCGATGTTGAATCTTCGATCACACCAGTATTCTTCTGAATATCTATGTAATCCTTGGTTTCCGTTGTGAATAGAAATTTTTAGTTTACAAAAAAATAAAAAATATTTATTTATTCCACAAAAACAATTTTTATAAATATTCAAATATAATCCAAACTCCAATTTTCCTTGAATAAATCCAAATTTTATTTTATTTTACCAAGAAAATAATTATAATAATATATAGATAACTTTCTATTAAAATCTTTCGGCAAGTGTACAAAAAATACCTTACTTAAGCTACGGATGACCTATAGCCCTAACAACAAAAATGGTTGTTCAACCCTTTAGATCTACAATAGAAAGTCAAAACACATCCTGCAAAAACCCAGATCTATGCAACAAAAGTAGTTAAACATCAAAAAGAAATAAGAATTGATGCAAATTAACTCCAAATAACCAATGGAGAAGACAAGTTTAAAGATGATTTTTAATATTATATAACACTTGGTGAAGGAAACAAGTAAATGTTATCGGTCCCCCTCAAATGGGATGGGTTCTTGGTTGTCCTCGATGCTTCAACTTCGTGAATCTCTCTCATTGATATGGAAACCCAGAATATGTGATGAACTCAAGTGGGAGCTTAGATGTCAAAAGAAAATGGTAGCGACAATGAAAATGGTCAAAGTGAAGAATGAATGGAAAAACCCTCCTATTTATAACAAAATATTGAGTTATCTTCGAAAGCGGAGAATAATAAAATATTATTAATCATAATCTAGATCTAACCGCTTGGAATATTTTATTATATTTTGTTGGAGGGAAAATATATTTAATTTGGTTAAATACCTTTATTTATAAATAATAAACAAATAAATGATTTATTTATCATTTCAAGAATTTTTTTAAAGAATAATAAAGAAATAATGGTTTGTTTAATTATTCCTAGGTGATTTAGTCAAATTTAACAAGGAATAATAACTAAATAATGATTTAATTAGTTATTCATAGAGAAAAATAAGAAAAATAATGATTTATCTAGTTACTTCTCATAATTGGGTCAAATGTGACAAGGAATATTAGTTAAGCAGTGGTTTAATTAATTATTCCTCGAGGAAAGTAAAATAAATAATGATTTATTTAATTATTCCTCATGGGGTTTCTTGTTTTAACCATAAATAACTTAATAAAATATGGTTTATTAAATTATGTCGTATAGTAAAAGCAATTTTACTATGGTAGAATTGGTCTTACATGGTGTACATTGATCCACCTAGTTAGAAATGGTTAGGTGATCATTTTTTGTGATAACAAATTTTAAATTTGTTTTTCCGTTTTGAAATTCTTAAAAATGATAATTTGTTCATTGTTTTGATTTTAAATATAACATATTTTTATACTTAATCATTTTATAATTTTTTATGTGGAATTTTTCAATAAAAAAAATTATAATTATAATAAATAAATAAATAAAAACAACAAACTAAACTAAACTAAATTCTATAATATTAGTATTTTAAAAATAATTTCATAGGCACATTTAAATCTAGATTGTTCAAATTCAAATTACTCAATTATTGTTTTAAAATTGTGATTTCCTTATGTTATTATTATTTTTAAAATATATATTGCAAACCTAAGTGAGGAGTAAAAATTTATATATATACTTCGCACTTGTGCAGATTAAAAACATAATTGAGTGCAATCACATTTCACATAAAATATACATTTTCAACAACGTCAAATTCACATGTTTGAGTTACACTTATTCATATAAAATTTTTTAATATTTATTAAAACCAAATTGAAACATTTTCTTATGTTTAATAAATAATTTATTATTTAAATTATATTTATAATAAATTTATTATTTAAATTATAACATTGAAAATCTAAATCATGTTAGATCTAAGACTTTTGTGATCCATAATGCGACTGAGAATGTCTTTCGAATTAATCGCATCATCAAGATTTGGTCAACGTTTCAAACCAACTAATCTGGTTCATTTTGAGGACAAAGGTTGGTTCAAAAATTCGACCAACTCTTGATGATGTGATTTAATCCAAAAGACATTCTCTTTTAATTTAAATCATAGTAAAAACTAATTTTAAGTTACTAAATTATAAATATAAAAATATTACAATTTCAATTGCAAGTGGGAAAGAATCCTTTTTCAAATCTATATGCAAAAACACTAGAAATGTATTGATAAATTAATCCACAACATTGTTAACTACCTATTCAAATTTAATTATTAATTAAATTTGGTTTTTTTTAAACTATCAAATACTTACAATTTTGAAGCTTGCACATTATTGTTGATATTTGCATAAATTTTAAAATTTCCAAATTTAAGGCTCTATTGAGTTTTAGGGCTCGATCGAGCTCCTAACCTGTGGTTACACATGAGATCGATTGAGGGTTTCTTTAAATTCTTGATCAAGTTATTTTTAAGTGTCTCAAAAGCTCGATCGAGCGCTTAAAAATTGCTCGATTGAGCGCTTAAAATTGTTTGATCGAGCATCCTTTTTCACCAAAGCGCGCCCTCGTTTTTCCAAAAAGTGTAACTCAACTCCATTCTATCACCCTTACATGGTATATTTTTGTTCATTTTAAGTATAAAAGTGACTTACATCATAGTAATATTGTACTTATATCATATTATGACTAAGGGCGAAAGCATGGAGCTGGATTATGATTTTTAGCGAAAGAGGGCATGTTTGTGTGGAAAAACACAATGGCTCGATCGAACCTTTTTTGAATGCTTGATCGAGCTCCTTGTGTGTTAAAACAAAAGCTCGATCAAGGGTTAAAAGCTAACCATTGATCAAGTTATAACACTTGATCGAGCGTATGCACACCATTTGTACAGATCGTAGGAGCTCGACCGAGAGTTTGACAATAGCTCGACCAAGATTATTGGAGTTTGATTGAGCAATGGAGCATTCAAACCAATCTCGCCAACCACCCCACAAACATCGTAGAGGTTCAAAAGAAGGTAGGTACTCTATTCTTTGTCTTTTTTATTTAATTCTTTTTGTAAAATATAACAAATTTATTAAAAAATTAAGCATGTACAAAAACCATGAAACCATACAAAAACTACGGAAACCACAAAAAAACCCTTCAAAAAAACTTATAAAGTCACAAAACCAACGAAGAAAACTATATTAAAAAAAAACATGCAAAACAACTTAGAAAACCATAAAAACAACCTAGAAATCCATAGAAAAACCCTTCAAAACAGTGTAGAAAAAACTTCAAAGCTACAAAAAAAAACTATGATTTAGTTTTTAAACTTGTTTTTTACTTGCAATGTTTTATATATTAAATGCATATTTTTTATTTTGAATCGTAAAAAAAGTTTTTCTAATTATTTTAAATTTTAAAGTTTTTCTTTAGAATTTTGTGAAATAAATTTTCAACTTTTTCTTTTTTTTCTAAAATTTTTGTTATTTAAAATGCATTTTAAATGTCCAACAAAATTGACAAAAAAATATAGCCCAAAAAACTAAAAAAAAACAAAACAAAAAAACTATAACTAATAAATAAGTAAATTAGAAGCTTGAGATTGACATGATGAATATGGTTTCTCATAGTGAACCTCTATTTATAAAATAAGAAATTTTATTTTATTGTATTATTTTAAATTTAAATTAATTTATATTTTAAATATTTTTTTAATAATAAATGTAGTATGACTCTAGTTTTGAAAATAAAATATTAATTTTTAAAGAATTTTTTATTTAATTAATTATATATATATAACTAAAAACTCTATAACATCGTGTCACTATATAATTATAAATTTTTACATAACACACACACACACACACACACACACATATATCATAACATAACATAACATAACATGTAACTTGTTATCACAAAATCAGACCTAACAAGCTGCCAATCAAGCTAATCTCATGTAACTGTTTCAAACCAATATTTTGGCTAAGGCTTAGCCTCCTCAACCTGAGAGGGCTCTCTCAAGGGTTTATGATTTCTGATAAATATGTAGATAACTAACTCTATATGGGATAAAATCAAATAAATGATATAAACTGGTTGTAAATCACATTAGCAAGTGTACATTGGGCTTATGGAGTCATAACAGCTTCAGCCAAACCAAAACAATCTACCTAGCATGGAAGTCAAGGCATATCAAAGTTCAAGTCAAGGAATACACATGTACAATAGTGAAACACACAGTCAGTTTGTCTATGAAGGAAGTCAGAGCATCATTGATGAATTATGATAGCATAAGAAAACACCACTGCAATAGAATATTGAAAAGATGCCATCAGAACAAGAACATACAAGAACTCCTTATGAATCTTGAGTTGTCTAAGTAGAAATTCTATATTAAGTTGAAAACAATCACTTACAATAAACAGAGTCTTTTTGCTAACAAATGTCCAACCCTTTGCTAATTCGACCTCTTGGTCTTTAATAGACATATTAAAACATGTGATGATCTGCCTCTAGGCTAGATGCATCGAATTTCCAACTACTTACAATAACTGACACCTTGCATAACTGTAAGATATGGAATTTATTACATAAAGACACCTAATCTACTTAATAGTCTTAATCCAAAAAGGACTCAAACTACTTATTGTTATCTAAAACAACCTTATCCACCTACATTTACATCATTTTCCAATTGTAACAACACATAGTCGAATTTGGATGATGGGCTTCAGCTCTTCATGTCCACTTTGTTTGACTTCCACAAAAACAAGAAACCATACCCTGTTTTTTAGGCATCACATCCTTTGCATTCTTTGAACAATTTGATCATCAATTAAGCTTGATTTCGTGGTCCTTAGATGTTGGATATTATGTTAACATGTATTTTCACCTATCCCTAGCCTCCATCATGTCAAGACCACTTCCAAAAACTGTTTAAGAAATCTGTAATAAACTGCACTACGAAAACACAACAGTTTCGTAGCGCCTTTGAAAACTGTCATTTCAAGTCTTAATTCTTAAAAAATGAATCCTTTCCACTTGCATCACTTCAATTACGCTTAATACATCTCCCATATCAGTTTGATCTCTTGAATCACTTTTCAACCTCTCAAAAATTGATCAAAATGAGTAATAAAAACAGCTACAACAGTTTCGTAGCACTTTTTTGCTTTTTTACACTGAATGCGTTACGAAACTGCTGAGTATGAAGATTTTTCCAAATTTTTCCAAAATGTAAAGTGTGAATGTGCCAAAAACTCAAAATCAATCTGATTTCATCATATCACTTGAAAAATAGAGTCATTCCATCCTTCTTGAGGTCCCTTCTTCATTTGCAATAGGTTGGCCTATTGGTTTTTCTTATTTTTTTTCTGAAAAACAGGTCTTGTGACAGAGCCTATATCTCCTACTTCATGATGTATTTTTAGAAAATGAAGGAGGATTTTGTAAGACATAATGTCTTGAATAAAAACCTCTCTTGATGTACTTAAACACATCTCCTGATTCCCAAAACCTACCTTTTAAAAACATGTGTAAAACATGAAAAATTTGTTTCTGAAAATATGGCTTCAAAGAAAGCCTTGTATCTCCCAACTAATAACACATATGAGAAAAGTGAGAGAGGTTATTGTAGCTGGGGCAGTGATAAAGAAAAAAATATTTCAGAATTCCAAAAGAATGTTTCATTTTGTCAGAAACTAAACTTGAGGTTGACTGCTAAACAATCATTTACAGGACATTTTGTAACAACAGTTTCGTAGTGCATTTTAATTTATCAATTTCTCCCACCTCCTAATGAATTTGAGGAAACTGAGAGAGGTTTTTGTAGTTAGGTCTGTTAGGAAGAAAACATCTTTCACTTTTCTTAAATTAGTTTTCCGTTGCTCAGAAACCTCCTTGGAAGTTGACTACTCAAAACCAGAAAATAGAGTTTTTGTTTCATCACTTTCGCAGTTTGTGCTACGAAAGTAGCAGCGCTTTCGTAGCACATTTCCTCTTTTTTGAACTAGTGGCGCTACGAAACGATGGATTCCTGGGTACTTGCAAAAATTTAGCCCGAAACTTTATTGAATTACCCTTAAATGAAAAATGTGAATATTTGACCATGGAATGGACCTCTAAAGACCTTATTTGAATTCAGATGATGGACATTAAACCTATAAAAATCTAACCTACCCTTAACCAAACCCTAAATTGACTTCTAAACCTAATTTGAACCATGAAAAAAAACAAACATAACACAATGATGTTTTTTTTTTAGAGTTTTTGGGTGATAACAGAGGCTCCACTTGTGATAGTGTGCCCCTGTGGTACACTAAGAACTAGTAGTTCCAGTGTTGCTATCCATTTTCTTGACCAAAACATAAAAAAATTTGAAATTTCCAAGCTCTTCTTCAAAGTCTTATAGCCTTCACCTCGGGCTCAAGCTTGATGATCACTACAGAAGAACCAAATATATACCTACTAAAAATATGCTCAGTCAACTTCGAGCTTATTCACATACTCCTACCTACCCTATCAGCTACAATCTCAATTTGTAACTCAAGGAACATGAAACTTCCAATGAAGCCAGTCATTGATCTGATTTGACACTCGAATCTCTTGACTGTGCTTGAACCAAAAGTAAACATGATACTGAAATTACCAAGGCAACATGAGATGTAATTGATCTTCAAAATGAAAATATAACTGAAAATCTGAACTGTAGAACCCTTCCATGTATTCAACTATAGGATCAAAGAAGACATGATATGTTTTATGCTTCTCGTGACATTTTGCAACTTTGGACAACTCATCCATGCTTTGATCAACCACATAAGGCTTTAGTTGTGTGCTTTCAAACTTATTTTCAAACTTTTTTACAAAAATAGTGTATACTTCCTCAATCTCTAAGAAGAAAGGTAGCAACACTCTCTCTTTGTTTTCTGGCATTAACAAATTTAGAAAAGACTGATCTTGATCATGAAGCCTATAAGGTTTAATTTGATATTTTGAAACTTGAATGTCCTTTTCAATGTTCTCTGCAACTTCATCCACAAACTGAATCTTATCTTATGACTTGCACTCAAATGATTTTAGATTAGAAGACAAGGATAAAGAAAAAAATTCACCCACTTTTTCCTTAGTGTGATCATTATTTGATGTAGGCTGATATAAGGAAAGACATGAAAAATCAACACTTTCCTTAACTTGAGGGTTATAGAAACTATCTTCCAATATTTCCTCTTGTTACTTCCGCGATGATTCATACTCAATTGATCAAAAGAACAATGATAGTCGACCTTTCATCTGAGCTGGAGGATGTATCATATTTTCATAAATAAACTCTAGCAGTTTCATTTTCCTTAAGAAAGGCGATCTTTCTTCTTGGTGATGAAAGGGATTGTCGTAAATTTCATTCCTCATCCATGAACTCATCATCACTTCATATAATTCTCCAATGTTTCAATAAAAATCACGGTGTCACTGTTATTAGTATTTGACTAGAAATCGGGAGAGGTGTACTCTTCATACATCTCATAAAATGCAACATGAAAATCAGAAAGAGAATATAATGAACCATTTGGCAAGCTTTCATACCAAGACCGTGCTTTTCCTTCCAAAGTGGCCATAAACATCTTCATGAGACAATCCTCAGGGAACTGAACCTTAAGACTGTGTACATGCATATGGAATCTAACCAAATGAAGAGCAGCATTGTCTTTCTTTTCATCTTTAAATATAGGAAGATCAGTTAACCATTCGACCTTTGGCATAGGATTTGGAAAGATAGGGATATGAGACCAATTCATAGGGGCATATCTAGCATTTATTCTTGCAATGGAACTCATTAGCTTATGAATCTTGATATTCTTGATGAGTCACCTTCTGGGTGGTGTGCTGATAATGGCAAATTAGCCAAGGTAGATGAAGCCTTGAGAACTTCTGACATTTCTTCCTTCAAAGTCAACTAAAATCTCAAGAAAATCTAATCTTGAACTCAAACAGTACACCAAATGTATAAAAAAATCTGACGATAAGTTTACATAATCCAGCTAATCTGGATCAACTGTAACACAGATAGATATTTTGGCTAAGGCTTAGCCTCCTCAACCTAAGAGGGCTCTCTCAAGGGTTTATGATTTTTGATAAATATGTAGATGGCTAACTCTATATGGGATAAAAGCAGATAAATGATATAAAATGGTTGTAAATCACATTAGCAAGTGTACATTGGACTTATGGAGTGAAAATAGCTTCACCAAAACCAAAAAAATCTACCTAGCATGGAAGTCAAGGCATATCAGAGTTCATGTCAAATAATACACATGTAGAACAGTGAAACACACAGTCAGTTTGTCTATGAAGGAAGTCATAGCATCATTGATGAATTATGAGTAACATAAGAAAACACCACTACAATAGAATATTGAAAATATGCCATTATAACAAGAACATACAAGAACTCCTTATGAATCGTGAGTTATCTAAGTAGAAATTATGTATTAAGCTAAAAACAATCACTTACAATAAACAGTCTCTTTTTGCTAACAAATGTCCAAACCTTTGCTAATTCGACCTCTTGGTCTTTAATAGAAATATTACAACATGTAATGATCTGCCTCTAGGCTAGATACATTGAATTTCCAACTACTGACACTAACTGACACCTTGCATAACTGTAAGATATGGAATTTATTACATAAAGACACCTAATCTACTTAACAATCCTAATCCAAAAAGGACTCAAACTGCTTATTGTTATCTAAAACAACCTTATCCACCTAAATTTACATCATTTTCCAATTGTAACAACACATAGTCGAATTTGGATGATGGGCTTCTGCTCTTCATGTCCACTTTGTTTGACTTCCACAAAAACAAGAAACCATACCCTGTTTTTTAGGCATCACATCCTTTGCATTCTTTGAACAATTTGATCATCAATTAAGCTTTATTTTGTGGTCCTCATATTTTGGAGATTATCTTAACATGTCTCCTCACCTATCCCTAGCCTCCAACATGTCAATACCACTTCCAAAAACTGTTAATGAAAGCTATAATAAACTGCACTACGAAAACACAACAGTTTCGTAGCGCCTTTGAAAAACTGTCATTTCAAGTCTTAATTCTTCAAAAAATGAATCCTTTACACTTGCGTCACTTCACTTACCCCTTAATACATCTCCCATATCAGTTTCAGCTCTTGAATCACTTTTCAAACTCTCAAAAATTGACCAAAATGAGCAAGAAAAGCAGCTACAACAGTTTCGTAGCACTTTTTTTCTTTTTTACACTGAATGCGCTACGAAACTGCTGAGTATGCAGATTCTTCCAAATTTTTCGAAAATGTAAAGTGTGAATGTGTCAAAAACTAAAAATCAATCTGATTTCATCATATCAATTTAATTTCTTATAGCCTTCACCTCGGGCTTAAGCTTGATGATCACTACAGAAGAACCAAATATGTACCTATTGAAAAGATGCTTAGTCAACTTCGAGCTTATTCACACACTCCTACCTACCCTATCAGTTGCAATCTCCATTTGTAACTCAAGGAACATGAAAATTCCAATGAAGCCAGTCATTGATCTGATCTGAAACTTGAATCTCTTGACTGTGCTTGAACCAAAAGTAAACATGATACTGAAATGACCAAGGCAACATGAGATGTAACTGATCTTCAAAATGAAAATATAACTGGAAATATGAACTACAGAACTCTTCCATGTATTCAACTATAGGATCAAAGAAGACATGATATGTTTGATGCTTCTCATGACATTCTGCAACTTTGGACAACTCATCCATGCTTTGATCAACCACATAAGGCTTCAGTTGTGTGCTTTCAAACTGATTTACAAAAATGATGTATTCTTCCTCAATCTCTAAGAATAAAGGTAGCAACACTCTCTCTTTGTTTTATGGCATTAACAACTTTAGAAAATACTGATCCTGATCATGAAGCCTATAAGGTTTAATTTGATCTTTTGAAACTTGAATGTTCTCTTCAATGTTCTATGCAACTTCATCCACAAATTGAATCTTATCTTCTGACTTGCACTCGAATGATTTCAGATTAGAAGACAAGGATAAAGAAAAAATTTTACGCACTTTTTCCTTAGTGTGATCATTATTTGATGTAGGATGATATAAGGAAAGACATGAAAAATAAACACTTTCCTTAACTTGAGGGTTATAGAAACTATCTTCCAGTATTTCCTCTTGTTGTTTGCAATGATTCTCATACTCTTGATGATCAAAAGACTGACAAGTCTGTTGGAACCTTTCATCAAACCCAGAGGATGTATCATAATTTTCATAAATAAACTCCTGCTGGGTTTCATTTTCATCTAAGAAAGAGGCTATCCTTTATTCTTGGTGATGAAAGGGATTGTCATGAAGAGCTTCTAAAATTTCCTCATCCATGGACTCATCATATTCATAAAAATTCTCCAAATATTCAATAAAACTCACATAATATTTATAACAGTCTTTGACCAACAATAAGGAGGGATGACACTCTTCATACATCTCATAAAATGCAACATGAAAATTAGCAAGAGATTATAATGAACCATTTTGCAAGATTTCATACCAAGACCATGCATTTCCTTCCAAAGTGGCCATAAAAATCTTCATGAGACAATCCTCAGGGAATTGAACCTTAAAACTGTGTACATGCATATGGAATCTAACCAAATGAAGAGCATAATTTTCTTTCTTTTCATCTTTGAATATAGGAAGATTAGTTAACCATTCAACCTTTGGCATAGGGTTTGGAAAACCAGGGATATGAGACCGATTCATAGGGCCATACCTGGAATTTATTCTTGCAATGGAACTCATTCTGAAATTTCATCAAGCTACCAATATTCAAGTAGTGGAGTCACCTACCAATTGATTATTTGATGTGTGGATTCTCCAAGGTATATGCAGCCTCGAAAATCTTCCTGGGCTCCTGCTACCTTCAGAAGTCTAGCTTCAAAATATCGGGAAAGTATAATCTTCAGACACCTGGCAGACGCACCAAAATGTTATGAAAAAATTAGACCTGATAGGCTGCTAATAAAGCTAATCTCATGTAACTGTTTCAGACCAATATTTTGGCTGAGGCTTATCCTCCTCAACCTGAGAGGGCTCTCTCAAGGGTTTATGATTTTTGATAAATATGTAGATGGATAACTCTATATGGGATAAAAGCAGATAAATGATATAAACTGGTTGTAAATCACATTAGCAAGTGTACATTAGGCTTATGGAGTCATAATAGCTTAAGAAAAACCAAAACAAACTACCTAGCATGGAAGTCAAGGCATATCAGAGTTCAAGTCAACTAATACACATGTAGAACAATGAAACACACAGTCAGTTTGTCTATGAAGGAAGTCAGAGCATCATTGATGAATTTTGAGTAACATAAGCAAACACCACTGTAATATAATATTGAAAATATGCCATCAAAACAAGAACATACAACAACTCCTTATGAATCTTGAGTTGTCTAAGTAGAAATTCTGTATTAAGCTGAAAAGAGTCACTTACAATAAACATAGTCTTTTTGCTAACAAATGTCCAACCCTTTTCTAATTCGACCTCTTGGTCTTTAATAGACATATTACAACATGTGATGATCTGACTCTAGGCTATATACGTTAAATTTCCAACTACTAACACTACTGACACCTTGCTTAACTGTAAGATATGGAATTTATTACATAAAGACACCTAATCTACTTACAGTTCTAATCCAAAAAGGACTCAAACTACTTATTTCTATCTAAAAATACCTTATCCACCTACATTTACATCATTTTCCAATTTTAACAACAAATAGTCGAATTTTTATGATGGGCTTCAGCTCTTCATGTCCACTTTGTTTGACTTCCACAAAAACAGGAAACCATACCCTGTTTTTTAGGCATCACATCCTTTGCATTCTTTGAACAATTTGATCATCAATTAGGCTTGATTTCGTGGTCCTTAGATGTTGGAGATTATCTTAACATGTCTCCTCACCTATCCATACCCTCCAGCATGTCAAGACCACTTCCAAAAACTGTTTAAGAAAGCTGTAATAAACTGCACTACTAAAACACAACAGTTTCGTAGCGCCTTTGAAAAACTGTCATTTCTATTATTAATTTTTCAAAAAATGAATCCTTTCCACTTGCATCACTTCACTTACCCCTTAATACATCTCCCATATCATTTTTAGCTCTTGAATCACTCTTCAACCTCTCAAAAGTTGACCAAAATGAGCAAGAAAAGCAGCTACAACAGTTTCGTAGTGCTTTTCTGCCTTTTTACACCGAATGTGCTACGAAATTGCTGAGTATGTATATTCTTCCAATTTTTTCCAAAATGTAAAGTGTGAATGTGCCAAAAACTAAAAATCAATCTGATTTCATCATATCACTTGAAAAATAGAGTCATTCCAACCTTCTTGAGGTCCCTTCTTCATTTGCAATAGGTTGGCTTATTGGTTTTTCCTGTTTTTTCCTAAAACATAGGTCTTGGGACAGAGCCTATATCTCCTACTCCATTATGTATTTTGAGAAAATGAAACAAATTTTTGTAAGCCATGATTTCCTGAATATAAACCTCTCTTGGTTTTTTGAAACACATCTCCTGCTGTCCAAAACCTGCCTTTGAAAAACATGTGTAAAACAGGAAAACTTTGTTTCTGAAAATAGGGATTCAAAGAAAGCCTTGTATATCAAAAATAATAACACATATGAGAAATGTGAGAGAGGTTATTGTAGCTGGGGCTGTGATTAAGATAAACCTCTTTCATAATTCCAAAATTCTATTTCATTTGGCTAGAAACGGAACTTGAAGTTGACTGCTAAACAATCATGTACAGGAAATTTTGTAACAACAGTTTCATAACGCATTTTAATTTATCAATTTCTCCCACCTCCTAATGAATTTGAGGAAACTGATAGATATTTTGGTAGTTATGTCTATTAGGAAGAAAACCCTCTTTCATTTTTCCTAAATTCATTTTCAGTTTCTCAGAGACCTCCTTGGAAGTTGACTACTCAAAACAAAAAAAAACAGAGTTTTTGTTTCATCACTTTCACAGTTTACGCTACGAAAGTAGCAACGCTTTCGTAGCACATTTCCTCTTTTTTCAACTAGCGGCACTATGAAATGGTGGATTCTTGGCTAATTGCTGAAATTTAACCCGAAACTTAATTGAATGACCCTTAAATGAAAAATGTGAATATTTGACCATGGATTGGAACTCTAAACACCTTATTTGAATTCAGATAATGAACATTAAACCTATAAAAATATAACGTACCCTTAATCAAACCCTAAATTGACTTCTAAACCTAATTTTAAACATGACCAAAAAAAGCATAACACAATGATGTTTTTTTTTTTTTTTGAGAATTTTTGGGTGATAACATAACTATAACATAACATGTAACTATATTTAACTATTATTTAACTATAACATCACAGTGCTTTATGAAATAATTATAGTTAAGTTACATGCTATGTTATACATGCATTATGTTAAATAACTTTATGTTATGATATATATATATATATATATATATATATATATATATATATATATATATATATATATATATATATATATATATATATATAACATAACGTAGTTATATAATTATTTAGTTCATAACATGAAGTCATAACATAATTATAAAATTATTTATCATAACATAAAGCTATAGCATAACATGTATCATTGATAGATAAATTAAATCCATCATAAAAGGTGCATTTGATCAAATGAATAAAAGCATTTAGACTCTTTTCTAATATGTACCATATTGTTTCATTCTGTAGTGTGTTGTAAAAGAAACACTGTTTTCATGTCCTTGCACTTAATAAATGTCATGTGTCAAAGTAAAACATTAAAAACGTAAAGTCTGTTGCAGTACGTGGTTGGCATGAAATTTTATAAGTTTTTAAAATAGGTTTATTTCAATTTTTACATATATATTTACATATAGTTGCACTATGAATAAAAATGCATTATTTTAAAATGAGGAAAAGTGTGAGGGTAGATTTGATCACTTCTTTCGATTGCGTTTACATGGAACTCAATGTACTTTGGTTGATAAATTATCAAAAAATAGAATCTAAAGTTAAGGACTTCAGTTTCGAAATGGTTTTTTTGTCAACATTTTTTTCTTGGATTAATTTATATGTATTATATGTAATATGTTGAGGCATCCCATATACGTGCATCAACTGTAGGTCATAAGTGTGTAAGAGGGTCTGTTATACGTTGTCGAGATCATGATATATCACGTAACCCACCAAGAGTTCTTGTTCCCCTAGTAGATCCTACCTCCGACGCCAACTGGAGTGTCAGAGGCAGTGTTATCGTCTCTATTGATGACCATGCTTGTACATCCAATGGACCATTTGTACCCATTTCAGGTACAACTCCTGCATTTTAAAATCCTCTTTAAAATTTATGTGTTTATGTCTTGAAATTGTCTTCAACTAATGTGTTTGAATATAATATATATGTTATTATGCTTCTAGTTTATTCATTAATTAATTAATTAATTAATTATATATATATATATAGATATGTTAAATTATGTTTACGATTTATAGGTCCTCAGCAAGCCAAAGCTGAGGATCCGAGTGTGGCATCGATTCCTCTGTGGGATGATGCTACAACTCAGATCATATTAGATGATGCTACGACCCATCATACATGGATCACAATAGAGGTAAAGAATATCCCTGCCAATTCACCGACTTTCCTTACATTTTGTTTGATGTTGGATAACATGACTAGGTTGATCAATACGTACCAGAGGTTAGGCCCACATAGCCACATATTGCAATTCATACATAGGGTAAGGAGGCATGAGTTTACATGCCCATATTATTAGGAGGTGGTGAAAGAGGCCACCAAGGACATTGATGTCCGTGGAGATTTGCTTGACATCCTTCCGGATCACCCTACTAGACATAAAGGTCCAATCCCATTGAAATGTTTCAGTAATGTTCATGCAACACCTTTTGTGTATGATAGATTCATTGGAGCTTCGGGAAATTTCACCAACCATGATCAGGTCATAATTTATTTTGCTAAGCATTTATATGTTGAATTTGTGTTACATATTAGGTTGGATTACACTAATACCAGATCTCATTTTTATGGTACCAGCATGGGATGTACCTATGAGCACAAGGGGGATTGTAGGGACCCTGGGAATGTACCACCACCATCGAGATTATTTCCACTACCATCTCGGAGCATGGTATTACCTCAAGAGCTAGAGGAGTTGTCAGAGCTCGATGGTGAGGTGCGGGGGACTATTGTAGAGATGATGTGGGTGATATGGTTAGTGCACATGTTGCATTGCATGGAGAAATATGAAGACCACCACCACTACCTCATGAACCCCAACGCCCTTATATGATGATGCACTTCTCGCGAGTTTACACTTTGTGTAACAACCCCGAGTTAAAAATCCATGTAATAAAGTCAATAAACGCAAAATAATACCAAGGTCATGGGACACATATTCCAAGTTGAATGTTGGGAAAAATATCCTAGTGTAGGTACTCATTTGGTTTATTATGTCTAAAATAAAATGGCAAAGGAAATGGAAAAGGCTTTGGAAAGGTAAGAGACATTAATTGGCATTTTATTTATGAAGAAAAAGGAAATTAGGAGAAAAGGAAGGTGAAAGGTCGCAAGTTGCATGTGAGGAGGAAAATGAAGGAAAATAATGGAAATTAAAGAAATTAGAGGCCTCATTGATAAAAAGGCTTGTGAGGATCAATTCGCATCTTTTGTGAGAGTTATATTTTGTGAGAGTTATCGTGTGTCAGTTCATTTTGAGCTATCTCTCTCTATTCTCTGTACTCTGTCTTACTCTTGCAAACTTAAAGAATTATTGGAGCACTCTAGCATTTGATCAAGGAAGGAAAAGGAAGGGAAAAAAAGGAAAAGGGAAGCAAATATCAAGTAAGGAAGAGTTGGATCTAGCTGCAACATTAGGATTACTTGCAGTTATCGAGTTGCATGTATGATTTTCTTACCAGTTTTGGCATGCATGGTACATGCATGTTTATATTTGGTTCTATTGTTGTCATTGGTATGCGTTTTGCTAGGTATGATAGTGGTTTTCATACTTGCCTTTCCATTTTCTAGATATCCATGGTGTGATGGGGTTTCTCTTAGTTGGTTGAGCTGGATTTCTGAATGGTTTTGAAAAAGAGTGGGGTGGTCTCACGAGGAAACACAAGGCCTAGGAATCCCTTGACTGGTTATGGCAAGATATATTTTAAATCTAATGAATTTATACTCTCATTAGGACTAGGAATCCCATACACAGTAAATATTGGAGGGTGATACCGGAAAATTCCTCACTATTTAGGTGGAGAGATTGAGAGGAATCCATGATTTTTAGGGCCTAGTTATTCCTTGACTAGTATATCATGAGATTGTGATAAAGCTTAGTTGTATATATGAGGGTTTGGGCTTAGGAATACCTTGGTGGATTGCAGTAAACCCCGAGGAAGCCCTGGTTGGTTTTTTTGTGAGTCCCACATTCATGCTTGGAATATGGCACAAGGGTGATTGGCTGAAAGAAATATTTGGTTCAGCCCAATATATGGTCGGGTGGTATGTGGAAATCCCTGACTTGGTTGTATTTTTCATATGTTAGTAAGAGCTCTCCTCCTCTTGTGTATAGTGTTTAAATATGTTTGTTATTAGGTGGTTATAATATATGTTCTATCATTTTTTATCTATCAATTTTAAACTGGTTATAATCATGGTTTATGATAGACTTGAGTTATGGCTCTCATTAGGTTTTTTTGGTAAATGAATTTTTCATGAATATATGACTTAATAGATGATATTGCAACAATTATGAGAGGTCATCAAACCTTCTTGAAAATTATAAAATAAGTATGAAGTCCATATGCTCAGATGTGCTTATATGACCTATAGATTACATGTTCATGATGTGTTTGACAGAATGTCTGTCATGGCTAGGCATTTTTCAGGTCAGGTCCTTGTTCAATATTTGCATTAGAGGCCTTGTAATATTGTTATTTACCATTTATGAGAGTTTCATCAAATTTTGGGTGGAGGCTTGAGTCTTGGCTCTAAAAATGTGGCTCAGAATCTAGGGTCACTAGCACAGAACTACCTGGAAAAGTATGTAGTCGCATGGATGCCCATGATGTGCATATGACTGGAGGGTTTCAGCCACATCGAGGGCTTCTCATGGATGAGATTGGGGCTCTAGTTCAGTAAGAAGGCAGGTTAACTCAGGGGTTTGGCACTTAGAGTGGTTGGTTAGCCCCGTCCTGTAGCTTCTCAAGAATTTTAGCTTGGTTTTGGTTTGTCAAATGCACTTCCTTAATTTTATTTGGGGAGTTGAATCATATCACAATAACTCTTCATCACATGTTTACCCCGGTGGACTGGTTAGCTTAGGAAAATGTGGGAGGAGGGTGTTACATTTTGAAAATATTTTGACACATACATGTATGTATCATGATGCCATTTGTGACACTTAGAGGGTGCATGGCCCGCGTGACATAGAACAAGTACATATTTCTACGAAACGTTTGATTCTTATTGTCAAATTATGCATAATTATTTATATTAAAATTTCTAGTTCATATTAGACTACATAATTTATATTAATAAGTTCATGATAACATGTAAACATGTCCAATCTACATGGATGAGATTACAAGGTCATCTGAGGGGGTTGTTGATCAGCCAGGGCATCCTCTACCAAAGCACATTTCCTAGATTATCCTCCACCTCCACCTGCATCTCCACATTATATGTCCACTAATGTGGAGGAGAGTCATTATGTACAACCACATGGACCAAAAATTGAGGTAAACTTATTTATTCCTAAGATTTTAAAATTTTATTTTTTTAATTTATATAAATATGATCATTAATTTGTAGACTAATTACAGTTTATCCTTGTCATTGTGTACAGAGGCCCATGTGCAGAGTGTCATTGATGCCACTGTAATGTGGAGACATGAGTGGGATGTTGGGTTTAGAGGCACCGATGATGCAGGCCCCAATCATCAAGCCACCATAGGTAGGGGACCACCAAACCTAGATTCATGACCATAACCCCATCTTATCAGATTTGCATTTGGACTTGACTGGGGTTAGTATATTCATGTATATATGTTTACAATTAAAAATTTGGTTCAATATAATTCATTTTCATATTGTTTATCTTGTACAAATAATGATATAATTAGCTTGAATTTGAATGTGTTATATTGCAGTGCTAGCTTATGGGCACTTACCTTGTGCGACAAAACTCACATAGGAGTTCTGGTGGTACTTAGAGTGTCATAGTTTGTATATTTTCAGGCTTATTTCATAGGGAATATTCACATGTGCGATGCAGACTTTGTATATTTTCATACATGGACAGTTTATGGATGTACATCATGGACATTATTTTAGTTTATACATGTTTATTATTTCAGTTTATGGATGTTCATGTGATATTTGTAATTTGTGTATATTCTCATATGGATAGTCTATTGATTCACATATTCACTATTTCAGTTTATGGATGCTCATTAATTTTTGAAGTTTAGATGGATCTATTAAAATTATTTCACTAATTTAATAATTTTTCTATATACAATAACTTTAGTAAAATATATGTTCAATTTTGATTTCTAGTTTCATAGACTAAGAAAATAAGTACAATCTTAACAGTTATGATGCAGGTCACTTTGATACTTAAAATGAACTAAAATTTATCATGTATCAATTTAATATTGAACATGGAAATAATTCCAATCATGCTTCATATTGGCCTATAGAAAGTGTCTTTTAGTGCAATCAACATGTATGTTATTACAATTCAATTTTAAAAATATATTATTTTAATTATAAAGTCATTCATATATATATGAAATTTTTTGTGACCCACCCATATACCACAATGCATGGACAATGTTTTTAAGCATTTCAATCAATTTTTTATCTCAAGGTTCAATTAGAAAACACAAATATTATTGAAACAAGTGTTATTCAATTTTAATATTAAAACATGTCATGTAAACAAAAAATAGGTTTTATTCAACATCATTTATTTTGAGATTATCTAAAAGAGCTTAGTCATAACATGATATAAGTCAATCATATTGAAATTTAATATATAGGTCAAACAAAAATATATGGAAACATTTCTATAATTTTTTATAATGTTATTAATTTTAAAAGATGCGGAGATGTAAAAGTTACAAATACATGTTTTATTTATTTTATTTTATGTGAGGTTATCTACAAAACCATAGTCATAATGCACGTCGTCAATAATTTTTGTGCGCTTGCACTGAAATCAATGCACAATGTTAAACTAATTACCTTGAAATTAATGTCCACCATATATCTAGTTACATCATTTATTAGAAATCAACATCTTCGCTGAAATCAATGCATCTAATGCAAGCAATCAAATAGGATGAGAAATCAACATCTACACTAAAATAATTGCATCTAATGCAAACAATCAAATGGGATTAGAAATCAACATCTTTACTGAAATCAATGCATCTAATGCTGCAAGCAATCAAATAGGATTATAATTCAACATGTACATTGAAATTAATGCATCTAGTGTTAGCAATCAAATAGGATTAAGAATCAATATCTACATTGAAATCATTGCATATAATGCATGCTCAATCAAAAAAGATTATATAAATTAACATCTTTAATGAAATTAATGCATCTAATGCAAGCAATGAAATAGAATTAGAAATCAACATCTACAAAGAAATCAATGCATATAATTTGTAGGAAATCAAATAGGATTAGAAATTAACATTTGTACACTAAAATCAATGCATCTAGTGAAAGCAATTTTCTTCCCTTTCTCTCCCCCCTCCATATATATTGGTCTCTCCCTCCATATATCCTTCTTTGTATCTCTATCTCACACCCCCAGAAACACACACACTCTCTCTCTTCATATCTATTTATCTCTCTCTCCCTCCCTCTATCTATCTCTTCTTCCCTCTCTCCCCCTTCCATCTATATCTCTGTCTCTCCTTCATATCTCTATATAACCCCATAAACATACACATTGTTTCTCCATATCTATATATATCTCCCTCCCTCTCTCTCTCTCCCTTTATTCCCCTTCTCTCCCTTTGTCCCCCCGTTTATCTCTCTTCCCTCCTACTCTCCTCTCTCCCTCTCAATCCATCTCCCTTTCCACTCTATCTCTCTCTCTCCACCTTTCTCTCTCTATATCTATTTTTTCTTAACTCCCTCTCTCTCCCACTACAACTCCATCTCTCTCTCTCTCTCTCCCTTTCTCTCCCACATCCCTTTGTCTCTCCCCCATCTCTCTGTCTCTCTCTCTCTCTAGATTTTTCCTACAACTCTGTTGACATCTATCTCCCTCCCTCTCTCATTCTCTCTCCCCCTTCTCTCCATATCTCTCCATATCTCCCTTGGCTCTCTCTCTCTCTCCACACTACAAGAAAAATACCCTCCAGCGGATATTTTTGAGGAAGCCCTTATAAAAATAGGCCAGATATTTGATTGAAGCAGAGGTCATTAGAGGAGGTTGGTGGGTGGAGGTTTTTGTGGAATTTTTTTGTGTGGAGTGTTTCTAATCATAACACGCACCAGTGCATTTTATAAAAAGTGCACCGGTGCATACTATCAATTGGCACACTGAGACATTGTGCTCTCCATACAAATCGGCTTGGTGCGTCTCAGTACTCTAGCGCATGGGTGCTCTATGTACAAACTGGCCCAGTGTGTCTCAGTAATCTAGCTCACCGTAACAAAGTGTGGTGCACCATTGATAAAACTGCCTAGTGCGTCTTATAATTGAGTGCATAAAAAAAGGGTTAATTTAAAAAAAAGTACCAGTCATAAAAACCTCATTTTTAATTATTCAGTGCACTAGAGCTCTCAATCACTGGTGTGAGTTTGTCTTCTCTGAAGCGTCCTGCCATCGGTGCTCCCATTGCCCGCATTTCTTCCATCCATTGCTCATTATTTGGAGTTCAAATTTTCGAAGACGGTGGGCAAATTTATGTTTTAGTACTGCTCAGAAAATATGCCTCCTTGCACTTAAATGTGCAGGTAATCTACTTGTTTCTCAATAAATTAACCTTTTAGCGGATTAATTTATCAATTTCACTTAAAATTTATCGTTTAAAAAAAAATTGTTTTTCTACATGGTGCGTTCGAGCCGTTCGGCTCGCACCATTTGTGGTGCTGTCTATAAATTTACAGGGCACACCGCGAATGGCGTTAATGGAAATTGCACCAGGTTCCAGTGCCGTATCGAGAAAACACGTATCGATGTAACACTAAAATAGTGCAGTGTATGTCGGTTGTCGGCTGCACTGAGCATATACAATTTTTAAAAATAACATGGCGGTGTTGTCGTTTATAGGACCGCATCGTTAATTATGTATTACTATCAGGTGGTGCGTTGACCAAACTAACCACCTCGAGGTAGATAGTTTGGTCAACACACCACAAAAAAAAAATGTTTGTGTGGTGCACAAACTTTTTGCATGTGCTCCAATGGCAGTGCGTGATAAAGAAGTACGCATCACTACTGTTACTATTTTTTTGGGCGCACCATGTGTTTTTTTTCAATAAAAATTATATATATATATATATATATTTCCCATTTAATAAAAAAAAGTATTTAATCTGTGAATCATCCAACGACGTCAACGGAGAGAGAAAAGAGAACAACAAGAGAATATGGCGGACCGCTATAACATGAATCAGTTGTGGGAGGCACGGGAGAGGGAGAGAATATTGTACCCTCACCCTGTTATGGCACCCACCCATTTGCTTTTAAGGGAGGTAGGCCTCCTCAAGTTAGATGCGGAGGCTACATCCGTGAAGGGGCACAGTGGGTTATTGGGACAACTTATCTACATGTGGTGTTGTGGCTCATTTGCATTCTATTTTATTATATTTTTCAAAATACAAAAAAGCATATATTTAGAAAATAAGCCAAAATTTAATCTTTCATATGACGAAAAATAATTTTATTTATATATGTCAATCAAGTAATATGATGTTCAAAAGTGTGAAGGTGGGACCGACTGTTGGATTAACACCCGTGCTAATATTCTGGCAGAGTCAATTGCCTCCGCAATTGACTCTGCCAGAAGTTCGCTGACCACATATCTACGACTCACGATAGCTGCAGGAGAAGAACCCTGATGGGTATGCCTTGCCCCAGATCACCCCCGCAGTGACGTAAGTATCCCATGATGTAGACATCACATGCTGCCATCTAGGATACATCTCATCTGTCGCATCATATTGCCATTACCTGTCCAGTGAAGCATTGAATTAGCATTAATGTTCAAAATTTTCTATATAAGGTGTTGAAGTTTGTATTTTATCCTTATTCATTTTCATTCCCAATTGTTCAAGAAGTCATCCTAGCCACTGTAATTTCTTACCTCTACATTTAATTATTCACCAGCCTGAACTAATTCATGGCTAAACAGTCGTCTTTGTCTAGCTCTTCTAGCCATATCCCTCTTATGGACATTGAGCAAGATGTTAGGGATACTATGTGCACCGTTGAGCATCTACCCTTCTACCAACAAGTCCTTCTGAATGAAAAAAGTTCCCCCATTTATTTAGACATGGTCAGGTCCGGTGTTTTGTCTGCACATGTTCCTAAAACTTATTTTTTTCCCAAATTTGTGCATTGGTTAGTGTCTGCATTATATCCTGGCAAATGATTTGTTATGAATTACTTAGGGAAGAATGTTCTTCAAGTCACATATCAATTAATCCGTCAAGCCCCATGTTATCCCGAGTCTAAATCTTATTTCCAATTTACTGAAGAATCATTGGAAGCATTATATGAGAGTCTTGCAGGGCGGGAGTTTACACAGGTTGTCTTCTTTTTAAAGCCGTAGGTAGGACATTTTCCACCAGATGATAAATAATTCCATTTACGCAGAGATCAAGCCAATACTACAATTCTTGTCAAAGATACTTGGAAAGGAGGATGATGCCCAAATTGATAGAATGGTGCTCGGGTTATTTGCCCTAATGATGAAGCCTAATGTGGTATTATATATTCCCTCCTACTGGAAAGAGGACGTTAAAACTAACCTTATGAACCTGTCCCTCACCAGGTCTTTCAGGTTTCCTTCATTAATCACTTATTTGTTCTTGTATCAAAATTCAGATGGATTTATACATTTGGGGCTAAATATTATAGATGAAAATAAGAAAAAACAGTCAGTAGTATTTTGGACATATATAATAAGAAATGGACCAGATGAGGGAGCAGTGTTTGATTTTTCTGCTTATTTCATGCTAATTTCCTATAACGTCTTGAATGGAGTTCCACCTCTATGTTTTCTTCCAAAGGTCGAGGAGTTTCTTCAGTTAAGTGCTAATTGTAAATTTGGGGATTGGTTTGTGTATCATGATTATTCAGAAATTAGATTGTTTGGAGTCAGGATTGAGCCTTATGGATTACCTATCTTTGTCCCCATGAGATTGTTTGCCTTGGAGTTTATTAGACATAGCCAAAAAGTAGATAAGATAAATTTTGTTCCAATGAAGAGAGGCCATTTATTTAAGTTGCCTATGTATGTGGGGCCATTCATAGTCAATATGAGGCAAGCAAAAAATGAAGCTAACAGGATGTTAGAAAACATGCATTTGTTACTAGGTGAGAAATGGGCTTATGATCCACACAAGGTAATCTCTAATAGAAGAGTTGAAAATGGTTATTTAGCTTTTGTTCATGAAAGTAAGCCTAAAGTAGAGAAGTTAGATAACAAAGGTTTTGCAGACCCTAATAGTACCAACATTCAGACTCTAATCATTTCCGAAAGATTAAGCAAAAGAAGCAAAGATAAAGTTTTTGATTCTGAAGATGAAGAATAGAGAGCTGAGAGAAGAGATAGCTTGACTGAAGAAATACCAAGCACCCAACCTAGTTTCCCTATTCAATAGGTGATGCTCAAAATGCACCAACTTTACCATCAATACATGAATTTTTTCATGATCAAGTTCCTTTGATCAAGCAAGTTTTTTCTCAAATTGCAGAAAAGAATCAGAAGATTAAAGCCAGTATGGAGGCTCAAGCTGAGTATCAGATTACTCCTGACCAAACCAGATTGTTGACTGCTATGGAATTAGAAAAGGATCAGTTGAATATTGCTTTATCCCACCCATCTTAAACGATAGTAGGGTCATCCAACAATTTTAAAACTGTTAATTTGACTGTTGATGTTAAGAAGATCCCTTTACTTGAAAAATTTAATTTTCATATGCAGACAGGTCAATTTATTGTTAATGACCTAACTAAAACAAGTGCAGCGCTCATAAAGCATAAAATATGTTGGCAAAAGTGATTAAATAGCTAAAATTGGAGAAATATAATGCTAGGGTTCTTTCAACTCGGAATGAAGAGTTGAAGAAGATAATTTTGAAAATTTGAGTGGACCCCAATGATAAATCAGTTGTACAGAAGTTATTACAAAGTGCTATGTCAGAAATTAATGTATTGAAGAAGAAGTTAAAGTTACCTATTGGAAAGAATCCAATGGCAACAGAGGTGGAAGAGGTAGAGAATGAAAAAGTAAGTCTTTTACAACACCTGTTGCAGAAAGAGGAAGAGATTTCTAAATTGAAGGATTCAGTACCTAATATGCAAAGTCAAATTGATTCTCATTCTTGCACCATAGTCATGTCATCTGGAACTGATGATCCAACAGAAATATTGTCCCAGTGGAGCACAAAGTTAAAGATGGCAGAGATTGATATTTATAAAACTCAGAGTGATCGCGACACAATGATGAAAATTATGCATTCCAAAGAAGGGGAAGTCAATAAGTATAAATCAGATTTCTAGACAGCTTATGATGAAATCAAAAATATTAAAGAAAAGCTAAAAGGAAACATGTCTTTGATTCAAGCGAAGGATATTGTTTGGAATGAAACCATTGAAGTCATGAAAACTGTTTGGGAATCCTTGATTATAGTGTCAGTGGAAAAAAGCATAGTCAGATATTTACAAGAACATGTTATGGCTGAAAAACAGAAGTTTCTTAACAGAGATTTATGGGCAAAGAAATTCATTGATTTTATCAATTCTAAGACAGATCAGGAGTTGGAGGAAAATTAAATAAAATATAGAAAATTGTGTGTTCTGAAAATAAATAATTTGATTGTGAAAAATGCTTGTAAGAAGTCAGCGGAGAAGAAATTGACAGAAATCAACAGGCTATAAACAGATTTGATAATGTATTTGTTCAAAGGTCTAGAGCGGAGCTAACATCATGCTGGGATATGCAATGCAGTCTTCTATATTGGGATTCATATGATCCTTTATTAGTGATAGCAAAGAGCAATATTGAAAATACTCATGAGAAAACTACAATCTTGAAAGGAGCTATAGTTGTCAATTTCTTACACAGGCATTTTCAATTGTTATGGATGGTTAAAAATTTGTTTACAGAAAGGCCCACTTTTAACAGGAACACTGCTTTCAGGTTAGAATATCACAAGTTGGTAAATTCCCCTAAAACCAACATTGAAATCTGGAAAAAGTGCAGAGCATGGATGACTGATCCACCGAGTGACACCTCAGCACCTCAGAAGGACACATCAGCCAATCAGGGAAACAAAGTGACATCCAATCAAATCCAAATCCAACGAATATATTGATACTTTTAGTTTTATTTATCTTTTTGTTAAGAGATCGATATTGTAATGAAGTCTTTAACTGCAATGGAATAGGTAATTTACACAGTTTGAGTAGTTACAAGAAGTTCCAGCCGTTACAAACTGCTTTTGTATGTATTTAAAAATTTAAGGAAGAAAGAGGAGGGTTCCGAGTTTTGGACCTCTGGATTACTACAAATTTTGTACTTATTTTCCTAAAAGATTAATGAAATAAGATCAAGTTTCCTGCATATGTTGATGGTGATTTGTCTTTCCAGTTTCATTATGTGTCTATTCTTCTTTGAATGAAGTGAAGTAAATTAGTTTTTGGTCTCTTTATTACATTTGTGAGTAAGAGTTAAATAACCTTAATATGCACTCCTTCACTTTAACTATTCTTTATACATAAATTTTTTCTGAAATTTAAGGTGATAGATTATGTGTTTCAGCATATCATTTTGAGTTTCCTCTTTAGATATTCCTTTCACTCAGATATCAACAGTTAATAGCATTGTGAAGCCTTTCATTATATCAGATTATTAAGGGTATTAAATAATTAATTTCAAAAGGAATTAAACACATACCATATGATATTAAAAATTTTGTGACATGTATTTCTAAAAATGTCTTAAGCACTCATTCCTTACCACAACTAAGGGATTGTCTCTTAAGATACAACATTTTTTGGTACTATTGATGGGGAAAAAGAAACAGAGTTTAATTACCTTGGGTTTTTCACATTATTTCCTCTGGTTGTTCAGTGAGGAGGAAATAGTCGGCTGTTTTTTCATTCTTAGAATTCTGGCTTTCAAAAGGCCTCACACGAGGTTAGATACCTCACAACAGAAATTTCCTACTTTGTCAGATCCGGAAATATTGGTTTCTTAAAAGGCTCAGAAGCCTAAAACCCCTTCAACACCTCATCCTACAATGTCTGATCCTGGCAGTAGTTCTTATAACCCTTGGTTTGGGAATATTTCTAAAGTGCTTCCTCTCTTGGAACAAGATTCACCTTTCACACCTAGTCATTTTCAAGAACCCAAGTTGGAAGAACATTCCCTTGAGTAAGTTTCATTTAATTACAAAAGCCCAAAAATTTGGTTCCTCTACCATTATTCATCAACCCACTCCCATATCAGTTTTATCTCCATCTTCATTTACTTTCACAGCAGCTTCATCAAGTTCATCTACCCAAGGAGCAGTTAACCAAGGTGTAAACATGGCAGCACCAACTTTCCTGATGAATAGATGTGCACCACTTAACCTTCCACAACCAATTAATTCCTTGCCTCAAGAATATCTCAAGTTGCTTCCTCATTTCAGTAGAGAAGATGAAGTAACTGTAGAACAACATTTACCCTTGTTTTTCAATTTTTATGAAAATTTGAATGTAGAACATCTTGATGTGGTAATGAGAATTTTTGTTCAATCCCTAGATGGAGAGGCTAGAAAATCATTTAAAGGTTTACCAAATGCTTCCATTAATACATGTGAAGAGTTAGAAAACCAATTCAATTAGAGATGGGGAGAGAAGAGAGATCATGGTTATTCATTAACAAAATTTAATGCAATTAAAAGAAAACCTAATGAGAATATTTATGAGTTTGTCAAGAGATTCAATAAATTGTACAATAGTTTACCTGTAGAGATGAAGCCCCCTCCTGTTGAAGCAAAGGTAGTTTTTGCTGAGGCTTTTGAAGTTGATTTCAGTTCTACACTTAGAGAGAGGAGATTCCCTACTCTTGAGAAAATACAAAGAGATGCTTTAGAAATTGAAGCCAATATGCTGGAAAGATAAAAGAAAAGCAATAAGTTCAAGAGAAGGGAAAATAAAAATAATAATCACCATAAGATCAAAGAATTGTGATATGACAAAGGTGATAATTTTTTTTTCAAACAATTTAGTAAATATGGAATTAGAAAGTAAGAACTCCCAAAGACCGGTACAACAAAACAGAGGAGGATTTAATCCTGAATTCAAAAAACAACCCTTGCAAATTTTGCAGAAGGAGAGAAGAGATCAAGACCAATTTCAAGCACCACTGCATATAGAAGCAACACCTATAAAGTCAGTAGAAGATGACCAAAATGAGGCTGAAGATCAAAAATATGCTATGTACACAAGAGAAGATGATGAAGAGGAAGTTTGTGAGGGAGAATATGCTGAAGCTGAAGTGTATTTTGATCAAGATGAGATGGATGAATATTGTAGGCAATTTACAGATTGTATGCAAGCTGAGTTACATAAAAAGTATGATTTAAGGTCTAGAAAGAGATCTAGAGTGCAGGATAATGAAGGTGAACAACAATATTCTATTCTTTCTCCAACGACGACTCCACAACAAAAGAACTCAGTAAAAAAAGCAGATAAAGGGAAGCAACCTGTAATTCTAGTAAGTAGAACAAGAGTGCAATAGGTTGAATCTTCCCAAAACAGGTTTGTTGATACTAATATTTTGGAGAAGGTTGTTCCAGTGCCTGAACAAACTACAAATCATAGAAATAATGACGAAGAGCCTGAGAATAATTTTAAACAAATTAAAGTTTTTAATTTATCAAATGAATTGGAGAAGGTCAAGATTCAGGTGCCTTTTCCTGAATTAACTAAGACCCCAGGTTATAAAAAATAAATTTCAGAATTCATTAGTATCTCACAGATGGAGGATATAGGTGACACTTTCAATCTGCAAGAAGAAAAACCAATAGTCACTTTTGGTCCTCATGTGGAAGAAGTAGATTCTTCAATGCCTCCATTTTACATTTCATTATTGCTTCATGATTTTATTCTTCATAACTATATATTGAACTCAGGGGCCTCTCATAATCTCATGCCATTGTCTGTCATGAAGGAGTTAAATTTACATATTACTTAAACATACAAGGACCTATTCTCATTTGATTCTAAGAGGGTGAAATTTGTTGGGTTAATTAAATAGATGGTAATATCTTTGGCACAGATTCCAACAAAAAGTATTGTGATGGATGTAGTGGTTGCTGACATTCCAGATAGATTTGGAATGATTTTGTCAAGATCTTGGGGAGAAAAGCTGGGAGGAGTTTTAAAATTTTATTTCACTTATGTTATTATTCCTATTTTCAATGGGGAAGAAAGGAGATTGTATAGAGAAAAAAGGTTTGTGAAAACCACTACAAATAAAGATGCAGGTAATTCCCCCATATATAGTCAGGAAAAATAAGACCTTACATGTTTTATGCTGCATGAAGATGCATAATTTGCTGAAGATACAGAGAAGCAACTCTCTTCAGCAATTGTACATAATGAGCTACATTCAAAGAAGATTTGGAAATTCTATTTTGATGGTGCCTGCACCAAGGATGGCACAGGAGCTAGATTCTTGTTGGTATCACTAGAAGTAACCTCTTGCCTTTTTCTTTTAAATGACAGTTTGATTCAATAAATAATGTGGCTGAGTATGAGGCCTTAATATCAAGCCTTTAAATTTCCAAGCAGATGGGAGTTCAGTGTATTTCAATTTTTGGTGATTCTGAGTTGATAATAAGATAGATTAAAACTGATTGTCAAACCAAGCATCTGAGATTAAGATCATATAGGAATGAAGTTTTGGATTTGATAGAGAATTATTTTGAAGCTTTCAATCTTCAGTTTATTCCGAGGGAGGAGAATAGATTGGCAGATTCTTTATCAGTTGCAGCTAGCACCTTCAAGCTACCTATGAATCTAAGGTTAACGTATGAGATCAAAATTAGACATAGACCCTCTATTCCTGACAATATGAAACATTGGGAAGTTTTTGAAGATGATGAGAAGATAAATAATTTCTTGACAATGATTGGAAATTTTGAAGATGCTGACATAGATCAAGAAGAAGAACAAACAGAGCAGAAAGGAGAGATAAGAAATCTTGAGTCAATAGGTGAGTAGAAGATTATACAATTGAAAGATAATGTACTCCCTAAAGGACTAGTTCCCCTTGAAATATTATTTGATTCCAATGATGTTGCTGTTAATTTAAAGAAGATACATCAAGAGGAAGATATGGAAGATTGTAATTTTGGAACTCAGCAGGAGCTAGAAATGGTGAAATTATTCAAAGGTGTTCCTAAAAATTATAAACAAAGGTACATTGATCTTTTTAAGAAGTATATGGATGTGTTTGCCTGGTCATATAAGGACTTAAGAACATATGATAAAATCATAATACAACATAATATCACATTGAAAGAAGGAATAAAACCACACAGACAAAAGCTCATACAGATTAATCCATTACTGTCAGCTCCAATTGAAAAGGAAGTGAAGAACTTACTGCAAGCAAAAATTATAGTCCCACTCAAATAGTCAGATTTGGTTTCTAATCTGGTTCCTGTGAGGAAGAAAAATGGAGAGATAATATTGTGTGTGGAATTTAGGAATTTGAACAGAGCATCTCTAAAAGATAATTATCCTTTACCTAAAATGGATTATGTCTTACAGAAGGTGACAGGATCTTACTGGATGTCCATGGTTGATGGATTCCCTGGATATAATCAAGTGGAAATGGATAAGGAAGATTAGAAAAAGACAACTTTCACAACCCCTTGGAGAACCTTCATGTATGCAAGCATGCCATTCAGTCTTATGAATGCAGGTGAACCTTTCAGAGGGCCATGGACATAGTGTTTGTAGGTGACTAGTATGTGGTTGTATATTTAGATGATGTAACTGTTTTCTCAGGGTCAGATGATGAACACCTGGAACATATACAAAAAACTTTTGAAAAAAGCTGGAAGTTTGGTCTGCCACTAAACCCCAAGAAATCTTTGTTTTCCTTAGAAGAAAGCAAATTATTGGGTCATATAGTTTCAAAACAAGGAGTGAAGATTGATCCAACAAGGGTAGAAGCAATTCAAACAATTCCTTTACCTCGAAGCAAGAAAGATATTCAAAGATTTTTGGGAAAAATAAACATTCTGAGAAGATTTGTACCAAATTATGTTGAGATTGTCACAAATATAAATGACATGTTGAATAAAAATGCAGAAGTGAGATGGGATAAAGAAGCAAGAGAAGCATGTGCCAGAATAAAAGAAGCACTCCAAGAAGCTCCTATTTTAATAAGTCTTGATTATCGAAAGGAATTTCAAATATTTTCATTTTCTTCTCCCACTATTATTGCTGCTGTGTTATTGCAGAAAAATGAGGATAATAAGGAGCAACCAGTGGCATTTTTCAGCAAAGTTCTCAGAGATGCTGAGCTCAAGTATAACATTTTGGAGAAATAAGTGTATGAATTGGTCAAAACACTTAATGCCTTCAGGACTTATGTGTTACAATCCCAAATAACTACTTATGTACCTAATTTTGTTGTTAAAGATGTGCTGGTTCAAAGTGATGTTGAAGGAAAAAGAGGAAAATGGATGGCTAAAATCCAAGAGTGTGATTTGGACATTGAACCTACCAAGTTAGTCAAAGGACCGGGTTTAGAAAAGTTTCTAATAGAAACAAATTTTCAAGCATTAGGAATTAACCTCTTGGCACCACTGGATGGTGCTGACAATGACGAAGGTCAGAATAAGCCTAAGACAGGTATTCAATACAATTTTTTGTGTTCAGATTGGTATAAAGATGTTGTTAATTACCTTTGTTTCTTTTCTTGTCCCTCTTCACCAAATAGAACCAAATATAGAGCTCTAAATCTTAAATCTCATTCATATGTCATAATAGAACCAAAGTTGTACTGGAAATATCCTGCTGGTATTTTGCTGGTGTGTTTAATGGAAGGTGAATCCATTGATTTTATTAAGGAATATCATGAAATTCTATGTGGAGGACATTATAGTTGGAAGGTCACAACCCATAAAATCCTCAAGTCAGGTTTCTATTGGCCCACCCTGGTTTCAGATGTATATATATTTGTCAGAAGTTGTCAGAAATGTCAGTGGTTTGCTAAGAAGAAAATACTTGCTTCATTACCTCTTATCCTGTATTCATAGAAGAGCCCTTCAAGCAGTGGGGGCTAGATTTTATTGGTGAAATAAATCCACCATCAAGTGGACAGATCAAGTGGATTCTAACTGCCACTGATTTCTTCGGAAAGTGGGTTAAAGCAATACCCACCAAAAAGGAAAATGACCAAGTGGTGATGAAATTTCTGGAGAAAACATTTTCAGGAGATTTGGATGTCCGGTCAAGATTGTAACTGATAATGCTCAGGTATTTAATTCTTTTCAATTCATTAATTTCTGTCAAACATATAATATAATTTTATCACATTCCACGACATATCATCCACAAGGAAATGGGTTGGCAGAATCTTCAAACATGATCTTGGTTAGGATTTTGAAGAAGACAATCACTGAAAATCAGAAGGACTGGGATTAAAAGTTGAAGTTTTCTCTTCGGGTAGTCCGAGTAACTACCAATAGTTCTACTGGAAATTCACCCTATGAATTGATTTATGTAACTCAGGCATTATTTCCTACTTAGTTGGCCAAACCAGTGATTGCTTTCCTTTAAGAAGCTCAAGAAGAACCTAATTCTTTGGTGAGAATATTGAACAAAGTAATTGAGTCAAGTGAAAAAAAAACAAAGTTAGAGATAACTTGATTTCTTAACAGGCAAAGATGAAGTCTATATTTGACAGAAAAGCAAAAGAAACCCTCTTCCAAGTAGGAGATTTGGTATTAATATGGGACACCAGAAGAGAAGATAAGGGGAAGCATGGCAAGTTTGACTCTCTTTTGTATGGTCCATACAGAATTACTGAAGCTAGGTCAAACAACACTTTCATCCTAGAAGATGTAGATGGAGAATCTTTACAGCTGCCTGTGAATGGGCAGTATTTGAAGCATTATTCCCAGCACTAAAATTCAGCATTTCATCATTGTAAATATCAGGTTGTCCATTTTTTATATGTCACCAAACAGTATTTGACTCCATGTCTGAGGTGAAGGCACTGATCTATGGTTCTCAATATTTCGTGGAAAAAGACACTATCCCTGGGTGGAGCCAGATGGCATGGCTCATTTGCATTCTCTTTTATTATATTTTTCAAAATACAAAAAAAACATATATCTAGAAAATAAGACAAAATGTAATCTTTCATATGCCAAAAAATATTTTTATTTTTATATGTCAGTCAATTAATATGTTGTTCAAAAAGGTGAAGGTGGGACCGAATGTTTTATTAACGACCGTGCTAATCGTTGGGCAGGATTTAAAGAAATGTACAATAATATCAGATCAGCCGAAACCCGAGGGCACAAACAGCCCGTAGGTTATCAGTGTTTATGCCTCCGCATTTGAATCTGCCAGAAGTTCGCTAACCACAGATCTACGACTCACGATAGCTGCAGGGGTAGACCCCTGACAGGTGTGTCATGCCCCAGAGCATCCTCGCAGTGATGTAAGTAGCCCATGATGAAGACAACACATGCCACCAACTAGGAGACAACTCATCTGTCACATCATATTTTCATTACCTGTATAGTCAAGCATTGAATTAGAATTAATGTTCAAAATTTCATGCCATCTATATAAGGTGTTGAAGTTCATATTTTCTCCTTATTGGTTTTCATTCCCAATTGTTCAAGAAGTCATCCTAGTCACTGTAATTGCTTACCTCTACATTTAATTAATCGCCACCCTGAACTAATTCATGGCTAAAGAGTTGTCTTTTTCTGGCTCTTCTAGCCATATCCCTCTTATGGACACTGATCAAGATGTTAGGGATACTATGTGCACCGTTGAGCATTTACCCTTCTACTAGCAAGTCCTTCTGAAAGAAAAAAATTCCCCCATTTATTTAACCATGGTCAGGTCCAGTGTTTTGTCTGCATGTGTTCCTAAAACTTATCTTTTTCCCAAATTTGTGCATTGGTTAGTGTTTTCATTATATCCTGGCAAATATTTTGTTATGAATTACTTAGGGGAGAATGTTCTTCAAGTCACATCTCAATTAATCCGTCAAGCCCTGTGTTATCCCAATTTGGAATCTTATGTCCAATTTACTGAAGAATCATTGGCATCATTATATTACAGTCTTGTAGGGTAGTAGTTTACACAGGTTGTCTTCTTTTTAAATCCAGAGGCAAGATATTTTTCACCAGATGATAAAGAATTCCCTTTGGATTATTTCGACACAGAGATCAAGCTAGTACTATAATTCTTGTCAAAGATACTTAGAAAGGAGGATGCTACCCAAATTGACAGAACGGTGCTCGGGTTATTTTCCATAATGATGAAGCCTAATGTGGTATTATATATTCCCTCCTACTGGCAAGAGAATGTTAACACTCAGCTTATGAGCATGTCCTTCACTAGGTCTTTTAGGTTTCCTTCATTAATCACTTATTTTTTCTTGTATCAAAATGTAGAGGGATTTATACATTTGGGGCTAAATATTATGGATGCAAATAAGAAAATACATTCAGTAGTATTTTGGACAGATATAATAATAAATGAACCAGATAAGGGATGGGTATTTGATTTTGTTGCTTATTTCATACCAATTTCCTATAAGGTCTTGAATGGAGTTCCTCCTCCATGTTTTCTGCCAAAGGCCGAGGAGTTTCTTCAGTTAAGTGTTAATTGTAAATCTGGGGATTGGTTTGTGTATGATGATTATTTAGAAATTAGATTGTATGGAGATGGAATTGAGCCTTATAGATTACATATCTTTGTCCCCATGAGATTGTTTGCATTGGAGTTTATTAGACAGAGCCTAAATGTAGATCAAATACATTTTGTTCCAATGAAGAAAGGCCATTTATTTAATTTTCCTATATCTTTGGGGCCATTCATAGTGAATATGAGGCAAACAACAAATAAAGCTAACAGGATGTTAGAAAACATGAATTTTTTACTAGGTGAGAAATGGGCTTCTGATCCACACAAGGTAATCTCTAATAAAAGAGTTGAAAATGGTTATTTTGATTTTGTTTGTGACAGTAAGCCTGAAGTAGAGAAGTTAGCTAACAAAGGTTTTTCAAACCCTAATAGTACCAGCATTCAAAATCTAATAATTTCTGAAAGATTAAGAAAAATAAGCAAAGAGAAAGTTGTTGATTATAAAGATGAAGAATAGATATTTGAAAAAAGAGCTAGTTTGACTGAAGAAATACCAAGAACCCAACCTAGTTTCCTCATTAAATTAGGAGATGCTTAGAATGCACCAGCTTCACCATCAAGACATGAAGTTGTTCATGATCAAGTTCCTTTGATCAAGCAAGTTTTTGCTCAAATTGCATAAAATAATCAGAAGATTAAAGCCAATATGGAGGCTCAAAGTAAGTATCAGATTACTCATGACCAAACCATATTGTTGACTACTATGGAATTAGAAAAGGATCAGTTGAATATTACTTTCTCCCACCCATATGAAATGAAAGTAGGGTCATCCAGTAGTTTTAAAGCTGTTAATTTGACTGTTGATGTTAAGAAGATCCCTTTACTTGAAAAATCTAATTTTCATATGCAGACATGTCAATTTATTGTTAATGACCTAACTAAAACAAGTGTAGTCACTCATAAAGCATAAAATATGTTGGAAAAAGTGATTAAACAGCTATAATTGGAGAAAGATAATTCCATGGCTCTTTCAACTTAGAATGAAGAGTTGAAGAAGATAATTGTGAAAATTTGAGTGGACCCCAATGATAAATGAGTTGTACAGAAGTTATTACAAAGGTTTGAGTCAGAAATTAATGTATTGAAGAAGAATTTAAAGTTACCTACTAGAGAGCATCCAATGGCAACAGAGGTGGCAGAGGTATAGAATGAAAAGAAGGTCTTTTACAACAGTTCTTGTAGAAAGAGGAAGAGATTTCTAAATTAAAGGAGTCAGTACTTAATTTGCAAAGTCAAATTGAATCTCATTATTGCACCATAGTCATATCATCTAGAACTGATGATCCAACGACAAGATTTTCCCAGTTGAGCATAGAGTTAAAGATGGCAGAGTTTGATCTTAAGAAAACTCAGAGTGATCTTGACACATCGATGGAAATTATGCATGCCAAAGAAGGGGAAGTCAATAAGTATAAATCAGATTTCCAGATAGCTTATGATGAAATAAAAAATCTTAAAGAAAAATTGAAAGGAAACATGTCTTTGATTCAAGCGAAGGATATTGTGTGGAATGAAATCACTGAATTCATGAAAACTGTTTGGGAATCCTTGATTATAGTGTCAAAGGAAAAAAACATAGTCAAAGATTTACAGGAACTTGTTCTAGCTGAAAAACAAAAGTTTCTTAACAAAGATTTATGGGCAAAGAAATTCATTGATTTTATCAATTCTAAGACAGATAAGGAGCTGGAGGAATATGAAATAAAAGATAGAATGTTGTTTGTTGTGAAGATAAATAAGTTGATTGTGAAAAATTCTTGCAGGAAGTTAGTGGAGAAGAAATTGACAGGAATCAAACAGGCTATAAATATATTTGATAATGTATTTGATCAAAGTACTAGAGCGGGGCTACCATCATGCTAGGATCTGCAAGGCAGTCTTCTATCTTGGGATTAATATGAGCCTTTATTAGTGAAAGCAAAGAGAAATATTGACAATACTCATGAGAAAACTGCAATCTTGAAATGAGCTTCAGTTGTCAATTTCTTACACAGGCATTTTCAATTGTTATGGATGGTTAAAACTTTGTCTACATAAAGACCCAATTTTAATAGGATCACTAATTTCAGGTTAGAATATCATAAGTTAGTCAATTCCCCTAAAACCAACATTGAAATCTGGAAAAAATGTAGAGCATGGATGACTGATTCACTGGATGAAACCTCAACACCTCAGAAGGACACATCAACAAATTAGGGAAACACAGTGACAACCAATCAAATCTAGATCCAGCAAATAGATTGACACTTTTAGTTTTATTTATCATTTTGTAATGAAGTCTTTAACAACAATGTAATAGGTAGTTTACATAGTTTGAGTAGTTACAAGAAGTTCCAACAGTTACAAACTACTTTTGTATGCATTTAAACAAATGATGAAGAAAGAGGAGGGTTTCAAGTTTTGGACCTATGGATTACTACAAATTTTGTACTTAATTTTCTGAAAGATTAATGAAAGAAGATCAAGTTTCCTACATCTTTTGATGGTGATTTGTCTTTCCACTTTCATTCCGTGTTTATTCTTATTTGAATAAAGTGAAGTAAAGTAGTTGTTGGTCTCTTTATTACATCTATGAGTAAGAGTTAAATAACCTTGATATGTTCTCCTTCACTTAAACTATTTTTTATACATAAAGTTCTTCTGAAATTTAAGGTGATAGATTTTGTGTTTCAGAATATCATTTTGAGTTTCCTCTTTAGTTCTTCCGTTCACTCAGATATCAGCAGTTAATGGCATTGTGAAGCCTTTCATTATATCAAATTAATAAGGGTATTAAAGAATTAATTTCCAAAGGAATTAAACAAAGACCATATGATATTAAAAATTTTGTGACATATATTTCTAAAAATGCTTTAAGCATTTATTCCTTACCACAATTAAGGGATTGTTTCTTAAGATACAATAGGTAGGATGCCCACTGACAGGCTTTCCAAGTCAGTCCTGGCCAATGGTACGAGCCCACTGAGGAGGACATCTATTTTATTACTGGCCTATCTAGGAGAGGGCAGGATTTTTCCCAGTTCCCAGATGTGCCCATCGGTTATGCAACAGGGAGTTAGTTGGCATACTCCCAAAGATACATTAGGGACGATATACTTTCTCCTATAGATTTTCAGGTGTCCGGTGGTCAGTTACGCATTGCTTCGTTTGGTCCAGAGGAGGTGAGGTTCATCTCACTACTACTAACGACCCATTAGGGAAATCTTGAGGTCTATAATGGGCCTCCTAAAGAAATTATAAAATAGTAGTGGAAATAATAAAATAAGATTTGATTACATCATCAAATTTTAGAGGGAAAAAAAGAAAAAACTACTTTTTCAACTTATCTCGCAAATTTTTTACTCAAATTTTGGGCAGGAGTACTCATTGGATGCAAAATTTAATTCCTCATCCAAGGAGTACCCATGTTGCATAATTTCGATGGATCTTACTATAAGAAAAATGAGAAACACATGAAAAACGTGATTGCAATAACGGTTTCTCATGTATTTCTCATTTTTCATGTAGCAAGGTCCATTGAAAGTATGAAACATGGGTACTCCTTGGATGAGGAATTAAATTTTTCATATAATGAGTACTTCCGCTCAAAATTTGAGTAAAAAGTTTTGGATATAGGTTGAAAATACTAGTTGAAAAAGTATTTTTATTATTTTATTATTTTTTAATCTTTTTACCCTTTTACTTAAAAAATGGTGAATCATCCCCCATGGTTGACATCATCATCTTGAATCCTATTGTTTTTTATAAAGTTTATTTTTTTTTGTACATTTTTCTTAGGACACCCATTTTAGACCTCAAAATTCGCCTAATGATTGCACACTATACTAGTGACGAGAAGCGCATTAGTTGCTCGCTTTTATTTTATGTTGATTCTTTATTCCAGATGCCACAACTTGTGAGATGGTATCCCATCTTTTTGTGGTAGTTTTTTATAGCATTAGATAGATGTCATTCTCAGGCACGTGGGAGGTTGACCTTCCTTTTTCTTCAGAGTTATTTTGTTTATTTTTTTAGAGGTTTCCAGAGACAAGGCATAATTTTTTTTGTCAGCCTCGTAGGCCGATGTTGCATGTACGGATGCAAATGTGGGGCCATATGATGCCCAAGAGGGGCATGTTCGACTATCTGGCCAGGATATCTAATGATACACTAGAGCTGCTAGCTAGTGCTGATGATCACGCGTTCGTGATGGGCCGTGTCTGTACACGAGTTTGGATTAGTGATGGCCCTACTAACATTCTCTTCACACAGGATGAGCCACCAGATGCTAGAGGTAATATTAATGTTTTCTTTAAATTAAAATAGTTTCATTTTATTTTCTTAATTAATTAATTAGAATAAAATTTATTCTAACATGTTCTTTAACTTGTTTTATTAAATTTTTTAATGAAATTGTCTAATTATTGTTATGTACTATATATTTTTAGATATTGGCACTTTTGTTGGGGAGATGATTCCACCCCCACCAGATGATCTGGCTATATATCATGATGAGGAGATGGAGGAGGCCGCGGATCAAGGTCACAAAACTGATCCTTGGGTGCAGATACCTGCGGGGATGTGGCTTAGGGCGTACATCCGATTCATGATGGAGTTGGGTGACCGACTGTGTTAACTCCTGGTTGATGAGGGAGTCTTCCCTTCTATGATCAGAGAGATCCAGGCTAATCGTAGGCTCACAGAGCTCTGTAGAGATAGGCCCCGCGATATGATGACCCTAATGCACCATATTGTTGGATCTTCTAGACTATTGGTGACTAGGAGGGATAGGCGTCATGAAGATGCACGGCAGAGCAGCTCATCGGATGATCATGATCATGAGGGGAGTGATCATCATTCTACTACTCCAACTCCTCCTCCTTCACCTCGTGTCAAAGATGAGCATCCAACATCGAGTCCTTATCAACATGCATATTTTGAGCAGTTTGCACCATCTTAGTAGGCACCTAGTCTTGAGCAAACATGGCCATCGACTGAGCAGACAGGTCCATATGAGGAGGAAACATCCACTGAGCATGTTGCACCATCAACGACTCATCATCAGGCACCTCTTGAGCAGACTGCACTATCTGATCATCAGGCACCTCTTGAGTAGACTGCACCATCTGATCAGCAGGCACCTCCGAAGCAAGCATGTCATCCATTTGAGCATGAGGCTACACCATCGACTAAGTAGGCCTCGACTAGTACTAGTTATATTATTGATCATGTAGTACCACTAGATATTTGACATTTATATGCAGTTCTATTACAGTTGTATATTTTTCACATTATATATATATGGTGCATGTATTTTATGTTCATGTTGATGTACTCAATTTACATGTTGGTGTTCATCATGATGTGTATATTGTTAGGTCATGTTAGATATGTTCATTTAATGTGCTTGCGGATAGATGTGTATGTGATATCATTTATTTGACATGAGATGTATATTTGATGTTTTCGTTGTGATGATTTTATACGATTCTTGTGTTTTGTTAGATGATCATGATCACAATGATTAGATGATGTTAGCGAATTTGAATGTGTATTTTAGAATATGATATTTGTACATGCTTATCATGATCATGATGTTTATTTTTAATATTAAATCATGATATTTATTAAATATTATGTATTGGTCATTTTAGAACTGTGTAATTGTATTGTATGTATCATAATTGTAATTGTAATTGTATGTATCGTGATTGTAATTTTAATTTTAATTGTAATTGTATGTAAAATTGTAAAATTGAAATTGTAATTGTATGTAAAATTGTAAAATTGTAATTGTAATTGTAATTGTAATTATAATTATAATTGTATGTAAAATATTTGTAAAATTGTAATTGTATTGTGAAATTGTGAAATTGTAATTGTAATTGTATGTATTGTCATGATTCAATTTTATTAAAATTGTAAAATTGTAATTGTAATTGTATGCATCGTGATTGTAATTGTAATTTTAATTTTAATTGTATGTAAAATATTTGTAAAATTGTAATTATAATTGTAATTGTAATTGTAATTTTATGTACAATTGTAAAATTGTAATTGTAATTGTATGTATTGTCATGATTCAATTTTATTGAAATTGTAAAATTTGTAAATTTGTAAAATTGTAAAATTGTCAATTAATTGTCAATTTTGAACCATAACTACTGTAAGTAAAATGTATACCATACATATTGTTAAATTACCATAACTGTAAATTTGTATGAACATAAATAATTGTAAAATAATAAATCTAGAATAATATGAATTTTTGTAACATAATAAAGTTTAGAAAATAATGCAAATAAATTCATGTTTAGAATTTTCATTATTTTATTATGATCTTACATACCAAAAATAACAGTCTACATTAATATATTTTTTTAAATTTTGAAGATATCAGTTACACATAATTGCAAATTATCAAGTGAAATGATTTTAACCTTAACACAATGCAAACCAATTAATTCAAAATACATATTATAATGTTTCGAAAAAAAAAGTCTTAGTTATAAGGTTAAGTCCTCTTCTTTATAAAAACCCATCTTAAATAGTATAAATGATGAAATAACACATGTACCATATCACTCTTTGTTCTCATGATCACCCTCATTATCTTCCAGCTCGCTTGGCATGATAACACTATTGTTCTAAAAAATATGTTTTGATCTACGGTCATGTCTCAATACGAACCACCAATCCCTATCCAACACATATGGGTAAAAAAAACCTGGTTGCAGTGTTTGGGGAAAACATAAGGCTCCTTAGCTTCATATGACATATTTCTAGAGTTGATACATATCAGCCTACTATCGCGATCTTCCTTTAAATTATTCCGATCAAAGGTGTCCCACCACTTGCACCTAAACTAATACATTGGAAAAAAGAGAAGTCCACTTCAATGATCTCTTGTATCTTTCTAACGTAACCTAACGTCCCTCATAATAGGTTTTGATCATGGTGGCTAGCTCGACTAAATTGATCGAACTCGACTTCCACTCCACAGTATTGTGTGATGTGTCCATTATTGGAATTTTCTGTGTGAAAATGGTGTCCATATCCCCACATAGATGGGAACAAATGCACCTATAAAAAATTTAAAAATCATAGTGTCACGTGTCTAATAACCCAACTGTAAAAATATAAAATATAGATGTTACATTTCAAAGATGCATTATTAAGTTTAAAATGTACATAAATAGATTATTACCAAGTTGCTACACCCAATCGCTACGTTTAGCGCATCCTTTTCATCACGCGGGTAACGATTGTTTGCACCGTATTTCTCTCTCACTTGGTCAGCAACCCAACTGTTGGGGCATATAATTGGCATATTTTCTTTTAAATGATCGAGATAAGGCATGCTTATACCATTCAAATGTCTTAATTATTTCCTGTCACTATCCCATTGCATCCTCTTTTTTTCATGAAATGCGACGTCCCATGGTTGTGTCACTTCGGAATTGTAAAGAATGAATTTATTGATTGCTTCAATTTCTGCATTCGCTAATGAAATAAAACCGTCATATAGTACATATGAGATAAAAATATACATTATATCGAAGTTCAATGTGAATATTTACTTTGTGTAAATTTGAAAAATTATAAGTTGCTTACTCTTTATCAAGCGTCTTTTTCCATTCGTTTGGAGAAGCTCCCCTTCTCTTTTGTCTTCATCCCTTTCATCATCCAAAATCATTGCACCTAGTCTGTTGTTGATCTGCTTGATTTACTCACTAGCATAATAGAAAGACCCATACGATATGTACCCCTCTGCCATGGACCCCTCGTGTTTTTCCCTATATCGAATAAAACATTTCAATTTCTTCATGTACCTCTCTAAGAAGGACATCCAAAGACAAGAAACCACCCAAACTAATTCAACCTCATCTACTAGGTGGATTAGAAGGTGAACCTGCAAGTCCATGAAACTCGTCGACAATTCATTCTCAAATATACAAACAATCACAACTATCTCTTGATGCCACCATGGAATGCTAGCCACATGAATCTCATTAGACGTGATCCAATGTACAAATCAAGATAATTTAGATATGGCACTGATCCCTACATGGGATAAAATTTATTAATATAACAAATAATAAAATCATGCTTTTGACAGTATACGTACTCTTACAATATTAAATGGTCATGCAATTTCAACCCCGATAAATGGTCTTCCACGGTGAAGCAGCGCTGTAGTGAAGACCCATATGAAGATGGCACCCTCACACCCATTATAACTTCCTTTTCCAAAGAAAGATCATATTTTTTTTAAATCCATGGGACATCAACTTCTTTGAAATAGCAATTAGAGGGACTAGACTCTAATCGTGTACTTTCTAATTGTCTTGGCCAATGTTTCTTTTTAGTTTTTGAAGTAATAATATCTTTCCTAACAGCCAATGTGTCACTTTGTTTCGATGATATGTGCCTCCATAAAGAAGATCAAACATTTTTAAATATATGCATGGGATTTAATAAGTGGATAATCTTAAGATGATCCAAATATGGGAGGTTATAAAATATAGATTTCCTTTTCATCCCAATGGGAAATTTCTCAACATAGGTGTCGAAGAATTCTGGATCATCGAACATAGGCTCCACATTTGAATCGAACATTTCTATGAACTCCTTCTCCTTCTCTCTCTCATATTCTCTAAGCCATTCAACTAGTGTCTTTATTTCAGGCCTTTGGGTTCTCTCTCGTTTACCATTAAAAGCGCATGTTGCTCTTCTGCAAGGGTGTTCTTCTGGGAGAGAAACCCTAGAGAATTCATAAACTAGCTTTTGTAGGTCGTTGGACCATATAGCTTTCAGAGAAGGTCCACAACATTTACATCCATAATACCATTTTGTTACAAGACCTGCGAAATTATTATATACAATATGCATCACACGTTAAATAATATCATCAAGATTGGAACAATTACAACGGATTACATAATTAATATTCGAAAGAATATTGTTACGTATATAAACAAATAAATAAACATGTAATTCACCATAGCAAACTCCTAAGCCTGGATAATCATGTGTCATGTAAGCACATATGCCATACAACGTAAAAATCCTCTCTGCTATGATGGGTGTTGATACATCATACAAATTTATTCCATCCCATAATTCCTTCAATTCATCTACCAATGGTTGTCAATAGACATCCATATTCTTCACTTGTCTTCTACCAGGGACTATGAGAGCCAACATAAGAATTTCTGATGCAAGAGCATCAACTTGCGAAAATCAAATTTCATTTTTCAAACCTTCCAGAAGTCAACGTGGCCACAAAAAAAATATTTTCGTTAAATTTGCATTATCTGATTGAGTTTTTTTGTAATTTGTTAGCTTAAGCAGTTTTTGAGGGATGTGAAAGATCTTAAAATAGATCGGATCTCCAAAAGATCTAATCCTTAAATCGTATTGAGGAATATATATATGGTAAGTGTGAGTGCGTAGGGGGAGGCCAGATGGAATGTATATCTAGCACTAATAAGGCAACCTAGCTCATATAAACGTATTTTAATTCGAATTTTAAGATAATATAAATTATGTGTTTTGTATTATGAATTTTCTATCGTGATGTATACGAGTTGTATTAGTTCTTTGAATTCCCGTGAAATTGTGTTTTAAGATAAATCGAACACTCATTTTGTTGTTTTGTACATGCTTGAACCATTTGGAATTGCGTGCACTGTGTATAGGAGTATGGATGGTGGTTCATAAAGGCATTAAGGTGACTTTAGGATGAACTAGGTGAATCGTGCACCAATGTTTTTGAGCTATCACCGCAAGTTACATTGTTTTCCACTTTGTGAGCAGATTTGGTGGAGGCTTAATTTTGAGTTTTAAAGTGTGTGTAAATTTGTTTTGAGGCCGATCTATATCGAGCGTATGTTGAGTATCTGCGTCAAGTGAAACAACATCAATCTCTGTGCAGAATCGTGTTGAATAAGAGAGATCGATCGTGATCATCCCAATGATCCGATCGAACATAAAATAAGGAATGAGTGTTCTCATATATTCCTATGTATGAAGAAGAGTGCCAGAATATTTATGAATTTTATTGTTGCGTAATGAATTATTTTATTAAGATCGTGGGCCCATAACCCATAGATCTACGAATTGGGAAAAAATGCAGTTTTGCTGCATCAAAGTGGTATTAGAGAGGGAAAATATTTCCTACGAAAAGGAGTTTGCGTGCGAAGGAAGAAGAGGTACAATTCTGTTGAAGATTGGTAAGCTTGTGGTATTTATATTATTGTGCAGGTGAGAAGATTGCAACAGCCCAGAGCCAGGAGTGCTCAAATGGTTCCAGAGAAGAGAGAACTAGAGAGACGCCGAAATACTGAGCTCAACGAAGAGAAGCTTAGTGAGGTATCATGTAGCAGGGAGGACTTGATATTGTAGAGGTTTTGGTTGCAGCTCACGGAAAGATGACAAAGGCAATTCCACAGAGGATGTGGGTAGAATTGCTAAGGGATGAAGGAGGCATATGACCAAGAGGTCATAGAAATTTTGTACCTCGAGAGTCTGATGCAGGAGAATCAACCTGCGCAAATCAAATTTCATTTTTCAAACCTTCCAGAAGTCAACGTGGCCACAAACAATATTTTCGTTAAATTTTCATTATCTGATTGAGTTTGTTTGTAATTTGTTAGCTTAAGAAATTTTTGAGGGATGTGAAACATCTTAAAATAGATTGGATCTCCAAAAGATACGATCCTTAAATCATATTGAGGAATATATATATGGTAAGTGTGAGTGCGTAGAGGGAGGCTAGATGGAATGTATATCCAGCGCTGACAAGATGACATGGATGATATAAACGTATTGTAATTCGAATTCGAAGATAATATAAATTATGTGTTTTTTACTATGAATTTTCTGTCGTGATGTATACGAGTTGTATTAGTCCTTTGAATTCCCGTGAAACTATGTTTTAAGACAAATCAAACACTCATTTTGTTGTTGTGTACAAGCTTGAACCGTTTGGAACTGCATGCACTGTGCATAGGAGTATGGATGGTGGTTCATAAAGGCGTTAAGGTGACCGTAGGATGAACTAGGTGAATCGTGCACCAATGTTTTTGAGCTATCAGTGCAAGTTACATTGTTTGTCACTTTGTGAGCAGATCTGGTGGAGGCTTAATTTTGAGTTTTAAAGTGTGTGTAAATTTGTTTGGAGGTCGATCCGTATCGAGCGTATGTTGAGTATCTGCGTCAAGTGAAACAACGTCAATCTCTATGCAGAATCATGTTGAATAAGAGAGATTGATCGTGATCATCCTAATGATATGATCTAGCATAAAATAAGGAATGGATGTTCTCATATATTTCCTATGTATGAAGAAGAGTGCCAGAATATTGATGAATTTTATTGCTACGTAATGAATTATTTTGTTCAGATCGTGGGCCTATAACCCACAGATCTACAAATTGGGAAAAAATGCAATTTTGCTGCATCAATTTCATTCTTCACGGAAAACCATGGGGGGGTATTGTTATTGATCACTACTACAAGAAAAATAGAATAGTTGGTGTTTTGGAGGGAATATGGGTTGACGTCATCCATGGCTATGCTGAGTCGTAGAATTCGTACTTCATCCTTGAATATTTCAGACCATGTATCCCCTATATGCTTCATGGCTATTGAATCTGTTTGGATTTGCATAACTCCCAACTCACTTATGTGTGAGGCATGCCATCCCTGCAAATAGATAATTCTTTGCAATGAAAGAGCCTTTGAATCCTTGGGATTATAGGCATGCGCCTCAATATAATAAAAGGAGGACCATGTGATTTAACTTTTTTTTTTTTTATCATACCTATCATGCCCACATTTCGGACATATATCTTTTTCTGAATATTCTCCTCTATATAGAATACAATCATTTGGACATGCATGATATTATATGTACTCAAAACCCAACATTTTCAACAATTTATTTTCCTCTTTGCAGCTACTAGGCAAGCCATTATCACTCGGAAGAACCTTATCTTTGAATAACCTGTAGTTGGTCATGGACAATATTAAATGTACATTAATGCCAATAATTATTAATGTTCATAAAATTGACCATTTGTAATGTTGATTATGTGACAGGATTTCTCAAAATATAAGGGACTTGATGGTCAGTTACCTAAAAATTTCCAAGAAAAATGCATTCAAAAAGCAAAACTTTGCTTTCAAGTTGTATAGTAACATCGTTGTCCCCAACTGGGTAGACTTTCATTGACCACTAGGTCCAAAGAGAGGGGCGGTGGAAGCAAATTTATGGCTTTAGAAAAAGGTATTAGCAATATGAGCATCATCCCCTAGCTGATCATCGCTTTGGAATGCATATAACAATATTATCTCCATGGCAGTCGTATCCCTTAATAAATCATCCACACCAACCTCTATTGTATTGCCTCCATTTCCATATTGTGAAGAACTACTATTGTTGTAGTCATTCCTAATTGGTGAATCTAGACGTAGTGGGAATTGAATAGGTGGTTGATTCAACCATTCTTGGTATCGTTCCTCTCCATTTTTTCCTCTTAATTCAACCTTCTCTCGATTTAACATTATCGTGGGGTGAAACGGAAGATGGTAGGTAGGTTGGTCATCATCACTAGAATCCTAATAATTTCAAAAAATTTATTTTAACATGATTAGTGAAAAATTAATGATATCAATTAGTAAGCACGTTAATGCATGATTAATTGGTTTGACGTTGAAATAATTACATTATAACAAAAAATTATTATTACCATCATTTTCCTAGGATTATGGCTAGAAGATGGCATGTTACAATTGTCAAGGTGAAGCGGATGTCCATTTTCATCTACCAACCACACCTTACGGTATGTTGCTCCTGTTAAGAGGTTCCAACGTTTAGGAACTATTTGAATATTTTGTGCATCTGAACTTGATTCTGAATCTGCATAAACCTGCAAATTTGTACACATTAATTTTATTCAGTTAATTGAAATGGATAAAAAAAAAATCAATTAGATAATGAAAATATAAATAAAATCTGAAGTAATTACGTCTGGAGATGGATAGGGAGAACTCCACGATGGACTTTGAGAAATATTATGGAAAGAGACAGATTTTGAAGAATTTTCCATTTGATATAATTATAATATTTTCTCCCTGCAATTGCGCGAAATCAACAATAAATTTTGGTGTACATACCTAAAAGTAATTTTAGTGCCTTAAAAAAGGATTTATTTTTATTGGTGCTAATATACCTTTAACTGCACTGGTGCAGTTTTATTAATGAACACACCAATGCTATTAGTTAACAAACACACCGAATATCGGGAAGAAAAAAAAGCACAACTCTATTTTTTTGAAGTGAAAAAAAATGGTAAATTGAAAATGAACAACAAATGATTTTCAGAAATCTAATTTCATAAACAATTCTTTAAATAGAAAAATCTATTCATTATTTCAGTATTTTTGCAAAAAATTTCATGGAGGGATTTGCACGAGAGACATACCTGGAACAAGAGAGAACGAGAGCACTGTGGAGCAGAAAAATACTTTCAAAAAACGACACTATTTAGAGAATCAAAATTTGAAACATCTGGTGATTCACACAAAAACCCTGTAGTATAGTAAAATTGTTAAATTTTACTGTAATAATTGTTTTTTTTACAGTTTTTGTTAGATTTAATACATGCATAGTAAAAAATTTAAATTTTATTATGCATTTTACTCAAAATCATTTATAATCTCTGCTCCTATTTACATTTAATTAAAATTCAGAAAAAAAAAAACAAAAAATCCATTCTTACGTTAAGTCCTTGCTTCTTCTTGTTTATGTGATTTCACAATTAGGGCTCTTCATTTTAGATTTATAGGGTTTTTATTACTATATATATATATATATGTGTGTGTGTGTGTGTGTGTGTGTGACATCTAACTCGTGGTACCACTTGCAGAGTCAGATCCCAATCCATGTCGGCTCTTGCACCTTTTTTTTAAAAACAATTTTTTTTAATCAGTGCACACTTTTTAATATAACGCATCGATGCGTGATTGTAGTATAGTGCACCAGGCGTGTATTGACAAAAAGCATTGTTTGATAAAAACATTTTTTTATTAATTTATTTTTATGTTATCGGTGCTTTGGTATTAATATAACGCATCGGGTCTCCTTGTTGACAAAGAGAACCGTATGGTGTTTCTATTGTATTGGCGATGTGTTTAAGAAACTACCGCACCGCGTTTGGTGCATAAGTTGCAAAAGGCGCACCGTTTTCTTGATTTTTTTTTTACCTGAAAAGTATGTGATTTATTTATATAATATATTAATGAATGGTATAGGCTTCATATTGATAAAGAAATGGCTCACAAGGGTTAAAGCAACAAAAATACTGACAGCACATCCAGAAAAGAAAAAAAGGAAAGTTATTTGTAAATTATTTACAAAAATTATTATTTTGAAATATATGTAAGTTTAAATTCTATGTATTGTTTAGTGTGTATCATTCCGAGCCATGAAATGATGAAGCTCGATAAGATTATTTCTGATCTAAGAAAAAAAGAGTATAAAATCTTAATGGAAAAATTGCAGAAGGATGAATCAGGTGAATGAAAAAATACTATGGATCCAATATGAGTTTCTTTTTGTAATTATCATTAATAATATACTTAAAAATATTAGATAAAATGTTTCAAACAATCTATTAATTAAGATATGTTTAATGTTCTACATGGACCAACATCAAAGAAAAGGAATGTTGTTCTAAGAAAAGAAAAAATTAGAACATGAAAATGAAAACAAATTGCTCCTTAGCTCGTCTGAAGTGGTGATGGAGGTTAACGAAGAGGGTGGAGGGGGAATTCTGTAAAAATTTGAGAGATATAGTGGAACGAATGTATAGACGTTCTTTCCACTTACAATAAAAAATCAATCCAATGATTCCAAGAACCAAATTTTATTTAAAGTACAGGATGAGTTTCCAGAGAATTGGTCAATGAGACATGCCATAATTTTAATAGCAAAAATGTACAACAACAAAAAAGAAGGATTGAAAAAGTAATATTCCTTTAAATTTTTCTCTAGATTTATATGTATAGATTACTACAAAGAAATCTTTTATAAATATCACTTTTGTTATATTTAGTTCTCATATATCAATAGAAAAATTAAAGATTTTATTGTCATGTTACATTTTCAGTTAGATTATGAAAATCTCAAAGGATGAATGAGCTAATATCATAAATATGCCAGTAGGAATGTCCAAAAAGGTGTACAAGGATATGGTCAAAGAAATGGACATAATTTCATCGCACAAGGAGTCATCTCAACAAAAACGTGCTTCAAATGTAATATGTAATCATTGAATTTTTCGATTAGGTACAATAAATAAACAATTCAACATTAAATATTAGTTTTCAAGTATTTTCTTGCATAAATGAAAAGAAAATGGAACCCATTTAACACATAAAACAGGACGACAAGGAAGAAAAGGGTTAATATCTATGTTTGTAAGTAATTGTTAATTCCTTATAACAACTTAACTAGATTTCACTTTTTTAATATTTTAAGTTGTTTTACAACAATCATCATTAAATGTCTTCAAATAGGTGCTAACATACAAAGAAGACCATCAGAAGAATTGATTGACATTAGGCTAAATATGGGTTATCGGTATATGTTGGCATATCAAAAATTAATTGTGGAATTTGTAAGAATCTATCTTTTTTTACTTAGCTCCATCTATAATTAATAAAACAAAAAATCCTTTTTATATGAAATCTATGATTTGTTATGGGGTATAAAACTTGCAGGAAGCAAAGTATGGAACTACGCCCAATATATAATCAACACAATGTTCAATGCGGTTGGAATGTTATGCAATTCACAAATAAATGACTGCATATACAATTTTTAATGTACCAATTACCCTGTGTTTCTGGAAGTATTCTTCACATGCAACCAAGGGATTCAAGCTTGCGTTTCATACCATGGAAACCATCTAAACAAACACGAAAGCTGGGTTTTCGTTTGAGATAAACCACATGAAATGTTAACGTAGCAATTGATGGAGTCTCTGCAGTGTCCCTCGACTACTCTCACAATGCGTCGAGCCACACTGTTTCAACGTCCTTGACTACTTCTTCTTCACGGTGCTTCGAACCTCACACCTCTGCAGCGTTTCGTTGTGTGTTGCTTGGGAAGTCACACCACGCTTTACTTCATGTGCATATCCTAGCTCCACGCATCTATCAATTATAGGTCGAACGCATAGGAGGAGCTCACCCAACGTTAATAGCGGATGTGTGAATACACTTGGTCATGGGTCATCGACTGGCAAGTCGAGGCCGCAGTTCTAAAATTGATTTCGTTGGAAAGTTATTATAGAGTGAGGCCTGTTCAAGGTTGCCCACGCATTGTCTAATTGCACTTCAAGACAAGCGTGCCACCATTCATCCCAAAGTTGGCTGCAATGTATTATTTAGGACTCAGATTCAGATTCTGTTGCCAGATATTCACAGTGTTTACTGTTACGTTGACTCCATTGTTCTATGGATCAAGTGATGGCCACTCATACGCTCACTAACTCTGCAAAGTGTAGATCACTGATTGAACTCACAGTGCCATCGAACTGCACGGGTTCTCTTGTTGTGGAGTCACAGCCTTTCAAAAGAGTGTGGACTTCATTTTTCTGTTGAATTTTCTCTCCTTAATTATGATTATGCTACCTTTGTCCTTGTGCGAAGACACAATTTATCTCCTCCACGGCTAATGGAGAAGGAATTCTCTTGCGCTGGCTATCAACATATTTCCATGATGTGTATATTCCTGCATTCATAACTTGCACACACGGTATATGTATATACATACATATAAATTGCAGACTCAAATGAAAAGTATAATATATCAATCAACTCTCTCCCAAGCTCCCAAGCTCTCGCAGGAAATCGTTTCCGGCTTTGATACCAAATGATGCAGGGATTTTTCTATAGAACAGATCCGAGCATATAAAACACACACTCCTTCGCTCAACATAAAAACTCTCAATAATTCTTTATTAAAACCATAAAAATATTCAGCTCAAAATACACATGAAGGAAAGAGAGCCACATAAAAAAAATACTGACAATAAACCAAAAAAACTTTGGCCAAATATTACATTGGGCGACCTCTTGGCTCTCGGCCCTTCAAACCATATTTCACTCTCACTGTGCTCCTCACTGCTCTCAGTTGTCTTTCATCCTCACAAAACCCTCCTATATATACATAAATAATGAATTTATTTCACTCCATAAATTCCTCCACACAAATCTCAACTTAAATCTAATTTAGATTTATTCTAGTTTTGGACTCAAAAAAGTCCCGTATATGGAATTCCTACTCTCTAGATTATCTACCTAATTCCATTCCACTCACATCCTTTAATTATTAAAGAATATTTACAAAAATCCTCACATTTATAATTTTTCTCCTAATTTATTAAAAATAAGCAATTTAAATAATAAAATAATTAAAATGTCTCACCCCCCTTATTACATAATTAAATAATGAAAATTTGGCTTGGATGCTCCTGCATCAGACTCCCCAGTAGAGAAGTTTCCATAGACTCCTGTCTATGAGGTCCGTCGCTTTTCTGTAATACTGCGACAACCACAAGTCCTGATGACTTGCTCCTTCCAGGATTCCATACTCTGTTCTGCCGCTGGTCCTTCGAAGTATCAAATCGATTTGATAACTCATTATCCACTCTGTCAATCAGATTCCATCGGCTTCTCCAACACTTTCTTTCGCCAATTCCTCGAAGTAATTTCTCTCTGTCGAACTCTGTCGTCTCCAACTGCGCTGAACTCTCAACTTTCTGCAATGGAAAATAAACAAGAACTCCTTCTTGAGTACAACTATAGTCTTTGGTTGCTTTTATAGCAACAATTCTCTCATCTGGTGTTGTACATGCATTCACCAAAAACCATTAAACAGGTTCTTACCTTTTAACATGTTGCGTGCACACTCCACCAAGGTTCTGTTCTTTAAGATTTTAATGCATGTTTTCATATTCATATATCATGCCCATCAAATATGGGCTTATTAAGCCCTTTCTAAGATCTAATAGGGTTATATGATTACACAAAGTGGTCCCTCACGTGTCTAATAGTTAATAAGTGTGCCCTGACGTGTATAATATTTAATAAGTTTAATAAGTGGCCCTTACAATTTCATGGACGCACGTGTTAATAAGCGGGTTCTAAATTTTATTTTGGTTCATGATTTAAAATGCACAAAACATCAAACATATCAGATAGTAAAGAGAGAGAAGGTCTATGTTGTTTATTGAATTTTATAAAAATGTTTTTCATATTTTGAAGATTTGTGCTTTAAAATAATAAAAATTTGAATAAACAGTTTAGAAACTTTGTATTATACTTCAATATTATGGTATCTAAATGTGAATTTTTTTTTCACTTTAATCTTTTATTTTTATTTGATACAATTTGAAAATGTATTTTCCTTATAAATCATAACATGATTGTTACATATATTTCTTTGGGTAAGATTATGTTGTTATAATTTAATATATGTACTACATGTGTTAGGTAAAGAATACTAGTTAACATAATCACCTTTAAATTAGCTTTATTTTAATGCATTTCTATACATTCTCTTTTTTAGACACTTCCTCTCTTTTGTGGACACCATAGTTTTGATTATGTTTGTTAATAATATTTAGTGATATGCATTATTATGATATCTAGTAGGTGGTGTTAATCATTTGGTCATAAGAATATATGTGTATATGTTTATATGTCATTAATAATATTGAAACAATTTAATAATAATAATAATAATATGCACATACATCTTTATTGATATTTGACCTTATTTAAATAATGTTTCTCACTATTCTCTAAGCATTATCATTTATGATTATCAAGATTATGTTTCAATGACTTGAGAGGAGAGTTATTTTTATCAGCAAAGATGCATAACAACTTTGGAAGTAATAGGATAAAGGTTCATGTGAGGCAAAATTTATAGAGGTAGCCCAATTTGCGATGTTGGAAACTAGATTACTACTCAGAGGGGGGAGGGGTGAAGGGGAGGGTGAATCAATAGTCATCACACTTTTAAACTTTTTTTGCAAATTATTATTCTTTTAATCCATGCACAAATAATAAACAAAACCATAGATCGGAGCATAAAAAATACACATGAAACCATAAAAATAATCAACATAATGGAAAAATATATGTATGGTGGAAAATCCATATGAAGGCAAAAAGCACCCTTGCTGCTGTTGCGCTGCTCAATTCTTTATTAATTTGTTGAAATTTTTTTACATGTATCATCTTACTCCTATAAGCTAAAAGACTCGACTTCTTTGATAGTATGATGACATCTATCAGTCAAGAAATATGTTTCTCTCTCGGATCTATAGACTGTCATCCATTGAAGGCCACCACGATCAACGATCCTTGCCCAAATGCCATTGGACTATCCAACATGAAGAAATATCTTCCTTCTACTGAATATTCTAATATTTTGAAGCCTCCGTGCCTTCAATTCCTCCAAGTGAGCCTCCTTTCATAATATTTCACACTAGACTCTCATTTTTCTCAACATGATCAGTGCAACAACATAGCATCAAAGCACAATCAAATAGAAAATTTGCAGCACTAGTTGCAATCAAAACCTCCACACAAAATCTCCACACAATATGAAAAAAAATCTCCTTAAAAATCTACTCAAATCCACACATCAACACCTCACTCAATGCATAAATATAATGGCTAAAATAAACTTCAACTATCTGTTCCTACTACTGCAAATTGTTTCAGAAAATCTGCATAGAAAACTCAAACAACTTACAAGCTCTTCTCTACACACACACTCACTCAACACACAAAAGACTCGACCATACTGCCAATGAGCTATCTCCAATATAAAGATGAACTTAAGTGTTGATCAACTCAATAATTACACAGAACTACTTGGATTCACAACTCTATTCATATGCTTTATTTGATTCAGATTCAAATCATTGAATCTATCAAACCACTAACTCCACTTTCGTTTTGAAATATTCAACTTTAATTAAATTTTGGAGGTCCCACGAAATTTTCTAATGATGAACCGAAAAGTTTCGAACAAGAATGTAGCCAAAACACAAAAAATAGCTAACTCACATGATAAATTGAGAGAAAAAATAGTGCAAATGCTCGATTGCACAAATGACACTGGCTCCATGCGACTTGAACATCATAGTCACTCCCATAGGCATGTCTGCCATCGACTAGAGATTTTCGGTCACTCCCACAGGCTTGGATCCATATGGCTAAGGTTAAAGATGAAGAAAACAAATGGATATTCAGTAGAGAACCTCTGCCAACTGATGTAACACATTCTTCAGCATCTGATCACTCCTCCAAACCTCTATGTCGACTTTGCAACTAATTAAATAGGCTAATAACATGTCAATTCTATGCAAGATCTATTCTACTAACATTAATACCAAGACAAACACCTCCATCTCCTCAAGCAACAACCACAACCTCTCTAAACATCCGCAACACCTATATCAACATATCTAACTCCTATAGGAGAATCACCAACTCCTAGAAGACTAAAATCATGTCATATAACTTCCTGCATCAACAATACTGATAGAGGCACCTCCAAAACGTACAACCTCATCTCAACACGTGTAGCAACATCCAATGTATCCAAGACATAAAGAGACATATGCAACAACTGTATCAGCGCTCTAGCCTCATTCAACAATAAAATCTCCAATCAACACCTCAATCCAATCATCACATGTGGATGCCAATGTCAATCCAGTCACATATGTGGACTCCATCTCCAAATCACCTCCAGTAGGTCTAGTCATAAGTATATTGAAATCAATGCCAAATAACAAGACCATCAAGCAAAACAAAGCAATAACCAAATGCTCATCACACACCATGAGGTAGACATATACATATGATGAACAAAACCAAGACCCTATTGACATCAATGCTAACACTAAATTGCAAACAAACTCTCCCTTTGGCATTGATGTCAACCTAAATCCAACATGTGAGGCTGATATATAACTCTCCAAAACTGAAGTTTCTCTCTATCCATCCAAATTCTCTTGCCCTTTGACAGCAATGGCAAAAAGACATACCAACACTAAAGACAATGCCAATAATGTGCCAGATTAGAGAAGGACCCCCCCTTCTTCATACACAACATCATGTTGATGCGAGCCAAAGAAGTATATCCTACAAGATAATCATGTGATTCAAGGAAACCAACTGCGAACATGTCTGCAATCTCTAAAAACAAACATGGTCCCCCTAAGCATGTAATGAAGCTGAAATCATACACTCTTTCTGCCACAATAAGACTTCTTCACAAGTGCAAGGGACTAATCCTCATGACCATGACTCTAACTAACTTTGAGCAATGATATACAATGAATTACAATACAATATAATTCTTCATGGATCAAATACATGGTTGTGACAAGTACATAGGACTTACATATGACTCCTCTACACCTATCACCAACCATGACTCTATGGACCCAAGTTTACATTATGCACCAAATATAGTGGGGCTACATCAATGATATACGAAATGAAACATGACTTGGACCCCCATCAACCCATACATAGCTAATGACAATACATGTTAGGCACCATGGCTATCTCCATGAGAAATATGCCGAATAGATAAAACAATGATAATACATAGCTTTTCCATCTGCACAAAATGGTGATCTCATCAATGCATGCCCAAAACATGAAATATCATGAGTACATGGAAGAAATGGGAAATGAATATGTTGTATATGGAAGCAAAAACAATAACATAGTCCATGGTATATGCAACAAGTACACGACCCAAATAACATAAGCTCTCCATATATAGCAGCAACAATATAGGTACTAACAACATCATGAAGTCCATCAATCATCAAAATAATGCATCAAACATTCAATCATGAGTATCACTTCAAGAAGTATCAACAACAAAAATTGTAGCATATGGACCAATAAAAGTAATATCTCCAACAACATTAAGATATGACCAATATGCAATGCATCCAAGTAGCAAAAACTAAGCTATACAACAAAAATATTAACTCATGATATCCCCATCATAGGTGATAAACATATCATCAATGAGGTACTAGCAGCAAATAAGTGTGAAAAAAAATATCATAGGAAAAAAACATGTATACTCCATATATGAGAAACAATATATATCATCATAACTCATCCACATGAGTGCACAATGAAAATCCTTTTTAATCTTCTTTCAGATGCTCTTATTAGGTGAGAAGATATCATTTTTTTGTCACAATTTTCTACTTTGTGCCCATGTACTCTACAATTGTAGCACCCGTCAATTTTGTTCTTCTTCCTAGCCCTTCTACGCTTATGTTTCTGCTTTTTTCATGGTTATTGATTTACCTTTTCCTCACTGCTACTGGTTTCTCCAACAATTTTTTATTTTCTTATAGAATCTTGAGCACTAGTTTTGAACCTCTCTAATTCTTCTCTTGCAGATTTTTCTTCAAATTTCAATTTTTGGAACTCATCCTCAAACTCCTTGTATTGCTTCCTTATTCCATTTTCAATTTTTATTCCCTCTTCTGCCTGAATTTTCATATCTAAAATTTCTTCTATGCACAATCCTTTTCATGAAACATTTGCATAAGCATCCATAGATCTTTATTTTCAGCCATTAGTTTTTGAATTTCTACTTCTAGAGCCATTCTCTTTGATTTCTCTTCAATATTGATGCTTGATCTCTCACTGCTATCACTAGTACATTCATATTCTTCTTGTGAGGAGGATTGATTTATTATCGCAATAAAATTAGAATCCTTTGAATTTTTCTTCGTTTCTGAAAAATGCAATTTTCCTCCAAGATACAAATTATGAAACTTGTCCAACATCTCTTTGGTAGTCTCGCAATGCTTTGCATGCATGCTATCAGATTTTGAAATACTATTCAAAATAATATTTTTAGCTAAAACGTTTGATTCATATTTAAATACATATTCAAATGATAGAAAAATATCTTCATCAACGGATAAAAAATATGAATCCAAATTCACTCTCCAAGTTTCAAATTTATCTACGTGAAGTATTGGATTTCCTTGTTGATCCATTTAGGAAAAATTGAAAAAAATGTACCAAAATCTCTAAGATACACTCTCCAGCAATAAAGTTGAAATTGAGAGCCTCCACTTGATTCCAATTGTTGGAAACTAGATCACTACTGATAGGGGGGTGAATCAGTAGTGATGGCACTTTTAGACTTTTAGTTTGTTTGGTGGAAAACCATTCTCCAGGAAAAAGCTACCCTTGCTGTCGCTGCATTGCTAAATTCTTTTATTAATTTTTTGAATTTTTTTTACATGGATCAACTTACTCCCATAATATGGAAGACTCGACTTCTTTCACAGTATGTTAGCATTAATAAGACATGAAATGTGTTTCTATGTTATATCTATAGACTACTTTCCACTGAAGGAAACCATGATCAATGATCCTTTCCCAACTACCATTAGACTATACAACTCCTATTGGATGGAGAAATATCTTCCTTCTATTGAATCTGACAAGTCACTATATATTCTGAAGCCTTTGTGCCTTCACTTCCTCCATGTGAGCCTTGTTTAAGAATATTTCACACTGGACTCCCAATTCGCTCAACATTAGCACTGCAACAACATAGCATCAAAGCGCAATAAAATAGAAAAAATTGCAGCACCAGCTCCAAATAAAACCTCCACAAAAAATATCCACACAAGATACAAAAAAATCTCCTCAAAACTATATTCCAATCCACACATCAACACATCAATCACTGCATAAATATAATGGATGAAATAAAATTCAAGTATCTTCTGCTACTACTGCAAATTGTTTCAGAAAATCTGCATAGAAAACTCACACAAATTGCAAGATCTTATATACACACTCACTCACTCAAAACACAAAATATTCAACCATACTACTAATGAGATATCTCCAATATAAAGATGAACTCAAGTCCTCAACTCAATAATTACATAGAATTACTGGGATTCACAACTCTTTTCATATGCTTGACTTGATTCAGATTCATCTCATTGACTCTATCAAAACACTAACTCCACTTTCCTTTTGACATCTTCAACCTTAATTAACTTTTGGAGGCCCCACAAATTTTTTTGATCATGAACCAAAAATTTGCGAACAAGAATTTTTCCAAAACACAAAAATTAGCCAACCAACCCAAGAAATATGGAGAAAAAAATAGTGAAACTACTAGTTCACATGGATGACACTAGATCCATGCGATTGGAACATCATAGTCACTCCCATAGGCCTGTCTTCTAGTGACTGCAGATTTTCAGTCACTCCCACTAGCTTGGATCCATGCAACTGAGGCTAAATTTGAAGAAAACCAATGGATATTCAGTCCAAAACCTCTGCCAACTGATTGAACAACTTCTTTATCATATTATCACTCATCCAAACCTCTATGTGAAGTTTGAAACTAATGAAATAGGCTAAGAACAAGTCAATGACATGCAAGACCTATAATGCCAACCTTCGTACCAAGAACAACACCTCCAACTCCTCAAGAAGCAAGCATAGCCTTTCTAAACATCTCCAACACATGTAGTAGCATCTATAACTCATGTAGTAGAGTCTACAACTCTTGTAGCAACAACATCATGTCATACAACTGGCTCCAATATTGATAGAGGCACCTCCAACACATAAAACCTCATCTCAACATAAGTAGTTGTTGGGTATGTGTTATATTCTTTCCGCGATTAGTTAAACACATGGGGGGGTCATAGGGGGAGCCATAGCCCCCCCTATCCAGGGGTATGCAGGGGGTAGGTAGCCCCCGATGCGTGATCCAGGGCAACACCCTGGGAAAAAAAATTTCTCCTTATTTTTTGGTGGTCAGACTCGCTTATGGTTTTGTGCATGGGTTTGCACATAGTTTTGGGGCATGATGGTTTTCAGCCCCTGGTATTTTGTAGATTTGTTCAAGGGAACTACGATTATGTTCTAATACAAGGTTAATGGATTGGGATTTATGAATGCTTCGGCATGTATATATATATGTGTTGTAACACTAAAAGGAAAATAATGAAAAATCAAGCCTGTAGTCTCGATTTTTGGATGAAGGGGAAAAATATATGTGTATATGTTTTATGTTTCATGCTCTCACTATTGTTTATTTTATGTCTTTAAGAATTTGTTTGTAGATAATTTTTGTACAAGGTTAAAACCTACTTTGGTATCAGATTTATTTTCGGCTTCAAGGGGATGCCTTTGTTGCTGAGGGGTTTTTTGCTCGGGCCTGTGGTAGACCTTGTTTAGTGGGAGATCCGCAGGATCGATTATTGCGGTGAAAGAAGATGGCGAGCAATGGAAATATAGAGATCGAGAAATTTAATGGTCAGAGTTTTTAGTTGTGGAAGCTCAATATGGAGGATTTTCTGGTGGATAAATATTAGTGGATCATGGTAGATATGAGTACTAAACCAATGACAATGTTAGATGAAGACTGGGCGAAGTTGGATCAGAATGAAAAGAGAAAAATATTGTTGTGTACCTCAGATTCGATATTGTTGAATGTATCTGGGGAAGCTACAACTAAGAATTTGTGGGTCAAGTTAGGGAATTTGTACTAATCTAAGTCTCTGGTGAATAAATTATTCCTGCGGAAAAGTTATATAACCTGAGGATGAAGGTTGGAGACTCAGTGGCAGAGTATCTGAATGCCTTCAATACTATGGTAAGTCAATTGCCATATGTTGATATTAAAATCTCAGATGAAAATAAGTGCATCAATTTGTTGTGTTCTCTACCAGATTCATGGGACAGTCTGGTTATTGCAATAGGTAGAAATACAACTACCTTGAATTTTGATGAAATAGTCTCAGCCTTGTTGTCGGAGGAAATTAGACGGAGAAATATGGAGGGACAGAATGGAGATGCATTATCTGTATGAGGAAGGTCCCATAATAGAAACAAAAATAAATTTTCAAGTGGGAGATCAAAATCTCCAGGAAATCATGTAAAGGTGTGCTGGAAATGGGGACAGAAAGGGCACTACAAAAAGGACTGCAGATCTAAAGCTCCTAAGAAAGGAAAGGGATCTGATGATGGTGCTTCTATAGAAGCAAAAACCACCTCAGATGAAGTTGGGGATGTGTATTTTTCTTCTTCTTCAAATACACATGTAGATCATGAGGCATGGTTGATTGACTCAGGTGCATCCTTTCACTTCACCCCCCATAGGGAGTAGTTATGTGAGTATGAGAAGTATGATGGTGGTAATTTATTCTTAAGGGATGATAGGAAGGCTAGAATTGTTGTACATGGAAAATTCAAGCTGACAGTGCAAGGTGTAAGGATTAGAACACTTTCTGGTGTTCTTCATATTCCTGCATTGGCCAGAAATATGATTTTTGTAAGCAAGATGGATGATGCAGGTGTAAAAATAGTGTTCGAGAAAGATACCCGCAAGATGGTTCAGGGAGCACTGGTATTAATGTGGGGAGTTTGGATTCGAACTTTATACAAGCTTCAGGGTAGCACTATTACTGATGGGTGCAACAGTTATGTGGGTTTTGAAAATGGAGCAGAAAGCCTAGCGGTCTCTGGAAAAAATACCATGCTATGGCATCAAAGGCTTGGACATATTGGAGAGAAGGGCCTTCGGATAATGCATGGTAATGGTATGGTAGAAGGTATTTCTAATTTATCTTTGGATTTCTATTCTTGTGAACATTTTTTATATGGGAAGCAGAATCGGGTGTGTTTTCCTTCTGGTGCTAAAAGGGCGAACAATATATTAGAGCTTGTGCACAGTGATGTGTTTGGACCTGTGTCAGTTCCATCAATGTGAAAGTCTATGTACTATGTTTCATTCATAGATGACTTCTCAAGGAATACATGGAAATTTTTCTTGAGGAAGAAATTTGAAGTCTTTGACATATTTAAAGAATTTAAGGCTCTAGTGGAAAACCTGACAGAGAAGAAGATAAAGGTGCTGAGGAAAGATAATGGTGGAGAGTTCTGCAATAAGGATTTTGAAGAGTTATGTAAGAAGTGTGGTCTAGCAAGACATGAGACTAATCCATACACACCTCATAAAAAAAAAGTTGCAGAAAAAATGAATAGAATGATGATGGGAAATGCAAGAAGCATGTTCAGTGGTACTAGGTTAGGATAGGAATTATGTGTACAGGCAATGGATACTGCATGTTACTTGGGTAACAGATCACCTTCATCAACGTTGGAGGATAAGACTCCACATGAGGTATGGAATGGTAAGAAACCCTCTCTTTCACTTCCGAGGGTATTTGGATGTGATGCATATGTACATGTTCCAAAGGAGAAAAGGACCAAGTTGGATAATAAATATGAAAGGTGCATCTTTATTGGGTACAAGGATGGTTTAAAAGGTTACAAGCTTTGGAACCCAGAAACAAGGAAGGTTGTGTACAGTCGAGATGTGGTGTTTAGAGAGGTGAAATATGTTGTTAAACATGAATTCCTACCAAATGAACTTGAGAAGATATAGTTTGAGCTAAAGGAGGATGAATTTGACTCTACAGCAGAACAAGATTTAGAGGAGGAGGAGCCACAACCTCCAGCTGTGAGAAGATCAGTTCGGGAAAGAAGGAAGCTAGAAAGGTATAATCCATGCTTTATGTTAAAATTTTTCTTTAACTATCACTGATGATGATCCTAGAACTGTCATGAAGGTACTGGATTTAGAGGATGGAAAATTATGGAACGAGGCCATGGTTGATGAAATGGCATCCTTGCACAAAAATGAGGCATGGGATCCGGTGGAGTTGCCGGCTAGAAGGAATCCCATAGGGAGAAAATGGGTGTTTAAGAATAAGATGAATGTAGAAGGCAAGGTGGAGAAACACAAATCTTAGTTGGTAGAAAAGGGTTATTCCCAAGTGACGGGAACTGATTTTGGTGATAATTTTTCTCATGTTGCCAAGGTTACTTCTATTATATTAGTTTTATCTGTTGTTGTTGCATTTGATTTTGAGATAGAATAGATGGATGTGAAGATAAAATTTCTTCACAGATATCTAGAAGAGGAGATCTATACGAATAAACATGAAGGCTTTACGGTGAAGGGTAAGAAATAACTAGTATGCATGTTAAAAAATTCTTTGTATGGGTTAAAATAATCACCAAGGATGTGGTATCAAAAATTTGATACCTATATACAGGGAATTGGCTTCACCAGAAGCAAAGAGGACCACTATGTGTATTTTAAATTAATTGGTGACCGTGTTATTTATTTGGTCTTGTATGTGGATGATATGTTGCTAATTGGAAATGACAAAGAAATTATCCAAGATTTCAAGACCCAATTGTTCTCCAAATTTGACGTGAAGGATATTGGTGTTGCAAACTATATTTTGGGCATGGAAATTAAGAGAGATCGGGTAAAGTGTTAGGTCCTTATATTACTAGTATAGTCCCTTATTGTTGTTAGTGTAACCCCCTTATTGTTATTATTGTAACCTTGTAACCCCCATTTTATTATTATTGTGCCCTTAAATTATTATTGTTAGGTCGGCTAGGATTACATTGTGGCCCACTAGGATTACATTATGGCCCCATGGACTCCTATATATAGAAAGGAGGTTTTGTGAATTGGATCATCCAAGATTTGTTCATTTATGTAATGTATTGGAGGTTGCCCCCTCGAAGTGGCTTATTTATAAGGCATTGATATCTCTTTTCTTCTATTTTTGGAGCTGGTTACACAACATTTGGTATCAGAGCTTTGGATTCTAGGGTTTCACTGCTCCAAACAGGTCATCGTGGAATTTGCGCTATAACTTTTTTTCTACGAAGTTTTAGAAGATGAAATTTTTAGGGTACAAAGCCGAAATCCTGAGGAATATTTTCTAAAAATTTCAGAGCTTGGTTCACAATATTTTCGGAGATATGATCTGTGGAAGTTAGGTCTTTTTTCAGGCTCCTAAACAGGTCATTGTGGAATTTGCGCTATAACGTTTTTTATACGAAGGTTAAAAATATGAAATTCATATGGTACGAAGCTGAAATTCTGAGGAAAATTGTGAAAAAAAATCAGATCTTGGTTCGCAATAGTTTTGGAGATATGATCTGTGGAAGGTAGTGCTTTTTCAGGCTCCTGAATTGCATCGCAAAGAGGTGATCGTGGGAAAAGTTCAATAACTCTCTCTTTGGGCATCGGATTGGAGTGTCATAAAAATTGGTTGCAATTACACAGACTATATTTTCTTCACTATCAATTTCAAATACAAAGGAGGAAACAGTGATACGTGGCAAGTCGTACAAGTTCGCTCTACTGAACTAGTCCATAATTAGGTCATTGTGGGAGATTTGACACAACTTTGTCTTGGAGAATCCAAATCAGGTCAGACCTATGGCATTCGAAAGATAATTTAGAGGGCTACGTCGGTACCAAAATTGAGATATTGAAGTGCTGTAATCACAGAGATAATCCAATTTCAATATTGAGCTCCTCAAAAGCAAGAAAAAGGTGTGCATTTTTTTTTTTCCGAATTGCATAAGTCTTGTTCGAAGAATCAATTTTAATTGATTCCAAGGGAATATTGTAGAACATATATCAGTATTGGGTTCTAAAATATGCCCCGTAAAAATAATTCAACACTCATTAAGCCTTCAGAAGGCTCTACTATGACTCATGAAGATGAAGAATTGCAACATGATCTATCAAATTTACAAGAGCAAGTGCAACAAATTTCACTCTCGCAAAGAGCAACAAAAAAAGAAATGGAAGTTTTGAAGAAAGGTGTGGAAGTGAAGATGGATGGCATGGAAGCTGGCATGGAAGCTAATATGGAAAACATAAAGAATGATCTAAAAACAGACATCAAAGTTTTGACAAAGTTGATGCAAGAAATGTTTCCTAATGGTGAAAAGATAGTAGAAGAACCTCATGATGAGGACAAAATAAATGTTAATCGTGATTTCATAAACTCTAATGTTGGCGGGAAGAACCACCATATTCCAAAAATGGATATGAGGAATTTTGATGGAAAGGATCCTGTAACATGGATACTACAGATGGAGCAATATTTTGATCTCGATAACGTGCAAAACACACAAAAGGTATGCATTGAAACTTTACATTTAGAACAAAATACATTTTTATGGTATCGATGGCTTTGCTCCCGTAAAAAAAATGTCACTTGGTCAATTTTTACGGAGGAAATGATAGCACATTATGAGGATACGAAGAGCAACACCTTCTTTAGCCAATTGATAAATCTCAAACAAAAGGGTTTAGTGGGGCAGCACATTGAGGACTTCCAAAAATTGAATATAAAGGTAACTGATATTCCAGAGGAACACAGGATTGATCTCTTCATAGGCACTCTAAAGGATAACATCCAACATGAAGTTCGTGTTTTGGAACCTGATTCATTGGAGAAGGCATTCAGGGTGGCAAGAAAAGTTGAATGTAAAATTATGGCGACAAGGAAGCCTACCACTCAATTCTATAAAGAAGGAAGTGTTGCTACGCCTAGATTTCCACAACCTACAAGGTTGACACCAAAAAAATTGGAAGAAAAAAGAGCAAAAGGGCTTTGCTACAGTTGTGATAGCAAATACACTAAAGGTCATAAGTGTGCTGAGAAGAAATTATTTTACATAGATTATGAAGAGGAAGAAGAAAATGCACAAGAAGAGGATATACACCAGGAACCAACCCTAGAAGAGGAAGAAATGAATTTGACCATATCGTGTAATGCACTGGTAGGAATTACCACTCCTCAAAATCTCAAAATAGAAGGAAAAATAAAGAAGAAAAAGGTAATAGTGTTGATTGATTCAGGTAGCACCCATAATTTTATTCATCGTAAGGTAGCCAAGGAATTAATTTGTTTCCTATACCCAGCACCAGAATGTCAAGTGATGGTTGCAAATGTAGGAACTATAAATTGCTCTGGAAAATGCCATAATATCAAGCTAACCATGGGGGAATATGTATTGACTAGTCCAATGCTTTCCATTCCTATGGGAGGTGCTGATGATGTACTAGGAGTACAATGGTTACAATATTTGGGGACGGTAGCTTTTAATTTTCAAGAATTTTTCTTGAAATTTTTTTCAGAAGGAAAGGAAGTCGAATTACGGGGTATTGAAGGGAAGCCGGGAAGGATAATAAGCTCTAATGTCATGACAAAGCTTCTAAAGAAAGAACAACGAGGCGTAATTGCACAATTATGCTCACTAGGAGTTCCGACATCAAAATCATCTATTTCTGCAGATCTCCAACAAGTCTTGGACAATCATTCCAAGGTGTTTGAAACTCCCAAAGGACTCCCACCTATTCATGATCATGATCATGCTATTCATTTGATTCCAGGAAGTGTTCCTCCAAACATCAGCCCTTATAGATATCCTTACTTCCAAAAGAGCGAAATTGAACGTATGATTGCAGAAATGTTAGAGGCGGGTATAATTCAACCTAGTCAAAGTTCTTTCTCTGCTCCTGTCGTATTGGTACACAAGAAGGATGGATCATGGCGAATGTGTCCGAATTATAGGGAGATCAATAAGCTCACCATTAAAGACAAATTTCCCATTCCTGTGATTGATGAATTATTGGATGAATTACATGGAGCAATTTATTTTACCAAGTTGGATCTTCGTTCAGGATATCATCAAATTAGAATGAAGACTGAAGATATTCAAAAAATAGCATTTTGAACTCATGAGGGTCATTATGAATTTTTGGTCATGCCTTTTGGCCTTACCAATGCACCTTCTACATTTCAAGGGTTGATGAATTCCATTTTCAAACCCTTCCTTAGAAAATTTGTGCTAGTATTTTTTGATGATATACTAATCTACAGCGGGTCTTGGAAGGATCATGTTGAACATGTTGACAGGGTGCTCAAACTATTGCAGGAGAAAAAATTATATGCAAAAAAATCCAAATGTTTCTTTGGAGTACAAGAGGTGGAATATCTGGGTCATATTGTATCTCACAAGGGTGTTAAAGTAGACCCTAACAAAATTTAAGCCATTAAGGAATGGAAAGTCCCCACAACCATAAAGAAGTTGCGAGGATTTCTCAGGTTAAGAGGGTATTATCGCAAGCTTGTTAAGAATTATGGGAGAATAGTAGCACCTCTAACAACATTATTGAAGAAAGATGCATTTTCATGGACTCCTGAAGCAACTAAGGCCTTTGAACGTCATAAAGAGGCAATGTGCCTAGCACCGGTCTTAACTACGCCAGACTTCACAAAAACCTTTATTGTGGAATGTGATGCCTGAGGAAATGGAATTGGTGCGGTTTTAATGCAGGAAGGAAGACCCATTGCTTTTGAAAGTTGTCAAATCAAAGGAAAGTATTTACAAAAACCTATTTATGAGAAGGAAATGTTAGCAATACTGCATGCACTAAAGAAATGGCGAACTTACCTAATGGGAAGACACTTCAAGGTAAAAACTGATCATGATAGTCTTAAACACTCTTTGGAACAAAGACTATCTTCAGAAGAGCAGCAAAAATGGGTCACAAAGATGTTGGGTTATGACTTTGAAATAATCTACAAAAAGGAAAGCTTAATGTTGTTGCAGATGCACTCTCAAGAAAGAATGAAGAGGTGGAAGCATTGCTTTGTGCCATTTCTATTATCCAACCAGATTGGATAACCGAAGCAAAAGATGAATGGAAGAAGGACAAAGATGTATGGACACTCATTCAAAAGTTGCAGCAAGATCCTAGTACATCTGATACATTTAGTTGGAAAAATGATTCCTTATGGTGCAAAGATCGCTTATATCTTTGTAAGAATTCCCAACTAAAACAAAAGATTCTTCTGGAATTGCACACTTCTCCTTTAGGAGGACACTCAGGATTTTTAAAAACTTACCACAGGGTGAAGAAAGAATTTTTTTGGGGTGGCCTTAAATCTGATATTCAAAAGTTTGTGGCGGAATGTTTGGTTTGCCAGCAGAATAAAGTGGAAACAATTAAGACCCCGGGACTTCTACAACCTTTATCCATTCCAAGTCAACGTTCGGAGGAGATTTCAATGGATTTTATCACGGGTTTACCTAAGTCCGAAGGAAAGAGTGTCATCATGGTGGTAGTTGATAGACTTACCAAGTATGCACACTTTTGTGCATTATCTCATCCATTTAAAGCAAGTCCAGTTGCTACTACATTTATGGACAGAATTCAAAAGCTACATGGAAGCCCAAGGGTTATTGTGAGCGACAGAGATCCCATTTTTACTGGAAATTTTTGGACGGAGTTATTTTCTTGTTTGGGTACTCCATTAGCTCATAGCTCATCTTATCATCCTCAATCTGATGGTCAAACTGAGATAGTAAATAAATGTTTGGAAGGATATCTTCATTATTTTGTATCTAATAAACAAACACAATGGGTTAAGTGGTTACCTCTTGTTGAATGGTGGTATAAAACTTCCTTCCATACTGCAGCAAAAATGACCCCATTTATGACACTTTATGGATATCATCCACCATCCATCACATCATCTTTAATGGAAAATTCGAAGGTTCAAGCAGTGGAAGATCACATTGAGCATCAACAAGAATTTCTCCAACTCTTAAAGGATAACCTGAATTTGGCACAAAATCAAATGAAACAACAGGCAGATCAACATCGCAGCGAGAGAAGTTTTGATGTAGGAGATTGGGTATTTTTACGGTTACAACCATACAAACAAATTTCCCTCAAGCAAGCAAAGAAGGATAATAAATTATCGCCAAACACTACTACATTTGGCGGAAATTCTGACACTTGGTTTTGATGCTTTTGACCAAATGTCGGAAATTTCCCCAATTTTTTTCCATCCCGCCCGAAACCGTCGCTATACCGACGTTTATAGAAAGGTGTCGCAATACCGACACTTAGAAAAGTGTCGGCATTGCGACGTTTGGAGGAAGACGTCGCACTGGCGACACTATGGCCCAACGCGTCGCTATTGCGACGACTACAAGTGCGACACAATGTCTAAGTGTCGTAATTGCGACGTTTGGAGGCCTTCGTTGCAATAGCGACGCCTTTTCCGCCGTCGGTATAACTACACTTATATGCGCGCTAAAATACAAAAATGAAACTTATATGCACGCTACATAAAAATGATTTTATTGTTTCGTATCCGTCGCAATAGCTATATTAACGTCTGATATCACGCGCGCATCCGCCCTCCGCTCTTGCAGAACAGCATTCGCCCTCAGCTCTTGCAGAACATAATTTTCCCTCAGCATTCGCCCTTAGCGTTCACCCTCAGCTCTTGTAGAACATAATTTTCCCTCAGCATTCGCCCTCAGCGTTCGCCCTCAGCTCTTGCAGAACATAATTTACCCTCAACATTCGCCCTCAGCGTTCGCCCTCAGCTCTTGCAAAATGGTAAGTTCTTACTGCAGGCCCTTCCTCCTATAGTAGGGTTGACTCTATTTGGGTTTTTTTGGTCAATTCCATTGGATTGTGTTAGGCTGTAGGGTTCTCTCTAGATGTCGAGAATCAAGATTCAATACCCTCTATTATCTTCATCACCCAATACAAGATTTAAATTTTTCCCAAAGAAACGCTTATTAATTTGGCAACCATTATTTCTCCTTGCTTTAAAAACCCTACATTTAAATGAAAACAAGCATTGCATTTCAACTACAAAAATCTATTAGTGTTCAAATGTACATGTGTGCTACATTAACGTATGATATCACACGCGCATTCGCCCTCCGCTCTTGCAGAACAGCATTCGCCCTCAGCATTCGCCCTCAGCTCTTGCAGAACAGCATTCGCCCTCAGCTCTTGCAAAATGGTAAGTTCTTACTGCAGGCCCTTCCTCCTATAGAGGGTTGACCCTACAGCCTAACCAAATAGCTCCACTTGAGAAAAAATTTCATAATCTTGGGGCTAGATATACTGCAGAGCAAACAATTGTAGTTATCATTTGTGCTCCAATATATTAATATAATTTTTACATTGAACTGAAGAAAGGGAAACAAGCAAATGCTAGCCATCATACAATGCTTTGACATAAGAGTTTTGAGTGACATACTTGAAAAAAAGAACTCATCCACCGATATTTATAATCATTTGAGTTATTCAAGTTAAACACAATGTCAAGAATCAAGATTCAATACCCTCTATTATCTTCATCACCCAATACAAGATTTAAATTTTTCCCAAAGAAACGCTTATTAAATTGGCAGCCATTATTTCTCCCTGCTTTAAAAAACCCTACATTTAAATGAAAACAAGCATTGCATTTCAACTACAAAAATATATTAGTGTTCAAGTGTACATGTGTGCATCACTTGTGTAGGGTATTCATTTTCCACTTTCACATTATCCAAGAATGTGTGCAGTATAGTTCATATTTTTTGTGATTTAGATTATCTTGAAAAAGGAAAGGTAAATTATTTCCCATGGAAAAAGAAGGTTTTCCCTTTTTACTACTAGAAATGGTACAAAAAAGTTCCATTTATACCCGAAACTCCTATGAAACAAGAACCAAATAAAGGCCATGTCCTCAATGGACATCATTTGGCTTTGAAAATGGCCATTGCACCGTGTTGTTTCTTATATTACGGCACGATAGTTTCTTAGGTCATTTCTTGTTTCTTGAGATGAAAAACAACCAAAGAAATCGTGAAGATCCTTTTAAGAAATAAATGACCATTTCTCAATCATATCTCAACTATTTTTTATTTTATTCAGTGGTTGCTTACTTTGAGAGAAATTTGACACTTTTATAAGGAATATAGCATAAAAACACAAAATGGGAAGGAATTGATGATGTAGATGACCTTTAGTTGTTGTCAATTAAGAATTGATAATACACGATGCATGTTCTGTACTACAAACTAGATTCCTTCCTGGAGTTAGGACATAGAGTATTGAATCAAAGTTATAGTTTCTAACTTCTTGTATTGGTTCATCAATCTTGAAATTCAGACATTGCATGTCTTCATTGCTTCATGTTTGAATAATTTGCATCATATCGTACAATAGGAAATTAAGAATTATGATTATTATTACTTTATGGATCTGTTAAGTTACTTTTAAGTTTGCATGGTTTAGTGTGAAATTATTCTAGTCCCCAAACACATATAATCAAGGAATTATAATGTGATTTCAAACATTAAATATCAACAAAATCGTTTAAAGGATATTGAAAGGAAAAAGGTGATGGAAGATAGAAATTGCCTTACTTAAATGCTCTAAGGATTTTTCAATAGTTGCTCCAAAAGCTTCACTTCAAGGCCCTTCAAGATCGTCTCCAACAATGCTATACCATCAGCTTCAACAATGTTGTTCCAAAAATGTCCTCAAGGTCTTCACAACAAGTTTACTAGAAGTTGCTCCAACAATATATTCAATAAGGTCTTCATTGTCAACTCGTCTCTTGTTTGGGTGCCTTAATGTGCAATGACATGTTTCCAGGACTGAATTCAATGCAAGGCATATTTGAAACTCTAACTCTGTCTTCCGGTGTCTTATTAGAAATTATTTCGGTTTTCATTTTGTGTTTTCAAGTTATATATTGTTTTCAAGTTTTTACATTTATAATTTTATTGCAATGTGGCAGACTGATCAGGGCAGTACAGGAACAACCCCGAGACGGGATGATCGCGGAAAGAGGCTAGCGGAAGAACATGTAAAGTGCCAGCATTGCTCTATCTTCGGGTATTTTAGTTATTTACATAATTGAAATAATATTAATTTTGTTCAAATATGCAGACACCTAGCCATGGTACGCCTGATGATTCCCTCTTTGAGGAAGATCTTTCTTCATCCCTATCTCCAGTGTTCTTGTTGCGAAAAAAGGCACGAAATGCAAGGTCGGAATTTAATACTTTGATAGACGCGCCTCAAACACCTGAAATAGAAGAGAAGATAAAAACAACTTATGAGCCAGCTAGAAAGATATCAGGTAATAATAAAAAGTCAAAAGGATATTTTTTTTGTTCTGCATGAGATGAATTGTGATAGTTTGATTTTTAATTTTTACATTGACTAAACTAACAAAAAGTTCTTTTGTATGTAGCGTTTTCTGGCATTTGCTGAACCCGGTGTTGGTGGTAGTGGGACACAAGAGCAAGAGATTGCCCAACAACCCTCTCGTACACCTTCTACTCCTTTAGGTGCTAGCCAAGAAACACACCCTGCCCAAGCAGACACCCAGCCAACCGCTGAACGTGTTGGCAATGATGAGGCTGATATGGCCAACTACATTATTGCGTTTCCTGGAGCTACACGTGTCAGCTCCACAAGGACCATTAATGGCACGTTGTTGATGAACGATGAAGGTGTCCCTATAAAGCATGTACAACTCCCAGGTAAATTTTAATATTTTAACTATTTCATGTACTTTATCTAAAACATATTTATCACGATTTTTATTTTTAAATTAATGATAATATATATATATATATATATATATATATATATATATATATATTTATTTATTTATTATTTATTTATTTACCCTTGTACAGAAAACAAGCAAGTTCTACAAAATGCTCTGAATAGCCATGTGATTAGCTAATTTGGATAGAGCCCATCTCTGCCCAGGTGAATTCAGGGATTTAACCTGAAAAATACTTCTGGATATCCTAAAACCTTGGTTGCCGGCAAATATTTGAAATATACCAGGGACACCTATAGGACGCAATTGCAATTTAACCCTAGATATGAGCGTCCTCTCACAGTTTCAGAGAGTGAGTGGAGATCACTCATCCATGACGGAAAAGAGAAAAGGGCAAAGAAAGAAGGAAAAATGCCAACTGGACCCGCAAGGTAAATTACAACTTTAATTCAATAGCTTTAATTTTCTTTATGTCTAAAATAAAAGTGTGCTACGTCATATCTGACTTCAATCTTTTGATGCTAGGTTGCTTGACACCTCAAAGGCAACCAAAGCTAGGATAGAGAAAAAGGGCCATCACAAGCTCGGCCAGGGTGGCTACTTGAAATTAGCTGCAAGAATTGTAATTAAGTAGCTAAACATCTTATAATTAATTGTATCGCCTTCCAACGTTTTGTAATCCTATCAAATATGATTAAAAATACACAATCATATGTAATGTAGGGTGATGACTTCGGAACAAAAACTACAGAGGAAGATAAAATTATCCCTTTCCATTTTGGCTATCAAGCCATAATTGAACATCGCAGAAGCTTGGAGCAGGTCCCAAGATCCAGAATGCCTGATAAGGTAAAACATTAACCTTTCAATATGTTTGTTTTCATCCATAAATTTAATTTCTAACAACTTTGTTTAAATCAGGGGAGCAACACTACCGACGACGCAAATAACCCAGTTTTAGAGCCAAATGTAGATGATCCTCACATGCAACCTGATCATTGTAGTAGGGACCAGGCCGAAAATGCTACTATCAGTTAGGTTCGTGACGATAATTAATTTCCACTTATAGTTTTTTCTAATTATACCTTGATGTTTGTCCTTATAACGTTTTTTGTTTAAATGACAGAGAATGTTTCCCTTGAGGATCTTACCACCAGAGAGGAAGACAGGGCAACAGTCCCAACGGCGACAACTGGTGCACCATGTAAATAATCTCATTGCAATTTTTTTTATTAATATTATCGAACTAGTTCAATGATATTTAAAAACTGACAATTAAAATTTAATATTATCTATTTTTGTAGGTGATGCCCTGTCACTGGATGAGACCAGACATCGTGACTACGCAACTAGGTCAGCGGCGACAACTGGTGCACCAGGTAAATAATCTCATTGCAATTTTTTTTATTAATATTACCGAACTAGTTCAATGATATTTAAAAACTGACAATTAAAATTTAACATTATCTGTTTTTGTAGGCGATGCCCCGTCACTGGATGAGACCAGACATCATGACTACGCAACTAGGTCAGCGGCGACAACTAGTGCACCAGGTAAATAATCTCATTGCAATTTTTTTTATTAATATTACCGAACTAGTTCAATGATATTTAAAAACTGACAATTAAAATTTAATATTATCTGTTTTTGTAGGCGATGCCTCGTCACTGGATGAGACCAGACATCGTGACTACGCAACTAGGTCAGCGGCGACAACTGGTGCACTAGGTAAATAATCTCATTGCAATTTTTTTTATTAATATTACCGAACTAGTTCAATGATATTTAAAAGCTGACAATTAAAATTTAATATTATCTGTTTTTGTAGGCGATGCCCCGTCACTGGATGAGACCAGACATCGTGACTACGCAACTAGGTCAGCAGTGCGGGTCGAAAGGCACGAAACAGGAGTAGAGCATGATGATATTGATGATGTAATTAGGAGCTTTAAAATTAGGAAGAAGAAAAAGAAAATTCGATAATGTAAAATATTGTATTATTATAAGACAAACGTTACCAATGACCATACTTGGAACGTTTTTTGCGTTATATAAAAAACTCATTTATCATACTATTTTTATGTCAAGCATTAATTGCAATGTTTCCTTGCGTACTTTTTGTTGAATTGTTTTTTTACTAGTTATTGAATATTTTTTTTTATGCTCATGAAAGTAAAAAATGAAATATAGATTGGGTATTTGGGAATTGAGAGTGATGTGAGGGGGGGGGAGAGGCCATAAGAGCTTCCACCTTCACGTGGTTGGCCCTGTTTAGTAGAGAATAATTTATTGGAGCGATTTAATCTTGGAGCAAACCTCCCTTGATCCAGCGTAGCAACAAAAAAGTCATTGTTGACTTAGTTGCTACTCTTTCAGATCGTGGGAGGCTTGTTCCAAGTTCATGCGAATCCAATAAATTGTTCTTGAAACGAAGAGGAGCTTATTCAAGTATGTTTTGACATTTTCAACATATGTTCTAACATTATCATAAGAATGCATCTTAGAGTAAAAAATACTACATCAATTACTTGTATTTATTGTATAGATAATGATGGTTTTTAATTGACTTGGCAGTGCAGGTACAAATCCTCTTGCATCATGAGTAATACAACTTGTCAACCAGGGTCATGTCCAGGATATTTTTGCTTGTGCGCTTGACCAGGTTCGTAATGTCACATTTTGTAAGTTCCTTTACACTTCATAATTCAATATTAAGCTTGTTCATGATTATTATCTAGGTTTTTTGTATGTGTTTTTTCATCTATTTGATTGTAAGCAACTCTGCATGTTTCCTGTTGTTCACTATGATTTCTTCCATTACCACTCCCAGGATGAATCCGACTTTATTTTTACATAGGTTACTTTATTATTACTATGATTTCTCCATTTACGATTTCATAGGTTACATCATGTAAAGTTGTCAATCTCAGGTTGGTGATGAGCTTTAGTTCTCTAGATTTGGGGCTTTTCTGATATTTTCTCCCTCATGTCATTCCCGCATCACCTCGTTGTTTGAGCATGCCAATTGTCTACCACTTGTACCAATTGGCACATGTCAATCCCTGAGTGGTGCCACATTTCACCTATTTTCAGTGAGAGTTTAGGGTTTCTCTAACATAGCTTCAGAAATCTGATTCAGTGCCTGTTTGAATATTGTCACATAATACTCATGGTTTGGATTGATGAGCATGTTCTGAATGGTTGGTTGATTCATAAGAACCACCCATATAGTCATCTTGAGATATTTCAGAAGTTTTCTCGGGTTTCCTTTTTCACCATTTCTAGTGGGTGGGATGGTGTGGGGTGATCCATCAATATTGGTGCTCTTGTAGTAGGGAATTTGTTTTTTGGGATATAAAGGAGCATTTGATGTAGATATCCCATTGGATGCATTCATAGATGGGCACGAGAGGTCAAGAATTTAAATTAAAAATATGCAACCTCTAGCATGGCAACCTGAAGGCCGCGAGAGACACCGGTTAAAGATTGTTTTGTGCTAGCCTTAATATAGTCATGATTTCTTTCTATTATCTTAATGCAAATATATAGTCCGTTCTCATTAAAATGAGGATTGTGGTTGTATTTTTCTTTGGTTGTTTCTCTCTTAATGCTCCAGAAGTTGCCAAAAGTTGCGATAGTTGTTTAGTTTTCCTGTTACAACTTAAAAGTGGTTTTTAGCAATGGGAGTCATGTTTTTTAAGGTTCATACTAATATGAAGATCTTGTAATTCTATATTTAGCATAAGAGAAGATGGCCTCTGCTTTGGGCAGTATGACAACAATTGCCACATCTACCTCATTGGGTAACAATGGAAAGGGGAAGAAGTTGGGTGCATGTTTGATAATTATGGCAGACAATTGTCTTCTCTTTCAGTTTTTTCACCCATTTCCTTTAATCGCTCAAGAAGAAGAGGGACTCTGAGATTACGCAACAGAGAGAAGGTAGTTAATACAAGAGCTATGGAAAAGGAGTTGTACTTCAACAAGGATGGCTTAGTGACAAAAAAATTGCAGGTCAGAGAAAAAATTATGTTTAAAGGAAGGTCCCCTGCACGTGAAACTTCACTGCGGTGGATCTTTCCTTGTCCACTTATATGAAATTTTAATGGGTTATTTTAATTTTTCATGGAGGGTTGTTATTTTAGATGTGTGCTCTGGTTTTCTTTTTAACGTTGTATTAGTTCCCCCTCTTAAATGTCTTAGATTTGGTAGACATAATTTGAAAACTCAAAGGTGAAAGGAAACATATTTGTTACCTAGTGGTCTAAAAGGAAAGGGTTATGGCTGAGTCAAATTTTATTGTTATTGATAGTGTAATGAAATTTATCTCAATGTTATGGTTTTGGCCTTTTTATTGGTTGAATTAGAGGACCCAGTTGAAAATATTGAGGCCAAGTAGGCTGGTTTTCCTTTTTGCTGATGGTTTGGTGTATCTAATTGAATAGTTGCCTAAGGTATTTTTGGTTGCAAACTCCTTTTCATTTTTCATACAGTATTGGCCTTGTGGAATACATTTTATTGTGTGGTCTTGTTAGATCTACAACATTTGTAGTTGTTTAGTCTTATGGCCGAGGTGCACTTTTATTTTGGAAATAGTTGATGCAATATTGTCATTTAATCCTTACTGCAGGGTAGCATGTTGAGAAGTTTCTTGTGAAACATTTGGTATTCAAAATGACACTTGATCCTATACAAGATCATGCACTTGACTTCAAAATTCATATTCAAAGTGTGCTAGACAATTCTTACAAAATTTCAAATATTTATGTTGTTTTAAACCATTATCTTTTTCATGTATTGGATGCTGAAAATGAGAAAAAGAATTTGGTATGAAACCAACTCGTGAATAATTTCCAGCAAAACAACCACTTCCAAGACATGATTTAGAAGTAGAACATATGTACTTATGAAGCATAGAAAGATATCCTTGATGCATTGTCAATGTTTGGCTAGGGTTATTTTTGGAGAAAATAACTCCTTATTCCTAGAATAATGATCTTCAATACAAGTAAATGCCAGAGAAGAGAGATCATCGTGTGACGCAACAAAACTGAAATTGGACCCCTAAGGAGAGCTGGTGTGTCTACAATCGCTCTGTCAGCATTTTCCCCTGGTTTACCCCGTTCTTTTCCTCTAGCCTGGGTCTTCATTGACTTCTTCTTTCTTCGGGTTTATTTATCAAATTCGTAGAATTTGATAAATAAATACCATCCAAAATGGTTGGACTTTAATTTATATTCCCAACTTTATATTATCTCCAAGCCTTATAACCAATGTTTAACTTTCAACACTTTGTATTTATACTCCACGTTTCTTTTTAAATAAATAACTTGTAATGAACTTTCGGCTCTATATTTCACCACCCAACCTTACAACAATCACACTCCAGACTTATGCTAATTATCCGCCAATCGTTTAATTAAACAATTTCATTATACTCCGGCCCCACCTATATATATCAATAACCAATCAAACACTCGTATCGTACCCGGCTATCCTCCGCACACCTTAGTTAACCTCCGGGCAAGTTCAACGTGCGACCACCGTCCGATGGCCCTTCTCCAAATCAACGACTCTTGGCAATTTCGCTCGGCTTCCAACGTCGGGCTTTAACGTGCGATGGCGCGGGTTAAACGGTGGTTTTCCGGGGGTCACTTCGCCACGTGTCTCTTTCCCTATGGAATCGCTCACGAATAGGAAATATTGCCTACTCCGCAAAAGCGGTGCGATATGGGCAACCCGCTTTTGTGATTCCGCTCGTGGTTTTGGTACAGGGCTTGACCACGGGTGCAAGTCTGGTTCTGCTATCCTTTTGTTTTTTAACTCATGTCCAATCCTCGGGTCAGGTTCCGAAAGCACAACAATTTTGTCTCTTTATTAAGCGAGATTTTAATATGTGTATTATCAAAGAAAACCAACACAAATTTTATAAGATGGGATCAAACAAAATTGTTCTTAAGTCGAGCCCGCCGGACTTCAAACGACAATAAACCATAATTCAAACCAAATTCGCGTTCCAAAATAGCCTGCTGACGTCGGCCAATTTTGTGACGCGAAAACCAAATGAATTCCGCCCTAATATTTTTCGGGTCCGAAGTTGGCTGGCGTACGGAGGGAGACTTGTGACGCGAATTTCTTATCAAATTCGCCCTAATCTTTTTCGGGTCATTTTCATTGTTCCCCGCCACCCTTTTGACTTTGTAAATAAAACAAATTGCGTCTGCGTCATTTTCATTGTTCCGTGCGCTAGCCAGTCTTCCATGCAACAAAATTCAAAAACCAACTGTTAATGCTTGCTGACCGTTACCTTGCTGAAGAGAATTGAAGCCGAGTATTTCAGGGTTCTTCTGTCATAACCAGCGCCTGTTTAAACACGTTTCATTTCCCGTAAACAGGTATTTATTCCAATTCCTCACTAAACTCTGTAAAAAATCCTGGTTTTAGTTTTAATTCTGCACTAAGGTCTGAAAAGAAGTTCAGTTTGGTCTTTTTCGTTCCCAGAACTGCAATTATATTCCCAAAACTGGTAATTGTGCCCCTTTTCCACAAAAACCCCGAAATTCCATTTTTGAATCCACAAGAACCAAAAATGGAAGTCTCCGTAGTTCAATGTCGTGCCCATCAATGCCCCTCACAAGGGCGCTTGGATTATTCATTTTTAGCCGATATGGATTTTCAAATTGCTGACTTTGCTGCCTCTTGTTGAGAATCCTTCTAATATTTTGCCGCAAAGAGAGACAATTATTTGAATGGTTCTCGATATCTTTTGGACTTTGGGAATCAAATCTTCCTATGTACCTTCTCCTCAAATGATTCATTTTCCCGAGTTAATCCATTGAGTTGCTAATGCAAAGTATGTTTTGAAGGAACGAAAGGCTTATCCCCAAGTCAAAATGTCCTTTTCCCAATAACTGCTCACTCCATAAATGAAATGCTACAATTCCAACCTGGTCAAGCTCTCACTCCCCTGTCCATGGTTGAATTACTTGAGAAATCTACTAAGTTATCCCATGAAGAGTTAAACCACCTATGCCAAACCTTCATGTTACTAGAGCATCAGCCTAAAAACCCTCCCCCTTATGGTTATGCTTTCTTTACTGATGAGGGTAGAGTTATTTTAGACATGATATCTTCCATAATGGGCTTCAATACTAGTGAGTATGTTGATCACTTAACCCTAGTATTGTTATCCATTTTTACCCCTTGACAGCCTCCTGCTGTCAAGTACGATTTTGCATCTTATATTGCTGACAAAATCCATGATCAGTTCATGAGATTTGAGAATGAGAGAGTATTTAAGTATTCTTATGTCATATATCATCTCATGATTTACTTTCAGTCAGAAAATTTCCCTTTTTATGTTAAGAAACTTGATGCCAAAGGAAATCCTAGGTCAGTCATCTTTTGGTTTGCCATTACTCACAATTCCTCTGATTCTCCTTATTCCTATAATGAGTTTTTCGACCTTTTTGTTCATCCTGCAACTACCTTGTTGACAGGAGTCTCTCCTCCTAGAATTAACAATGAAATCAAGAAAATCCTTCAGCTCTCAAAGCATTACAAGATAGGTGACTGGTACCTATATAAAAACTACACAGAGATCAGGATATATGGATGTGAATTATGCCCATTCAAACCGCCCAAGTATGTCCCAATGAGACTCTTTGCATTAGAATATTTCAGGCAGATGAATAATTCAGATATAATTCATTTTTGCAATGCAAAGAAAAAGGCTCAACTCAGGATCAAGAGCCAATTAGGTCCCTTCATTTGTAACTCTAGGGAAGATGGACAGGAAGCCGAAAGGATTTTAGAAGACCATCTCAGACTACAAAAGAGTTTCTACTGGGTGCCTTATGATCCAAATAGCTTTATCTGTGATAGAAGAATGAAAAATAAACAGTCACCATACATCCATCAAAGAATCCCAGAAATAGAACAATATGCTAATATGGATGAATGGACAAAAGGGACATTGGTTGAAAATGATAGTGAGCAGGTCAATGTTGAAAATGTAATGAAAGATCTTGAAAAGATACTTGACCTAGAATATTTTGGACAGGTGCAGGGATCTTCTTCAGCCAGGACTTTACAACAAAATTTGCAGGAGATTAGTACAGTAGCAGTAGAATCTAAAGGAAAAGAAAAGGAGCCCGATATACAAATAATTGAAAAATTCATAATGACAGAGCAACCAGAGACTTCTAAAGAACAAGGTCAAGGACAAATTCCTCCTACTCAGATCAATGAGCCATAAATTTCTATTTTACAAACTCCTCTGAATATAGAAAAGGGCAAAAAGAGAGAGGCTGAAACAACTACTCCTATTGGTGGCTCTTCTGAACAACAAGATGTTAAAAGGTAGAAATTAACTCCCCTTCCAGAAGATGAATCATTTCAGGAAATCCCTGACAGCCAAGGAAGAGAAGACAGTCAGCAAACAGATATAGGTAGTGGGACATCCACTAATTTTCAAAAACAGGGAATACAGAGGCAACAAAGTGCAGAAATATCTTCTTTCAAACCTCCAGTAAAAACTGCCTGGGACATCAAAAGAACATTCACCAATATAAAGGCCAGGAATGATCCACTTAGACTTCAAGTGTACAACCAATATTTGAAGATGGCTCCGAAAAATCAAGAAAGATTGATGTCAGCTTATGACATCCAACAGGGTAAGATGTTAATGAGCCATTTGAAGCCCAAGGTGTGGCAGCCTCAGACAGCTGCAGATTACGTTAGGACTAATTTTAAAGTCTTAGTAAAGGATATCCATCCTTTAGATCAAATTGAGCTACACAAGCAAACAGGTGAGATGATTTATTCTACTCTGACGGATAAATCAATGATGACCCATAATTTGTAGGATTCTTTGGATAATACTAATACACAATTGCAGCTTGAAAAAGCCTCCTCCTAGGCTAAGGAGAATAGAATCAAAAAATTAGAGGAAATAATCATTGGTTTGGGTCATAATCCTAAAGATGCGAAAGGTATTGAAGCTTTGATCAAGAGAAATGATGATGATATTGCAGCTCTGAGAAAACAATTAAAGTTACCGGCCTCAAGACATCCACAGACTGCAGAAATCATCAAACAAAATTCTGAGGAAGAACTAATGGATTTGCTCTTAAAATTTAATGAGCAACTTACTGCAACTGAAAAAGAGCTTGAGAATGCATTAAAAGATAAGCAGGCAAATATTCTAGTATCTACAGCAGGAGTAGTGACAGGTACAACAACAACAGGTCAGCCAACAGAATTGTCACAGAGAAACACTGCAAATTTGAACACTGATGAATTAACAAAGTCAATGGAAGATATGAAAATTCAGGCCATAGAGCTTCACAAAACAAAGGAACAATTGGCCACTCTAGAACATAAATATGATCTTTCAAAATGAGTGTTGCTGATAAAACAAGAGAAGTGAACAAATTAGAAAAAACAGTCAAAGCATTGGAAAAGGATCTCACATTGGAGAAACCTTTAAAAGAAATAAATGATATTCTTTGGGATAATATCATTCAATCAATAAAGGATGTTTGGTCCTCAATTTAGATAATGGATGAACATAATAACTTAGTTAAATTGGCTCTGAATGAGATTGAGAGATCAAGACAAGAGTTGGGAAATATGCCAGAAGAGGCCAATAGACTTATACATTTTTTGAATACTCAGACTAAGAATCAACTTGCAGAAATTGGTATTCAGGACAGGACCAGAACAATTCTGGAAATAAAGAAAGTTTTCACTAAAAGAACTCTGGTACAGAATTTAGAACGAAGGTGCTCGGATATGCAAGAAGAAATCATTGCCTTCAGAGAAAGATTGAATATTTTGTTAAATAGAGGATTGCCCAGTCCTATAGTTGCAGAAGATAAGCTAATGGACCTTGATAGTTATGTTGAAAAATTGGACAAATATGATGATAATCAAGCTAGTTCTTCAACCAGTTCATCAACAGCAGCATTGCCTACAGGGAAAAACCTTCATGACAGATTGGAGAATTTATTTTATCTTGAGCATGAAGTAAATCATTTGTTCCCAAATTAGCCTGATTTCTTCAGATATACTGAGGCTGATGAAACACTAAGAAAGTTGCAAAGGACCAGAGTGCCAGAAGTTCAATGGTGGGAAGAAATGATGGAACTTTTGTAAAAAATTATCCTTACATAAAATTTTGCCTATTTACCACAGTATATCATGATAAAAAGGATAAAAGGATGAACAAAGGTCAAAGAGTATCAGAGCAGTTAAAGAGTATCAGTGAAATGAAATAATCAACATAGAATTACTAAAGAGGATAGCAGCAAGCCAAGATATAGGGCCTGCCTCCAGCACATTCTTAAAAGAAGGAAACAACACAACATCAGTTATCATTTTTCTTATCTACGAGACCATCTGTCTCTATATTGTTGTAATGACTTCATGGACTGTTTTACTTCATATAATATATTCAAAACAACGTTTTTTCTCTTGTGAAAAAAAAATGATTAATGTTTATCACTCCGCCTTCAAAACTAGCGATGTTGGTCTATGTTGTTGGTTTATTGATATGGTCTGATGGTCTTTTTATATTTTTGACATATCACACTCCTCACATGATTAGCGTTTTTCTCTGTTCAAGGATTTTGGGTACTTTAATTTGTATTTGGAACAATGGACGTCGGTACTCTATCTGTTGCTTTACTATTCTACATACGGCTATTTCACTTTCTTATAGATGCCTCGGGCATATTTGGATGCTTTCTCAGATTGTCGATAATCTCCATGTGGACCGTTACTGGGTTTTATATCAAGTCCCCGTATGTGACATGGGGTATTTTTCTATCACTGTCTGGGGTGGGACTTCCACTTTTCTAGATGGATATTTGGGTTCCAATCTTCAGATGTGAAAATGTAATGACTTCATGGACCGTTTTACTTCATATAATATATTCAAAACAACATTTTTTTCTCTTGTAAAAAAAAAATGATTAATGTTTATCACTCTGCCTTCAAAACTAGCGATGCCGGTCTATGTTGTTGGTTTATTGATATGGTCTGATGGTCTTTTTATATTTTGGACATATCACACTCCTCACATGATTAGCGTTTTTCTCTGTTCAAGGATTTTGGGTACTTTAATTTGTATTTGGAACAATGGACGTCGGTACTCTATCTGTTATTTTACTATTCTACATACTGCTATTTCACTTTCTTATAGATGCCTCGGGCATATTTGGATGCTTTCTCAGATTGTCGATAATCTCCATGTGGACCATTACTAGGTTTTATATCATGTCCCTGTATGTGACATGGGGTATTTTTCTATCATTGTCTGGGGTGGGACTTCCACTTTTCTGGATGGATATTTGGGTTCAAATCTTCAGATGTGAAAATGTAATGACTTCATGTATTGTTTTACTTCATATAATATATTCAAAACAAAGTTTTTCCTATTTTAAAATTTCATTTTTTTTTTTAAATTGAACCTTCCGTCGCAATTCCGACGTCTCGTAAGCGTCGGAATTGTGACAGTTTACAGACGTCGGAAGAGCAACGTTAAAAACGTCGGACCACATTTCATCGTAATTGTGACAGTTTACAGACGTCGGAAGAGCGACGCTCAAAATCGTTTGACTACATTTCGCCGTAATTGTGACGCTTACGACGTTTAAGAGCTAATGCTCAAAACGGCTTGACCACATTTTGTCGTGGAATTGGTGGATAGCTTACAGACGCTTCGAAGAGCTACTTAAAAACGCTGACCACATTTCCTGGCCGGAAGTGCCGATGTTTCTTTATAGAGGCCTGGCGCTACTTGATTAGGAGACGCTGGAAGAGTGATGCTTGTTCGAAGCTGCATTTGGAAGTGTCGAGCATCGGCGATACCTTTTTAGTTGTAAGTTTTAACCCATGGTACTCGTGATGGTAAACCAATGTTTTCTTCTCCCACCCTCTAACTGTCGCTCCTGCGATGACAATGTGTCAGAATAGCGACGATTTGGCCGTCGGAATTTCCGCCAAATTCTCTAGTGAAAGTACTATGGTCCTTACAAGGTGTTGCAAAAGATTGGTACTATGGCATACAAATTGGAGCTTCCTGCTTCTTCGCGAGTACATCCAATTTTCCATGTTTCATGCTTAAAGAAGGTTATCGGTGAAAATCTTCCAGTTCAAGCAATATTACCAGAACTTGATGAGGAAGGAAAAATCATATTGGGCCTCAAGCGATCCTTGGAAAAGCAGAGCACAAACAACTTCTGTATCGATCCAATTTGAGTATCTCATCGAAGTGGAAGAACTTACACAGAAGATTCACGGAGGATGAGAATTTTACCTCTGAGAAAGCACACGAGCTACTCAGAGTGTTGAGGACAACACTTTTTTGAAGGAGAGAGGCATGTTAGGTCCTATATTACTAGTATAGTCCCTTATTGTTGTTAGTGTATCCCCCTTATTGTTATTATTGTACCCTTGTAACCCCCATTTTATTATTATTGTGCCCTTAAATTATTATTGTTAGGTCGGCTAGGATTAAATTATGGCCCACTAGGATTACATTATGGCCCCATGGACTCCTATATATAGAAAGGAGGTTTTGTAAATTGGATCATCCAAGATTTGTTCATTTATGTAATGTATTGGAGGTTTCCCCCTCGAAGTGGCTTATTTCTAAGGCGTTGATATCTCTTTTCTTCTATTTTTGGAGCTGGTTACACAACATAAAGAGGAAGCTCTGGTTAAAATAGATGAAGTATGTCAAGACAATATTGCAGAGGTTCAATATGTAGGATAGTAAACTGGTGAAGATTCCTATTCCTGTAGGTGTAAATATACCTACTGAGCAGTGTCCCAAGACACAAGAAGAATATGAGGATGTGCCATGTGTTCCATATGCAAGTGCAATGGGTAGCTTAATGTAAGCAATGGTCTATACTAGACCAGACATTGCACATGCAATGGGAGTATTGAGAAATTTTATATAAAAACCAGGGAAGGAGCATTGGACAGCAGTGAAGTGGGTTTTCAGATATTTGCGTGGCACTAGTGATTATGGTTTGTGCTACCAGGGAAGTCCAGGATTGGAAATTTTTCTGGACATTCGTGGTTTTTTTGATGCAGACTGGGCTGGAGATCTAGACCAAAGAAGATCCACAAGTGGGTATGAGTTTAACCTATTTGGAGGTGAAGTCAGTTGGATGAGTAAAAGACAGTCTTTAGTGGCTCTTTCAATTACAAAAGAGAATACATGGCAGCCACTCATGCAAACAAGGAAGAATTTTGGTTGCAAAGATTGTGTTCAAGTATGGGGTTGGGGCAGCAAGCTATAAGGATAGACTGTGATAGCCAAAATGAAATTTTCTTGGCTAAGAACCATGCTTATCATTCAAAGACAAAGCACCTTGATGTTTAATATCACTTTGTGAGAGGTATGGTTGGGGATAAAAAGGTGTTGATGGTAAAGGTGGACACTTTGAAGAATTTTCCAGATGCATTGATGAAGTATGTGAGCACTCAGAAGTTCTCTTGGTGTAGAGAAACAATGGGTGTTGCAGGACTGGACTAATGACTAAGCTCTCATGTGGCCCCCTTCGGAAAGAAAACAACAAGTGGGATAATTTTGGGTATGTGTTACATTCTTTCCACGATTAGTCGCACGTGCGAGAGGGGGGGGGGGGCAACGCCTTGGGAATTTTTTTTTCTCCTTTTTTTCGGTGGGCAGAGCCGCCTATAGTTTTTTGCATTGGTTTGCACATGGTTTTGGGGCATGATGGTTTTTGGCCCCTGGTATTTTGTAGATCTAGTTAAGGGAACTATGGTTATGTTCTAATCTAGGGTTAATGGATTGGGGTTTATAAATGCTTCAATATGTATATATATGTGTTGTAAAACTAAAAGGAAAATAATGAAAATCAAGTTGGTAGTCCCAGTTTTGGGATCCATGGGAAAAATATCTGTGTATCTATTTTATGTTTTATGCTCTCGCTATTGTTTATTTTATGTCTTTAAGAATTCATTTTCAAATAATTTTTGTACAGGGTTAAAACCTAATTTGGTATAATTCTAGTTTGCATGGATGACATTAGATCCATGCGACTAGAACATCATAGTCACTCCCATAGTCCTGTCTTCCAACGACTGTATATTTTTAGTCGCTCCCACATGCCTGGCTCCATGCGACTGAGGCTAAAGATGAAGAAAACCAATGGATCTTCATTCCAAAACCTCTGCCAACTGATGGAACACCTTCTTTAGCATCTAATCACTCCTCCAAACCTCTATGTCAAGTATGAAACTAATGAAATGGGTTAATAACAAGTCAATGACATGCAAGACCTATTCTGCCAACTTTAGTACCAAGAACAACACCTATAACTCCTCAAGAAGCAAGCACAACCTTTCTAAACATCTCCAACACATGTAGTAGAATCTATAACTCCTGTAGAAAAATCTACAAATCCTGTAGCAACAACATCATGTCATACAACTAGCTCCAATATTGATATAGGCACCTCCAACACATACAACCTCATCTCAATACATGTAGCAACATTCCAATGTCTCCAAGACATAAAGAGATATATGCAACAATTGTAGCAACAATCCAACCTCCTTCAGTAGCAACATATCTAATCAACACCTCAATCCAATTATCACATGTGGAGGCCAACCTCAATATAATCACATATGTGGAGTCCATCTCCAAATCACCTCCACTAGGTCTAGTCATAAGTATGTTGATATCAATGCTAACTAACAATACCATCAAGCTGAAAACTGAATAACCAAATACTCATCATACATCATGAGGTAGACATACGAATATGATGAAAAACACCAAGACCATGTTGACATCAATGTTAACACTACAATGCCATCATTTGATGAGGTTCTAATAGTGCTACAATAGTAGTGAAAATAGTTTGATTATGTCTCAAAGGATTTATTTGTTGTTTAATAAATGGAAATATATTTTGTTTCAATGATATTATATTTTAAGCTTCGTAGTACCACTGTGTCCATTTTTACATTTAGAGAGACTAATGTTTTAGAGAGACCCTCACAAGCAGCTAATCAGGACATTTCTGAGCTCAAAGGCAAGATGAAAGGAAATATATCTCTCTTGCAAGCCAAGAAACTTGTTTGGGATGAAATCAGAGCAAAGATGAAAAACAACTAGGAGCATATAACTTTGATGGAGGAGCAGAATATTGTGATCAAGGATTATGAGTTCTTCATCCTAGCTGTTAAGGAAGAAGGTGAAAATAACTCATAGATTTCCAAGAAGTTCATCCAATATGTAAATGAGAATCCACTCAGTGAGTTGAGGGCTATAGATGTGGTGGATAAAGTGTTGAGCCTCATAATTGTTTCATTTTGACAATCCTTTTTCACCTATTTTGACCACCATAACCATCAATGGGCATCAAATCAATGGATTCAAAGCTTGACAAGTATATGATTGTCTCATATTTCATATGTTACTAATGTTATGTATTATTTTCCTAATATTTTCATCATCTACCAGATTTTGATGTTTATGCAGCCAAAATATGATTCTGCAGTTGAGTCCATTGTTGAACATGATCCAAGGTTCCATCTAGAGAAAAATATATATGGTAAGATAGAGATTAGTCTACTCAACGTTTTCCTCCTATCATCATGAATTTAATTTATGAAATAAGGTTCCAATCGAATAGTCAAAGGTGAAGGTCAACAGGTTAGCTACAACAAGTGAGCGAGAAGTAAAATGAATGCCTTACGATTTGCTTTGTCAAATAGAAAATAGTGAGCGATTTCTGATAAGAATATCTTCTAAGATTAAATTAGTATTCTGTTATCTAAAGAAAATCTGAAATTTATGACAGGATTTATAATAACCGCATAGTAGAGATGTTATGCACCGTTGTTATTATTTTATGTTATGCAACAGTGAATTCATAAACTTTTTTTTTAATATAAGAAGAAGTTTTTCCTATCTCTATGTGTGCTTGATTGATCAGTTGAATTGTGAAACCATCTGCTTGTGGAGGGCCCCCTATAGCTGTAAGGGTTTTTCATTTATGTTATTTCGATTTCTGAATTTCATGATCAATTATATGGATGCATCCCCTAAGGTATATTTATGTTGATTATTAATTGAGAAACATATTAGATGTGTAGTGTTCATGTGAAGCATATGATTGAGTTCATAGATATAAAAAAATTAAGTTATTTTATTAATCATTTTCTTTTATTAATTCAAGAGCACATGAATTGAGTTGGCATTGAGAATTTGAATTGAGAACAAGATTATAATTTTGAGAATAAGAGAATTAGTTTATAGGTTTCATTTCAGAGCATGAGTGTTGTGAGTATTATTTCAAAGTAAGAATGGTTTATAGTTTAAATTCATTTTGATTGTGTTATATTAATAGCTGAGTTTATTCTTTTAGAAATAAAGTTTCTTTCAAATAAAATTTTAGATATTTTGCGGAGTGTGTGTGTGTGTGTATGTGTGAGTTTCTATGAGTTAAATTTCATTTTGCAAGTGTGAGATTAATTTATGAGTTTGAGATCTTTATTGGTTATGTGGATCTAATAATTAGATATTAATATGATCATATTTCTTAGAATTAGTTTCAATGAATAATTCAATCATGTGAATTAGCATTTTAATTGAATAATTAAGTATTTATAACAAAAATAGTGTACTTACACTTCATCAGTTTACTAGCCCTGGTCGATAATTTATGTAATCAATTTAAGACAATTAAATTGAAAAACATAAAGTATCTTTTATCTTGGAGATCTCCAAAGTTGTTCAGAAAGAGAAGGCCAGAGCCAATGCTGAAGAATGCTTAAATGTGGTACAGAAAGATGTGGCTACCTTCAACTCTGAGTTTGAGGAGAGAGTCGGAGCAGGGCTGCCCAACTATTGGGGCTTTGTGGGAGTGTTGATCCAGTGGGAAAAATACAGTCACTTGTTAGTAGAGGCAAAGAGAAAGGTGGATTAATATCATGAGAAGACTTCCACCCTGAAAGGTAATACTATGGTAGATTATCTGAGAAGGGATTTTCGCTGTTAGGGTTGGTGAAGACCTTGTTCCGCCCTAGTTTGAACTGAACAGGGCTCACAAATATCAATTTTTCATATCAACGGCTCTTCCAAGCTTCTCTACTAGCTCCAACGTTGTGGTAGAGATGTGAAAAATTCATCAATCCTCTAGTGCTCTAGATCATCGACCCAACGACGCTAACTCCATAACCTATTTATCATGATTAAATATACTGCTAATCATGTTGATCATGATACTATGGTATTTTATGTTTTATGTAAATATTTTATTTTCAGAAAAATCAATGCTAGTTAGTTATGATCAGGCTAGCACAACTGTGCCACTAAGCACACTGATATTTTTGTTATGATGACTCACTTCCAAATCAAGAAAGAATATTTTGTAAACGGTTCTCTTCCTGAGGCCCTATAAAAACAGTTTATGATACAAAACAAAGGGTTCCCTATTTCCTCACTATTCTTCTCACATTACATGTAATAGAAATAGTTGGATATGTTTTTATGAACTCATGGATTCATCTTTGTCTAATGCTGATACAAGATGCCTATGGCTGAATAAGAATTATTATCCTTAATATGCACTCCATGTATCTTAGCAAATCATTTGAATATCTCATCCATTTCATGTTGAACTTCGATGCAATGGATTCTTTACTTAAGCCCTATGTGTCGGTTTTCTTCCTTTAATGATTCTTCTCTCCAATATATACTACAACGATTGATAAAAATACATGTTCATGTAATGTTGGCCACCAGAACTGGACCTTAATGCTTCTATGAGTATTATTCTGTAAATAGATTTGTATTTCTTTGATCCATATTTATGCAAGAACGCAATAATATACACAAATAAACATAAACATAGAGATGAAACGGAAATAAAACTTCATTTCATTAATATCAAAGAACTGAAATTTGTTTACAAACATAATAGAAATAAACTAGCTAGGGCGCTAGTAGCTAATATCTATGAAGAGATGTGGTGGCTAAAGGCCTCTGAAATCTGTTACAATGAGGCTTGAATTTCTATTTATTGTTGAGAAACAATGGAAAACCCTAAACATCCAAAAATATAACCCTCGGAGATGAAGCACAAAAACTATGGGCCCTGTTTGGGTAAATTGGTATATCCACTTCTCGGGGACGTAACTCTGGCATATGATCGTCGTTTGACGCGTTCAATACCTTGTTAGAAATATCTATCCCCTGACTACAAATTTTCCAAAAAACGTCGTTTAGGGCCTCAAAATGGCTCCGAAAGTTTAAGACCCGAAAAACTGCTAAAAATAGTAAGTTGTGCTGAAACTGAAAAAACTGAACGAAATGATGGTGGGGGTCCAAATGTAATAGGTGGGTGGCTACCAATATCCACTTGGATCATTCCTCCCCCCTTAAGAAGCAATGATACCCATTTCGTTGAGTTCCTCCATGAGATGAGGCAAATTATACTGAACTTGGTATTGGATTTGTCAAATATGTTGTGGACCTGATGACAGACGTGTTATATGCATTCAATAAATTTGGTTGATTTATCAACCTCAGAAATCAAATGTGTGGATTCTCTCTGTGTGGTTGCATGGGGTATGAAAACATCAAGCGACGACGTGCCAAGATCAGATCAATGGAGTGCTTGACCTGATAGTGTAGAGGAACCACTGTGGGTGAGGCGAAAATGTTCTTGTATTCCTCCATGAATTTGTCCATATTATTTTTCCATGTAGGGGAGCCTTGTTTTGAGGCTGTGGCCACAATATTATTCTTGTCTTCTGGGAAAATTTTAATGAAAATAAATTTCCTCGTTTGGAAAACAATCTTACTGCGTTGTTTTGCAGTAGTCAAAGGGATGGTAGGAGGCGGTACTACCTTCGGTATCCTATACAATTTATTTCAAAAATTCATAATAACAACACAAGGCCTAGACTCATACATAGCTTATTGCTTCCACAAGTATGGTTGGCCCAATAATACATCAGACACATCAAGAGGAGAAACATCACACAATACATCGTTTGTGAATGACTTGATGCTGTATGAAATGCAGCATTGCTGGCGGACGTGAAGATCTCCTCCTTGGTGAACCCACCCAATGGTATATGGCTTCAGTTGTGTTGTGGTCTGTAGGCTAAGATGCAACATGACCTCTACCAAAATGAGGTCCTTTTGGCTTCCGCTATCGACAAGAAATTGTGGTGGAGAACCCTTCACCCACATCTACGAATGGAAGAGGCACTCCCCATTGTTTGAATCCTCGGGATCGTCCCTATGGAGCTTGGTGGTTGAAAAATGGCATTGGGATCCGCATCAATGGTATTCTTCCCTTTTTCATTGCCCTTGTCTGGTTTTGACTCAAGATCAGGACATGCATCTGATTCATGTTCCTTAAGTTCAGCCACCAATGACTGTATCGTGTGACACTTGTTTGTGCTATGATTGGGGTTGTTATGAAATTCACATCACTTCCCCGTGTCCTTATTTGGATTTGTGGTGTCATTCTGAGTCACCCCGCTTTGGCTTTGCCCATTTCTCTGCAGTTCAGGGGCATCTTTCCCTTACTTCGGATTCGTAGATCCAAAGTCTCACTTTTTCTGCTTAAATTTCCGCTCGATCTTGGAATTATAACGATATTCCATGCCAAGCGAGGTAATGTCGAGGAACTAAATTTCCTCCTAAATGTATCTGTGCAAAGAGTTGTAGTACTTGAGCTCCAAATGTATCCCTAAATCTTTAATACCCAACTTTGTGCACAGGTTATGGAACAGGTTTGTCAGTTCGTGCACAGCTTGATCCATTTATTTCCGTAGCATAGTCCATTGGATGTACTTGTCCTCATATCTCCCCTTAGGGAAATATTTTTCCTTGGTGCCCTCTTGTCATGAATTCCATGTGGGTGTGGCCAAGAACAGAAAGGGTTCCTTCCCGTCCTTTTTCTCACAGTAGGTTTCCCACCAGTCTTTAACATGGGGGGCAACCTTGAGGAGTGAAAAAATAATCTTTTCTCGGTTGGAGAAATCATAAACCGAGAAATACCCTTCTAGAAAATTGAATCATCTATCTACAATGTCTGCATATATTTGACCTTAAAATACAAGAATGTCAAAGTTGAATTGTAACTTGAAAGGAGTGGCACCTTCAAAGTGGCTGCTAGATGTAGATGTGCCACTAGTGGGCAGCCGTTGAAGGATCTCAGAAAAGTTATCCATCATCACATTCCTATGTTTCTCGAGGGCATCCTCGAGAAATATTTTGATAGGACCTCATGCTCCCTTGTCTCTCTTTTCTTCTGCCATAGGAGGTCGTCAAGTTTTGTGAGATTTATCTTGCAATGGTTAAAACAGATCGAGCCCTAACTCCTTATACCCTGACCTCGTTGGGACATGCAAAGAAAAATAGAGAAAGAGCACAAATCTATGATACCATTGATCCATATTTATGCAGGAACATAATAATATACAGAAATAAACATAAACATAGAGATGTAGTGGAAATAAAACTTAATTTCATTAATATGAAAGAACTAAAATTTGTTTACAGACAAAATGGAAATAAACTAGCTAGGGCGCTGGTAGCTTCTCTCTGAGAAGAGATGTGGTGGATATAGGCCTATAAAATCTATTAAAATGGGGCTCGAAGGCCTATTTATTGATGATAAATAATGGAAAACCCTAAACATCCAAAAACATAACCCTAGCAGATGAAGCGCCAAAATTATGGGCCCTGTTTGGTTAAATTGGTATATCCACTTCCCGGGGACGTAACTTTGGCATATGATCTCTATTCGACGCCCTCAATACCTCGTTAGAAATATATATCTAAGGAATAAAAATTTTGATGTGAGAAACATAAAATGAGCTTCCATTCTGCTCTTGGTTTTCCAAGATAACGTCGTCTAGGGCCTCAAAATGGCTCCAGAAGTTCAGGACCCGAAAAAATGCTAAAAATAGTAAGTTGTGCTGAAATTGAAAAATTGAAAGAATTGATGATGGGGGTCCAAATGGAATAGGTCGATGGCCACCAATATCCACTTGGATCATTCCTCCCCCTTTAGGAAGCAATGATCCCCATTTCGTTGATTTCCTCCATGGATGAGGCAAATTATGCTCAACTTGGTATTGGATTTGTCGAAGATGTTGTGGACTTGTTGGTGGACATGCTGGATGCGTTCAATAAATTTGGTTGCTTTATCAACCTCATAAAATACATGTGTGGATTATTTCTGTGTGGTCCCATGAGGTATGGAAACATCAAGCGACGATGCACTTGGGGTAATATCAATGGAGTGCTTGACCTGACGGTGTAGAGGAACCTCATTGGGTGAGGAGAAAATGTCCTCGTATTCCTCCACGACTTTGTCCATCTAATACTGCCGTGCACTGGAGCGATGTTTCAAGGCTATGGCCACAATATTATTCTTGACCTATGGGCAAATTTTAATGAAAATAAATTTCCTGGTTTGGGAAACAATCTTACAGCATTGTTTTTAAGTAGTCGAAGAGATGGCAAGAGGCAGTAGTACCTCTGGTATCCTATATAATTTATTTCCCAAAGTAATAATAACAGCACGAGGCCTAGACTCATACACAACATGTCGCTTCCATAAGTATGGTTGGCACAATAATACATTAGACAAATCAAGAGGAGAAACATCACACAATACCTCATCCGTGAATGGCTTGATGCTATACAGAAGGCGGCACTGCTGGCGGATGCGACGATCTCTTCCTTGGTAAAGCCACCCAATGGTATATGGTTGCAGGTGTGTTGTGGTTGGTAGGTCAGGTAGCTTCATGACCTCTGCTAAAATGATGTTCTTTTGGCTTCCGCTATAGACAAGGAATTGCAGTGGAGAACCCTTCACCCACATCTGCAAATGGAAGAGGTGCTCCCCCTCCTCTGGATGCTCAGGATCCTCCTTATAGAGCTTGGTGGTGGAAAAAATGGCACTAGGATCTAAATCAATGATCTTCTTCCCTTTTTCATCACCCTTGTTTGGTTTTGACTCAGGATCACGACATGCATCTGATTCGGTTGCCTTTAGTTCAGCCACCAATGACTATTTGGCCCAACACACTATTTGGCCTGACACACGTTTGTGCTATGATTGGGGCTGTTATGAAATTCACACCACTTCCCCCTGTCCTTATTTGGATTTGCGGTGTTGTTATGAGTTGCCCTGCTTTTTCTTTTCTCCTTGCTCTGTGGTTTGGGGGCACCTTTCCCTAGCTTTAGATTCGCAGATCCAAAGTCTCGCTTCTTCTACTTAAATTTCTGCTTGATCTTGGCGACCGAGAGATATGTATTGCCAAGCGAGGAAATTTCAAGGAATTACATTTCCTCCTGAATGTATCTGTGCAAACAACTACAGTACTTGAGTGCCAAATGTCTCTTTGAATCTTTAATACCCAACTTTGTACGCAAGGTATGGAACAAATTCATCAGTTCATGCACATCTTGATCCCTTTGCTACTGCAGTGTGTTCCATTGGATGTACTTGTACTCATAGCTCCCCATAGGATAATATTGTTCCTTGATTCCATCTCGAAACGAATTCCAAGTGGGTGCGGCCGAGAACAGAGAGGGTTCCCTCCCATCCTTTTTCTCACAATAGGTTTCCCACCAGTCTTTGACACGGGGGGGTGGATTTGAGGAGTGCAAAAATAATATTTTCTTGGTCGGAGAAATCATGGACCAAGAAATACCATTCCTAAAAATTTAGCCATCCATCTACAACGTCTGCATCTATCTGGCCTTCAAATGCAGGAATGTAAAAGTTGACTTGTACCTTGAAAGGAGTGGCGCCTCTAGAATGGCTGCTGAATGTAGATGCATCGTCGGTGGGCAGCCGTTGAAGGATATGGGAAAAGTTATCCATCATCGTGTTCCTCTATTTCTTGAGGGCCTCCTTGAGCAATCTTTTGATAGGATCTCCTGCTCCCTCGTCTCTCTTTTTTTCCACCATGGGAGGTCATTGAGGTTTGCGAGGTTGATATTGCAAGGGTTCAACCAGGGGAAGCCCTAAATTATACCCTGACCTCATTGGGGACATGCAAATAAAATAAAGAAATAGAAGACCGATCTAATACCACTGATTTGGATTTATGCAGGAACATAATAATGTATAGAAATAAACATAAACATAGAGATGCAGTGGAAATAAAACTTCATTTCATTAATATCAAGGAACTAAAATTTGTTTATATATAGAATGGAAATAAACTAGCTAGGGCGTTGGTAGCTTATCTTGAGAAGATATGCGGTGGATACAGGCCTCTGAACTATGTTACAATGAAGCTCAAAGGCCTATTTATTGTTGAGAAACAATGGAAAACCCTAAACATCCAAAAACCAAACCCTAGGAGATGAAGCGCCAAAACTATGGGCCCCGTTTGGGTAAATTGGTACATCCACTTCTCGGGGAAGTAACTTTGGCATGTGATTTCCATTTGACTCAATCAATACCTTATTATAAATATCTATCTGAGGAATACAACATCGTTTAGGGCCTCAAAATGGGTCTGGAAGTTTAGGACCCAAAAACTACTAGAAATAGTATGTTGTGCTGAAACTGAAAAACTGAAAGAGCTGATCATGGGGTTCCAAATGGAATAGGAGGTTGACCACCAATATCCACCTGGATCATTCCTCCCCCCTTAGGAAGCAATGGTCCCTATTGTGTTGAGTCCCTCCATGAAATGAGGCAAGTTCTGTTGAACTTGGTATTGTATTTGTCGAAGATGTTGTGGACCTGCTGGCGGACGTGCTGGATGCGTTCAATAAATTTGGTTGCTTTATGAGCCTCAGAGAGTACATGTGTTGATTCTGTCTGTGTGGTCAGGAGGTATGGAAAAATCTGGCGATGACGTGCCTGTGGTCAGATCAATGGAGTGATTGATGTGACAGTGTAGAGGAACCTCATTGTGTGAGGAGAAAATGTCCTCATATTCCTCCACGACTTTGTCCATCTACTACTTCCGTGCAGGGGAGACCTGTTTCAAGGTTGTGGCTACAATATTATTCTTGTCCTATGAGCGAATTGTAATGAAATAAAATTACTAGTTTGGGAAACAATATTACTGCGTTGTTTTGCAGTAGTCAAAGAGATGACAAGTGGCGGTACCACCTCCGGTATCCTATACAATTTATTTCCAAAACTAATAATAAAAACATGAGGCCTAGACTCATACACAACATGTTGCTTCCACAAGTATGGTTGGCCCAATAATAAGTCAGACACATCAAGAGGAGCAATATCACACAATACCTCATCCGTGAATGGCTTGATGTTGTACGGAAGGCGACACTGTAGGCAGACACAAATATATCTTCCTTGGTGAAGACACCCAATGGTATACAACTATAGGTGTGTTTTGGTCAGTAGGACGAACCGCTTCACGACCTATTCTGAAATGAGGTTCTTTTCGCTTCTGCTATCGACAATGAATTGTAGTGAAGAACCCTTCACCCACATTTGCAAATGGAAGAGGCGTTCCCTCTCCTATGGATCCTCGGGATCCTCCCTCTAGAGCTTGGTGGTGGCAACAATGGCATTGGGATCTGAATCAATGATATGCTTCCCTTTGTCATCACTCTTGTCTGGTTCTGACTCAGGATCAGGACATGCATCTGATTCGGGTGCCTTCAGTTCGGGCACCAACAACTGTTTGGCCCGACACTCATTTGTGATGTGAGTGGGGATGTTATGAAATTCACACCACTTCCCTGTGTCCTTCTTTGGATTTGTGGTGTTTTTATGAGTTTCCCTGCATTGGCCTTTCCCCTTTCTTTGCGATTCGGGGGAGTCTTTCCCTAGCATCGGATTTGCGTATTGAAAGTCTTGCTTCTTCTGCTTAAATTTTTGCTCGATCTTGGCGGCATAGAAATATGCTATGCCAAGCGAGGTAATGTTGAGGAACTCCATTTTCTCCTAAATGTATATTTTCAAATAGATGCAGTACTCTAGCACCAAATTTCTCTCTGAATCTTTAATTCCCAACTTTGTGCGCAAGGTATGGAACAAATTCATCAGTTTGTGCACATCTTGATCCCTTTGCTGCTGCAGCGTGGTCCATTGGATGTACTTGTCCTCATATCTCCCCACAGGTTATTATTGTTCCTTGATGTCATCTCGAAATGAATTCCAAGTGGGTGTGCTCGAGAACAGAGATGGTTCCCTCCCGTCCTTTTTCTCACAGTAGGCTTTCCACCAGTATTTGACATGGGGGGGCCGCTTTGAGGAGTGAAAAAATAATATTTTCTCAGTCAGAGAAATCATGGACCGAGAAATATCCTTCCAGAAAATTCAATAATCTATCTACAATGTCTGCATTTATCTGGCCTTCAAATACAGGAATTTCAAAGTTGAATGGTACCTTGAAAGGAGTGGTGCCTCCAGAGTGGTTGCTGGATGTAGATGCGTCGTCGGTGGGTAGTCGTTGAAAGCTCTTAAAAAAGTTATCCATCTGTGTGTTCCTTTGTTTCTTGAGGGCCTCCTCGAGAAATATTTTGATAGGATACGCTGCTCAATCGTCTCTCTTTTCTTCCACCATGGGAGGTCATCATGGTTTACGAGGCTAATCTTGCAAGGGTTCAACCATATTGAGTCCTAACTCCTTATACCATGACCTTGTTGGGGACATGCAAAGAAAAACAAAGAAAGAGCATACTTCTCTGATACCACTAATTCAGATTTATGTAGGAATGCGATAATATATAGAAATAAAAATAAACATAGAGATGCAGTGGATTTAAAACTTCATTTCATTAATATCAAATAACTAAAATTTGTTTACAGACAGAATGGAAATAAACTAGCTAGGGCACTAGTAGGTTATCTATGAGAAGAGATGTGGTGGATACATGCCTCTGAAATTTGTTACAATGAGGCTCAGAGGCCTATTTATTGTTGAGAAACAATGGAAAACCCTAAACATCTAAAAACCTAACCCTAGGATATGAAGCACCAAAACTATGGGCCCTGTTTGGGTAAGCTGGTACATCCACTTCCCGGGGACATAACTTTGGCATATAATATGTGTTTGACATGCTCAATACCTAGTTAGAAAGATCTATCCAAGGACTACAAATTTTTACATGAGAAACATCAAAGGAACTTCCATGTTTCTCCCGGTGTTTCCAAAAACCGTCATTTACGGCCTCAAAACAGCTCCAGAAGTTTAGGACCCGAAAAACTGCTAAAAATAGTAAATTATGCTGAAAATGAAAAACTAAAAGAATTGATGGTGGGGGTCCACATGGAATAGGTGCGTGGCCACCAATATCCACCCGGATCATTCCTCCCCCCTTAGGAAGCAATGACCCCATTGGGTTGAGTTCCTCCATGAGATGAGGCAAATTCTGCTGAACATGGTATTGGATTTGTTGAAGGTGTTGTGGACCTACTGGCAGACATGTTGGATGCATTAAATAAAATTGGTTGCTTTATCAGCCTCAGATAGTACATGTGTGGATTTTTTTGTTTGGTCACATAAGGTATGGCAACATCAAGCGGTGGCCTGCCTAGGGTCAGATCAATGGATTGCTTGACCTGACAGTGTAGAGGAACCTTTTTGGGTGAGGAGAAAATGTCCTCGTATTCCTCCACGACTTTTCCAGCTGCTGCTACTATGTAGGGGAGCCCTATTTCAAGGTTGTGGCCAAAATATTCTTCTTTCCTTGTGGGTGAATTGTAATGAAAATAAATTTCCTGGTTTGGGAAACAATCTACTGTGTTGTTTGCAATAGTCAAAGAGATGGTAGGAGGTGATACTACCTCCGGTATCCTATACAAATTTTTTCCCAAAGTAATAATAACAACACGAGGCGTAGAATCATACACAACATGTCTCTTCCAAAGATACGGTTGGCCCAATAATACATCAGATACATCAAGAGGAGCAATATCAATCAATACCTCATCCATGAATGGCTTGATGTTGTATAGAAGGCGACACTGCTAGCAGACGCGAAGATCTCTTCCTCAGTGAAGCCACCCAATGGTATATGACTACGGGTGTGATATGGTTGGTAGGCCAAGCCGCTTCATGACCTCTACTTAAATGAGGTTCTTTTGGCTTCCGCTATCGACAAGGAATTGCAGTGGAGAACCCTTCACCCACATCTGGAAGAGGCACTCCCCCTACTTTGGATCCTCGAGATCCTCCCTCTAGATCTTGGTGGTGGAAATAATGGAACTGGGATTCATATCAATGATATTCTTTTCTTTGTCATCACCCTTGTCTGGTTTTGACGTAGGATCAGGACATGCATCTGATTCGGGTGCCTTCAGTTCGTTCACCAACGACTGTTTGGCCTGACACTTATTTGTGTTGTGAGTGGGGTTGTTATGAAATTCACACTACCCATGTCCTTATTTTGATTTGTGGTGTTTTTCTGAGTTGGCCCGCTTTGGTTTTTCCCCTTTCTCTGCAGTTTGGGGGCACCTTTCCCTGACTTCAGATTCACGGATCCAAAGTCTTGCTTCTTCTGCTTAAATTTCTGCTCGATCTTGGCGGCATAGCGATATGCCATACCAAGCGAGGTAATGTCCAGGAAATCCATTTCCTCATGAATTTATCTATGCAAAAAAATGCGGCAATTGAGCACCAAATGTCTTTTTGAATTTGTAATACCCAAATTTGTGCTTAGGGTATGGAATATTTTCATTAGTTCTTGCACATCTTGATCCCTTTGCTACCGCTACGTGGTCCATTGGATGTAATTGTCATCATAGCTCCCCACAAGGTAATATTGTTCCTTGATGCCATCTCGGAATGAATTCCAAGTGGGTGTGATTGAGAGCCAAGAGATTTCCCTCCCATCCTTTTGCTCACAATAGGTTTCCCACCAGTCTGTGACATGGGAGGTGGCTTTGAGGAGTGCAAAAGTAATATTTTCTCGATCAGAGAAATAATGGACCGAGAAATAAACTTCTAGAAAATTAAACCATGTATCTACAAAATACAATAATGGACTTCAAATACAATAATTTCAAAGTTGAATTTAACCTTGAAAGGAGTGGTGCCTCCAGAGTGGTTGTTGGATGTAGATGCATGACTGGTGGGCAGTCGTTGAAGGATTTGGGCAAAGTTATATATCATCGCGTTCCTCTGTTTCTCGAGGGCCTCCTCGAGAAATATTTCGATTTGACCTGCTCCTTCCTCATCTCTCTTTTCTTCTGCCATGGGAGGTCATCAGGGTTTGCGAGGCTGGTCTTGTAAGGGTTCAACTAGATTGAGCCCTAACTTCTTATACCCTGACCTCGTTGGGGACATGCAAAGAAAAACAGAGAAAGAGCAGACCACTCTGATACTACTAATCTTGATTTATGCAGGAATGAAATAATATATATAAATAAACATAAACATAGATATGTAGTGGAAATAAAACTTCATTTCATTAATATTAATGAATTGAAATTTGTTTACAAATAAAATGGAAATAAACTAGCTAGGGCACTGGTAGCTTATCTCTGAGAAGAGATGTGATGGCTACAGGCCTCTGAACTCTGTTACAATGAGGCTCTAAGTTCTATTTATTGTTGAGAAACAATGTAAAACCCTAAACATCCAAAAACCTAACCCTAGGAGATGAAGCGCCAAAATGATGGGCCCTGTTTGGGTAAATTGGTACATCCACTTCCCCGGGACGTAACTTTGGCATATAATATTCGTTCGAAACACTAAATACCTTGTTAGAAAGATCTATATGAGGACTAAAACTTTTTATGCCATGTTTCTCTTGATTTTTCCAAAAAACTTCGTTTAGGGCCTCAAAACGGCTCCAGAAGTTCAGGACTCGAAAAACTGCTAAAAATAGTAAGTTGTGCTGAAACTGAAAAATCGAAAGAACTGATGGTGGGGTCCAAATGGAATAGGTGGGTGACCACCAAAATACACCTAGATAATTCTCTTATTAATAATATTTTGAACCAAATCTGACTTAAAATCTAATTAAATATTGAGTGTAAGTGAACAATTCTAGCAGACCCAACAAGAACTCATCAAAATGTCCTAAGCGTTGTTCTCTCTTCAACCGAGGGGTTGTATCTAGGAGCTACAATAGGTACCAAGGGCAGAACCAAAGGCACCATGCAAGAAGAGCACTCAAAAGTTAGTAGAGCTGAAGATTTTTTTTAAGGAAATGCTTGACAAGGGATACATTAGGCCAGATGTATCACCATGGGGTGCACCAATGTTGTTTGTAAAGAAGAAGGATGCTACTCTTAGGTTATGCATTAATTACAGGTAGTTGAACAAGGTAACCATCAAGAAAAGGTATATGTTTATGAGGATTGATGACTTGCTTGATAAGTTTAAGGGATAAGTAGTGTTCTTGAAGATTGATATGAGATCAGGATGTCATTAGGTACACATCAAAGAAGAAGACATTTACAAGAAAATTTTTAGGACCAGGTATGGGCATTATGAGTTTTTAATAGTTCCATTTGGCTTGAATAAATCACCAAGTAGTTTTATGTGCTTTATTAATAGTGTGTTGTGTCCTTATCTGGACAATTTTGTTATTGTATTCATTGATTATATAATGATATATTATAGGAATGAGGAAGAACATGTCGAACACTTAGCAAAAATGTTGAGATTGTCAAGAGAGCATTAGTTGTATTCTAAGCTTAGAAAATGTAGTTTATTTCAAACAGAGGTACATTACTTGGGACATGTAATTTCCAATGAAGGCATGACAATGGATCCAGAAAGATAAGGTGTTAGGTCCCTATATTACTAGTATAGTCCCTTATTATTGTTAGTGTAACCCCCTTATTGTTATTATTGTACCCTTGCAACCCCCATTTTGTTATTATTGTGCCCTTAAATTATTATTGTTAGGTCGGCTAGGATTACATTGTGGCCCACTAGGATTACATTATGGCCCTATGGACTCCTATATATAGAAAGGAGGTTTTGTAAATTGTATCATCCAAGAATTGTTCATTTATGTAATGTATTGGAGGTTTCCCCCTCGAAGTGGCTTATTTCTAAGGCGTTGATATCTCTTTTCTTCTATTTTTGGAGATGGTTACACAACATTTGTTATCGGAGAGGAAAAGCAGGAGACAGCCCAGAAGAGGAAGAAATGAAACCACCCATATCGTGTAATGCACTGGCAGGAATTACCACTCCTCAAACTCTCAAGATAAAAGGACAAATCAAGAAGAGAAAGGTAATAGTGTTGATTGATTCAGGTGGCACCCATAATTTTATTCATTGTAAGGTAGCCAAGGAATTAAATTGTTTCCTATACCCAGCACCAGAATGTCAAGTGATGGTTGCAAATGGAGGAACTATAAATTGCTCTGGAAAATGCCATAATATCAATCTAACCATGGGGGAATATGTATTGAATAGTCCAATGCTTTCCATTCCTATGGGAGGTGTTGATGTTGTACTAGGAGTACAATGGTTACAATCTTTGGGGACGGTAGCTTTTAATTTTCAAGAACTTTCTTGAAATTTTTTTCAGAAGGAAAGGAAGTCGAATTACGGGGTATTGAAGGGAAGCCAGGAAGGATAATAAGCTCTAATGTCATGACAAAGCTTCTAAATAAATAACAACGAGGCGTAATTGCACAATTATGCTCACTAGAAGTTCCGACATCAAAATCATCTATTTCTGCAGATCTCCAACAAGTCTTGGACAATCATTCCAAAGTGTTTCAAACTCCCAAAGGACTCCCACCTATTCGTGATCATGATCATGCTATTCATTTGATTCCAGGAAGTGTTCCTCCAAACATCAGGCCTTATAGATATCCTTACTTCCAAAAGAGCGAAATTGAACGTATGATTGCAGAAATGTTAGAGGCGGGTACAATTCAACCCAGTCAAAGTTCTTTCTCTGCTCCTGTAGTGTTGGTACACAAGAAGGATGGATCATGGCGAATGTGTCCGGATTATAGGGAGCTCAATAAGCTCACCATTAAAGACAAATTTCCCATTCCTGTGATTGATGAATTATTGGATGAATTACATGGAGCAATTTATTTTACCAAGTTGGATCTTCGTTCGGGATATCATCAAATTAGAATGAAGACTGAAGATATTCCAAAAACAGCATTTCGAACTCATGAGGGTCATTATGAATTTTTGGTCATGCCTTTTGGCCTTACCAATGCACCTTCTACATTTCAGGGTTGATGAATTCCATTTTCAAACCCTTCCTTAGAAAATTTGTGCTAGTATTTTTTGATGATATACTAATCTACAGCAGGTCTTGGAAGGATCATGTTGAACATGTTGACAGGGTGCTCAAACTATTGCGGGAGAAACAATTATATGCAAAAAAATCCAAATGTTTCTTTGGAGTACAAGAGGTGGAATATCTGGGTCATATTGTATCTCACGAGGGTGTTAAGGTAGACCCTAACAAAATTAAAACCATTAAGGAATGGAAAGTCCCCACAACCATTAAGCAGTTGCGAGGATTTCTTGGGTTAACAGGGTATTATCGCAAGTTTGTTAAAAATTATGGGAGAATAGTAGCACCTCTAACAACATTATTGAAGAAAGATGCATTTTCATGGACTCCTGAAGCAACTAAGGCCTTTGAACATCTTAAAGAGGCAATGTGCCTAGCACCGGTCTTAGCTACGCCGGACTTCACAAAAACCTTTATTGTGGAATGTGATGCCTCAGGAAATGGAATTGGTGCAGTTTTAATGCAGGAAGGAAGACCCATTGCTTTTGAAAGTCGTCTAATCAAAGGAAAGTATTTACAGAAACCTATTTATGAGAAGGAAATGTTAGCAATACTACATGCACTAAATAAATGGCAAACTTACCTAATGGGAAGACACTTCAAGGTAAAAACTGATCATGATAGTCTTAAACACTTTTTGGAACAAAGACTATCGTCAGAAGAACAACAAAAATGGGTCACAAAGATGTTGGTTTATGACTTTGAAATAATCTACAAAAAAGGAAAGCTTAATGTTGTTGCAGATGCACTCTCAAGAAAGAATGAAGAGGTGGAAGCATTGCTTTGTGCCATTTCTATTATCCAGCCAGATTGGATAACCGAAGCAAGAGATGAATGGAAGAAGGAAAAATATGTATGGACACTCATTCAAAAGTTGCAGCAAGATCCTAGTACATCTGATACATTTAGTTGGAAAAATGATTTCTTATGGTACAAAGATCGCTTATATCTTTGTAGGAATTCCCAACTAAAACAAAATATTCTTTTGGAACTGCACACTTCTCCTTTAGGAGGACACTCAGGATTTTTAAAAACTTACCACAGGGTGAAGAAAGAATTTTTTTGGGATGGCCTTAAATTTGATATTCAAAAGTTTGTGGCGGAATGTTTGGTTTGCCAGCAGAATAAAGTGGAGACAATTAAGACCACGGGACTTCTACAACCTTTATCCATTCCAAGTCAACATTGGGAGGAGATTTCAATGGATTTTATCACAGGTTTACCTAAGTCCGAAGGAAAGAGTGTCATCATGGTGGTAGTTGATAGACTTACCAAGTATGCACACTTTGTGCATTATCTCATCCATTTAAAGCAAGTACAGTTGCTACTACATTTATGGACAGAATTCAAAAACTACATGGAAGCCCAAGGGTTATTGTGAGCGACAGAGATCCCATTTTTACTGGAAATTTTTGGACGGAGTTATTTTCTTGTTTGGGTGCTCAATTAGCTCATAGCTCATCTTATCATCCTCAATCTGATGGTCAAACTGAGATCGTAAATAAATGTTTGGAAGGATATCTTCGTTGTTTTGTATCTGATAAACAAACACAATGGATCAAGTGGTTACCTCTTGCTGAATGGTGGTATAACACTTCCTTCCATACTGCAGCAAAAATGACCCCATTTATGGCACTTTATGGATATCATCCTCCATCCATCACATCATCTTTAAGGGAAAATTCGAAGGTTCAAGCAGTGGAAGATCACATCGAGCATCAGCAAGAAGTTCTCCAACTCTTAAAGGATAACCTGAATTTGGCACAAAATCGAATGAAACAAGAGGCAGATCAACATCGCAGCGAGAGAAGTTTTGATGTAGGAGATTGGGTATTTTTACGGCTACAACCATACAAACAAATGTCCCTCAAGCAAGCTAAAAAGGATAATAAATTATCACCAAAGTACTATGGTCCTTACAAGGTGTTGCAAAAGATTGGTACTATGGCATACAAATTGGAGCTTCCTGCTTCTTCGCAAGTACATCCAGTTTTCCATGTTTCATGCTTAAAGAAGGTTATAGGTGAAAATATTCCGGTTCAAACAATATTGCCAAAACTTGATGAGGAAGGAAAAATCATATTGGAACCTGAAGTAGTCATGGAAACAAGAACTCGACAGCTACGGAATCGATCAATTTCAGAGTATCTCATCAAGTGGAAGAACTTACCCACTGAAGATTCTATATGGGAGGATGAGAATTTTATACAGAAGCACCCGGAGCTACTCAAGCGTTGAGGACAACACTTTTTTGAAGGAGAGGGGCATGTTAGGTCCCTATATCACTAGTATAGTCCCTTATTATTGTTAGTGTAACCCCCTTATTGTTATTATTGTACCCTTGTAACCCCCATTTTGTTATTATTGTGCCCATAAATTATTATTGTTAGGTCGGCTAGGATTACATTGTGGCCCACTGGGATTACATTATGGCCCCATGGACTCCTATATATAGAAAGGAGGTTTTGTAAATTGTATCATCCAAGAATTTTTCATTTATGTAATGTATTGGAGGTTTCCCCCTCGAAGTGGCTTATTTCTAAGGCGTTGATATCTTTTTTCTTCTATTTTGGAGCTGGTTACACAACATAAGGGCTATCATGGAGTGGAAAACTCCTAAGAATTTTGATGAGGTAAGATCATTCATGGGGTTAGCATGTTAATAGAGGAGGTTTAGTAGGAACTTCTGTAGGATTGCATATCCTATTACATCAATGCAGAGGTAAAGTAGAAATTTGAATGGACAAAGGAATATGCAACAATTTTAGAACAATTAAAGTAGTTTTTGACGAATGTTTCAGTGTTAAAGATTGCAGATCCAGAAAAAGAGTTTGTGGTGTGTACAAATTCTTGCAAGAGAGGACTTGGTGGATTCCTTATGCAGGAAGGACATTTAGTATGCTATGAGTCACAGAAACTGAATGAGCATGAGCAGAATTATACGACACATGATATTGAGTTGATAGTGATCATCCATGCATTAAAGATGTGGAGGCATTATATCCTTGGTAGGATGTTTTTATTGATGATTAATCATAGTGGATTGAGATACTTTTTTGACCAATTGAATCTGAATGCCAGACAAGCTAGATGGTTTGCCACGATTAGTGAGTTTGAATTTGAGATCAAGTACATCAAGGGTAAAGAGAATATGGTTGTATATGCTCTTAGCAGAAGGATACATGTGAATTATATAGTAGCTATGAGTTCTTATGGGACATACTTACAGGATCAGATCTTACAGGCAGGACAATAAGATGAAAAGTACATGGATCTGAGGCAGCTAGATGGTTTGCCATGATTAGTGAGTTTGAATTGAGATCAAGTACATCAAGGGTAAAGAGAATATGGTTGTATATGTTCTTAGTAGGAGGATACATGTGAATTATATAGCAGCTATGAGTTCTTATGGGACATACTTACGGGATCAAATATTACAGGCAGGACAATAAGATGAAAAGTACATGGATCTTAGGCACAAGTTACAATAGGGTACATGTGATCAGGATGTGGACTATCATCTTACAACAAATGGTTTGGTAAAATTTAGGGACAAGGTATATGTGCCGAATGAAAATGATCTCAAGAATACTATTTTGTGATAGTTTCATGCAAAACTATATTAGGTCACCCAAGATACCATAAGACATTAACAACATTGAAGAAGTTTCATCATTGGCCAAATCTGAAGAATGACGTGGCAAATTTTGTGGCTAGATGTTTGGATTGTCAACAGGTGAAATCATAGTGTAAGCATCCATGTGGATTAGTACAGCTGATTCTGATTCTAGAGTGGAAGTGGGAGATCATTTCCATGGATTTGATCACAGATTTTCCGAGGAAATTTAGACATCATGATTCTATTATGGTTGTGGCAGAAAGGTTTACGAAGGTATCATGCTTCATTCCAGTGAAGTCCACGTATTCAGCTAATTATGTATCACATGTATTCATCAGAAATGTGGTGAGGTTGCACGGTGTTCCGAGGAATATTGTATATGACTGGGATGCTATGTTCACTTCCAAGTTCTGGAAGGAGTTGTTTGCAGATTTAGGGACAGAGTCGGCCTTGAAAAAAACTTTTCATTCACAGAATGATGGATAGATAGAGAGGGTCAACATGATATTGGAGGACATGTTGAGGATGTATGTGATGCATCAAAAAAGCAGATGGGAGGAGTACTTTCCATTCATTGAGTTTTCTTACAATAATTGTTATCAAGAGTCATTGAGGATGAGTCCATTTGAGGCACTCTATGGTCTTGGGTGCTAGTTTTGCACTTATTTCCTACATCTGTTTCTCCCATTTTTACCTTGTGACTACAACCATTAGGACTATCTTTGCCTCTTTTTCCTTCCTTTCTATCTTAAATAGTGTTGTTTCACCTTATTTTCATTATCTTGTCATTTCATCGATTATTATGATGTATCGTGTCTTTTTTATGACTAACTGGGGATGAATGTTTGGAGAATTTCTTTGGTCTTTTACTTTCCTTCCAGATGTTATTTTTAGGACAAAATATCTAGAGCATGAGGTGTACAGGAGTAGCTGAAGGTGTGTTGTTACAGTGAGCTGTTATACAATGACACTGTTACATTGTGGTGTTGTTACAGACCCATTGACTGCTGTTACAGTTGTATTGCTGACTAGATATCATCAAGTTTTGGATGCCAAACTGTACTCTATTATTGTTACACTACAACTGTGATTTTCCACAATAGCTGTAGGAGTCATTACGTATTGTATTTTAGGGTGACATATTTTAGGCGGTTTTGATTATAATCTATATTCTTCTAGTCAGGATTTTTATTAAGAAGTGGTTGTAACTATATGTATCCTATTTTGATCAGCATGAGAATCATAAGATTCTCATGACTGATCCATCCCTTATTTTTCTGAACATGTAACCACTATATAATTCTTGACCCTTGAGGTCAAAAGGTGAGTGGACAACAATATTAATTTGGCTCTATAATTTTGGTCACATTAATACAAGTTATCACGTTGCTGCTGTTACATGCATTGTCTATTTTAGTTTCTGTTTAAGTTATTTCTCTTCCTACGCCCTGCTAGGGAGGAAGGGCCCTCCACTTTAGCAAGGACTGCAATGGTTAAGGTAGCTATACATATTTCTTATTTTCTTTATGTATCGGTGGAAGTGTTGTTGCTGTTGTTCTAGCTGTGAGTAGATCTACTTAAATTTCAATATTATTATGTTGTTACACATATGTGATTAGAGATACCAACTGGGTAATTATTGTGTGGCACGCTAGGTATAGTTAAATGAGGCCTGATTACATTCATGTATATCGTTTTTTTTCTGCATGAGTGATTCCTTCCAGCATTTAATTCAGAAATGATTTCCCTTTATTTGGATTTTCTTCTGGTTTGATGTATCGGCACAGACAATGCAACTGTCATTGAAATAAAAGACGTCCTTGAATTGATAATTTGTGTGTACCGTCTTAGTCATTTAATAGTGATTAATACAATCCAACATTTTGGCGTCGTTGCCGAGGATGGCAGTGACAATCCAATCAACCATAATTGTTTGTTTGATGATAGAGTTTTCTGAGTCTGCAACTGTTGGGCAGTAAGACGAGAGGTAAGAACCTGCGCATCACTCTAACATACCTGAGTGGACTCACCATTTATACACTAGGGAATTTAAAGGTGTAAATTTTGGGTGTTTTTTAGTGTGTCTTCAGCGACACAATTGTTGGGCAGTAAGACGAGAGGTAAGAACCTGTGCATCGCTCTAACGTACCTGAGCGGGCTCACTAATGTCTCATTGAGACACTTAGGAGTATGAATTTTCAGGTGTTTTCTTTAGTGCATCTTCAGCTATATAGTTTTTCGGCGGTAATATGAGAGGTAAGACCTGTGCATCACCATAACATACTTGGGCGGGCTCACCGCTATAGAAACTGAAGCACTTGTAGGACAAATTGATACACATAGGGTCCATGTGTGCCAATAGGACCATAGAAAAATCCACAAACACCCCCCACTCTAGCTAACCACAGGAAATATGGGTCATAAAAAGGAAAAGAAGAGTGCAGATTTGGGAAGAAAGACATTCTAGAATTGGCCTTGGAACAACTTGATCTGTTATTTATTTTTCAATATTCTGCATATTCCGAGGTCAGTTCATCTGATCAGGAAGGATTAGCCATGGGGGACAAGAACGTTAAGACAGATGGTTCTGTTACTTTTTAATTCCTAATTGTGGTGTCACGAGATGAAGCTCCTATGAAAAACATTCCTTTGTCATCCCTACTATCCTTTCAAGGGATGGTTTTTGAAGATCCTAATACCTTTCTATTCAAATTTGATGTGCTGTGTAGAGGCTATGACTACAATTCAAATGCCCAGAAGCTGAAATTATTTCCTGCTACTCTGAAAGGGGCAGAATTAATATGGTTCATGAGATTGGGTGCTGGCATGATTCGAACTTGTAACGATATGAAGGAGGCCTTTCTCTTTAAGTATGAGGATTACTGTCGAACTAGGGATTTGAAGGAAGATATCTTCAAAATTGCATAGAAGGAGGGGGAGAGCTTGGAATACTATATGGAATGATTCCGTTATAATTTACAAAGGTCTAAGTTTGGTAACTTAGCCTCGGAAATTATTAAACCAATATTCTTAAGAGGTATAAGAGATGATTGTATGGAGCATTTGAATCTGTTGGGAAAATGAGACATATCACAAGAACCGCTTGAAGAAATAATGAAGCTCTATATGCAGAGTTCAAGAGGATCGGTCAAAGAGAGAAGTTATGTTCGAGACCCTTCATTTCAGATACAAAAGTCCACAAGTGGAAGAGTAACCATAGCAGAGATCGGGAATCTATTTGAGTATTTTAAAACCAACCTCCTTAGCACTCTCTCTGCCCAGATCACTATGGTACAAGTTAAGAAAGCACAAGAAGAAGCTGAAGCAGCCTTAACGATATTCTGTCCTCGATGCAAAAAGAAACATTTATGAATAGAATGTGGACTAAATAGCATCATCTTGTGCAACATCTATGATTTGGCACATTCTATGAGTCAATGCCCTAAACTGTCCAAAATGAAAGCTATACTGCAAGAATCAAGTGAGGATGTCTAGTCTTCCTACTTCATCGGATCAAAGAGACCATGGAAGCCATGATCTATAGGTATGTCTCCAGATTTTTCCTCTTTTAATCCTTGGGGTAATGTTTATAATATTCAACAATTTCCATGGCAGTATCCTACTCCTTCCTCAACACAATTTCCTTCACCATGGAACTAGTGGCCTTCCCCTCCACCAATGTAGTATCCTCCATCACAATCTCATCCTTGGAGCCAGAATTGCAGAGGTAATAGCCAAGGTCCAACACCCCCTACACTACCAATGCAGCAACAATTAGAACTTCCTGCTCTTCAACCTCCTGCACCTCCTGTCTGACCCCAATTACCTATGAAGCCTAACCCCAATCCGAATTGTAACACAACTCAGATCATAGATGCCCTGGTTACCTTCCAGACTTATCTTATCACTCCTGTTGGGCTTAACGAGGTTCAACTTCGATCGAAAAAAGTAATCAGACCTGAACATACTCCCATTATTACCAAGGAAGAATGTGAGTTGCCTAGAAAGGATATACTCGATTCTGAGACAGCTGTTACACCTGTAACAACTAATACATCACCTATTGTTACACCTATAGAAGCCAGCTCGAGAAGGCCTGCTGTTTCTACATCAGCCAACCCAAGCAGGGCTGGTGCATCTGTGGAAGCTGACTCAGATATTAAGGTTCAAGATCCTCCATACCCTCAATGATTAACTGAACTTGAGCCAGCCTCACAAACTAAATTTGAGTTCCTCAAGGAATTACAAAATTTGTATGTGTGGATTCCACTATTACAAGCTCATAAGGAAGTGCCTATCTATGCCAAAACAGTGAGAGATTTGTGTGTCAAAATCCTGGAAGAAAACCGAAATACCCTGCTACTATCCATGTTATGGGGAAATTGTCTAAACATGATTGATTAGCCTTTGTTGACTAAATATAATGACCCAGGGAATCCTACAGTGACTTTCCATATTGATGACCAACCCATAACTAACACTTTTATTGATTTGGAGGCAGTCGTTAATGTAATGACCAAATATCTCTTTATCTCCCTAGAAATTCATGGACTTAGAACTACACCTACAGTGCTTGAATTAGTAGATAGGTCCCGTGTCAAGCTCGAGGGAATGATATAAGATATGGTGATCACTTTAGCTTATTGGAATTATCTGGCTTATTTTCTCATTTAACAAACCAAATCCAATATGGGGGGTCATCCTTTAATCTTGGGAAGACTGTGGCTAGCCACTACAAACACATTCATCGGATGTAGGTCAGAATCTATGGTGATCTCAGATGGGAAGGCCACTAAGAATCTGAGCCTTTACCCCCTAGAAAAACCGCATATGGATTTGAATAGTCCCTGGTGGGACGAATTTGAGCATGAATTTGATTTTTCCCTAGCTCTCCTCACACTTGGAAAAGAAAAATACTTTAAGGATGAAACAGAGGATGACATCATTAATGGTTTTATTAGCAATTCACTCTCTGTTGCCTCCATTAGAGATCTGAGGGAAGAAGATGATGTAGATGATGCAATTATTGAACATTTGAAAACTACTATGCATATTGCCAACAATCTTGTTGAAATTGAGCCTGGGAAATATTTAAACATCAATCCTAACTTGACTGCTTAGAAAAACAGATTGCTGATACAACTGTTACAAAAATATAAAAAATAATTTGCATGGGACTATACTAATATGAAAGGAATTCACCATGGCTTATGCACTCATTGCATTTACCTTAAATAGGACTGCAAACCAGTTAGACAACTGCAACACCGAATGAATCCCGAACTTAAGGAGATAATGAAAGAGGAATTATAAAAACTCCTTAATGCTAATTTCATCTACCCCATTTCTGACAGTCAGTGGGTGTCTTTGCTTGTCATTGTTACGAAAAATAACGACAAGTGGAGAGTCTGTGTAGACTATAGAGAGCTTAACAAGGCCACCCAAAAGGACCATTTCCCTTTACCATTCATTGACCAGGTCCTGGATACTTTCTCTAGGAAATTTTTTTTTAATTCCTGGACGGTTTCAGTGGCTATAATCAAATACATATTTCCTCGGAAGACCAAGACAAGACAACATTTACTTACCCGTGGGGTACTTTCGCATACATAGTCATTCCTTTTGGCCTCTACAATGCACCAACAACTTTTCAAAGGGCAATACTGGGTTTCTTTTCGGATCTCTTGAATGATTGTCTTGAAATTTTTATGGATGACTTTACACCCTACAAGGATGCCTTTTAAACAACATTAGTTAATTTGGAAAAAGTACTAGAATGTTGTGAACAAACTAATGTTTCTTTGAGCACGGAGAAAAGCCATATGATGATGACCGAGGGAATTGTGCTGGGACATTTCATTTCAGCGGATGGAATCAAGGTAGACCCTGCAAAAATTGAGGTAACCTCAAAAATCCAAACTCCTAGAACTCGAAAAGAGGTACGTAGTTTTTTGGGACATGCAGGGTACTACAGGAGATTTATATATATTTTTTTCAAAGATTTCATCTCCTTTGTTTTCTTTTCTCATGAAAGATGAAGAATTTGTGTGGACAGGAAAGTGTGAGAAAGCCTTTTCGAATTTTAAATAACTGTGTAACAACAACACCTGTTTTGCGAGGGCCAAACTGGAAATTTCCATTCCATATCGCCACGGATGCATCTAACATAAGTGTGGGCACTGTTTTGGGGCAATCAGAGGAAAAGAAACCTTATGCCATGTACTAAATCAGCAAGAATTTGACTCCAGCTAAACTCAACTATACAATTACTGAGAAGGAATTCCTAGCAGTAGTGCATGCTATCAATAAATTTTGGCACTACATCACCGAGTATCAAGTATTTGTACATATTGACCATGCTGCAATTCAATTTTTAATGAATAAAATTGTTACCAATGGTAGAGTTACATGATGGTTATTGTTGTAACAGGAATTTGATATCACTATTTTAGATAAACCTGGAAAATATAATGTGGTTGCTGATTTTATTTCTAGATTAACTATAGGTGATGATTGCAATCATACTGAGGATTATTTTCCAGATGAATATATTTTTTCCATATCTACTCACTCCCCATGGTATGCAGATATAGCCAACTATTTTACTACAGGAAAATTCCCACACCATTTATCTTCCAAATAAAAGAGGAAGATCATATAATAGAGTGCTACCTACTCCTGGATAGAAGGCAATCTCTATCACATCGGGCCAGACTTTCAAATTAGGCGGTGTGTTATAGAAGATGAGGTTTTTAAGATCTTGAAAGCTTGTCATGAGGAACCCTGTGGAGGGAACTTCACTGACAAAAGGACGAGATATAAAGTACTCTCAACATGGTACTACTAGCCAACCATATTCTAGGATGCCAAGAAGTTTGTGAAGGGATGTGATAGCTGCCGAAGGATGGGCTAGCCTCTGAAATCAGATGAGATGTCGTTGCAGCCTCAGATAGTGATAGAACCATTTGAGAAATGGGCCCTGGATTTTGTAGGGCCAATTAATCCTTCATCACAAAAATGATCATAAATATTGGTCTACACCGACTACGTCACAAAGTGGGTCAAAACAAAGGCACTAATTAGAGCTACAGAGCAGGCTATTTTAGACTTCATGTTTGAAGATATCTTTGTTTGCTTTGGTATACCCATGGAGATAGTGACGGACGGAGGGCCTCAGTTCACATATCATTTGATCAAGAAGCTGGTTGAGAAGTATGGAATTCATCATATGATCACTTCACTTTGTCACCCACAATAAAATGGTCAAGTAGAGAGCACGAATAAATTTATTGAGGGAATCTTAACAAAGACAATACCCAGCCACCGAAGAAATTAGGTCGAGAAACTTCCAGAGGTATTGTGGGCTTATAGAACAACATGGAGGAATACTACATGCTTCTCACCATATGAATTAGTGTATGGTAAGAATCCTTTATTCCCCAGAGAGTTCAAAAATAAAGACATTAAGAACAACATTGCAGGTCAATCTGGATTTAAGCACAATGCAAAGACAAAAATTGAACCAAGTCAATGAGTTGGAAGAGAAACAATTGGCTGCCATTCAACAAGCGGAGATCATTTAGAAGCAAAGAGCTAGATGGCATGACATGTTCATCAAGAAGAAGAAATTTCAGAGAGGATATTGGGATCTCTTGTATGATTCAAGATTCAAGGATTTCAAAGGCAAGCTCTACACCAGATGGATAGGTCCTTATGAAGTAGACACGGTCTTTGACAATGGGACTATACAATTGGTCACCATTGACAATGCCAAAACATCAATACTTGTTAATGGGCACCGTCTGAGGTTATATCATCAACCTGCTTTGAAGGAATATTTTGTTAATGTTGTTGCGGACTCTGATCTTCATGTTACAGCAGTAGGGGAATGCTCCCCTATGCAACCTGAAATTTGAAATTCCAATAAGTGCAGCAGTTGAAAACCACCCTTGTGGAAGTTGTTACACCTAAATAAAAAGAATAAAAATAATAATAAAAATATGATTTTTGAAAACCTCTTTTTGGGGTGCAGTTAGAAAATTTGTAACAATTTAAAACCACACTTGTGGCAGTTGTTACACCCAATTATTTTTCATTTTCCAAAACATCATACTTTTTTCTCGATATATTTTATAATATGATGTTACTTATTTATTTCTTTTTTGTATACTATTTTTCCTAATCATCATTTTTTCTGAAGAATAATACAAAGGTTGTCTTGGTTGTTACACATGTAACAACCGACAACCATGAATAGTGTTTCCTATTTTGTTGCATGCAACGATAATTCTGCCAGTAAAGCATGACCGCCACAATCACTGTGAGAAGAATGCTGTCAATTGAAATTCCTCCTCCACGTCGCGTCAGGTATGTCATTCAAAAGTTGAAGTCATCATTTAATAGTTTGGTGATTAATGGAAAGTAATGATATTTACATGAAGCTCATGGGCGATTGTCACCATTAAAGTAGGGGGGATATATCTCGTAATAATTGAAAGAAATCCATAGTTATGAACCGTTATTAACCCCACATGCATCCAATTAATAGCACAATAGCCAATTATGACCAAATCCAGCTGGAAAAGGAAGTTGTACTTAGAGCCCATTACTTTCCATAATGAGACATTTATGTAGGAATGTGTGAAGTACGATTCGTTAATTTGCAAATCCTATCACCTCCCATCACCTTCCTCAACTGAAGCCTTGTATCCTCATCTACAAATATTCATCTAGGATAAGCTGAATAGGGCACCGAGAGTAAATAAGAAGTGCGGCTACATTACAATTGGTTGAGCAATAAGGAGTGAATTCGGAATAACAGTAAGATGGGAGGAGCAGCAGTAAGGCATGAGCCGGATTCCATGGAGACCTTGCAGAACTGTCTGGAAGCTTACCGGGTATTTAGGGATTCCAGGTGGATTGAATATTTTAAAAAATTGGAAGGCTTTGACAAGGCCATTGCAATCAAATTCTCTTAGAATTTGAATAATCAATAGACTAGAGACAGGGGCTTGCAAATTGAGGTGACATAATAAGTGATTCCTCGAGTAACCACATTTCCAGTAGATGGATGGAGATGGTTCAATAGGAAAATTAATGACCCTTCTTTGAAGGAAGACTTTCTTGAAGGACAAGAAAGGTTGGAAAAGAAGGGAAGAGGAATCGACAGATTATCACTCCCCTAGCCATGGGCAGATGTTTCCCTGGGTTTAATCAAATAAATTACTTGCAAGGGAAGATCCACAATCATTTTTAATTATCACTTCCCTCTACTTAATCATCTTCAGCACCAACAAAATATTAACCTTCCATTCTACTTATTGGGAAACATTAAGTATATGGAAATGGCGGTGAAGACAAAAAAAAATTCAGAAGCATGTGTGACCAATCATGGACTCATTAAATTGATGGTGATGGATGCCCTAGGCCAATGGGGAAGGAGCTGGGAAGAATTTAAGTGAAGAAGGCCTAGGAAAAGCTGGAGAAAACAAGTCGCGACTTCGAAAGGAAGTCATGTAGAAGCTGAGGCCCAGACTTGGCCTGTCAAGGTCAGAATTGGAAAAGAACCCACTAACAAGCCAATTGGGGATAGGCGGACAAAACAGAGGGTGAAATTTAATTTTCCCATAGAACCATTACCCACAGTCGGAAAGCAGAAAGAAGCAGAAGGATCAAAAGAAGAATAAATAGAACCCTCCTCGTCAGGTAAGGACGAAACTCATGTTCTACTTTTAGAGCTTGAAAATTTAGGAAAGGAAAATGAACAGTTGAAACAAAGATTATATGAGGGGAAGGAAATCTTAGTATTTGTATGCACAACATGTTCTCAAGGACTAACATTAGCAGGGTATAAGGTATGTGGGGAAAACACAAGCCTAATGGAAACAGAAATAGAACTTCGGGAGGTTGTTACATAAGAACTTGCTAAAGATACTACTCTTACACAAGAACCAACAGTTAAAATAGAGCCTCCCGTAGTGATTTACCTAGAGGCCGATACACAATAATTTTTGCAGGCCACTGCTATTACAAAAGAAACAACAATGGACATAGAGGCTACTCTAGGTGAAAATGAAGGGGATGATACACAAGAACCCATTGATGAAGCTATTGTTACACAAGAACCATTAGTAGAAGTGGAGCAGACACATCCAACAGAGGCTATTACACCCATTATTGAAGTTGATATTGAATGCAGGGGAATGCCTAGTCCCGTCACAGGATGGAGTTCCAAGAAAATTTTGTTGCTTTCCGAATTGCAAAAGTGGAAACAAGAAGCAATATCCCTTTGGGAGGGGGTGATTTTGTTGAAAGAACATCAAAAGGAGATAAGTGATTTACAGAAAAAATGGGTGGAAGAAGAGCTGAAGAAAGGTTGGGAAGAATATAAGCAGAAGGAAGCCATAAATAAGCAGGAGTAACAGTTGCTGCTATTACAATAGCAGGTTTAGGATCTAACTGTGGATAAGCAAGAACTCCATGAGCTTGCCCTCAATCTGTTGGGGTTCATGCAACCTTCCCCATCCTACCCCATTTTCCTATGGGAACGCTATTTCCTGTTTCAGTTAAAAGTCGTCATGGAAAACAAGCCCTATATGTGTTCTTCCACTCACACATTTTTAGATGTCTTTCGTGCTTCTGATTTTGACGAACAAAGCCTGTTGTTTGAGTTATTATTGCACAATATCATTTGTGAGAACGTAAGTATGTAAACGATAGTGATTATATTATCCTACATGGGGGATTTGTAGCTACAAGCCTTTGTGTCATTCATGAAGAATCATATTGAGTGGAATTTTTCCACAAAATCTATGGATGCCAATGAAGAAAAGACATCATTATGGATATGGGCAGAACCAGGACAGACTGCCAAGTTAAGGTGGGAATTTAGAAGAATTATGAGCACTCCTAGGATAAGGGAAACTATTGCCACTTACAGAAGAAGGATTGTGAACTTCTGCCTTAATCAGTTCTCAGTAATGAAGAGTCGAGCCCTGACTGGGTGCTTGAAACACAAAAAATCCAGCAATGTTGAGCTACTGAAGGGGGACCCATTTTCATTTTAGAAATTTGTGGTAGTTGTTACACATGTACCAGCATATACATAGATAATACAGACCCTTCGCGCTTCCTGTCTTGGGTTGAGATTCAAGTTCCCTTTGATCTGGCTGCCAATAAAGGATTACCAGATTCATTATGAATTGAGCAAGTATGAATCAGAGTCTTGGGTACGATAGCTGATGGCTACTCAAGGGTACATGTTTGCAGATGAAGACTCAACTGATGCTTATGACCTCTCTGACCTGCACCAGAGATATTCTCATGGAAAATGAGATTTTGCATGAGAACATGCAAGTGCTTCAGCTGGGGGGAGATGTTGGGTGCTAATTTTTCACTTATTTCCTACATCTGTTTCTCCCATTTTTACCTTGTGACTACAACCATTGCGACTATCTTTGCCTCTTTTTCCTGCCTTTCTATCTTAAACAGTGTTGTTTCACCTTATTTTCATTATCTTGTCATTTCATCGATTATTATGATGTATTGTGTCTTTTTTATGACTAATTGGGGATGAATGTTTGGAGAATTTCTCTGGTATTTTTTTGTCCTTCCAGATGTTATTTTTAGCACAAAAGATCTAGAGCATGAGGCGTCACTACAAGGAAAATACCCTCTAGTGGAGGTTATAAAGGAGGTTTTTAATGTTATAAAATTGGCCGAAATTGTCAAAAAAACATATGCTACCACATCCGTTTATGGTTACGAAGGTTTTGGCAGAGCTTTTAATGGAAATTCAACACAACTAAAAAAAAAGGGCGGCTGGAGGTTATTACAGATGTTTTTTTCCTTGGTGTGCTAATCAGGCTTTAACGCACCGGTGTGTACCTGTAAACGGCGCCTCAGGGCGGTCGAAGAAGAATGCACCAGACCATTAAGGTATAAAATATCACTGGGCATAGTGTTGGTGATACAACACATGGGGGCGTTATAATTTGTCTTGGGATTTGAGCGGTGCCCATATGTCATATCAATGCGCCGGTGCGTAGACTTATAGAAACACACTGGTGCACCCTTTCACAGAAATGCACTGAGCTTTATAATTGGTATCGGTATTCGTGCGGTGCAAATATGTCATACAAATACAACGGTGCGTATAGACTCTTAAATTCCCCGGTGCGCAGTATCACACAAATGCACCGAGATTGATAATTGGTATCGGTATTTGTGCAGTGCACATAGGTCGTCTAAATGCACCAGTGCATATATACACAAAAATGCCCGGGTGCATAGTATCACAAAAATGCACAGAGATTTATAATTGGTATCTGTATTTGTGCGGTGATAATAGGTCGTAAAAGGGCACCGATGCATATATAGATATAAATGCACCGAAGCACCGTATTGCACAAACGCCTCGATATTTTTAACTAGTTTTGGTATTTGTGCGGTGCCCATAGGTCGTAAAAACGCACCGGTGCGCTTAAGAATACAATGCATTAGTATAAGAATACACACACCGGTTTTCATTTTATATTTTTTAGAAACATCGACCTGTGACAGTGCAATTCTTGTGATTGTTTTAAATTCATTATTCATCTAAAGTCGACACATATTATAACAATATTCATATTAATTAAATTTTTATTAATGCATTTGAATGTGATGTTTGGATTAATTTGTTATATCATACCATAATTATTGTGGTTTTTTAAGATTCATTATTCATCAAAAGTCGACACATATATATCTTATAACAATATTCATATGAATTAAAATTTTATTAGTGCATTTGAGAATGACAATGGAGAACGCAGTAGCGACAATAAAGAGTGAAATAGAATAAATTAAAACATTTTTTTTATTTTATATATATATATATATATATATATATATATATATATATATAAGACATTCTTTGTCATACAAAATCGGACACTTATTGGTATCCCTTTATCTTTCAATTGGGACACTATGTCCATTACATTAAAGAAAATGTTTGATTTCACAGACATTTTCAAAAAATACAATGCCTTGCTTTGATATCCAAACATAGTGATCATCATTTTTCGCTTGAACTGTTGTCACTGCTAGAGCTACTTCCATGACGGGTTATTTTCAGGAATGTTTTGTTCACGGTGTTAATTGTTTTCTTCTTCTTCACCTTCCATCTACAAACATAAAAATACACTGTAATGAGTGTATATACATTGGCGAGAATAATGAAAATTGCAATATTAAATAATATACATCAATGTAAATTGAAAAGAAATGACGTACCAATGCAACAATTGACTTATAAACTATACAAATTCTTTCAAAACCATGTAACATGCTATCTTTCAAGATTTGATCTGTTGGCGCAGTGCCATACTTTGTTTCCTGCAAGTTTTATACCCCATAAAAAATCATATATTTAATATAAAAGATTTATTTTTTCTATTAATTATAGACGGAGCTAAGTAAAACAAGATTGATAGATGCTTACAAATTCCAAGATTAAGTTATAATATGCCAACATATACTCACAACCCATATTTAACACAATTTAAATCAATTCCTCTGATGGTTCTTCTTTGTATGTTAGCACTTGTTTGAAGACATTCAAAGATTATTTTTGTAAAAAAAATTAAAAAATACAAAAATGAAATCTAGTTAAGTTGTTATAAGGAAGTACCAATTACTCACAAACTTAGACATCAATCCTTTTCTTCCTTGTCATCCTGTTTTATGTGCTGAATGGGTTCTATTTTCTTTTTTTTCTACAAGAAAATACTTGAAAATTAATATTTAATGCTAAATTGTTTATTTATTGTACCTAATGATTGAAAACTTCAATGAATACATATTACATTTGAAGCACGTTGTTGTTGAGATGGCTCCTCCCGCAATGCAATTTTCTCCATTTCTTTGACCATCTCCTTGTACACATTTTTGGACATTCCTACTGGCATATTTATGATATCAACTCGTTCATCTTTTGAGATTTTCATAATCTTCCTAAAAATGTAACATGATAATAAACTATTTAATTTTTATATTGATATATGAAAAGTAAGTATAACAAAAGTGATATTATAAAGCCCCAAGGGTTAGCTCAATTGGTTGAGTCCCCGCTTGGAAGTACTCCTAGATTGAGAAGTCACAGGATCAAATCTCCTAGACGCCCGTGGGGTTAGGCCTCAGTGTTAAGCCGACAGTAGATCCCTTTGGGAGGATTTACTGCGATTCATTAAGACCGTGGATGTAGCTAGTACATGTGTGTGGGCACATAGGAATGTGAACCACTATGAAAAAAAAAAGTGATATTTATAAATAATTCTAGACAAACATCTAAAAGAATATTACTTTTTCATTCCTTTTTTTTTGTACTTTTTTTCTTTTAAAAGTCTGACGTGTCTTATTGACCAATTCTCTGGAAAATCTTCCTGTAGTTTAGATAAAATTTGGTTCTTGGAATCATTGGATTGGTTTTTGTATTTTAAGTAACATCTATACATTCGTTCTACTAGATCCCTCAAACTTTTGTAAAAGTTTTTCCCCCTTTTGTTAACCTCCAGCACCACTCTAGATGAGCTAAGGAGCAATTCATTTTCATTTGCATGTTCTATTTTTTTCTTTTCTTAGAACAACATTCATTTTTTGAGTTATTGGTCCCTGTAGAACATTAAATAGATGTGAATTAATAGATTTTTTCACACATGTTATCTAATAATTTTAATTATATTATTAATGAAAACTAAAAAAAGAAACTCATATTGGATCGATAGTATTTTTTTCATTCACATGATTCATCCTTTTGCAATTTTTCCATCAAGCTTTTACGCTCTTTTGGTTCTAGATCAGAAATAACCTTATCGAGCTTCATCATTTTGTGGCTCTGCATGATACACAATAAACAATACATATTAGTTAAACTTACATATAGTTCAAAAATAATATTTTTTGTAAAAAATTTACAAAGAACTTGCCTTTTTTTCTTTTCTTGATGTGTTATCAGTATTTTTGTTACTTGATCTCTTGTTAGTCATTTCTTTATCAATCTCAAACCTATACCATATCATTCATTAATATATTTATAAATAAATTGTCAAATTTTCAAATTAAAAAAAAATCTCAAGACATCGGTGCGCCATTCATGGTGTACACACTGACACCGGTGCATGGTTGTCTTCCAAACGCACTGCACAAATAGTATAATAGACCATACGATGCTCTATGTCAACAATGAGCACTGGTTAACCATGATAAAATAATAAAAATAGTCGAGTGTTAATTTTCGTAGCATAAACCGGTGCTATATTTTACATATGGCGCACCGATAAAAAAAATTGTTTATTAATTTTTTATCACATTACTTATGCGGTGCGCTTGGACAATACAGAGCACCGGTGCGCTATTTTACGCAAGGTGCACCGATAAAAAAATTTGTTTTTTTTTTAATTCATGCAAGGGCCCACATGTATTGGGATCCGACTATGCTAATCGTCCCGTCGGTTAGATGTCTTAGGTCTATATTTAGCAATAAAAACCCTATAAATCTAAATTTAAAAGCCCTAATTCTGAAATCACAGAAAGAGGGAGAAGAAAGGGCAGAAACAAAAAGAATGTCAGGTTTGTATTTTTCTGAAAGTTTTTTTTTTTTTTTCAAAATAGTACGTTCGCAGTGCGCCATAATGAAATAGCACACCGGCTGCATATTTTAAAAATGTTACACTAACAAAATTTGCTGATCAGTACCTGCACAGTGCGCAGGGATAATAGAGTGCACTGGTTTTCTCAGGTACACAGGGCGCATAATTTTTTTTTTTTTAATTTACGCAAGGGTCGACATGGATTGGGATCTGACTATGCAGGTCCTCCCATGGGTTGGATGTCTTAGACTTATAATTAGCAATACAAACCCTATAAATATAAATTGAAAAACCCTAATTCTGAAATCACAGAAAGAGAGAGAAGAAAGGGCAGAAAAAAAATAAAAATAAATAAATAAATAAAATTAGGGTTTGTTTCTAAAATGGTTTTTGGGTAAAACAACACGTTTGCGGTGCACCATAATGAAATAGGGCACCAATGTCTTATGTTACATATGGCACACTGATAAAAACATATTTTTATTTTTATTTTTTACCATTGTACTTTTGCAGTGCGCTGGTGTAATAGAGCGCACCAGTGCGCTATGTTAAGCCGGGCGCACCGACGAAAAAAAATCTTTTTTTTTTAGATTGATGCAAGGGCCAACATGGATTGGGATCTGACTATGCAAGTCGTGCCGTGGGTTGGATGTCTTATGACTATACAAACCATATAAATCTAAATTGAAAATCCCTAATTCAGAAAAAAAAAGAATCTAGGGTTTTGTTTCTAAAAATGGATTTCTTTTTTTATTTTGTTTCTGAAAACTACATAAAAGGTTAAAAAAACTACAGAAAAAAGTAAAAAAAACAATAAACTTTGATTTTGTTATTTTACGTCATAAAAAAACTACAGAAAAAGTAAAAAAAAACAATAGACTTTGATTTTTTCTTTTACTGCAGAAAAAAATACAAAAAAACAATAAACTTTACTCACATCATTTGAAATTCTATGGTACAAGGTTTGAATCACTAGAGGTTTGGAATTCTGATTGTCTGAATACTTATGTTTGAACGTATTTCCCTGCTCCACAATGCTCTCATGCTCTGTTTTCTCCAGGTATGTATCCTGCAAATCTCTGCCTGAATTTTTTTGCAAAAATAGTGAAATAATGAAACATGTTTAGTATTTAAAGAAATGTTTTATGAAATTATATTTTCAAAAATATTTTGCCGCCCATTTTTCAATTTACCGCTTTTTTTTTCACTTAAAGAAAACAGGGTTGCGCTTTTCTTATTTGCGGTTATTCGTTTACCTGTGCGTCCTTTAATCGAAATGCACCGGGGTGTCGGGTTATAAGACGACACCAGTGTGCAATATCAAAAATGCACCGGTGCGATTATATGTACAAATTACATTTAGGTTTGTGCACCAAAATTTATTATTGTTTTTCTCAAATGCAGGGAGAAAATATCATATATTATATGGAATGGAGAATTCTTCAAAATCTAGCTCGTTCCATAATATTTCTCAAAGTCCATCGCAGAGTTCTCCCTATCCATCTGGAGATGTAATATTTACTTCAGATTCGTTTTATTTTTTCACTATCTAATTGAATTTATGTTTTTTATCCATGCAGTCAATCATGCAAAACTTAATTAAATTTATAATGTATACAAATTTGCAGGTTCATGCAGATTTAGCATCGAGTTCAGATGCACAAAATATTCAAACTGCTCCAAAACGTCGGAAGTTCTTATCAGGGGCTGCATACCGCAAGGCGCATTTGGTAGATGAAAATGGATAGCCGCTTCACCCTGTTAATTGTAACAATATTGCATCTTCTAGCCACAATCCTGGGACAATGATGGTAATTATAATTATAATTTTTTGGTATATATATTGATTAATACGTAATTATTTCAACGTCAAACCAATTTATAATCATGCAATATTGTCAACGTGGTTACTAATTGATATCATATATTTTGTACTAATCATGTTCAATTTTTTTTTTTAAGTATTAGGATTCTAGTGATGATGAATGACATACCTACCATCTTCCGTTGCACCCCGTGAAAATGTCAAATCGAGAGAAGACTGAATTAAGAGAAAAAAACAGAGAGGAACGATACCAAGAATGGTTGAATCAGCCACCGATTCAATTCCCGCTACGTCCAGATTCACCAATTAGGAATGACTACATCAATAGTAGTTCTTCACAAGCTGGAAATGGAGGCAATCAAATATAGGTTGGTATGGATGGTTACTTAAGGGACGACTGCCGTGGAGACAATGTTGTTATATGCATTCTAAAATGATTATCAACTAGGGGATGATGCTCATGTCGTTGACACCTTTTTCGAAAGCCTTAAATTTGCTTCCACCACCCCTCTCTTTGGACCTTGCGGTCAGTCAAATTATACCCAATTGGGGACAACGATGTTACTGTACAACTTGAAAGCAAATTTTGGCTTGTCGAATGCATGTTTCTCAAAACTTTTGAGGTAAGCTACCATAAAGTACTCGCCTTATATAAATTTCAAATATAATCAGTACACTACAATGAACATTACAAATAGTAAATTTTATGAACGTTAATAATTATATTGACATTAATGTACATTTATTAATATATTTTTCCATGATCACCAACTACATGCTATTCAAAGATAAGGTTCTTCCGAGTGATAATGTCTTGCTCGGTAGCTGCGAAGAGGCAAAGAATTATTGAAAATATTGGGTGTTGAGTACATATCATATCATGCATGTCCAAATGATTATATTCTATATAGAGGAGAATATGTAGACAAAGAGATGTATCTGAAATATGGGCATGACTGGTATGATAAATAAAAAAATAAGGGTAAATCACGTACTGGTCCTCCTTTTAAGATATTGAGGCACATGCCTATAATCCCAAGGATTCAAAGGCTCTTTTGTTGCAAATAATTAGCTATGTTGCAGGGATGTCATGCCTCACACAGAAGTGAGTTGGGAGTTATGAAAATCCCAACTGATTCAATAGCCATGAAGCATATAGAGGATACATGGACCAAAAAATTCAAGGATGCAGTACGAAGCCTACGACTCGACATAGCCATGGATGGTGTCAACCCATATTCCCTCCATAACACCAACTATTATGTTTGGCCTGTAGTAGTGATCAATAAAAATATCCCCCCATGGTTGTCTGTGAAGAATGAACATCTTATGTTGGCTCTCATAGTCCCTAGTAGAAGACAAGTGAAGAATATGGATGTCTACTTACAACCACTGGTATATGAATTGAAGGAATTATGGGATGGGATAAATGTATACGATGTATCAAGACCCATCGCAGTAGAGAGGAGTTTTATGTTGTATGGCATATGTGCTTACACAACACATGATTATCCAGGCTTAGGAGTTTGCTCTGGTAAATTACATGTTTAATTTATTGATTTGTTTATATATGTAACAATATTATTTCACATATTAGTTATTTAATTCGTTGTAATATTTGTTCTGATCTAGTTCATGATATTCTTTAACATACCATGCATATTAATTAATGTATACAAATATAATCTCGCAGGTATTGTAACAAAAGGGTATTTTGGATGTAAATTTTGTGGACCTTCTCTAAAAGCTAGATGGTCCAAAGACCTACGAAATCCAGTGTATGATTGCTCCAGGGTATTCCTACCAGAAGAACACCCTTACAGAAGAGTACCATCCACTTTCAATGGTAAATGAGAGAGAACCCAAAGGCCTCCAATAATGACACCAGCTGAATGGCTTAGAGCATATGAGAGAGAGAAGGAGAAGGAGTTCATAGAAATGTTTGATTCAAATGGGGAGCCTATGTTTGATGATCTTGATTTCTTCGACACCTATGTTGAGAAATTTCCCATTGGAATGAAAAATAAATTTATCTCTTATGACCTCCCATATTGGGAGCATCTTAAAGATTGCCAACTTATTAGATCCCATGCATATATTTAAAAATGTTTCATCTTCTTTATGGAGGCACATATCATCGAAACAGAGTGACACATTGGCTGTTAGGAAGGATCTTATTACTTCAAAAACTAAAAGGAAACATTGGCCAACACGATTAGAAAGTATGGGATCAGAGGCAGGCACTGGTCCCTCTAATTCATGGTTTTACAAAGAAGGTGATGTCCCATGGATTTAAAAAAAAAAGATGATATATTTTTGGCAAAGGAAGTTATAAAGGATGTGAGGGTGCCAACTTCATATGGGTCTTCACTACGACGTTGCTTCACCATGGATGACCATTTTTCGGGGTTGAAATCGCATGACCATTTGAATCTTCTAAGAGTACGTATAATGTCAAAAGCATGATTTTATTATTTTTTATATTCATAAAACATAACTAATTTTGTATATTATTTCACGTGTTTGTAACTTTGCAGTTTCATTATCCTTTTTTCGTGTGTGGGTGTGTGAAACATGAATTCCCTCAAGACCTAGGATGTGCCATATCTAAATTATCTGCATTTGTACGTCCGATCACGTCAAAGGAGATTCATGTGGCTAGAATTCCACGATGGCGTCAAGAGATATTTGAGATTGTTTGGATGTTTGTGAAGGAACTGTCAACGAGTTTCATGGACTTACAGGTTCATATTCTATTCCACCTGGTAGATGAGGTTGAATTAGTTGGGGTTGTTTCTTGTTGTTGGATGTTCTTCGTAGAGAGGTACATGAAGAAATTGAAAGGTTTTGTTCGACAAAGGGAAAAACCGGAGGGGTCTATGGCAGAGGGGTACATATCGTATGAGTCTTTCTATTATGCGAGTGAGTACATCAAGCAGATCAACAACATACCACGTTCGGTGATTTGGGACGATGAAATGGATGAAGACAAAAGTTAACTAGAGTTGCTCCAAATGAGTGGAAAAAAGCGCTTGATAAAGAGTAAGCGACTTATAATTTTTCAAATTTACAAAAAGTAATTAATATTCATGTTGAAATTTGATATAATGTATATTTTGATCTCTAAGTCCTATATAATGCTGGTTTTATTTCATCAACAAATGCAGAAAGTGAAGCAATCAATAAATTCATTCTTTACAATTCTGAAGTGACACAACTGTGGGTCGCATTGTACGAACAAAACAGGATGAAATGGGATAGTAACAGGAAAGAATTCAGATGGTTGAATGGTAGAAGTGTGCCTTATCCCGATCATTTAAAATAAAATATGCCAAAAATATGCCCCAACAGTCGGGTTGCTGACCAAGTCGGAGAGAAATACGGTGCTAGCGGTCATTACCCACGTGCTGAAGAGGATGTGCTAAAAGTAGGGATTGGGTGCAGCAATAATATTCCTTTTAATTTATATGTAAATTTGAAACTTATATTAATACATCTACATTTCATATTTTAATTGTTTGATTATTATTTATAAGACACATGACACTATGATTTTTTTAAACTTTTGTATAATAGGTGCATTTGTTCCCATCTATGTGGGCATATGGACACCATTTTCGCATAGAAAATGCCGATGCTGGAAACATCACACAAGACTGTCGAGTGGAAGTTGAGTTCGATCAATCTAGTCGATCTAGCCACTGTGATCAAAACCTAGTATGAGGGATGTTAGGTTACGTCAGAAAGATACAACAGATCATTGAAGTGGATTTTTCTTCTTTCCAATGTGTTATTTTTAGGTGCAAGTGGTGGGACAGTTTTGATCGGAATAATGTAAAGGAAGATCGCGATAGTAGGCTGATATGTATCAACTCTAAAAAGATGTGGTATGAAGCTAAGGAGCCCTATGTTTTCCCTAAACACTACAACCACATGTCTTTTTACCCAGATGTGTTGGATAGGGATTGGTGGTTTGTATTGACATATGACCCTAGATCAAAACATATTTTTGAGAACAATAGTGTTATCATGCCATGCGAGCTAGAAGATAATGAGGGTGATCATGAGAACCAAGAGTGATATGGTACATGTATTATTTCATCAATATTTATACTTTTTAATATGGGTTTTTCGAAATATTAATATAATATGTATTTTGAATTAATTGGTAATTTGCATTGTGTTAATGTTAAAATCAATAATTCACTTGATAATTTGCATTAATTATGTTGATCTAAAAAACAATGGCGTACTATATAAATTAATTCTTTTTTTTTGTATCTAAGATCATAATAAAATAATGATAATTCTAAAGTACATGAATTTATTCGCATTACTTTCTAAACTTTATTATGTTACAATAAATCATATTATTCTAGATTTATTATTTTACAATTATTTAAAATTTACAAATTTAAAATTTTTAATAAATTCATTTCACATTAATACAATTAAAATTTTACAAATATTTTACATACAATTAGAATTAGAATTAGAATTAGAATTTTACAATTTCATGTACAATTACAATTACAATTTTACAATTTCACGTACAATTACAATTACAATTTTACAATTTTACATATATACAATTACAATTTTACAAATTAAAAAATTACAAAAAACCATTGTACAAACATCTAATTTGACTAAAACACACATTCTGCAAAATCGCTAATTGCATCATCGTGATCATGATCATCTAGCAAAACACAATTAACATTATATATTAACATCATCACAACACAAACATCAAATATACATCTCATATCAAATAAATCATGCTATCACATACACATCTATATGTAAGTTGCACATTAAATGAACATATCTAACATGACCTAACAACATACACATCATGATGATCACCAACATGTAAATTAAGTACAACTGCAACATGAACATAAAATACATGGAATATATATATATATATATATATATATATATATATATATATATATATATATATATATATATATATATATATATATATATATATAACTGAATAATGTTAGAAATATACAACTGTAATATACATGTCATGGATCAACTGGTGGTAGTACAACATCAATATCAGTACTAGTGGCCGATGGTCCAGCCTCATCTCCATGATCATGAGTCTTGCTAGATGATTGTATGCTGCACCTTGTAGACTGTCCATCACATGCTGCAGCTCGATCGTAACGTGCAACAGTCCTCATCAATCACGTAAAATCTGTCGTAACTCCTACGACATGCCGCATCAGGCTGTACATGTCACGCGACATTCCTCTCCACATCTGTAATAGCCTATCATTGGCCTATATATCTCTGTAATGAGCAGGCCTGATGCCCACCTCAACAATCAATGAAATGAGTTGGTCGGCCAACTCCATCTTGTATCTAGCATGATCACCAAGTCGACCACACACCAGCACACCAGCAAGAGCAGGTCTCTGATCTGCACCGGCCTCCTGATGATCATCCTCGGCATCTGGCATGCCCTCATCGTGATCATCAGGATCCACACGTGGATCAGGTGGTGGTGGTGGCATCTCCTCTCCATCAAAAGAGCTAATGTTTACAAAATATATACAAGTACACAATAAAAATTAGAAAATTTCATTACACAATTTAATAATTTTTTTTTAAAGAACATGTTAGAATAAATTTAAATAAAATAGTAACATTACCTATATCATCTAGTGGCTCATCAGTTGTGAAGAGGATGTTGGCACACCCTCGCCAATCCAACCTCGCATAAGGACAAGGGACCATAATGAAGGGATTTTTCATCAACACTGGGTAGCAACTCCAGTGCATCATCTGATATCCTCGCTGGAAAAAGACTTTGATCCCTCTTGGGAATCAAATGCCCCCACATGTGCATACGTGCCTCAGTAATCGGCCTACGAGGCTGCCGAAGAAAACTAGGTCTCGTCTCTGGAAAGCTCTCAAAAAATATACAAAAAAGCTCTGAAGTAAAAGGGAAGTTGACCCTCCCTTGTGCATGAGCACGACATCTATCTAATGTTATACAGAACTGTCGCAAAAAAATGGCAGACCACCTGACAAGTCATGGCTATTGTAGTAAAGAATCGAAATAATATAAAAGCAAGAAACTAATGCGTTTTCCGTCACTGGTGTTGTGCGAAATGGTCGAAATGATAAGTGAGAGACAGTGGACCTCCTCAATACCAAACACACCAATACGTAACTTCCTTCCAGCGACCTAAAAATCTGCAAGAGATACTAAATGTGCTCCAATGTATCTCTGGGAGTAAACTAACTGACTCCCTGTCACACAGCCAACTGAAACCTCGGGGAACGAGGGAAAATCCACCCCTCTCCTCGATAGCCCTGTAATAAAATATACATCCTCCTCAGTGGGCGTGTACCATTGGTTGATACGAACCCAGAAAGCCTGTCGGTGGGCATCCCACCTTCGGATAAGATGTATCAAAAACAAACTATGGGACTTTAGGGAAGTAGCCTCCTCATAGAACTTGAGGAGGCCTACCTCCCTTAGGAGCCCCTGTGTCGCTGTTATATTAGGGCAAGGGTACGCATCTCTCTCCCTCTCTCTTGCCTCCCACAGGTGAACCATGTTATACTGTTCCACCTATTGTTGTTGTACCTGCCCCTCTTCTCTCCTTTCACGTCTCTGAGTGATTGACATATTAAACACAATTTTTTATTAAATGACACATGTATTATGAAATATATGTATATAAATATTTTCTAAAAAATAAATAAAACAACAGTCGGTGCGCCAAAAACACAGTCACGCACCGGTCCCGGTGCGTCTTTCAACAGAGCGCATGGGATACGGTGCCCCTAATGATATTTAGCGAACTAGGGGCGGTGCTCCAGAAAATGCTTTTAGCGCACCGTTCACTACGTCTGGTGTCAGGAGAGTAGTGTGCGGACTACACTATATGCCCCGGGGCATATATCTATGTCAACGCACTGCCATCTAGCCACCGTACATAGTCATCGGTGCGGTATTGTAAAAGGCTGCACCGCTGATGCAGGCCAAATACGGTAATCCATGCGCTAACAAAAATAGCCGTCTCGGGGTGCTTATATCGGTCAATGCACCATATCACCACTATTCAACTGGGTCAATGGTGCGGCCAGGTAACCGATCGCACTGCTCTTTATAAGGAAAGTTAAAATAACACGATGCGCCTTTGGTATCGCCCCGAAACCAGTGCGGATACCCTTAGCACCGGTTTACCAGGTCAAACCGTTGACAATGTTGAATTGTGGTATGCGGATATGTCCGTTAACGCACCGTGTTGCCGCGATACCACATTGTCAATGGTACGACCTGGTAAACGACTACACCGCAGTTTTTAATTTTTTTTTAAATAACACGGTGTGCCTGATGGTACTGCCCCAGAACCGGTGCGGATACTGTTAGCACCGGTTGCGGTGCGGCCTGTAAATTTGCAATAAGCATCGCTAAACGGTGTGAGCCGAATGGCTCGAGTGCATCACGCAGCAATTTTTTTTTTTTTAATGGTTAATTTTAAGGTTTTTTGAAATTCTAATCTGCTAAAAGGTTTAATTATGGAAAAACAATATAAATACCTGTACATTTACCTATAAAGGAGGCATATTGGCTGTAGAATTTGCAAAAGAAAATTTGTCCACTGTTTTATAAAATTCAAGCTGGAGATTGGTGGCAATGCACAATAGCAGTGCGTGTAATAAGTGCAATGGGAGCACTGATTTCAGGGCAGCTAAAATAAGGATAACTTGCACCGGTTCTTGAGAGCTCTGTAGCACTGAAAAAAATGAAAAATGCGGTTTTTTGGCCGTAATTTATTTTTTACTCAACCCTCTTCCGGTGCGCAGGGTTTTTATTTGCATACCGGTGCGTTTACTATATGTTGCCCCTGGCCGTTTCTGTTTTCGCGCTCTTTTATGAAGCACCGGAGAGGCATATATGTAATGCACCAGTGCTCTACAGTGATATGATGCACTAAGAACGGTGTCCAGTGAGCCAATGATTTGTGCGGTTTTTTGGCCGCAATTTTTTTTTTTTTATTTAACCCTTTTCCGATGCACGACGTTGATGGGGATCACAGTGCGTTTCCGTCATTCTGCCCTAGGCGATTTCTATTCTTTTTTATGAGGCACCGAGGCTGACATGTTGACACGTACCATTGTTTTTCTGTAATTAAACACACTAGTGCGGTGTGTACGGAGCGCACAGTTTCTGGTGTGCCAATGTTTTGTGCGGTTTTTTTACCGTAATTTTTTTTATTTAACCATTTGCCGGTGTGCCGGGTTTATGGGCACCCCAGTGCGGTTGATTTATTCCACACCAGGTGGTATCTGTTTTCGCGCACATTTTCAGAAGCACCGATGCGGTAGAGATATAAGGAACTAGTGCTATACAAGAATATGATGCATGGGGCGGGTGTGTTAGGAGTGCACGGTTCCCGGTGTGCCTATGTTTTGTGTAGTTTTTTGGCCATAATTTTTTATTTATTTAACCCTGTGCTGGTGTGCGTGGATTTCAGGGCAGCCCAGAGCGTTTCCGAACTAGTGCATTTAAGGGCGACCCAAGCGGTTTCATTTTTCATGCGTTTTTTATGAGGCACCAGTGCGCAAGTTATGTGAACTATTGGTGCTTTATGGAAATACAACGCACCGGGCGGGTGTGTACGGAGCGCACGGTGTTTGGTGTGCCAATTTTTTAACCGCACTAGTGCTTTCTCATGTTCAACACATCGGTGCGTTTTACGATGATAAGAGCACTGGACGAAATACATCCGCAAAAACCTCTGCCTGCCAACCTCCTCTAGGAACTTCCACTAGAAACAGATTTCTGGGGTATTTTTATAAGGGGTTCCTTAAAAGCATCTGCTAGAGGGTCTTTTCCTTGTAGTGCGTACAAGAGCATTTGAAGGTGTGTTGTTACAGTGAGCTATTACACAACGGTATTGTTACATTGTGGTGTTGTTACAGACCCGCTGACTATTGTTACAGCTGTACTGGTGACAGGATATCATCAAATTCTGGATGTTGACCTGTCCTCTATTGCTGTTACGCTACAACTGTGATTTTCCACAACAATTGTATGAGTCATTACGTATTGTATTTTAGGATGACAACTTTTAGGCGGTTTTGATTGTAATCTATATTCTTCCAGTCAGAATTTTTATTAAGAAGTGGTTGTAACTATATATATCCTATTTTGATCAGCATGAGAATCATAAGATTCTCATGACTGATCCATCCCTCGTTTTTATGAATATGTAACCACTATATAATTCTCGACCCTTGAGGTCAAAAGGTTAGCGTAGAACATTATTACTTTGGCTCTGTAATTTTGGTCACATTAATACAAGCTATCATGTTGGTGTTGTTACATGCATTGTCTGGTTTAGTTTTCGTTAAAGTTATTTCTCTTCTTGCACCCTACTAGGGAGGAAGGGCCCTCCTCTTTAGCAAGGACTACAGCGGTTAAGGTAGTTGTACATATTTATTATTTTCTTTATGTATCGGTGGAAGTGTTGTTGCTGTTGTTCCAGCTGTGAGTAGATCTGATTCAATTTCAATATTATTATGCTCTTACACATATGTGATTAGAGATACCAGCTCGATAATTATTATGTGGCACGCTAGGTACATTTAATTGAGGTATGATTACATTCCTGTAGATCATTTTATTTCTGCATGAGTGATTCCTTCCATCATTTAATTCAACAATGATTTCCTTTTATTTGGATTTTCTTCTGGTTTGATGTATCGGCACAGACAGTGCAACTGTCATTGAAATAAAAGACGTCCTTGGATTGATAATTTATGTGTACCATCTTAGTCATTTAACAGTGATTAATACAATCCAACATATGGGCAGAATTGTAATACTCCCATCAGTTGGAGTGATCCAATGAATAAGGTGTTGATAGGACCAAATATTTTGGCAGAAATGGAACATGAAATGCAGGTAATCAAGAAGAATCTAAAGGAAGCACAGGGAAAACATAAAACTTATGAAAATATAAACATGATGTCTTAGGATTTTCAGGTTAGGGAACATGTGCCAAGATGGCACCTGAGTATTGTGGAACTTTGAATATTCTTGAAAGGATTGGACCAGTAGCTTATCAACTTACACTACTTACGACAGTGAAAATCCATGATGTTTTCCATGTGTCATTTGAATATAAATAAATAAAAAATTCACATCACATTTAAGTAAATAATAATAACAACAACAACAACAACAACAACAATAAAATTCCCCAATCAAAATTTCAAAATATGTGTCATTGAAGGAGGGGGGGTTGTTAGAAAATTATATATTATGGAGCAATGCAACACATAAAATATGCGGAAAATACAAGCACATTAAACACATAAAACCAGAGAGACATATATATACGTGGTTCACCCAGTTTGGGCTACGTCCAACCCGAACAACCAGTCCTTGCTTTCTATTATCCAGAAAAATGAAGAGACAAAACCTACAACAGATCCGCTGTAATATCCTTTGTTCTCTCTCACAGTCTCCCTATCTATTTCCCACTCAAAGAATACACATATAATACACAGTCGCAATACAATACCCTCATACAAAGAGAGGGGTTTCCTTCTAGGGCAAAAAACCCTAAACGAAACATAAATTCTACCGTCAGATGGTCCGCCTAATGAACGACCAAGATTGACTAGAAATTACTATACTTTTACAAGGCAATTTTACATCTGTTTTTAGCTTCAAGGGTGTTGCCCCCGAAACCCCCGCCGAGGGACCGCTGGCCCCTAGACCCCCTAGTCGGGGGGACAGTCCCCCCGAACCACGCAGGGGGGGGGGGGGGACAAGTCCCCCCTGCACCCCGCCGCTACAAGGGTGTACAATTTTCCTGGGGTATACATCCAGCTAAAACAAGGATCTCTAAATTAGGATGAAAATCAGGCTCCACACCCAACAAGAGTGAGCCACCTTGTCATCTCCCATTGCATTTAAGAATGGGGGATGACATGGATTTCCCACCCCATACAGCCGCACATGTTAACCATCATACATCCCTTCGAATTAAGATGAAAACTTTCATTCGATCTGGGAGCTCTCGTATTTTTTTTGTGGCTCTATGTTCTTTTACAGCCATTGTGACATTCTCCTGCCATAGATGGGATATGTTTCCCATGACACTAGCTTTGTGGAAACCTTATCCATATGTCGCAAATTTGTGTTTTTCTACAATACATATGGCATGCTCTCGTTGTACGTGGGATATCTCTCCCTTATTGTTGGCTATCTGACAACTCAATTTCACGAAGGTCTTGGATCCCTAGAAGTTGGCCTTCATTACAAGCACTTGGTGTTGATCCTAAGAGTGTGGACCAGGGCTATAATGACTGAGGAAGTGACTTTTAGGATGTTGGAAGCAATGAAAATGGGGGACATAGAAAAAACAGGAAGTGGGTGGTAAGGATTCAAACTTCATCTGTAACATTTCCATGCCCAATGGGAAAACAATTGTGGGCTAACTTTTTCTATGTCCAATATTTACATCTTTTTTAGTTTGTTAGCCTTTGCATGGTGGACTCTGATTCATGGTCTATAAGGTGTCTGGGTGGCATGTACTTTCATCGGTGTTCCCGATATTTTATGAATGTTGGACATTGCACGAAGATTTTCTTTGTTTGTTCATCTTATGTCACAAATTTCTAACATAATTTCTAGACCTTTCTGGTAGCTAAATTCTAAATCTCTATTAATATTTTCATAGATCATATTAACTTGTTTCATTAGTTTTCCCTTATACCGGGGAATGTATTTAATTAGATATCTCTTATCTCTAAGTACCATGCCTCGCCAGTGAATGTGATGTCACAGGGGGTCTGAAGGCTGAGGCCCTCAGGGCCGGTCTTAGGCCAAAATCTTAGGATAAGAATGTTGTGGCCATATTCCATTCCTCCACCCCTCTATCATTCCAAGATGAAATTTTCCAGTTAAAATCCTTAACTACAAATGACTGTGAACTTTGAAGTATAGTATGATTCTGAAATCCAAGACGAAGTAGAAAATTAGGCTCCTAACCCTAGTCATACCATGGGATGACAGATCTAATATCTGAATTCCATTGCCCTCCATTGGAAAATGAAGATGTTCTAGTGTAGGGTCTTGAAGGAAAATCACAAGGAACACAGTGACATAATATCTTGTCTTAATGAATTTCAACGAGTCCCATAACACCAATGCTCTTGTCTTGTCAGCCTGGATGCTCATTTGGCCCACATAGAGGGCCATCCATAGTGTAGCCTCAAGCCTCTAGCTCCAGCAGGCAGAAGCACCCAAGATCTGGTGCCAATTACTTCATTGAATGATTGTTGCTTCTTCCACCTTCTTAGCATATGTTTTTTTTAATTTTAGTAGAATAGTTTATTTCAACAACTATGTAGCTAGTAGTAAATCGTATTTAAATTTTGGTATATCTAGACTAGGGCATGTCAGCAACTTACACTCAAGTCAGTTTACTCTAGGAATAATTTGATGGATATAAAGTATATCATTGTTAGGAATTCCTGTTTCCCTTGTGGCTGATTGTGACATGGCTCATTTAAACAATGATATTTGATTTTTTATGATGATAATTTGAGACAATAGAAATCTTAATCAGCAAAAAAAAGTAATAAAACAAAATAAGGTGGCGGGGCGATGTCTGACATCGCCCTCCCCCACACTCCAAGCTAAATACACTTTGTTATTTTCTAAAATTAAATTTTATCTATTTTTTAATTTTTCTTTTATAATATATATATATATATATATATATATATATATATATATATATATATATATATATATATATATATATATATATATATATATATATATATATATATATATATCAATTTCTTTATGTTTAAAAAAAAATTCATTAAATAAGTTGTTTATTTTTTTTATAATATATATATATATATATATATATAATTAAAGAGTTGTTTCAAAATTTGTTTATTTTTCCATAATTTTTTTTTTCTATTAAAAATTGAAAATTACACACATATCTCCTTTTGGAAAAAGCTTTTTTTTTTTTTTTTAAGTTTTAGTATTTTTTTAATAATTTTTTATTTTTATTTTTATTTTTTAAAATATGTAAACTTTATTTGTTTTATTATTATTTTTTATATAGAGTTTTTAATTGTTGTTTTTGTTATCTTTATAATTTTTTTTTTTGGAAAATACATATTTTTTTAATTGTTATATATATATATATATATAACTTCATTTTTTAAGTGTTTTTTTATGAGTTTGTATATAGTAATGATGATCTGTCAAACTATACTTAAAAGATATTGTAATTTTAGTGCCCCATTGAAAATGAGTCAAAGTTGTTTTTGGCTAAGATTTCAAAAGAGTTATAATTTTAGCCTTTAAAAAATATGGCAATTAGTACAATTAGTCTTTGATTTATGTGTTGATTTTTCAAGTTTCTATAGCCATGATATTTGGTTTATAAAAATATTGAAATTTTAAGTCTTTTTCTTTTGTACTCATGATATTTTGATTTTAATTCCGTGGATGAAAAGTGATAGAATTTTAAGGTTTTCCGAAGTCATGTTATTTGATATTTAATTTAATGGTTGAAAATTGATAGATTTTTAAGGTTTTTCATGACCATGATTTTGGTTTTTAATGCCATGGCTGAACAATGTTGGAATTTTAACCTTAAAAAAGGGGTGATGCAACATCACCACGTTGTTATTTCAAGGTGTTTTTTCATGTTTTTTGCGCAAAAATAGGGATTTTTTAGGTTAGAGCTCTTGTTTTGAGGTTGCGATTCTTGTTTTGTTCGTATTATTATTATTATTATTATCTCAAATTTAACTACGCCTCATTATTGTTGTATTTCATTAACCTATAATATTTATTTAATTGCAAAGAAAACATTCTTTTTAAGTTTAACATGTTAAAACTAGTGGAAAATAAGTTTATATTGAGATTAACTGTGCAAGCCTATCATTAATTTCAACTTACTTAATTTTAGCAATCTCTATCATAAAACAATTATTCTCATAGAAAATTATCACTGTAGAATATAAGTTAACATATTAACTTATTGATAGCAGGCCCCTCCAATGGCCTGCTCTTTCTTGCCCTATATTCTCTTCCCTTGTGTGTCGATGACAACTCCAATGGAAATTTAAAATTTCATTAAGGGCTCCTCTGCCAAAATTTTATATCCTTTGCACTATTTCTTTATATTATTGTGATCCCCAAATGAACCTATCCTTGTCTCATGAATTTCTTGACAAATGAAAATAGCCCAAACTGGAGATTATATAAAAAATTAAGACTTGGTTATCGCTTATGGAGGTGCGACCCTCTATTCATTTTCTTCACAAGATTAAACTCGAAGTTAATTCCCTAATGCCTCATTCTACTTGCTCTATACTCAAGTGATTATTGACTTGCAGCGAATCTCCTCTACATAATTTAACTTTCTCTTATTAAAGAATTGCATCTTCACCTAATATGACTGCCGAGGGGTCCACACCAAGGGGTTGGGGCTTGAATCCTAACTGGAGGTCGAAGGTTGGGTACCTTCTTCCCCTACACCTATTTTTACCCCTCCAAAGTCTGATGGTTGACTGCACTTGAACTTGGTTACTCAACTACCATTCAAGCCGACTATCGACTATTATTCTTCCCGACTGACCCAACTAGAGTTGGTTCTGAAGACATGGGTTGAATAGTTCCTAGTGATCCTCCCATGAGGGATTCACTCAATGAAGCTCTGACATATTGTATGTGTTCTTGAAATACTAAAAATACCCTTAATTTGACTACATATTAGAAAATATCTCTAATAGTCATATTTATTAACCACCTACCACTACTAACCCAATACACTTTCCCAATTTAAAAAACCCCTAATTTCAATGGATATTGTAGGTATCCTTTTTTTCATTAAATTTTTTGATACCCCTTTGTATTTTTTCATTAACTTTGAACTCCATATTTTATACTTTCCAATATAAAAACCATTTAACCCCCTTTATATGCTTAATATATTATGCCATTTTTACCTCAATATATATCCCCCAATATGAATGCACATGGTATGGTATTGCTCTCTTAGTAAAGCCCCCGTGGATCCCATTGGAGTCGAGTTTCTACCCTCCTTTGTGAAACCATTATGAATCTTATTCTTGTCGTTTGTGGTTCATTTAGTTATGGACTCAATTGAGTCCTCACGAAAATATTTATTTATCAAACCCTTGAGCCACACACTTATGAAATGAAACCACTCTCAACTGGATAGTCATCACCATTCCTTAATCTAGATACCACAAGAAATAGCACGACATATCCCTATCGTGCTATAGCATAAATCCATTTCATTACACATCAACCATTGCCTATGCTCATTCCTCTAATTGAAAAGGGTGCGAACTTGTTGCATTTCAAATAGGGTCAACTTACCAGTGGTCTTGGCTTTGGTATTTCAACATTCATCGAATAGAAAAATTTTGAGCCATGCACTCTAGCGATTTTTGGGAAAATTGATAGTAGTCACAACAAATAGTGGACCTCTAGCTGAGCATTATCTCCCAATAGGGCTAGTCAAACATGGTGGCCTCATTTGAACTCACAGTTTCACTCTCTTGAGAACATTTCGCAGTCTCTTTACACCATCGACTTGAGACTAAGGAATTTCCATGATGTTGTATGGTTCTGAGGACCACTCTATCATAGAGTCATGCTCATTCATACAAAAATCATCACCGAGGCCTTTTCACCTTTCTTGATTGGAATAGTGACCATGTACAGGGATTTGATGAAGCCTACGTAGTCCTGTCACTCGATTTTTCTACATATAAAACTTATAGAGCCTCGTTTACAAAGGGACTATGCAAAGAATTTACGTACAAATGCTAGAGGGGACTCAAAGAAAAATAATATTAATTCTAAATTTAGGAATATGTACAAAGAGACTTAAGGACACCCTATCTGAAAATCTACTTCCGTAATGCACTGGGAGCGATTCCACTATCCTACACATCCACTTTTATGTATACAAATACTGCTCAAAAATATCTCTACAAATAAAGAGAATTTGGAAAATTGTCCAACATTATAAAACTACGTGACAACTAATATAACACTTGTTATTTTGACATAAGCCAACTTGGGAAAATTATTCTAACAATCAAATATTCTAGAATTTATACACCTAACCTTACCCCAACTCTCCTAATTTCCAATTTATACAAAACAAAAGTGTGGGAAATAATATCCCCTTGATAATTTACATGACCATTTGGGTCTTGAACACAATGGTTTCTTCCTAGGGTGATGCTCCTGCATTAGACTCCCCAGGTGGAAAAATTTCGACCTCCTGATCAAATGTCTGCAAAACCCTCTAGGATCCCAAACAAAGTGTTGTTTTTTCCAACATATCTGATCATGTTGTTGATCTAGCCCTAAATTTAGTCTGTCAGGATCCCATACTTGGTTCTACATTGTGCCACTTGCTTTGTTGAGAAAACCTTACATAGTCAAGTTGATACTGGATTTCCTCTTCCTTCCTCAATCTCAGATTATACTTTGTGATCACTTCACCTCTACCAAGATGATGTAGTCTTTTCCAGACACTAAGTATTAAAATTTGATCACTCTTTCCTTGCCATTGTACCATACCTTAGGTACTCCTTTTTTTAGCCTCGTTATTTCCCCAACCTTCATGTTCAATTTTCCTTCTTGTTGATACATGTTTCTTCTTCCTTATTGGTTTAAATTATTTCTATCATTCATCCCGATAAACATCTCCCAAGATTGTAGGATTTCATTCTTCACCTCCTTATTTTTTTTTGTAAGCTTGGAAAGAATACATATTCATCATTTCCAATATCACCCAAATTAGGGTAGGGAATTGAATTGGTGACTTCACATTAAGGAGTGCCTTAAAAAAGCACCCAATCACCATATATCCAATACCCCATTGAAATTCTTCACCTCCTTATATTGAATGTACCTATAACAATGCAATTCCTCCTCATTGATGCCCTCAACAAAATATATGATTGAAAATTGTTGGATCCTTTCTAAGATAAAAGAAATTCCCCTTATTTCTTATGTGCAAATGAAATAAATCGTGATGAGAAATAATTGTCTCATGCTCCTTCTTATTTTATTCTGTTGAGAACATTTTTTTTCCTTTATCTGCATCTTCAATTATGCTTTCAGCAGTCTGCTGATATGAATGGAAAGTGGCATCTACCCATGGTATTCATTCACCCATGGTATTTATCCACCCATGATATTCATCCACCCATGGAATCTACCCATGGTATTGTAAGTTACATCCACCCATGGTATTGTAAGTGACATCTACCCATGGAATTTACCCGTGGTATTGTAACTAAAAAAAAGATAAGTAACAAGTCACATTTTGTAAAAATATATATTTTCCACCACAATGTAGCCTTTACTATTATTATATGTTTAAATAATTTTTTTTTTAATTTTATTTGAGGTATTATTTACTGTGCGTTCTCATATTTTCTTCTAGCCTTTCAATTTTTTAGACCTTGGGGGCCTCCCCCCAATATCTGGATTAGTGGTATCAGATTCAGGTTATGACTCCATGGGAACGAGGGTTTGATGCATATTTTAGTTTCAAATTTTTGCAAAAATATTCAACAAAATTCATGCACATGCTACAACCTCCACAGAGCACTTTCTTGGGCAAAGCATGAATTTTTTTCATCTTTTTGTAGGAAATTTTTAGGCGGTGAGTTTGCATATCATATATGAAACTTTTGGTGCAAAATTTACAAAAAAAATAACATATCTGGATTCCTTGTAGAAAAATACCCAAATTCAAAAAGCAAATCGGTCGAATCAAAGTTCAGATGAGGAATATATCACTGATTTAAAATCAGTTATGTTGCAGGAATTTTTCTGACGAAAATTCATGGACGACGCCCCTCCTATAATTTTTTGTTGTTTTTGTGCATAATTTCAGAAAAATGATTTCCTATTTGGGCTCCTCTTGAAAAATCACCCAACTTCAAAAAATAAAATGGTCGAATCAGAGTTTGGATGTGGGAGATATTGTTGATTTAAAATCAACTATTTTTTTCATAAATTTTGTGACGGCGAGACAATTGCAGTGTGAATACGAGTTTCTAGAGTGTGCCTATAGGGATTTAAATCACTTGGGAAGATACATTGATAATAAATATTCTGAGTTATGTTGATCGAATGATGCCCATTTTAAATTAGTTTTTAAGGTCTAGAGCAGCATTTAGAGCAGGTTCCCTTTGGAGATGTGTCTTGGCACCCCACTTTAGTATGAACTTGCTGCACATTCATCAGTTTCAACATAGAAGAATCTGGTTTGGGTTCTTTGGAGACTTTCTCTCACACCCAAGGCTATGTAGGGACCTTCTACTTCAATAACAATCAACATGACAGTTATGGGTCAACCACAAAAAATCCTTGTCGTCGAAGTCCATTTTCTAGGTCACACATTGTTAGTATAACATTTGGTTATAAGCATTACATGGTATCTCTATCCTTCGATCTTCGTTTTCCATAATTATGGGTCATCCATAAACCCAAACTTCATTGAATTCCATTTTCTAAGCTACACACTGTGAGTATCACAGTGTGCCACAAGCCTTACATGGTATCTCTATCCTTGGATCTTCGTTCATCACGGTTATGGGTTAACCACTAAAAAATATTCTCTTCAGTGGATATTAAATAGAGGATTCTTAGGAGGGAACTTCACGCAATGGGGACCATTTATACTTAAGGAGGGAGGAATGATCTAAATGGAAAGTGGCATCTACCCATGGTATTCATTCACCCATGGTATTCATCCACTCATGGCCTTCATCCACCTATGGAATCTACCCATGGTATTGTAAGTGGCATACACCCATGGTATTGTAAGTGGAATTTACCCATGGTATTCATTGACCCATGGTATTTACCCATGGAACTTACTTATTGTATTGTAACTAAAAAATGCTATAAGTAAAAAATTACAATTTGTAAAAAGACATATTGTCCACCACAATGTTGCCTTTACAATTATTCTCTGTTTTAATAAAAAATAGTTTCTTTTTGGTCTTATTTACTGTGTGTTATCCCATTTTCTTCTGGCCTTTATAATTTTTAGATCTTGGGGGCCTCCCCCCAATATCTAGATCATGTGTTGTCCGCACAAGTATTTTGAGGCTTTCAACATCTCAGCTCCACATTCTCTGCAGTTCTCAACAATGTTCTGTATAGGAATTGCAAGAGTCTTCTTCCACTTTGCTTCATTCGTCTCTATAGTACATGGTTTCCATGTCAAATTATTTGTTAGCCTTATGAAAGGTTTCTTGTTGCTATTCCAAGAATCATGAATTCTAATCACACCTGCACATACAACAAACATGTTATGGAAAACGATTTCTATATCTCTATTTTCTGCTATAAGTGTATGGGTATTTATCTCATTAGGAAAATGATTTATTTCTTGAAACTTTTCACTATATACTGTAATTTCATGGATGGAATTCTTGTCATTTGTCCACAAAATCATGGATTTCTCTGCATAATATTTCCCATCCATGTCTCGACATGCCCTTCCTTGATGTATTTATATGTACCCTACTTCATAAATGTCTTCATAATCCAACCTTTTTCTCTCCTTGATTGCATGAGATATTGATATCTCCTCTTTTTAAACAAAAAACTCTCAGTTATTTTCTTATTCTTGGGATATTTTGAGATCCTTTGGATTAGCTGAATTGTACCATACTGAGGGCTTCTCTCCAACTCTCCCTCCATCATCTTCATACTAAATCAATCCACAAATATGAAAAACACATGATTTCTTCTCTTTTCCCAATTTCCATTGGTCTTCAACCCATGAAAAAATATTTTAAAAAATGACCCAATAAACACTCAATAAACGAAGACATAACTAGTCAATTATACATCTGAGGTTACTCTTCCTCTCACTAACTTGGAGATTGTTAGCTTGAGCTTATCCCTGGTCTTCATCCACACTGCCTTCATGAGATAAATTTGTATATCCTTCCTTTGTGACAATTCCTTGAGGATGTACACCTTCTAAATCAACTTCCTCTTATTTTTCACTATCAACGTAACACAACTTTTCTTGAGGTTTGATGCAGGAGCATCATGGTTCCAAAATTTTGTACATTTAGTAGAATCTAGGAGGTCTTGCATTTTTCAAAACATTGATTTTCCTAAGTATTTAATTAATGTGATTTTAAATATTTTGAATGATTTATGTGAGACAGTTATCATAGGATTTAATTAAATATTGAGAGGCATATTTGTAAATGTTCTCGAATGTAGGAGAACATGAGTGATTGATGAGTGATTAGTGTGGATTGAGATATTATGAAATATTGTAAACCTTAGATTAGAAAGTAGTTCATGATTTTATGGATTTATGGAGGATCCTTAGGATTTAGTTGAATGTTGAGATCCTCAAGGGATAAAGAAGAGATTTTGGGGACTAATTGAGGACTTAGGGATTTTTATGATTTTATTGAGAAACATATGGATCTGAACCAAAATTAGTTACAAAACATTTTATATATAATTGTAAAGCCTCAAAGGCACAGACAGTAGTAGAAAAAAATATCATTATTCTTAGATAGGAGGTTTGATTTGTAAGCCTATGGTAATAGAGAGAGAGGAAGAGAAAAGGGCCATGTAAAGGCAGATCATGCCAAAGCTAGACTGTAAAACGGGTTTTTATTTGTATTTGTACAATTGTTTAATGAAAGAGGAAATTGAATTCATTGTGAATGTGTGTGTTATTACTTTTACGTGCTGAGTGATCCGTAACTGTGAATTTATGGTTCTGTGTGATAAACAATGATGAATGAATTCAAATAGAATGCTTAAAAGTCTTTCTGAGTGATAAAAGACTTACAACTGGGTAAAATCCATGTGATTCCAGTCAAGAATAAATAGGTGCATGTACAGGTCGAGTAAAGAGAAAATCTTGAATTCTGGGAGAAGTGGAATAATACAAAGAGTGTTTTGTATTCAAGTTTGAAATGGTGGTAAAGAAACAAAGGAAACACTCAATAGAGATTCACATTGGAGAAATCTGAACGAGTAAAGGAAGAGTAGCACAAAGGAGACTGTATTACAGAAAAAAAGAGCAGCATAAAGAAAAGAAAGCAATAAAGGCAGAGGATACTTTGAGATTTCCAAAAAGGTGAATGGATGAATAAGATTAAATCGCAAAACCAAAGATCTAAGCATTGACGGTGGATATCAAAGCGAGCAGAAACGAAGGGGATCAATTAAACGACGAAGACTACAACATAAAGAAAAATTTGAAGAGTTGCGAACAAGGACATGTGTCAGTGCGGCGCAACATTGCACATCGACGATTTTAGAAGTTAAGTTAAGGAATTCGCAAGGTAATAAGTATAACTTGTCATGCAGTAAAGTTTGATAGTTGCGATGTGACGTGTCAGTACCGCGCAATAGCGCACTTCACAAGAATTAAGGTTTAGTGTTAAAGAGTTTGAAAGGAAAAGGGTTTTGATTGTGATGAAAGGTATGGTGGACCCTACAACAGAGTGTTCTGTATATGTGAAGAGGTTTGGGTTTTCGTGTGAATTCTGTTTTAAAGTGGAAGCGATGTTGATTGCATAAAGTATGTGTGTATGAAATATATTTAATATGCTTTGCGTGTATAAAGGAGTAGGTGGGCCATAACCCATAGGTCTGAAGTATTTGCATAATGTGAAGCCATGTACGAGATAAGGTTAAAGTGAAGGGGTGACAATGTTTAAAGGTAAAATCGAAATTATTGTGTTAAAACCCAATAGAACTTATGGATAGCTTATGCGCATCATTAGCAATTGAAAGGTGAACCTCAAGAGAATATTGTGGGTTAATGTGAGGTTAATTTCACTAACTCTGCATAAGTGAAAATTTGTGGCCTATAGCTGCATCATTTGATATCAGAGCGAGAAAAATCTCTTTTGGGAGAAAGTTAGAGAGGGTATGCTCTATAGAAGAGAAATGAGAATGGGTTTATCTTTTGAAGATAATTCAAAAATTTTGGAATTATAATTAAATTTGTGAACATAGAACATATTTTGAAGAGAACAAAATGGGAATAATTTTCAGAGAATCAAAGTGGTGCAGTAGAAGCGAAGAGAAGAATCAGATCTTAATCTGATTGAGGTAAGAAAGAAAATGATTTTCTTGTTGATTTTGAAATTGGTGATTGATAAATTGATTTTTAAAGAACAGTAAAGAGATAGAAGAAAAATCTACTTTATGGAGAAATTAGATCAGATTGAGAACAAATTGAGAAAATTGTTTATGAAGAGATAGTGACAATTGCAAACAGTGAAAGTAAAGTCAGCAGATAGAAAAGAGAAAATGCAACAGCAATATGTGTTCAGAAAATTGGACAGTGAGGTATGGTCTTCATGTTTTTAGTTAATTAATGATAGATTTTTGATTGAAAGAAATTATATGAAGATGTTTGATGATTGTAGCCAAGAAAAAAACATAGTTTTTGATGATGATGGAAATGAACCTATCCAACTAGAGGTTGGAAGAAAGGAGAAAGGTAACTAAGTGCAACAACCAAAGGAGCAGTGAAGCTCTAAGAGGTTCAAGAGAGTGAACCAAGATAAAGAGAGAGAATACTTGGAGAGAGATCAAGCTCAGAGAGGAAGCTTGATAAGGTATTGAGTAGCAAGAGGAGATTGCTACAATAGAAGGCTATGTTGTAGATCATCAATCGAGCATGGATGAGCTCATGAGTAAGATGGCCATGGGGGGTCATAGAAGAGGTTCTAGAGAATGCCATAAAGGTAAGATGAGTAATGAGGAGCGAGAGAGAAATATTGCAGTGATGAGAGTACAATTAGAAGTAATACAGGGATGGCTACAAGAGAAAGAGAATGGATACCAAAGACATGGATGGAAAATGAGGAAACAGGTTAGATGGAACCTATTGAAAAGAATATGGAACGTAAAACTGATAAGTGAGTTCAAAGAACTTGAGAAGAGACATATTGACTTGTTGGAGAAAGAGAGACTCAAAGGAGTTGAGTCACAACAAAGAGGATTTGATGAAATCTAGAAAGTACATTGTGAAGGATTGGTGTCTAAAGCATCAAATGAGACTGAAAGGTCTTGTATTTTTAAAACTAATGATTTATGTATGATTGCAAGTACATCACAGGATGATGAAAAAAAATTTAGAGTTTTTTAAGAAGAAGGAGCAGAATCTAAAATCTGTTCATATTAATACTGAGATAGCAAGATATCAGAAAAAAAAAAAAAAAGGAGACATAGAGGTCTCATGGAAATATGCAGCAGAATATTTGAGATGGTAATAGTGAAGATTGGAATAGCAGATATGAGTTAAGACATGAAGTTGAAGAAAAGTTATTTACTGTACCTAATGAGTTTGGAAATTTTAAACATGATGATTTAGACATGTGTGTAGATTTAGCAGAGGAAGAAGAACCATTTGATGATGGGTCAACAACAAGTGAAGGTACCGAAAACTGTGTAAAGTTTCCAAATTCTACTCCAATTAAAATTGTTGAGTTATATAGAAAGTTAGACCTTCAAAGAAGAAAGTTGGAAAAGCAGAGGACATAAACTCAGGATAAATTGCTGAATAAGGAAGACAAAGAAATTGTCATGAATGAAAATCATAAGGAAGAGGAAGGAAAATATTATGGAAATGATGAATAGCATAGTGATGTATTTGAGAAGAATCAAGTACAAAGGGAATTGGAGGACAATTTATTTTTTGAAAGTAAATTTGCAGATATTGAACAAAGATTGTTTGGAGATGAGATAGAAGCTCAAAAGCAATAAGAGGGTAAGGATGTAAAGGCAGTAGTAAGAATCCAACAACTTTAAAGAGAAGATAACAAACATCAGTTTGAGGATGAGTAGATAGAGTGAAACAATAATGGGTAGAGAGAGTACTAGTCAGAAGATAAGTTTGACATAGAGATTGAAAGAATAATAAGATTGATGATGAAGGTACCTTAGAAGAAGTCAATATCAAGAAAGCCAAGTAATAACAAGATAATGAGAAAAGCATTCGGTGAGAGCATAGCCAGTGGAGAAATTCAACATAAAGTGTGGAGAGCTGGAGAATAACAACAAACAACAACAACAACCAAATAAATATTGCAGAACAAAGTATGGGATCCAGGAGGACAAATATTGGAAGCACATGATCTGGAGATCATGATTATTTTCTACCTTGGGAGTCTGATGCAGGAGCATCATGGTTCCAAAATTTTATACATTTAGTATAATTTAGGAGGTCTTGTGTTTTCCAAAATAGTGATTTTCCTAAGTATTTGATTAATGTAATTTTAAATATTTTGAGTGATTTATGTGAGACATTTATAATAGGATTTAATTAAATATTGAGAGGAATATTTGTAAATGTTCTCGAATGTAGGAGAACATGAGTGATTGATGAGTGATTAGTGTGGATTGAGATATTTTTAAATATTGTAAACCTTAGATTAGAAAGTAGTTCATGATTTTATGGATTTAAGGAGGATCCTTAGGATTTAATTGAATGTTGAGATCCTCAAGGGATAAATAAGGGATTTTAGGAACTAATTGAGGACTTAGAGGATTTTTGGGATTTTTTTGAGAAACCTATGGATCTGAACCAAAATTGGTTACATAACCTTTTATATATAATTGTAAAGCCTCAAAGGCACATACAGTAGTAGGAAAAATATCATTATTCTTAGATAGGAGGTTTCATTGTGAATGTGTGCGTTATTCCTTTTACGTGTTGAATGATCTGTAACTGTGAATTTATGGTTCTGTGTGATAAACCATGGTGAATGAATTCAAATGGAATTCTTAAAAGTATTTCTGAGTGATAAAAGACTTATGGCTGGGTAAAATCCGTGTGATTCCAGTTGGGAATAAATAGATGCATGTACAGGTCGAGTAAAGAGAAAATCATGAAGTCTGGGATAAGTGGAATAATACATAGACTGTTATGTATTCAAGTTCAAAATGGTGGTAAAGAAATAGAGGAAACACTCAATAGAGATTCACATTGGAGAAAGATGAACGAGCAAAGGAAGTGCAGTGCAAAGGAGACTGTATTGCAGAACAAAAGAGCGGCATAAAGCAAAGAAAGCAACAAAGGCAGAGGATACTTAGAGATTTACAAAGAGGTGAATGGATGAATAATATTAAATCGAAGAACCGAAGATTTAAGCATTGACAGCAGAGATCAAAGCAGACAGAAATGAAGGCGATCCATTAAACGAAGAAGACTACAACACAAAGACAAATTTGAAGAGTTGCGAACAAGGACGCATGTTAGTGTGGTGCAACATCGCACATTGGCGATTTTAGAAGTTTATTTAAGGACTTCGCAAGGTAAGAAGTATAACTTGTGATGTAGTAAAGTCTTATAGTTGCGATGCGACGTGTCAGTACCACACAGTAGTGCACTTTGCAAGAATTAAGGTTTAGTGTTAAAGAGTTCGCAAGGAAAAGGGTTTTGATTGCGATTAAAGGTATGGTGGACCCTACAAGAGAGTGTCCCATATATATGAAGAGGTTTTGGTTTTCGTGTGAATTATGTTTTAAAGTGGAAGCGATGTTGATTGCATAAAGTATGTATGTACAAAATATATATAATCCGCCTCGCGTGTATAAAGGAGTAGGTGGGCCATAACCCACGGGTCTGAAGTATTTACATAATGTGAAGCTGTGTACGAGATAAGGTTAAAATGAAGGGGTGACAATGTTTAAAGGTAAAATCTAAATTATTGAGTTAAAACCTAAGAGAACTTATGGATAGTTTCTGCGCATCATTAGCAATTGAAAGGTGAAACGCATCATTAGCAATTGAAAGGTGAAACTCAAGAGAATAATGTGGGTTAATGTGGGGTTAACTCCACTAACTCTGCATAAGTGTATATTTGCGGCCTATGGCTGCATCAAGGTTCTGCTTCCTCCATAATCTCAAGAAAATGTTCAACCCCATGGTGCTCGATATCTGCAATTTCAAGCTCATGCAAACATTTAGATAGAAAGATATTTATTCCTTCCTCCTCATTTGATGTTGCTAACATACATATTTTTTTTGAACTAATCACATCATCATTTCATCACCCACATCATCCTCGCCTAGGATTTGTCCTTGCTATGGTTCACATAAGTAAATTTCCACTCCTCTATATTCAACAAGTTTGACATCTTCTTTCACTAACAAAGCAATCAGGTTGTGCTTCAACCTTATTTTCAAGAGTCCACTTCATCTTCTTCCTCCATTTCAACATCCAATCACCTTTCTAGCCTTCTTGAACCAAGATTATATTCTTGTCCATATTTTGGACAATTTTCCCATGCCTTCAATTCGCAAGAGTCCTTAATGGTTTCTTCTTATGGAATTTTTTTCATCACACTTTTTTGTAGGAGCTTTTATTTATCACATAAACAATGTGTGCAACTACTTCTTCCTAGTACTCATTTGAAAAATTTATTCCTTTCAACATGCTCATTTCCATTCATTTCCATGTTCATAATTGTTCTATTCTTTCTCTCTGCTACACAATTCTGTTGCGATGTGTATCTGGGTGTAAATTTCCTTCTAATTCCATGTTGTTTGCAATAAGCATGAAATTACTTTGAATCATATTCTCCACCACGATATGATATTAATATTTTGATCTGACGATCACTCTGGTTCTCTACAAGGATTTTTAATTCTTTTAACTTTTCGAAAGTCTCAGACTTCTACTTGATCTGGATTTATGCAGGAATGCAACAAAATACACATATAACCATAAATACAAAGATGCAGTGGAAATAACACTTCATTTCATTAATATCAAATAACTGAAATTTGCTTACAAACAGAATGGAAATAAAATAGCTAGGGCACTGGTAACTTATCTTTAAGAATAGATGTGGTGGCTATAGGCCTCTAACTTGTGTTAAAATGAGGCTCAGTGACCTATTTATTATTTAAAAACAATGGAAAACACTAAACATCCAAAAACCTAACCCTAGGAGATAAAGCACCAAAATTATGGGCCCCATTTGGGTAAATTGGAACATCAGATTCCCCGAGACGTAACTTTGGTATACAATCTCTGTTTGACGTGCACCATACCTCGTTAGAAATATCTATCCGAGGAATACAAATTTTAAGTGAGAAATAATGGTCTGTGGTCAAATGTTGCTCCCGTTTTTTCCAAAAAAAGTCGTTTAGGGCCTCAAAATGGCTCCGGAAGTTTAGGACCTGAAAAAATGCTAAAAATAGTAAATTGTGCTCTAATTAAGGAAACTGAAAAATTGAAAGAGACAATGGTGGGGCCCCAAGTGGAATAGGTGGGTGGCCACCAATATCCACTTGGATCATTCCTCCCTCCTTAGGAAGTAATGGTCCCCATTGTGTTGAGTTCCTCCATGAGATGAGGAAACTTTTGCTGAATTTGGTCCCTGGTGAACCACTTTCCTTGGTGTAGGAGTTGGCCAGATTTTACAACCCAATATAGTTGGATCTTCTGTTGGAAAGTGTTATTGATTTGCATGTCCATGATACAAACTGTGGTGGCCTATTCCATGCAATATGGGTTTAACTCTATTGGTGTGAATTTTTATGCAACGTAGGAGGTGCCCAATAGACGTGGGAGGTAGGGCCGAAGGTGGTCCACATTCAATACTGGGTGCAGACAAAGGAATGGTGGAATAATTAGATTGAAGGCATTGTTCCCTACATTGTTGGTGATGGTGTACCATCCATATCAGAATGGGCGAATCTTGTGGTGGGGTCCAGTGAGGTGCTCCTTCTGCAAATGTAGCCACACTTTGTTGCCCACCTGGAAGTTGTGAGGTACACAATGTTGATCATGTCGTTTATTGTACTTAGAATTGGCTCTGTCCAATATGTCATGAACCTATTTGTGGATGTGTTGAATTAACTTGATGAAGATGTTCGCTTTGTCGTATTCAAACTAGACATGAGCCGAATCGGCCTGAGTAGATGCAAATGGCATGGCTATGTCAATGTGACATAGTGGTTGGAATCCCAAGCCCACCTGAAAAGTGTTGTGGTTGGTTGAGCTATGGAGAGCCCGGTTATAACTCTATTTTACATAGGGGAGGCTCTCATACCATGTGCATGGATGCTTTAAATTTTACATGCACAGAATGTGTACAATCATCCTGTTGACTACCTCTGTCTAGCCATCATTTTGGGGATGGAAAGCTGTGGACTTGGTGAGCTTGGTGTCCAGCATTGACCAAAGGCTGGAACAAAATGTGCTGAGGAACCTCCTGTCTTGATCTGAGATGATAGATCATGGAATCCCAAAGTTAACCCACACCCATTCAAAGAAGAGTTTAGCAGTGACTTCTGTTGTGATATTCTTCTTGCAGGCCGCTGTAATGGCCATCTTCGAGAATCTGTCGACCACCATGAAAACGCAATCATTTCCATGCTTAGTAGAAGGAAGCCCTAACATGTAATCCATGGAGATGGATTCCAAAGGTTGACTAGGGGTAGGTAGCGGCCTTGCTTCTTGATGCTCGGTTTGGAAATGTCGCAAGTAGTGCAGGATATAATGTACTTCTCGACATCATGTTGAAGGTTTGGCGTACATAAATACTTTTGCAGTACTATTTTCTCGACCCTGAAATCCCCAACGACTCGACTGTAGTGTGATTCCAAAATAATATTGGCATGCTCGCTTGAAGGAACACAAAGGTTTCCTAGGATTCATAGCAATGCATCTTGGAGGTGAAAATTTGGAACTTGCATACCCTCCAAGAGTGTCTTGTATGTGTGGCCGAATTCTGGATCGCTCTTGTAGAGAAGCAGAAAATTAGAAGTCTCATGCCCAAAATAGTTGAGAATGGTGGTTAGCACCACGATCGGTGGTCAGATGAGGCAGTCTGCAACATTATTGGTGCTACCCTTCTTGTACTTGATGTTCAAATGAAACTATTGCAGATATGTGGACCAATTCTTATTGCAACTATTCTGCAACTTCCCTTGTGTCTGTATGAACTATAGGGGTCGGTGGTCTGTGTGGATGATTGTTTCCTTCCCCAAAATGCAATGCTTCCATTGTTGACAAACCTGCACAATGGAATACATTTCTTTTTCATAAGTGGGATACTTGCGAACTGTGTCGGACAATGTTTCACTGTGATATGCCACTGGATGCCCCTATTGAGTAAGAACTGCCCCAATAGCATAGTCAGAGGCATCTGTCTCGATCTCAAATGGTTGTTGCAAGTATAGTAATGTGAGCACTGGGGCAGAATAGAGGCGATGTTTCAATTCTACGAACGCCTTCTGTTGGGAGTCCGACCAAAAGAATTTTGCTTTCGATCCTCCCTTGGTGACTTGACTTGAGGGCCAAGTGATATGAGAGAATCCCAACACGAACGTGCGATAGAAATTTTCAAGACCCAGAAATCTGTGAAGCTATGTTAGAGTGGTTGGGGCTAGCCAATCCCGAATGACTTGGATCTTGGTTGGATCCACATGCACCCCCCTTTCATCAATAATGTATCCTAGATATTGAACCTAGGTCATGCCAAAAGTGCACTTCTCCAAATTGGCACACAACTTGTGTTACCACAGTGGTTAGAGGACCTGTCAGATGTGGTGGAGGTGCTCTTCCTAAGTCTGGCTGAAGATCATAATTTCATCCAAGTACACCACTGAAAATGAGTTGGTGAATGGCTGCAATATGTCATCCATCAACCTCATGAAGGTTGCGGGTGCATTTTTCAACCCGAAAGGCATGACCAACCATTCAAAAAGGCCCTCCTTGGCTTTGAAGGTAGTCTTCCACACATCAGAGGGTTCGATTGGTACCTGGTGATGCCCAGACTTAAAGTCGATCTTGTTGAAATATTTCACCCCTTTCAATTGGTCCAGAAGGTTGTCAATCCATGGGATCGGGTACCTATTCTGGTCAGTGATATTGTTCAGTGCCTGATAGCCAATACAGAGTCTCCAAGTCGCATCCTTCTTCTGAACCAACACGATCGGGCTCCCATAGGGCAATGAACTCGGCCAGATGTGACCTTTCTGCAACAACTCCTAAATATGCCTCTTGATTTCATCATTCTCTAGAACATAACGCCGATAGATCGGTCCATTGGGGAGTGACGCACTTGGGCTCAGATCAATGGGGTGCTTGACCTGACAGTGTAGAGGCACCCCTATGGGTGAGGTGAAGATGTGCCCGTAATCCTCCATGACCTTTTCTATTTTTTGTTGTCATGCAAAGGAGCGCTGGCTAGAAGTCGTGGCCACAATCTTCTTCTTTCCTTAGGGGTGGGTCATCAGGAAAACAAATTTCCTGGTTTTGGAAATGAGATTACTGCATTTTTTTGTAGTAACTAAAGAGATAGTGGTAGGCAGTGGTACCTCTAGTATCCTGTAGAAATTATTTCCCAAAGTAACAATAAAAACACAAGGTCGGGACTCATACACAACATGTCGCTTCCACAAGTATGGTTGGCCTAATAATACATCACAAACATCAAGAGGAGCAATGTCACATAATACCTCATCTGTGAAGGGCTTGATGTTGTAGGGACGACGACACTATTGGCTAACGCGGAGATCCCGTCCTTGGTGAAGCCACCCAATTTTGTATGGATGTGAGTGTGTTGTGGTCGGCAAGCCCAACCACTTCATGACCTCTGCTGAAATGAGGTTATTTTGGCTCCCATTGTCGAAAATGAACTATTGCGGGGAACCCTTTACCCACATATCGGAGTGGAAGAGATGCTCCTCCTCCTCTGGATCTTCCAGTTCCTCCTTCTAGATCTTCACAGTGGAAACTGTGGCATTGGGCTCCGCATCAATAATCTTCTTCCCTTTGTCATTCCCCTTGTCAGGTTCTAATTTAGAGCCAGAGCATGCATTTGATTCAGAAGCCCTCATTTCGGCCATCAGCGACTGCTTGGCCCGACACTTACTTGTGTTGTGAGTGGAGCTCTTATGGAACTCACACAACTTTCCTGTGTCCTTCTTTGGCTTCGCATTGTTTTTCTTTTATTATGGCTTTGTCAGGTTCTCTTGGCCCACCATGCCTTGGATTTTTCCTTTTTTCTACAGTTTAGGGGCACCTTTCCCTTGATAGTAATTTGCAAATCCAAATTCTCGCTTCTTCTGTTTGAATTTCTGCTCAATCTTGGCAGCATACCAGTATGTCGTACCAAGCGATGAGATGTCAAGGAACTCCATTTCCTCCTGAATGTATCTATGCAGAAAACTATGATACTTTAGCACCAAATTTTTCTCTGAATCTACAATACCCAACTTTGTGTAGGGTATGGAACAGATTCATCAGCTCATGCACATCTTAATCCCTTTGTTGCCACAACATGATTCATTGTATGTACTTGTCCTCATAGCTCCCCATGGGATAGTATTGTTCCTTGATGGCATCTCAAAAATAATTCCAGGTGGGTACGACCAAGAACAAAGAGGGTTTCGTCTCATCCTTTTTCTCACAGTAGGTTTCCCACCAATCCTTGACATAGGGGGTAGCTTTGAGGAGTGAAAAAATAATCTTCTCCCAGTCGAAAAAGTCATCAACCGAGAAATATGCTTCTAATAGATTCAACTATCTATCTATGACGTCTGCATCTATCTGGCCCTCAAATATGGGAATTTCAAAGTTTACTTGTACCTTGAAGGGAAAAATGCCTCCAGAGAGGCTACTGGATATCTTACTCACTGGAAACACGCCTCCTTGAGAAATATTTTAATAGGATTTCCTGATCCCTCATATTTCTTTTCGTGTGCCATGGGTGGTTGTCGGGGTTTGTGAGGCTAATATTGCAAAGGTTCAACCAGATTGAGCCCTAACTCCTTATACCCCGACCTTGTTGGGGACATGCAAACAAGGATCTAGAAAAAGCAGATCGCTCTGACACCACTGATCCAGATTTATGCAGGAACGCAACAGAATATACATATAAGCATAAATACAAATATGCAGTGGAAATAACACTTCATTTCATTAATATCAAAGAACTGAAATTTTCTTACATACATGATGGAAATAAAATAGCTAGGGCCCTGGTAGCTTATCTCTGAGAAGAGATGTGGTGGATATAGGCATCTGAACTATGTTACAATGAGGCTCAAGGGCCTATTTATTATTCAGAAACAATGGAAAACCCTAAAAATCCAAAAACCTAACGCTAGGAGATGAATCGCCAAAGCTATGGGCCTTGTTTGGGTAAATTGGTACATCAACTTCCCGGGGACATAACTTTTGCATACAATCTTCGTTTGACATGCACCAAAACTCGTTAGAAATATCTATTCAAGGAATAAAAATTTTGAGTGAGAAAAGTCAATCCATGGAACCATTTTTCTCCCATTTTTTCCAAACAAACACCATTTAGGGCCTTAAAACGACTCCAAAAGTTCAAGACCCGAAAAAGTGCTAAAAATAGTAAATTGTGCTACTATTAAGGAAACCGAAAAAAATAAAGAGACAATGGTGGGGCCCCAATTGGAATAGGTGGGTGGCCACCAATATCCACCTGGATCACTACCTCAAAAAACAAATCCACATATTTCTACAGAAATCGTCAATAAATGTTAGGAAGTGACAACTTACATCAATCAGTTGTCTCTTCATGCGTCCACATAGGTCTGTATGAACCATATTTAGTAACTATTTTTCTCTTTATGGAACTCCTTTTATAAAAAATTACACGATGTTACCTTCCCAAGATATAATACTCACAGGTACTAGAGGATTCTTGGATGGGAGGCAATCCTCTAACCAAATGTTTCTACTACAAAAATCTCAAACCAAAGAAATGAAAATGTCCAAACCTAAAATTCCATAACCAATGATCATAAACACATGCAACCTTAAAATAACATACCTTATTTCTATAATTCATGATTAGAGGGAAAAAAAATTTCCTCGTCATATGCACCTCCACTATCAGTTTCTTGCTTGGAGGCTTGTCATATATGAGATAATATTGTCCCTAAAAAGTAACTTTCTATCGTTCCTGCATTAATTGAACAACACTTATCATATTATGTTTTAGACCGGGAACATAATATACCTATGGAATTGTCTTTTTCTCACCCTTCTTATTCGATATTTTGACCACTCTTTTTTCATCTACATACATAGTCTTGCCAATCCCCAATTTTACCTCTATATTTACTAATTGATCCAAATTTGCAACCAAATTCTCATTTCCAGTCATCTAGTTACTGAAATAACTATATACTAGATAAAAATATCAAAAGGTTCATGCATGGTATGGAAATTTAGGAACATCGAGTAACAATTTTTGTAGTTAAATTTACTCTCTTCTTTCTTTGATCAACTATCCTCTTTCTACAATCACATGCATAGTGACCAAACTTATTGCAATAATGATATCTCGCCTTTGGTTTATCGACTCTTTAATTTTCGTTGAATATTTTTTGTTGCTTCTATTTTATTGTCCTTTCTCTTCTTTGTCATCTCTCTAACCACCATTTATTCTACCTCGACCTCTACCTATTGATCCACCTCTGCCTCGACCTCTATCTCTTGAGATAGAAACCTAACATTTAGAAGAAGTTTTTATTGAGAGATCCTTATTTTTGTCTATCCTCACGTCATGGGATAGAAGTGGTCCCATAAATTCATCAACTATCAACAATTCCAAATCCTTGGCTTCTTCAATAACTTCTACCACTGCATCAAATTTAGTAGACAAATATCAAAGGAAATTTTCAACCATTGTTTTAGCTTTAATGCCATCACCATAAATTATTAACTGGTTTACAATGGTCAAAACCCAATTCATGAACTAAACGATATTTTATGTTTCTTTCATTTCCATAATTTCAAATTCTCTCCTAGTATTATGAAACTTAACAATATTCACTTTTGCCATTACCTTGATAGATTGTCGCCAAAATTTCTCATGTTGACTTTACCAAAGGCATGGTCATAATTTTCTGGAATACTGCTTCATCCACTTCCTATTGGATAAGTTGCAATGCATGTGCATTCTTATTTTTGTTTAGAATCAATTGATCCCTCTATGCATTTTTTAGGGTTTGTTCTATCGTGTCATCTGCAAGTTCAATAATTCCATTCCTGATGTAATCCTAAACATATTGAACTTTTAACGTAGTCTCCACCTTAATATCCCACATATCATAATTCTTTGATGTGAACGATGGAAGATGCAGTTGGAAGCTCGTTGAAGCCATTATTAAAACATCCTCTTTAAATAATATCAAAAGCCTTTTTTTTAATCTCCAAAAAAAATAAAACCAAAAAATCCCTTAAAAAATTGCTACAACACCCTCCAAAATTTCACGACATTCAAATTTTGGAGCCTAATTTACCATCGTATCTAGTGTTGCCTTGGTCATAAAGTGTCATTACATGTCATTATATATGTTTCAAGTGTTCTTTAGTGTTCTAAATTGTCCTTGCATTGATTAGAAAATGTTTTTCGTATTTCATGGTCGTAACACCTTTGTTGTCATAAAACAACACATTTGGTCGCATTCACACACACTTCATTTTTATCTACTTGGGGAATGTTTGTAAAGTTTTATTTTGATGTATATGTATCCTTGTTCAAGCTTGTCTAAGTTTTCTTCATGATTTGGTATGTGTCTCACAAAGTTTTATGTCTAAACTCATCATGTTCGCCCCTTGCTCTATATTCCAGACTTAGACAAATTTTGGTTTCAAAATGAATCCATTGAGGCAAGAAGCGCATGAGTGCACTCTTAAGCCTCGATTGGGAATCCTTTGTCATTTGGAAGTGTGTCATGCACCATCCAATAGTGCATAGTGCACCCCTAAAGCATCATTCTCCTTCGTTGTTCCGAACTGTGCCCTTCGTGAAAGAAAGCCTTCCTTTGAGTGCACTCCTTCAACTCAAGGAAGTGTGCCCCCCTTAAGTGCAAGAGCACACACCAAATAATTTAAGCTCAACCCTTTAGCCTTCAGCAATGCACCCTATTCCCTCCTTGGCATTTTGAGCACAAAACACTTTTAAGCCCTGAAGCTTCATCCTTCATCCTTCAACAATGCGCCATGCACCCTCCTTTTCCTTGTAGAGCACATCCCAAATCCCTGAAGCCTCTCCCTTTAGCCTTTAACTATGTGACATGCAACCTCCTTGTCTCCCTTAAGCACACAACTCACTTGGGAAGCCTAGAGCCTTCTCCTTCATCCTTCAGACTTGCACCCTACACCCTTACTTGATTTTCTCTCTCTCTTGAGCACATGAGTGCATGCCAAATCTCTGAAGCCTCTTCCCTTCAGCCTTTCAGCCTTTCGAAGTGCACCCTTTCACCCAAAATATTTCCTTACTCCTTCCAGGTGAACTGTCAAGGCATGAATAATAAAATATGGACGAAACATGTTAAAATAAGATATTTTCAGGATGATGGTTGCTTGCCATGAGTGATTGTAGTTACAATTATTTGAAGAAAAACATGACAATCACACATGAAGACAATCGGGGAAACAAGGAAAACAAAGGAAGCCATGAAGAAAAAAATAACACATTTAAGTCTTAATGATTGAAGTACCCTGAAATCGCCATAATATCAAATACACTTTAGAGGGTGAAGACTGTTTGGTCTCAATCTAGTCTCCTAAACTGAGCTCATTTAATTGTCAACCAGGGTTGGTAAACTGCTGAAGTGAAGTGTACTGTATGTACCTAGGTGCTTGTTTCTTAATGCATTGTGTGTAGTGTTTTGTGATGTTTTTGGTCTTTTGTGATGTTTTATGATGTTTTTGGTCTTTTAATGATTTTATGTTCACAAGAAAGATGACTAGAAAACTGATGGAAGGAAGCTAATGATTAAAAACAGAGTGAGACCTAATTGATTGATGATAAATGACTGATACAAATGCAATTGCAAACACTGAAGTAGAATCAAATCTAAACTATAACTAAGCAAAAACAAAGCTTGATAATGACTTCTAAGGAAATGATTAAAAACATAAACTAAACATGCAAATCCTCTAACTACATGGTTAAACAACTAATCTTACAATGATGCAACATTTTGTCCTTGATTAGAGATTTGAAACAGATTTGGAGGAAAAGCATTGATACCATCCTAAGATCTTCTATTCTAGGACTAGTTCCTAACTCTATTCTGCAATTTAATTGAATGTCACAAGACCTTACTCAAGAGTTATTGATTTCTTTTCAAAGTAATCTTTTGAGGGAGGACTCTATTTATGAAATGATAAGGAAATTGCAGAGGTACTTCAGGCCTTAAAATGATGTTGTCTTCTGTTCTTATGGTTATAGATCAATTGTAGATTTTAGAACAAGAAGATGTTTGTAAATAATGAAGGTTGTTTTGTTAATCTTAACAACTGAAGTAATCTAATGTGCAGTGAATGACAATCTGAATATGGAGTGAAATGCAATGAGTTAATCTAAGAATGAACTTAAGATGCCATTAATCTAAAACAATGCTGAACTACAAGTCATCATCAAACTCAAAACAAAGTAACTGAACATGAGTTAAGTGCAATTAAACTCCGGAGTATCCTAACTAAGCTACCATGCATTATTCTATGGAATTATACAGTCTGTTTGTCCATCATTATTGATATTTTGGAAGAGTTCCTTCTTTTGGAAGAGATTTTAGAACAATTATAACTGTGTAATTGAGTGCAAATGCAAGCAAAAAGACTGAAAGCAATGAAAAACTAAGATATCATAGCCATCTCCTACTCGTCATTATGATATTTTGGGCAAGCGTTTAAGAGCAAGAACAACGATGATACTTAGTACAAACACACAACTAAAACATTCATTATCACGATTATGCCTTGGACTCCTTAAGGATTTCTTGGAAGAGTTTCTTCTTGTGGAAGAGTGATTAGAACAAGTGTAACTGTGATAGTGAACAAGAAAAATTACAACTAAATCCTACAATACTATAGCCATTTCCCATTCATCATTATAATCTTTTGGAAGAGCTTCTTCTTGTGGAAGAGTTAGAATGAGTATAACTACAGTAGCTAATTAAAAACAACTACGAATTCAACTTCTAATCCTATAATACTATAGCCATTCCCCATTCATCATTATAATATTTTGGAAGAGCTTCTTCTTGTGGAAGAGTTAGAATGAGTATAACTACAGTAGCTAATTAAAACAATTACTAATTCAACTTCAAAAAAAACGTAAAGGCAGCTAGAATACTTATCTAATTTACGCAAATAAATCCGTGCAAGAGGCAGGGGCCCTCTACCACCTGACGGAATTCAACTCCAAATTAAATCAACGCTTTCAAAACAACACTGTCTACTTCATTAAAGATGAAATAACTTGAACATAGCACTCTGCGTCTTCAGAAATGTAGCACAGAATCTAAGCAAAATCTAGAACATAATCTAGCATAAAATCTAGCCTAGCTCTCGGTTTCCCAAGTGTTTATATAACAAATGTAAATAACAAGATTTGCAACAATTCAGGAACACTTTCTTTCCTTATCGAAATCTCATTAGGACTCTTGAAGTGGCTGCGTGAAAAGGAAAAAGACATCTAGACTGAGACAGTCCTAATAGAAGTCTTCCTTCCTAAATGTGTTCCCACGTACCAAAACCATACCCAGAATTCGTTTCTTCCTCCATGATGAGCAACGAACCATGTAGACATGACATGGATTATGCCCATATGCGGTTTTTCTTGAGAGGCCACCTGGAACATACTCAAACGTGAAGACATCTGCAGAATCGCCGGTTAGCTACGGAATGTCTGCATTCTGCAGCTAGTTCCGGTCAAAATGCTTTACAATGGCAAAAATCACAAAACTTAGCAAGTCAGTCATGTAAATCATTCTAAAAGTAATTTCAACTAAATTCATTGATCAATTGGGTCTAGGATAGCAATGGACAAAGGAAAATGAGGTAAAGTGGAATGAAAGAAAGCACAATTTTGAGGCTCAACATACCCCCACTGCTGTCTCTTTGCATGTCCTCATGCAAATTATCCTATGAACTCAGAGGCTTTTGCAAGGACATCTAGTCCTCTCCTTCTCCTTTTTCTGGAAGCTAGAGATCTTTTGGGTTTTCTGATAACAAGTTTGAACCTTAGGTTGGTGAGTGCCCTGATTAGCTTCTTGTTCCTTTTCTTCAACTTCTCATTGGTCTTCTCCACTTTGTCTATATGTAGGGATAAGGTTGAGTTCATATCAGCTTTGAGCTTGACTTGATCCTTGAGAATTTCATTCTCATTTTTGATGTGTCTATTCAGTAATTCCAACTCATACCTATCCCTTCTTAATATATCTATTTCAGACAGTGGAGGACTAGGGGTTCTCTCCTTGCTTTCTGAAGCTCTCCTTTCCAAAGTTTCCACATAGTCATAAATTTCTTGTTGAGCAGGGTAAATTTCAGGGGTTCCTTCATTAAAATCCTCTTCAACATCTTCTTCAATGGATGTTTCCTCATCTTCTATATTAATTACCCCTGTTTGTTTGATTTGAGTTTTCTTTAGTTTTCCCTTTCGTCTGTGGCTTCTTCTAGGCTGAGAGGATCCCTTTCCTTTCTCTGTGGCAGATTTCTTGATTACCTTCTCTTTCTTAAGTTGCCTCTTGATTTGAGTCAACTTCTCTAAAATGATTTCCTCACTGCCCTCTTGGACTGTTTTGTCAATTTCAACTTTTGAGGCTCTCCATTTTCTACTTCTTCTTGTAGGCTGTGGTTCAGGTGATGGTTCTTCTGGCTCTTCAAAATGATTTCTTATCAAGAAATTGTCCCATGTATCATTTGTTTTAGCTAGATGGTGTTCAATCAAAATTTTGACCAAACCATGATGATATAGAGTTGTCTCTAAAAATTGAACCCTTCTTTGAACACAGGAAGCCATCTTCTTCAAACTTTAAAGTAAGAAATATGGAAGGTTTAAGTCTTCCCCCAGAAAATGCATTATCAGTCTAATGTGGTAGACATAAAATGTCCCATATCTACCCTCACATGTAATAAATTTTTGCAGAAGAAGTAGTATGTTTCTCCATTTATTTTTCAATGCAGAACTGGGAATTCCTTTCTTAAATACAATGACATCCATACCTGGTGATTTTAAAATTTGTTTCCAGGATTCATTGTGGAATTCTCTGTTTTTGAACCATCTCTCTCCAGTTCTGAGCAACCCTGTAGCCTCTGCAATGAAAACTTCAGTGACAGTAAATTTGACATCTCCCACTTCAACTTTAGTTCCTTGAAATGATCTTGCAAATGTTTTAGTGACTTCCTTGTGGAAGCCATTAAATTTCTCCAAAAATTGAAGCCATCCTATTTGTTGCAACATTTCTTTACATTGAGGGTAGCCTTCTAAGTATTTTGAACCCACTGGTTCTGTTCTTACAATGAAACCCATAATTTCTTCTTCAATGTTCAAATTAACACTCTTCTACCCACAGAAATAACAACTTTCACTTTCGAATTGAAATGGCTTCAAGTTCTTAATGACAATGGCTTCAAACTTTGGAATGACATACCTCTAATTGACAATGACAAATGTCCTCAAACTTCGGAATGATATCCCTCTGATTGACAATGACAACAGCTTCAAATTTCGGACTAATATGCCTCTGGTTGACAATGAAAACAATTTCAAACTTCGAGGCTGATATGTCTCTGTTTGACAGTGACAAATGGCTTCAAATTTCCCACACTACTATACCTCTATCTCTTGGGGGAAAATAGCTTCAAATTTCCATACTGCTATATCTCTGTCTCTTGGTAACAAATGGCTTCAAATTCTTCAATGCTATACCTCAGTCTCCCGGTGACAAATGACTTCAAATTCTTCTCTGTTATACCTCTGTGTTTATAATGATAATGCTCAATCTCTGCCCACAGTGATACTTTGTCTGCCCACGGATTCAAATGGTTTCAAATTCTCACGCTGCTATACATGTGAGTTTACCCTTTTGCTTTGCTCTGCGTTTACAATGATAATGCTTTGATATTCAAACTTATATCCTTTTGCTCTGCTCTCGGTGATAAGAATATCTCTGTCTACGGAATGAAATGCCGGCTACATAATGGAGTGATGGCAGTGGTCACGGAATGAAGTAGTGGAGTGAGGTGGAGGGAACGAATTAATGATTGAAGAGATGGCAGAGATTTTTACAACGGAAAAGAGAATCATCATTGAATGATTTGGTTAAGAGACGTGAAGAATTCAAATACCTCAACCTTTTTAACCGCTTAAATGATATCGGATATGGAATTTGAAATGAGAGATTTTAATCCAAAGTCTGTGGAGGGTTTATTGATCTTGATCAATAAAAATAATTAAAACAACCTTTTCGAACAATCCATAACTAAAACTATGCTAAACTTTTATGAAATGCCATTATAATTTAAACTTGTTACCTCTGCCTTTCATTTGATTTTTGTAGTCTTTGTCTTCTTTGTTCGCCTTTGGAAGAGTCTTCATGGTCCTTCTTGATTTTTTTTTATTCATGGATACACTGGATCATTTTGTTGCAATTCTAATGTCTGTTGATTGATGACTTCAGGATTTGTAGCTGCGGAAAGACTGTCTGGCTGCAGAAAGGCTGATCAGCTGCAGAATGTCTGTTGAGCTGCAGAATGTTCCTGTAGAGCATTTTAATCATGGAATGGAGTGTTTTTGGAATATAGGTGAAATGTTACATGGTATGAATGAAGATGGATGATGGATTATGATATGTATGAAGTGGATGATGAAATGGAATGGATTCAGTTTGTGAAATGGAGTGAAAGAACATAAGAATTGTACTGCAATTCATGACATGTTTTTATTCACTTACAACAAGACATCAAATTTTGTATTTTGACATGAAAATGAGATGGATGGAGGATGGAATGAAATGAATGATATGTGGAATGGATTAGAATATGAATGAATGAATGAGATGGAGTATGGATGGATAAGTGAATGGAGTGAAATGAAATGAGATGGATCATAAGCACTATGGATCTGAACTTATGATTTTTGTAACAGCTGCTTGCAAAAACAAAAATGGGAAAAATTAGAGTGTCAGAGAGACTCTGATTTTCACCCTATCTTTTCTGTATAAACATGCCAATCAATGATTGGTTTTCATGTTTATACTTTCTTTTTTTTCAAAGAGAAATGCTTCAGAAAATTTAATCAAGTTGATGAAGAAGAGAGATTCTTCTTCATTAACTTCACATCACTACTTTCTTGGAACTTCTTGACAAATTCTTCTCTTGAGAGTGGTTTGTGATATAGCTTCAATCTATGACCATTCACAAGAAAAGTGACCTCTTCTTCATCTATAGTTCTGATTTTGACTTCCCCATTATCAAAAATTTCAACAATTTCATATGGCCCAAGCCAATGTGTCTGAAATTTACCTTGAAAATCCTTGAATTTTGAATCAAACAAGAGAGCCCAGTCACCCTCTTTGAATTTCTTCTCTTTGATGTACTTGTCATGCCATCTATCCCTTTGTTGTTGGACTAGACTTGTTTTCTGAACTGCATCTTGTCTGATCTCATCCAATTCATTAATTTGCTCCAGCCTATGCTTTTGTGCCTCAGTTAAATCAAGTCCTAGCTGAACTGCCATTTTGAAGGTTTGAATTTGGAACTCTATGGGAAACAAAACTTGCTTTCCATAAACAAGCTCATAAGGAGTATGGCCTGTTGTGTTTCTCCATGTAGTTCTATAGGCCCACAAGGCTTCAGGAAGCCTATCTACCCAATATCTTCTATGTAAATGAACAGTCTTCGTTAGGATTCCTTCAACGACCTTATTAGTAGATTCCACTTGACCATTTGCTTGTGGATGATAAGGAGTAGATTTTATATGTCTGATTTTGTACTTCTCCATTATTTTCTCCACTATCCTTGATGTAAATTGAGCTCCTTGATTTGTAACAATTTCCCTTGGGACACCAAAACGAGTAAAAATATCCTCAAAAAGAAAAGTAACTACAGATGATTCATTAGCAACAAGTAATGGTTTAGCTTCTACCCATTTAGTAACATAATCAGTGCAAACTAATATATATTTATTTTGTCTTGATGGAGGACTAATAGGTCCTACAAAATCCAAAGCCCATTTTTCCAAAGGTTCAATGTGTACCTGAGGTTGTAATGGCATCTCACCTGAAGGAGAAGGTTTCCCTACCCTTTGGCAACTGTCACACCTTTTGACATACTCCTTAGCATCTTTAAACAAGGATGGCCAATAATATCCTAGATTAAGGATCTTATAGGCTGTCCTCTTATCTGCAAAGTGTCCGCCACAAAGTTCGTCATGACATGCCTTGAGAATATCAGGCTTCTCATCTTCACGAACACACCTTCTAATGATCAAATCTGGACCTGTCTTGTACAACTCATTAGCGACCCATGAATAATTTGCACTATCATTAATGATTTTTCTTTTATCCCTTGCATTCATAATTGAAGGAAATTTTCCTGAAACTAAATAATTAGCAATATCGGCAAACCATGGAGTTTGAGTAGAGATTGCAAAAAGATATTCATCAGGAAATTGATCTTCAATCGGAGTGTCATCTTTGATATTTTGGAGTCTAGATAGGAAATCAGCCACTGTGTTTTGTTTTCCAGGCCTATCTAGAATAGTAATGTTGAATTCTTGTAAGAGTAACAACCATCTTATCACTCTGCCATTAGTGATTGATTTTTTCATTAAATATCTAATTGCAGAATGATCAGTGTGAACAAAAGTTTCATAGCTTGTTATATAGTGTCTAAATTTGTTTATGGCATGAACAACAGCTAAAAACTCTTTTTCAGTTACAGTATAGTTTAACTCTGCAGGAGTCAAATTTTTACTGATATAATAGATGGCATAGGGAATCAAGTCTTTCTATCCCAATACTGCTCCTAGAGCTGTATCGGAAGCATCTGTCGAGATATGAAAAGGTAACTTCCAGTTAGGTCCCCTTAATATAGGTGCTTCGGAAATTTTGGTTTTCAGGGTTTCAAAAGCTAACTGGCAATCAGAAGTCCACTTAAATTCACAATCTTTGGTGAGTAATTTGAAGAGAGGAGATGCTATTTTGGTGAAGTTTTCTATAAATCTCAGATAATACCCTGTAAATCCTAGAAAACTTCTAACATCTCTTTGACAACTTGGAATGGATAGGTTAGAAATGACTTCAACTTTCGCCTCATCAACTCTAATCCCATCCCTTGAAATGTGGTGCCCTAAAACAATACCTTCAGTGAACATCATAAAACATTTTTCATGACTAAGTGAAAGGTTTTCTTCTTGACATCTTTTTAAGACTTTTTCCAAGTTTTCTAAAGCCTCTTCAAATGTATTCCCATAAACTGTGAAATCATCCATGTACACCTCTACACAGTCATGTATTAGATCCGAAAAAATTCCTAATACTACCCTTTGGAATGTTGCAGGTGCATTGCATAATCCAAATGGCAATACTCGGTAAGCATAGGTACCCCAAGGACAGGTAAATGTGGTTTTTTCTTGATCTTCAAGTGCTACTTGAATTTGATTGTAACCACTAAACCCATCTAGGAATGAAAAGTACTTTTTGCCGACTAATGTATCTAATACTTGATCTATGAAAGGTAAGGGAAAATGGTCTTTAAGAGTAGCTTTATTTAGTTCTCGGTAGTCAACACACACCCTCCATTTTCCATTTTTCTTTGGCACAATTACCAAAGGAGAAACCCACTGACTATCTGAAATAGGATAGATGAAATTAACATTTAACAATTTTTGCAATTCTTCCTTGACAATTTCCCTAATATTTGGATTCATCCGTCTTTGAGGCTGTCTGATTGGTTTGCAATTTTCCTCTATATAGATGTGATGAGTACAAGTCTTGGGACTTATCCCTTTCATGTCAGTGTATTCCCATGCATATGCAGAAGAATGTCTCTGTAATACTTTGACTAACTCTTCTTGTTGAGATTTTTCTAGGTTCTTGTTTATGTTCAAAGTTTTGCCTGGAAAAATTTCACTTGTAGAGCTGCCAAATTTGTCCATAGAATGAAGAGACATATGTCTAGATGACAAAAATTCAATATTGGATCCCTCCTGAAATGATTCATGTTTGTGTTCTGGAGAAGATTCAAATTTTTCTAGAGTATTCAGAATTTGATTATCTTCACTAATTTCTGAAATTGTGAAGAGTGGTTGTAAATCTTCTTCATCCTCTATCCATTGAGTGTCATCTAGATCTGTAATTGTCCTAACTGGAGGATATAAAGTGAATCTCTTAGTTGAACTACCATCAGAAATATACATATCACCGGACCTACAACTAATAAAAGCATCAGCTGTAGCCAACCAAGGTCTTCCTAGTATAACTGGATGGCCTCCTAGATTATTCTTGGGAGTTAGGATCATGAAATCCACAGGGTACTCCCAAGAATCTAGGGACACTGGAATGTCTTCTATTACCCCATCTGATCTGATCACAGATCTATCTGCTAATTGTAATAGTGTGGGTGTAAAGAGAAGATTAGGAAGTTTCAGTTTGTCCATGATTTGTCTACTCATGATATTTATTGTTGCTCCTAAATCAATGAGTGTGTTTTGAATTTCAATTCCATTGATGTGAATTTTGACAACTGGATTTCCTGGGTCAAGATACTTTGGAATATCAATCTTGCCCATCATAATGTCTGCTATTTGTCCTACCAGTTGAATTTTCTTGGTTTATCTTATTCTTTTTCTTGTTGTCTTCATACTCAACTCCTTTATTGTTTTGGCTAAAATTGGGATTTCCTTGATGGCTTGCAATAATGGAATTTTAATGCAAACATTTCTCAATTCATCTAAGAAATCATAATTAGGCACCATGATCTGTTTTTCTACACCTCTATCAATTTGTAATATTTCCGGAAAGGGAGGTATAAGAAGTAGATGTGGATGGTTGCTCTAATACATGAGTTGGATTTATTGGATCTTTTTGTTTTAGTTTTTCAATGTTTTGGTCTTGAAAGGATGTGTCTTCCTCAAGAATTTTATTAACCCGTAGGGAGTCTTCCTCAGAATTATCTTGTTCTTGTATGATCACAGAAGGTTTCCTCTTTTCAAGTATCCTTCCAGACCTAAGTTGAACATCACTAAGGTCTAGAGGAGTAATTAAATAAGTTGGAAACTGTTGTCCTTCTATCATATATGTATTCTGAGGGTTCTTATTATTGGGGTTTGGTATGGGTTGAGCCGGAAATTGATTTGATTTTTGAGGGAATGGTAATGGAAGTGGTTGATTTTGATGTGGTTGGTTCTGATGATGTTGTTGAGGATTTTGTTGAAGATTTTGAGGAAAATTTTGTTGAGGATTTTGAGGATAAAAATGTGGATATGGTGGATAGGATGGTGGATACCGATAGTATGGAGAGTATCTTCCATAAGGACTTTGTGTTCCTTGTGCCCAAGATTGAGATTGATTTTGAAATTGGGGCCAAGGTTGCTGCCAAGAATTCCAAGGTGGAGGTTGATTATACATTTGATCATGGAATCCTTGTGTCTGAGGTCCCTGCCAAGGTCTTCTAGATACAAAATTGAGAGACTCTATGGAATCTGTAGGAGTTTCCTCCTGAAAGACAGCTTTGAGACCAGGAAGAGAAGGACAATTCTTGGTCTCATGTTTTTCAGAACAAATGACACAGGTTTCTACAACTTTTACATCCAAAGGACATTCTCTCAAGGCATGTTTCTTTCTACATTTGGGACAAAAGATTGCCAAGGCATCAGATTCAGCCTTTTGCTTGTTTTGTATCTTAAGGGTGTCTATTTTTTCACTAAGACTCCCTAAGATGTCAGATTTAAAATCATCAAGCATATGTCCTATTTCTGATCTACTTACTGTCCCAGAAGCAGACTTACTTGCCCTTGCAAGAGCAAGATCTCTTGGACCTTTGACAGTTTTGGATTTCCCTCTTGAAAGGTTGATACATAACTCAGATATTTCAGGTAATGTGAGTTGTGATATATCCCCTTTTCCTGTCATGTTAAGAATATCCAACCATTCATCCCTAATTGTTTTCAACAAAAGAGCTTTTAAGGTGTCTTGATCTAGATTTTCCATTTTTTCCCTTTTGATGTTGTAATTAAATATTTCCAACAAATCTTCTAATTTTTCATCTTCTTTTTGTAACATCTTGAACACTTCTTCCTTATGATTAACTGGCATACACTAATCCAAGTATCTCTCTAGAAATGCTTGTTTCATGTCTTCCCATGTTCTAATAGAACTACTGATTAGACTCATAAACCACTTCAATGTTGCTCCCTTCAAAGTTGAAGGAAATAATTTCAGTTTTTGAGCATCTTGTAAGTAGTCATAAGTTCTACACAGCACTTCAAATTCAAATAAGAAAGTTTTAGGATCTTCAGTTTTAAGTCCATAGAAGTTTGGAAGGACAGAGGGTGAAATGTTTTTCATGGTTGTATTGGTTTCTTCATCAATTATAGGCAACCCAAAAGAGCTTCCTATCCTACCTCTTCCTTCATTTGCACCTCTACCTCCTTCTCCTTTACCTCTACCTCTACCTCCAAACAATGTGTTTTCTCCATTAAAAACTCCTCCTCCTCCTTCTTCTGCCATGGTTGACTCTCTTGTAGAAGTGGAAAGGTTTGTGTCCCTAACAGGAGTTTTTAGATCTTCTTCTATGGCAGGTTTAGTGGATGAAGTGGAAGTTTTCTCTAATGGAATAGTTGACCTTAGATTTTCTAGAAGTCCAGGATCAGAAGAGGATGGAAGATGGGTTTGAGTTGAAGGTGTACTAGCTCTGGATCTAGATGAAACAAGTGGTGTTCTAGAAATCAATCTTCTGCCTCTGATGCTTATAAATCTTCCCCTTGAATCTCTCTCCCTACGCATAAAATTGTTTTTGGATGCTAAGAAACAAAGGTTACCTAGTTTTCACTTCCCCGGCAACGGCGCCAAAATGTTTGGTCTCAATCTAGTCTCCTAAATTGAGCTCATTTAATTGTCAACCAGGGTTGGTAAACTGCTGAAGTGAAGTGTACCGTATGTACCTAGGTGCTTGTTTCTTAATGCGTTGTGTGTAGTGTTTTGTGATGTTTTTGGTCTTTTGTGATGATTTATGATGTTTTTGGTCTTTTGGTGGTTTTATGTTCACAAGAAAGATGACTAGAAAGCTGATGGAAGGAAGCTGGTGAAAAAAACAGAGTTAAGCCTAATTGATGGATGACAAATGACAAATGCAATTGGAAACACTGAAGCAGAATCAAATCTAAACTATGACTAAGTAAAAGCAAAGCTTGATAATGAATTTTAAGCAAATGATTCAAAACACAAACTAAACTTAAGAAATGATCACTAAGTATGCAAATCCTCCTAACTAAACAGTTTAAACAATTAACTTATAATGATGCAGCATTTTATCCTTGGTTAGAGATTTCTTGAAGTATGTTTGGACTAAAACATTGATATCATCATAAGATCTTCTATTCTAGGACTAGTTTTCTAGCTCTGTTCTGCAATTCAATTTGAATGTCACAAAACCTTACTCAAGAGTTATTGATTTCTTTTCAAAGTAGCCTTTTGAGGGAGAGCTTTGTTTATGAAATGATGAGGAAATTGCAGAAGTACTTCAGGCCTTAAAGTGATATGGTCTTTTGTTCATGTAGTGATGAGTCAATTATGGATTTTAGAACAAGAAGAGATTTGTCAATAATGAAGGCTGTTTTGTTAAGTTTAACAACTGAAGTAATCTAGTATGCAGTGACTGACAACTGATTATGGAGTGCAAATGCAATGATTTAAGCTACAACCAAACCTAAAATGTCACTAGCCTAAAACAGTGTTGAACTATAAGTCATCATCAAACTCAAAACAAAGTAACTGAACATGAATTAAGTGCAATTAAACTCCGGAGCATTCTAACTAAACTACCATGCATTATTCTATGGAATTATACAGTCTGCTTGTCCATCATTATTGATATTTTGGAAGATTTCCTTCTTTTGGAAGAGATTTTAGAACAATTCTGACTGTGTAATTGAGTGAAAATGCAAGCAAATAGACTGAAAGCAATGAAAAATTAAGATATCATAGCCATCTCCTACTCGACATTATGATATTTTGGGCAAGTGTTTAAGAGCAAGAACAGCGATAATACTTAGTACAAACACACAACTAAAACATTCATTATCACGGTTATGTCTTGGACTCCTTAAGGATTTCTTGGAAGAGTTTCTTCTTGTGGAAGAGTGATTAGAACAAGTGTAACTGTGATAGTGAATCAACAAAAATTACAACTAAATCCTACAATACTATAGCTATTCCCCATTCATCATTATAATCTTTTGGAAGAGCTTCTTCTTGTGGAAGAGTTAGAATGAGTATAACTAGAGTAGCTAATTAAAAACAACTACGAATTAAACTTCTAATCCTACAATACTATATCCATTCCCCATTCATCATTATAATCTTTTGGAAGAGCTTCTTCTTGTGGAAGAGTTAGAATGAGTATAACTATAGTAGCTAATTAAAACAACTATTAATTCAACTTCAGAAATCGTAAAGGCAACTAGAATACTTATCTAATTTACGCAAATAAATCCGTGCAAGAGGCAGGGGCCCTCTACCACCTGATGGAATTCAACTCCAAATTAAATCAACGCTTTCAAAACAACACTGTCTGCTTCATTAAAGATGAAAGAAATTGAACATAGCACTCTGCGTCTTCAGAAATGTAGCACAGAATCTAAGCAAAAACTAACATAAAATCTAGCATCAAATCTAACCTAGCTCTTGGTTTCCCAAGTGTTTATATAACAAATGTAAATAACAAGACTTGCAACAATTCAGGAACACTGTCACTGCTGTCAATCTCATTAGGACTCTTGGAAGTGGTACACGTGAAAAGGAAAAATACACGGGTAGAGGCAGTCCCACAATAGAGTCTTCTAAATGTGTTCCCACGTACCAAAACCATACGAAATTTGTTTCTTTCCTAATGATGAACAACCGAACCATTTAGACATGGCAGTGATTGTATGCCCATATGCGGTTTTATTGAGAGGCCACGGAACATGCCTCGAAGCGTGACTTTGAGAACATAGAATCAATAGGTTAGCTATGGAATGTCTACATTCTGCAGCTAGTTCCGGTCAAAATGCTTTACAATGGCAAAAATCACAAAACTTAGCAAGTCAGTCATGTAAATCATTCTAAAAGTAATTTTAACTAAATTCATTGATCAATTGGGTCTAGGATAGCAATGGACAAAGGAAAATGAGGTAAAGTGAGATGAAAGAAAGCACAATTTTGAGGCTCAACAAAGACATCAAGAATCAAAAGCTTCATGAAGAAGAAAGATATGAGTGGCAACCATATCACCCTGAGTAAATAAAGTCCATTTCATTAGTTACTTTAGACCCAGTCATCAAGGATAGTGACATGTCACATCCTCATCACATGATGATGTTGAAGTTATGACATAATGATGTAATCATTGTAAATTCAAATAAGTGGAATTCCAAGAGTCATGTATGGAAAAAAGATCCATGACAGTCCAAAAGACATGTCATACCAAGAGTCATATGTAATTCCAAAATTCGTTTGGAACTCCAAAGGTTGTAAAAGTCTAAAGGTCATTAGGATTTTGAAAGTCAAGATTCATGGGGATGTGAAAGGTAATGCCTGAAGTTATAAAAGGGTCCTCATTATTCATGAAGGGTATTGGGAACCTCAGCTTCTCCCACAAGGCATTAGAGAGATAGAGTTAGTAATTTTGGGGAGAAAGTAGTGGCTCTAAGGCTCCACTATTGGAGTTAGTGATGTTCATTGTACTTATGTATCTTGGAACTTTTGCTTAATAATTGAAGCCTTTCAGCCAACACATTTTCACGCATGGATTGTGGATGTTTCTAAGACTTCTCTTTGAATGTTTATGATTCATGTTAACTTTGACATGTACTGGAGTAATTGAAATATTTTGTGACTTCAATGTTTAATTCATTGGAAATGTGTTGTAATTTTTATTAAAATCGTCGTATATATGTGAACTATTTTTCTTGAAGTTAGACGAATCTTTCTTATTTGCATGTCACCATTAGGGTAGTACTATTACTTCTCTCTTAGAGGCTCATTTTATCTACCCCTGTAGTAAAATATCCTGGATAAATCTACAATCCAATATTCATAAGGCACACTCAATTTCTCATTCAAAAGCACATGTGCACTTCTCTCTCATGTGCCAAGGTATATCTTTAAGTAAACGACAATCGGGTTGTATTTTGGATGGGACTCCTACACCAAACGGTATGAGGTCTAATTAGGACCTCATATCGGGGAGATCTTATATATGTTGGTGGTATCTAACACCATCAACAAGCCCTTTTATAACACTTTATAGCCAAACCCTTTTCCGTTTTTTAAAAAACCACTCTTAATTTTGTTTTTAAAGGGAAACTACATCCAAAGGTTTCAAATAACCCTTTTGAAACCTCTCAACATAAAATACCTTTAGGATTTATTTTTTTAGTGACTATCATAAAATTTTTATAAACCCTCAAATAAATAAACGAACCTTGAATTTCCTTTTGAAGTGAATCCAGTAACGCATGATTATGATGACTAACATTGCTTAAAAAAGTTGTGGGAACATTACTAATGTTGTTGCCAAGATATGGAGGTCACGTTAGTGTTAAATCACCTTCAAGAACAATGCTCCCATGTGTGTGCAGTTAATTCAAAGTGTCGGATTTGAAACGCACGTGAAATGAGTGTTCTCCTAAATTATAATGCAGATCTACCAACTTGTAGGTAGTGTTACTATGGCGCATTCACAAAAAAAAAAAAAAATAACAATTCTCCACAAATTTTTTTGTTGATTCACTCTCTTAGTATTTTTCTCTTAGCTCTCACTCGGCTTTTTGAAACCTCACTATAATACAAATTTTATGGAAAGGAAGAGGTTGGAAAATTTTTTCACACACATAAGTTGTTGCTCTCTATTAAACACAAAACCTTGATTGATTACAATTGATCCCAATGTGGTGTATTTCTCCTTTCTAACTAGCGACTCAATCATACCAAATTTATAATGCAAATTCACACTAAATTGACCTTTCTAAATTTAGACTGAACTCAAACTAACCCGGACTCACTCAAATCTACTCATACTATTAATCTAGACTGCATTGCATGCTGGAGTAATTAGTTATTTTTAACATAGAATTCTTTATAGGCTTAAGTAGTTTTTCCTCATTTGTTGGTAGTTGTGTTCTATAATAAGAAGAAAAATTTAAACATATCAAAAAATTTAAACATATCAAATCTCAACAATAACTGCAAGTATTTAGATAGGGAGATGAATTTCGGTTGGAGATGGTGTTGCTACTAGTGATGGTGTATTTGGTGTTGGTGATGCTAGTTTTCTTCTTTCATTTATGATATTTTTGGACATGGGACATGTTGGCGTCACAGGGATGAAGAAGATGTATAATGGACCATCTCCTATTTCAATAGGAGCCTTATTGGTGGAAAAGCACATCAAATTTGGGTTTTAGGTACTAATGATTGAATAAGTATAGGGGTTGAATTAGATACATTGGATAGCCTTTTATTTCCATAGAATTATCATCTATAAGAGGAGGTGTTCGATAGAATATTGGACATATGTGCATGATTTTTAGTATTTTTTATGGTTAATACCCATAGCTCGGGTAAGGACCATGGTAGAATATGGCATTGGAGAGAATAAAAACAATTGAATATTATTCATTTATAACATCGAAAGTAGTTCGTTGCCAAGTTACGAGGTTTCTTGTAGGATAACAATGATTGTTTTTAGATGATTTGTTTTAGTTTCTTGGTTTTGGTGTTCTTTTCACATTATCATCAATTTTAAATTGTTAAATTGATGCTTTTTGCATTAGATATTTAATGGTAAATGGGAGGTATGGAGCTTTTTTAGATTGGAGACATACAGGTTTGTGGCATGTTGGGATTGACTTGTTTTCATATGCATGATATTTATCTTATTTGGATATTATCTTAATGGTTTTTTGGATCTCTAGGAGTTTCCATCTTTCTCTTGACCTGGTTTCACGAGGTTATTTTAATTTGAAACTTGGTTTTCTAGTTGATCCACCTTCTTGGATGAATGTGGTGTTAATCCATGCTCTAGTATGTTCCCATTTTTCTTAATCCCGTGGTAGGTGGATATTTATGTTTATTGATAAATATATGTGTCCTTTTCGCAGTTGTTTTAGCCTTTGTGGATTATGTTGTCTCATTTTGTCAGGAATCCGACCTTTTTGGTATGAAGCAATATTTTTTCTCTCTTTTACAACATGGGTGAGGTGATATTTATCAATACTTTGATTTTCTGCCCCAGAAACTGATTTTTTAATTAATTTTGGGTGGGTCCCTATGGAAGATTACACTGTTGTGAAACCAGCTCCAAAAATAGAAGAAGAGAAAGATAGACGCCTTAGAAATCAGCCACTTCGAGGGGGCAACCTCCAATGCATTACATAAATGAAAAATTCTTGGATGATACAAATGAAAAAACCTCCTTTCTATATATAGGATCCCATGTGGCCGCAATGTAATCCTAGTGGGGCCACAATGTAATCCTAGCCGACCTAAAAATAATAATTTAAGGGCACAATAATAACAATATGGGGGTTACAGGGGTACAACAATAACAATAAGGGGGTTACACTAACAACAATAAGGGACTATACTAGTAATAGGACCTAACATGCTCCTCTCCTTCCAAAAAAGTGTTGTCCTAAATGATTGAGTAGCTCCGGGTGATTTTGTATAAAATTCTCATCCTCCCATGTAGGATCTTTAGTGGGTAATTTCTTCCATTTGATGAGATACTCTGAAATTGATCGATTTCATAGTTGTCGAGTTCTTGTTTCCGTGACTGCTTTAGGTTCCAATATGGGTTTTCCTTCCTCTTCAAGTTCTGGCAATATTGTTTGAACTGGAAGTTTGTCCCCTATAACCTTTTTTAAGCATGAAAAATGGAAAACTGGATGCACTCGCAAAGAAGCAGGAAGCTCCAATTTGTGTTCCATAGTACTAATCTTTTTCAAAACCTTGTAAGTACTATAGTACTTTGGCAATAATTTATTATCCTTATTAGCTTGCTTGAGGGAAATTTGTTTGTATGGTTGTAGCCGTAAAAATACCTAGTCTCCCACATCAAAACTTCTCTCACTACAATGTTGATATGCCTGTTGTTTCATTCGATTTTGTGCCAAATTTAGGTTATCCTTTAAGATTTGGAGAACTTCTTGTTGTTGCTCGATGTGATCCTCCACTACTTGAACCCTAGAATTTTCCCTTAAAGAAGATGTGATGGATGGTGGATTATATCCATAAAGTGCCATAAATGGGGTCATTTTTGCTGCAGTATGGAAGGAACTGTTATACCACCATTCAGCGAGAGGTAACCACTTAACCCATTGTGATTTCTTATCAGATACAAAACAATGAAGATATCCTTCCAAACGTTTATTCACTATCTCTATTTGATCATATGATTGAGGATGATAAGATGAGCTATGAGCTAGTTGAGTACCCAAACAAGAAAATAATTTCGTCCAAAAATTTCATGTAAAAATGGGATCTCTATCACTTACAATAATCTTTGGGTTTCCATGTAGCGTTTTAATTGTTTCCATAAATGAAATAGCAACTGTACTCGATTTAAATGGGTGAGATAATGCGCAAAAGTTTGCATACTTGGTAATCAACCACCACCATGTTGACACTCCTTCCTTCAGACTTAGGTAAACTTGTGATAAAATCCATTGAAATCTCCTCCCAACATTGAGTTGGAATGGATAAAGGTTGTAGAAGACTCGGGGTCTTAATTGTCTCAACTTTATTTTGCTGGCAAACCAACATTCTGCCACAAACTTTTGAATATCAGATTTAAGGCCATCCCAAAAAAATTCTTTCTTCACCCTATGGTAAGCTTTTAAAAATCCCAAGTTTCCTCCTAAAGGAGAAGTGTGAAATTCCAAAAGAATATTTTGTTTTAGTTGGGAATTCTTGAAAATATATAAACGATATTTGTACCATAAGAAATCATTTTTTCAAATAAATGTATCAAATGTACTAGGATCTTGTTGCAAATTTTGAATGAGTCCACACTTCTTTGTCCTTCTTCCATTCATCCCTTGCTTTGGTTATCCAATCTGGTTGGATAATTGAAATGGCACAAAGCAATGCTTCCACCTCTTCATCCTTTCTTGAGAGTGCATCTGCAACAACATTTAGCTTCCCTTTTTGTAGATTATTTCAAAGTCATAACCCAACATCTTTGTGATTTTTGCTGCTCTTCTGAAGATATTCTTTGTTCCAAAAATTGTTTAAGACTATCATGATCAATTTTTACCCTGAAGTGTCTTCCCATTAGGTAAGGTCTCCATTTCTTTAGTGCATGTAGTATTGCCAACATTTACTTCTCATAAATATCCTTTTGTAAATACTTTCCTTCGATTAAACGACTTTCAAAAGCAATGGGTCTTCCTTCTTGCATTAAAACAACATCAATTCCATTTCCTTAGGCATCACATTCCACAATAAAGGTTTTTGTGAAGTCTGGCATAACTAAGACTGGTGCTAGGCACATTGCCTCTTTAAGATTTTCAAAGGCCTTAGTTGCTTCAAGAGTCCATGAAAATGCATTTTTCTTCAATAATGTTGTTAGAGGTGTTGCTATTCTCCCATACTTCTTAACAAACCTGCGATATTACCCTATTAACCCGAGAAACCCGCACAACTGCTTTATGGTTGTGGGGAATTTCCATTCCTTAATTAATTTAATTTTGTACTCCAAAGAAACATTTGGATGTTTTTGCATATAATTGTTTCTCCTCCAATAGTTTGCGCACCCTGTCAACATGTTGAACATGATCCTTCCAAGACCTGTTGTATATTAGTATATCATCAAAAAATACTAGCACAAATTTTCTAAGGAAGGGCTTGAAAATGGAATTCATCAACCCTTGAAATGTAGAAGCTGCATTGGTAAGGCAAAAAGGCATGACCAAAAATTCATAATGACCCTCATGAGTTTGAAACGTTGTTTTCGGAATAACTTCAGTCTTCATTCTAATTTGATGATATCCTGAACGCAGATCCAACTTGGTAGAATAAATTGCTCCATGTAATTCATCCAATAATTCATCAATCAGGGGAATGGGAAATTTATCTTTAATAGTGAGCTTATTGAGCTCCCTATAATTTGGACACATGCACCATGATCCATATTTCTTGTGCACCAATACTACTGGAGTAGAGAAAGAACTTTGACTAGGTTAAATTATACCAACCTCTAACATTTCTGCAATTGTACGCTCAATTTCGCTCTTTTGGACATAAGGATATCTGTAAGGCCTGATGTTTGGAGGAACACTTCCTGGAATCAAATGAATAGCATGATCATGATCATGAATATGTGGGAGTCCTTTGGGATTATCAAACACCTTGGAATGATTGTCCAAGACTTTTTGGAGATATGGAGAAATAGATGATTTTGATGTTGGAACTTTTAGTGAGCATAATTGTGCAATTATGCCCCGTTTTTCTTTCTTCAGAAGCTTTTTCATGACATTAGAGCTTATTATTTTTCCTGTTTTCCCTGTGATACCCCGTAATTTGATTTCCTTTCCTTCTAAAAAAAAATTCAAGAAAATTTCTTGAAAATTAAAAGCTACCGTCCCCAAATATTGTAACCATTGTACACCTAGTACAACATCAACACCTCCCATTGGGATGGAAAGCATTGGACTATTCAATACATATTCCCCCATGGCTAGCTTGATATTATGGCATTTTCCAGAGAAATTTATAGTTCTTCCATTTGCAACCATCACTTGACATTCTAGTGCTAGGTATAGGAAACAATTCAATTCCTTGGCTACCTTACAGTGAATAAAATTATGGGTACTACCTGAATCAATCAACACTACTACCTTTTTCTTCTTGATATGTCCATCTATCTTGAGAGTTTGAGGTGTGGTAATTCATGCCAATGCATTACATGATATGGTCGGACTGATTTCTTCTTCTTCTAGGGTTTCTTCCTAATGTATATCCTTTACTTTTGAAGTTTCTTCTTCATTTTCTTCCTCCTCTTCACAATCTATGTAAAATCATTTCTTCTCAGCACACTTATGACCTTTAGTGTATTTTCTATCACAACTATAGCAAAGCCCTTTTGCTCTTTTTTCTTCCAATTTTTGTGGTGTCAACCTTGTAGGTTGTGGAAGTCTAGGAGTAGCAACACTTCCATCTTTATAGATGTGAGTGGTAGGCTTCCTTGTTGCCATAATTTTACATTCAATTTTTCTCGCCAACCTGAATGTTTTCTCCAATGAATCAGTTTTCCAAATGCGAACTTCATGTTGGATGTTATCCTTTAAAGTCCCTATGAAGACATAAATCCTGTGTTCCTCTGGAATATCAATTACCCTTATATTCAATTTTTGGAAGTCCTCAATGTGCTCTGCCACTGAACCCTTTTGTTTGAGATTTATCAATTGGCTAAAGAAGGTGTTGCTCTTATATCCTCATAATGTGCTATCATTTCCTCCATAAAAATTGACCAAGGGACAATTTTTTTACGGGATCAAAGCCATCGATACATATAAATTTATTTTGTTCTAAATGTAAAGTTGCAATGCGTACCTTTTGTGTGTTTTGCACATTATTGAGATCAAAATATTGCTCCATCTGTAGTATGCATGTTACGGGATCCTTGCCATCAAACTTCCTCATATCCATATTTGGAATATGGTGGTTCTTCAATCCAACATTAGAGTTTATGAAATCATGATTAACATTTATTTTCTTCTCATCATGAGTTTCCTATACTATCTTTTCACCATTAGGAATCATTTCTTGTATCAACTTTTTCAAACCTTCGATGTCTGGTTTTAGATCATTCTTCATGTTTTCCATGTTGTCTTTAATTTTTTCTTCCATGTCCTCCATCTTAGCTTCCACACCATCCATCTTAGTTTCCACACCATCCATCTTAGCTTCCACACCTTTCTTCAAACCATCCATTTTCACTTCCACGCCTTTCTTCAAAACTTTCATTTCATTTTTGTTTCTCTTTACAAGAGAGAAATTCCGTGCATTTGCTCTTGTAACTTTGATATATCATGTTGCAATTCTTCATCTTCATGAGTCATAGTAGACTATTCTGAGGGATTAATTGGTGTTGAATTCTTTTTAGGAGGCATTTTAGAACCCAATACTGAAATATATGCTCAACAGGCCCTTGGAATCACTTCAAACTAATTTTTTACACTAGACTTATGCAATTCGGAAACAAATACACACCTTTTTCTTGCTTTTGAGGAGCTCGATATTGAAGCTAAATTATCTCTGCGATTTCAAATCTTCAATATCTGAAAATTTTCCCTAAGGTAGCCCTCTAAATCCTCTTTCGAATGCCATAGGTCTGACCTGATTTGGATTCTTCAAGGCAAATTTATGTCCAATATCCCACAATGACCTAATTATAGATTGGTTAAGTAGAGCGAAATTGTATGACTTACCACGTGTCATTGTTTCCTCCTTTGGCTCTGAAATTGATAGAAAAAAAACTACAATCTGTGTACTTGCGTCCACTTCTTACAACATTCCAATCCAATGCTCAGAGAGAGATTTATGAAGATTTTCCCATGATCACCTCTTTGATATGAAATTCGAGAGCCTAAAAAATCCCTAACTTCCACAGATCATATCTCCGCAAATATTGCAAACCAAGCTCTGAAATTGTGTGACGATGTTCCTCGGGATTTCATCTTCACACTCTAAATATTTTAGCTTCTGAACCTTCTTAGAAAAAACATTATAGCGAAAATTCCACGATGACCTATTTAGAGCAGCGAAACCCTAGAATCCAAAGCTCTGATACCAAATGTTGTGAAACCAACTCCAAAAATAGAAGAAAAGAGAGATCAATGCCTTAGAAATTAGCCACTTCAAGGGGGCAACCTCCAATACATTACATAAATGAAAAATTCTTGGATGATACAAATGAAAAAACCTCCTTTCTATGAATAGGAGTCCATGGGTCCACAATGTAATCCTAGCCGACCTAACAATAATAATTTAAGGGCACAATAATAACAATATGGGGGTTACAGGGGTACAAAAATAAAAATAAAGGGGTTACACTAACAACAATAAGGGACTATACTAGTAATATAGGGACCTAACATACACAATCTTTTATTGCATGGCAGATTCGTCGTATTCCCAATAGATTTATTTCCTTTACTTATCTCTGACGAGTGGTTTGATCATGCAAGTTATAAATCCCAAAACCACGCGACATTGAACTGTTCCACCTTAGAGGATGAACTGGCATTCGAGGAGGGTGGCCAGGGTGTTGATCCGTTACAATAAAATCATCTCTCAGAATGCTCAAACGTTCTTTCTCAAAGTTTTAATTATGCTTTCAATGTTTCTAATCTATAGGGGCTCCTAAAATATTCACAAAATTTTGGATGAAATAAAAACAAGACTAAACCAATCAAAGTATTTTTGGAAATCAAAGAGTTACATTTTGATGCATATTTTTCTTGGGAGCAGATAACTAGCTTACAACATAGAGATCTAATCAGGAGGTGGGAATTCATAGAGATGGAAACCAATTGCATTCAGAATTGGGTGGTGACAAATTGGAAGCCACTCATCTCTTACACACCCAAAATTATCATTTTAACTAATAAATGATTATTATTTCACTTTCTACACAAGGATGATGCATAAAAAAACCTCGAGCTCCCATGTGTTTGAGGTAGAAGTTTCCTGAATTTACACAAATGCAGTCGTCACCTAGTCTAGGTCAAGCTCCTTGGTTTTCTTGTAGAGTTGTGGACTCATCAAGTCATCTAGGCTATTAGCGATTCAATCAACACAAGCATATTCCTAGATGATAAAATGCTCACTAGCATAGATAAAAGGATGGCTTGGATTTTATTTGAATTAAATTTCTCAGATGACCTTCTGGAAGAACTGGACTTGCATTGGGAATCAGTTTGTTTTCGAAAAAGGGTAGATTACCAGGGAATTCTATTTAGATGTCTCATATGCCACCAAACAAGAAATATTCTCGACATGTACCCTAGATGGTTCGATGGCCACAATGGTTATATTTTTTTAGTGGACATGTAGCATTTGATGACTAAACTTGAAATCCTAGATACTGAACATCAATGTCAATGGGTTAACCCTTTTCACCTCATGTACCAAATCTAATTTTTAGTCTTCCTATCCATCTTCAATTTTGGGTGGAAAAAATCCATTTATTATTAATGCACCTTCTTGGTCCTCATCTGATGAATTTCTGAGACAACCATCCAGCTCTTCTTGCATTAATCTGTCTATTCGTATTGGTGGCTCTCGTGTTTCTTCCATTTTTCAAAATTTATTTAATTTGTCTATTGCTCAGCCCCCTCTGAAGATTCATAAATATGGTGAGGTTAGGGTTGACTTGGCACCTCCGGTTATCCAATTTTTTTCTTTCTAAGGTGCCCCTTTTCCCACTAATTCCATTGGAAGCGATATCAATTTTCTAAGCAAGAACAAATCTCTCGATTTGGTTCCTCTTCAAATTCAGTCACATTATGTCTCCCTGAACATCTCCATTAGCCCTAACTCGGCCAAGAATGTCACTATTCAAAATAAAAGGACGTTTTGTTACAGGTCGTCCCTGATGGGATTTTAGTCTATCACTGGAAAATCATTTTATTTTATGGACAATTTGGAATTGCATTATGTTTCAATTCAGGATTCAAATGATCAAGAAGCCCTTAAAGCAATTGAGCATGATAGTATTAGAGTTTCATGAATATAATTTCTCTCAACCTTAGAGGGTTTTGGAATGCCCAAAAAAAAAAATCCTCAAATATTTGATTCATAATTTTTGTCTTGCAATTATTCTAATACAAGAATCTATGGACCCTAGTGACAGAGCATTGTCCTATTTATTGAGGAAATTCCCAGATTGGAATGAAGTTGAAAAATATGCCTTGGGTCTCTCCAGAGGTATTTTTCATCCATGGAATCATGTATTGTATAAATTCTATATAGATCCAAACTGATAATTTTAATTTACTAAAACAATAGACTTGGATCTACTTTACTCATCTGCAAAAAGAAATTCACAATGGAGAAGCAATAGAAAAAACATGAGGCATGAATCAATTAAGATACATAACACAAGGATATATCTAGGGGAAATGGACTTCTCAAAACCCCTTCCTATCTGTTTGCATTAATAAAAAACAGAGAATAAATGCAATGTGTGTTTAAGCCTGAATAATCTATGCACAAGTATAATCTATCTCACTGCCTCACAAGCTGATTCTAGCCAAAACTTAGCCAATTTTCTTGCCTGCCAAACCCCTATTTCCTTGCACTTTTTCCTTGGGAATCAACCCCCTATTAATTTCGGAAATTCCCCATCTATAATTGTGCAATTCCTATATGTCCTTATCTGACTGCATGCACCACCTGTACAACTTGGAAAATTATATAACTGATAGTACACTTTGCTTGAACTCCAATCTCAACTGGTTAACTTGTAGATCCTACTTGCATGAGTTAATTATGGCTGATTTAACAGTTAAATGGTTGATCACTGAGCACACACCCCACTACTTGACCTCCCACTAGTTTTTCCAATAACTAGAACTTGTTTAACTGACTTTAACTTAGTTTAACTAAATTAAATAATTGCGACTCAAATTAAACTCATCCAGGGCTCCTAAAACATAGGAGACACTCTAAATGCCCCAAGTTAGGCCCTCAACTTGAATTAACTAAGGAAAATAAGTCAAATTAACTTATTTAACACATTATTGTTGCCTTGTGATGTGGAATTAAAATTTTATCCTAATTTAATGTAAGGGAAAATTAAATCAAGATTTTCTTCTTGTCATTTTTCAACACTTCCTCTCACAAGAAAGGGATTATAAGATATCCCAATCCTGCCTATATGGAATTCAAATTTTCCTCTTCACAATGCCTTTGTCAAAATATCTGCATCTCGTTATTATGTAGGAATGTATTCCAGCAACATAATCCGCCTCTGCACACAATCTCATAGATCGTGGTACCAAGTGTCGATATGCTTGGATCAATCATGAAAAAATAGATTTTCAGAGAGTATGATACAACTATGATTGTCACAGTAAATCAGAGTGAGATCCAACAAGAATCGTCCTCATCCATATTTCTTTGCAAGTTGTTTGACTAGCAGCCATGTACTCTACTTCTATTGAACTGAGTGTAAATAATATCTGCTTCCTGTTGTACCAAAGAAATGTTGTTGAACTAATACTGCAGACTCCTCCTAAATTTCTCTTATGATCTGATGGACTACCCACCAAATATCTATCTATGAAGCCTTGAAGCTTCTCTCCCTCTGTCCGTCTGTAACAAATACCATAATGAATAGTGCCTTTGAGGTATTTCAACACATGTTTGGATGCATTCCAATACAATTTGGTTGGCTTAACCATTTCTTTACAAAGCTGGTTAACCACATAACACATGCATGGTCATGTGCTGACCAAATACATTATTGAACCCACAAAATTACTATAAATAGTGGCCTCCACCTCCTCACCTAAATTTGCATCCTCTTTCCTCCAACTTCCTGCTAGAGGAGTGTCCATGGGTTTTCTACTCTCTGTGCAGAACTTCTTGAGTATCTCATTGGCATACTTGCCCTGAGAGACAAGCAGTTCCCCATATCCTTTTCATACATAAAAACCGAGCAAATAATGCATGAATCTCATGTACTTCATCTTGAATTCTCTTGCAAGATCCTCTTTGCAAGACTTTATCAACTTCTCATCACCGGTTAAATTAAATTGTCAAAATATAATACTATAATTAACAATTTACCTTCAAAAACAATATGGTAAAGGTTTTCATATGCTTCACTTTTGTACCAAGAACATGGTGCTTGTTTCAATCCATACAATGCTCTCTTGAGTTTGCACACATGTGACTCTCTGTCGAAGGTCTCAAATCCTTCTGGTTTTTGAATGTGCACCTCCTCCTCAATCACTCCATTGAGGAATGTCGTCATCACATCCATTTGATGGATCTTATAGAAGAGTACCTTGATACTAGGGAAAATGTCTCCTCATAATAAATTCCCTCCACTTGATAGAACCCCTTGGCCACAAATTTGTCCTTGTGTTTCTCGATGCTTCCATCTGATGCTTCCTTCACCTTGTAGATCCACCTCTAACCTTCAACTGACTTGTTCTATGGTCTTGGGATCACTTCCCAAACATTGTTTCTGACTATGGAATCATATTCCTCAGCCATGGAATCAACCCATATTGGCTCCTGCACTGCTTCATCGAATGAGGATGGTTCTTGTTACACAACATTTTGTCACCGTCCCTGCAATTCCTCATCCCGTACATTGGAGGACTATTCTCGTGACCTGTGAACAATAAAATGTCCTGAAAACACCTTGATGGCATCCTTCTACATAAGGGAAAGAATTCTCCTTGAGAAATTTTCCTCAGAAAATCACTAAAACATATGTTTGGGCATTAGCACGAGCAGCCAGTTCATCACTTGCGCCGACCTGGGGAATTTACACTAAGCCCGCACCACCTGGCGCTCTGTCCCTGTGTATTGCCCATGCCAAGCCTATTTGGGAATGTTTTTTAAAAATAAAAGGCGGAAGTTTGATTCTAACAACTTCAGAATGAATCATCAAAAAGAGGTTGGGTTGTTTGGCTCTGGATCTCCCTGTTTAGGAAGTGGTTTTCCACCTCTCATGGAACCTTCCTAAGAGATAGGACCCTCCCCCATGATTATAGGGATCCTAACCTCTCCTTCTCCCTCTATAAAAGCCTACCCTCTCTATTTGCAACCTAGCTGAACATTTGGGAAGAAAACTATAGCTGAGGGACTATTGAGATCAGAGCTAAGGAGAACCCCGTAAGAGAGAGAGAGCCTTGTCTAAATTCCTGACAAGCTTTGTGAGACATGCTCTGCTAGAAGCCCTGCCAAAGGAAGAACACGACATCGAAACTCAGTTGTAATCTTTATTTCGTATTTTAATAAATGCTCGACTACGTTATTGGTTCTATCATTGTATTGCTTATTTGTGTAATGCAATTTGATTCGATCTTTTCCAACTGATTTATAGTTACATGTTTTAATTATTATGTTGTATGTTCTCATTTTTATCTGCATGTGTACAGGTGTTCGGATGAGGTGAGTGAAAGGATTGTGATCTGTTAAGCTAGGAACAGGAATAAACACTTCTCCTTCGACAATAGCAGCGTAGGACTTGAGGTAGGCTATCCATCGTAGCTTTGTCTTTTGTAACTAAGAGTCGATATCGTAGCTTGTTTTGTTTGTTGCTAGACCCACTCTTGGGCTAGTGGGATCGCCTCTGTCCACAGAGGGGATTTACCTCTCCAACAAATTGGTGACTGCATTGGGGAATCAGTGTGAGTTTGTCTTTCATCCTTTAGGTCATCTTCTTGGTATTTGCTTGCTTAGCTTTCTTTTCTGATTATCTTTGCTGAGTCTAAGACCCATGTTCAGCCCCAGAGGATTAATTTGACCTTTGTTTTTCCAAAATTTCCACCTTTCCAAGGCTGGCTTGATTGGCATGGGTTCTAGTCTAACAATCGCGCTAGCTGGTGCTAGTTTCTAGTTTATCACTCGCGTCATCCCCTGTCTGGCACGAATTATAGCCAGACAGTCACGCCAACTCCTATAGGTGCTAGGGTTTTCCCTGTTTTGGAGTTTTTGGTCCATATTGGTGTCTCTGGGTTTTTTCTTAGCTTGTTTTGAATGCTTTGGGTTTGTTTTTGACTAAGAATATCCCTTATCCTTTGGTTGTTTGCCCTCTTCTCTCAGTTTGGATTTTCAGCCCTAGGTTTTCTAGGTGCTTCAACCTGCTAAGCCTCCCATGGGAGTTTCAGGTCTTTGGTTTCCTAGTCAACTTCATTTCTTCTTCTTTGCATTCAGCTTCTTAGATCCATTTGAGTGATTGCGTTAATTGAGTGATTGTCTTTTCTTTCGTTCATTTTTACTCTTGTCACTCCAGGCCTAGATTACACGGCTTGTTTGGGTCTCTTTTGAGACATTTCTTTGATTTGAGGGATTTCGTCGTTGGTTTGAGTCTTGCTTTGCTTGCCTTGAGTTAAGTGAAATTTTTTTGTTTCAGCTCTCACTTCACCATTCTCATATTGGTGTTTTGATTTATTTTTCACATCATTTAGTGCACTTGCTCTGATATATTGAAAAATACCCAAAAAAAATATTTTGCATTCTTGATTAGCATAGCGAAAATTTGAAAATCTTTCACATTTCTAGCATTATATAATTCTAGGAAAGAGTTTTTCAGTTTCATTAGTTTGCATCAGATTCAGTATTGGATGTTTTCGTATGTTCATATTATTGCTATCACTTGGAAGCTCTTAACTCTCTCATAGATAGCCTTTCATTGAACGAAATGGTATTTTATGGCATGCAACTTGCATTTAGGGATTCGTGAGATTCAACATTCGATAGGGCCTTGGAATTGAAACGTAAATTAAAGATCAACTTTAAAATTTACTGAATTAACCTAAGGCAACATTGAAACCTAACGAAATATTTAGTGGTCTAAGTTAGAGACGTGTTCCGGCGTCTTAAAACCTAGCAAATGTCTCTTGCCATCTGGCTTCAGACAGCGCTAGTACAGACTTGCGCTCCCTGTACCATTGAGTATATAAAGGGAGACCCCTCTATTTTGCAATCCTTTTATCCGTAGGAAGCCGAGTCTACCACCTTGTAACCATGATACACCGAACACAACATTCGGGGAGACTACTTGCACGTACATCAAGTCCTTGGTTGATTTCTCGTTGATTTTATAACCAAGGTGTATATGGCAGTTCACGGGAAGTTGGTACACCCTTCTACCTAGACTACCTGAGCAATCATTTTCGATCTTTACTGACTCCATAAATTTGAAAAGACCATCGAGCACTTGTCCTTTCATGCTCGTTTCCAACCTGAAAGTGATAGAGTTATCTTTTGCCTGTTTCTCGACTCTTAAAATATGAAATGGTAGAGTTTTGTTTCAATGTCTTAAAAAATTAACTGCCCACAAAATATTCCCTGTTAAAGTTAGTTTCCTTAGGGTGTTGTTTTAAATTGTTTCTGATGGCAACGATTTTAGAGTTCACTAACCCAGGAATCCCTTCCGAAGGGAATCCTGGTCCTTTTCCTGCCTTTGGGAATGTTGGTGCTCCTTATATGGTAACACTTTCCCTCCCTGGTTTAACTGTTGGATTGCCTGTATGGTTATTTTCAACCTCGGTGGTCTCGAGTGTTCCATCCACTGTACAACCATCTCCTCCACCTGAACAACATCATGTTGCTTCTAAGGTGGACCTCTCTCCTTCTACTATTTCTTCGTCCTCCTCTTCTACTTCGCCTGGTGAAAGTCTAGATTCTAGTAACCAGGTGGCTAAGAAGAAGAAGAAGAAGACAAAGAAGAATAAGTCAGATAAGCGAGAGGCTAATACTGCAGCTATTTCGCCTAAGAAGCTTTCCCTTGCAGAATCATCCAAGCTTCCACGGAAATTCAAATTCCCTTGCATGCTTTGCAAAGGTAACCATCTGCTTTGAGATTGCCCTAGTATTCCCAGGGTACTTGAAGCATGGTCCGACGGCCACCCGTCGTTGCCTTTGGCTGCTGGAAGTCATATTGATAACACATCTTCAACTAGCCCTGATAAGGCTCATAAAAAATAGGGCAAGATTACCAATCCCTGTAAGTTGTGTGAAGGTCATCATCCCATTCACCTTTTTCCATATATGGATGAAGCCAAGAGAGTGTTGGACAACTCCACTATTTTTTCACCCTGCCTTTCGGCTGGTTAACAGAAGCTTTCCTCGAGTCCTTCGCTAGTTGATTCCACGATTGGTCAAGCGTCATCCTTGCTCGATCCCACTCCCCCGAAAATTCAAGTTCAGGAATCTGTTCCTGACCAACCATTGGCCAAGGAATCAGTCGATATGACCCCATATGTGGTGCATCAGGTCTTTTCCATTGAGAGTCGGTCTCATCCCCCCCATGTTTTTCTTTTTTCTTTAGATTCTTCGGACTTGGATAAAGATTCTTCCGTCATTGTAATCCAAGAAACTGCTCCTCCTACTTCCATGATGGATGTCTCAAAGGATGCTCCTCTTGCTCTGGTAACACCAGGGGACAACCATCTTAATTCGATGGTATCCCCCCCAAGTAGTTTGGTCGCTTCCTTTGATTGGAGTCGATTTTCCGGATACCGCCTTCCGTCTTATGTGCCTTTCGATATAAAGGTACAAACCTATTATCTGGTCGTACCCAGCACTATTATAGATGAAGGCACGTCTTTTAGTATTCTGTCTTCAACTACTTGGCAAGATTTTGGTTCTCCACCACTTATGCCTGTTACTCAGAATCTGTTGGCTTTTAACAGAGGAACCAATCAACCGTTAGGGATCCTTCCAAAGTTTCCTGTTACTTTGGGAGGGAAAACCATTCATATAGATGTGATGGTTGTTCCAGGCCCCTTAGATTTCAATTTACTCTTGGGGGGTGACTATACTTATGTCATGCGAGCAGTTGTCTCTTCCCTCTTTCGTGTGATCTAATTTCCACACAAAGGTCGGATCATGACTATTGATCAGCTTTCATTCTTTGGTCCTGGCATGAAATCTGGTCCACCATCATCCCTTCTAGGTCTTTATCCACTTGTTGTATACTCCCCGCCATAGGTTAATTATGTGGCTACCTATCCCATGCCCACAATCAGTGATAGTGCCATTGTGCGTCGTGTGTTGGGGGCATTGGGTCCTGATTTCCAAGATGTTGTTCTCCCATCCCGTGCGGAAATATTGGAAGCCATGAATTCTTATTCATCATGATGAGTTTTCATCGGAGCACAGTTCTTTTTCTTGCATCAAGCTCCTTAAAAAATGAAACAAGTTGGTCGGATCATAGTTCTTTTTCTTGTGTCAAGCTCCTTAAAAAAAATGGAACAAGCTGGTTCGAGGATAGTTCGTTTTCTATGTCAACCCCGTTAAAAAATGAATTAGGTTATGAGGATAGTTCTTTTAATGTGTCAACCTCGTTAAAACAATGAAACACGTTCCTGTTCAATTCGATTTTTTGATATGATCTCATAAAATCCCAGTTGAATCTTTCTCTTGATCTCGTAATTGAACCTTCATTCCATCCACCTATCATTAACTAGAAGTCTACTCTGGTGAATGCACTAAAGCTTGGGGGGCATGTACCTTGAATTGAGTCACCATGTTGGGGGCATGCTTACTTTCTCAAGCATAGTTTGTTTCCGTTTGAAGCTTGTGTAAAAATGAAACCGGTTTCAAGCATAGTTTATCTTTGTTTCAAGCTTGTGTAAATGAAACCAACTTCAAGCAAAGTTTCTTGATTTCAATCTTGTGTAAAATGAAACCATTCCCATTTTACCTCTTGTGATTGCCATTTTATCAGCCTATTTTTCCATATGAGCCTTGGTTTTCTCACTCCATCGTCACTATCTGCTTCGCCGATCATATGACTTCACTTGGTTGTTTCACCCATTCCTGAGGAACCACTGCGATGAGTGGTATTGTTAGCCAGCCTCTTGACCTTTATTTGTTATGAGAAGTTCCACCATTACTGAAACCAGTAGCTACCCTTAAAACCACTCATTCCTCTAGGAGGATTCAACTTTCAGCTCTTTTCTGACTCTTAAAAATTGAAAATATTGCCGAGACACTTGTCGTTTTAAGCTCGTTAAATTGGCTGCGAAGTGATATCTACCCAGTATACGTTTACCCCCTTTTCGGGCTGGGATAGATTATTTACGAAAAAGGAATACCCTAGCCTGTCACGATTAGGAGGTTTTCTCGAACATAGTTTTCTAACTTTTTGGATCTGAGGAACTATTTACGAAAAGGGACTGCTGGAGTTTTATTTTCCGCCTTCTTTTCAAACTCTCTATATATGAAAATACACCGAGTTATTCCTTTGTCAGACTCGTTAAAACGGATTACATCAGACTCCATCATAATGAAGTTACTCGAGTTCCTACTTCCTAGGGCTCGTAAAATGTACTAGGTTGGATTTGTCCGAAGGAAAAACTTACATCGCAAGCACATGCTATCCCCTTCAAGCTTGTTTTCAAAAATAATTTGTGTACTTTCCAAAAATGGTGGGGGGAAATGGAACCAAAATCATAGTCGTTTTGGGAGTATGTCACTCTTGAACATGGAACTTGTCTTCATTCGTGTCGGGTTGGGGGCATCCCATCTCATTATCTGCTTTCTTCCATAGGTTTGGGTAATATCTTTTGACTGCTCATCTGCTCTTTGCCACGTCACCATGACCTCAGATCCCTTTGATGTCAAATACTGCTAAATCCAGTGTCGTGCCGCCGATATGTTCAAGAGAAGTTTGCCTCTACAGTTTTCAACCTCCCTCTAATTCTCTGTTGGTCTTGATTCATAAACATCATGTTCCTCTGTCTCGTGTCGATGATGTGGGAAACATTATGGCCCACCTTCGATCAAGGTCACTTCCTGTCGACTTCAGCTCATTATCCAGGAATTTGATCTAGAGACTCCCTTCAGGTACCTTGGAGCATGCATGCCTCAATATCAGGTTCTTCACATTCGACACAAGGTTTTCATTATTGGCCTTCGATCATATGATTCTATGGGTGTTCGACGCTAGATCACTGTTCACATTCTGTGGATTGTACCTCTTGTACCTTGAGGACCATTGTCATTATTAGTGGTTTCTCTCGCATCTGTTAACATTTTTCCTCATTTGCTGGTAATCAAACAATGTTCTTGCATTTTCGACTTCAGCTCACATATTCGCATGCTCGAACTTGTACTTTGTTCGGGTCAAGATGGAGCGCAAGACCCTGGATTTTGTCTGATGAAATCCAAGCTACAAGTTCTTTGTGGATTATTATGACTTATTACATGAATATTTTGATTAGATGGCTGCGACCATACCTAAGTAAACTTCTTGGATGGTTGCATCCATACCTTGGATCTCGGTTTTTGTACACTATATTATGAATGGCTACGCCCATACCACATATCATGTATCAGAGATATCCGTTGTATTTGTACTCGAAGGTCTTATGACGGTAGTGTTTTCAGTTGAACGCGTTCTCATAAAGAATTTCACCCCTCCCTCTCTCTCGGACCTCATTCTTTAGGGGGCAACTGTTACACAAAAGTTTTTCACCGTCCCTAGAATTCCTCATCCTGTATATTGAAGGACTATTCCTGTGACCTGTGAACAGTAAAATGTCCTGAAAATTCCTTGATGGCATCCTTCTGCATAAGGGCAAGAATTCTCCTTGAGAACATTTCCTCAGAAAATCAATAAAACATATGTTTGGGCATTGGCATGAGAAACCAGTTCATCACTCGCGCAAACCTGGGTAATTTACACTAAGTCCATGCCACCTGGTGCTTTGTCCTTGTGTATTGCCCGTGCCAAGCCTATTTGGGATTTTAAAAGAAAAATAAAAGGTGTAAGTTTGATTCTAACAACTTCAGAATGAATCATCAAAAAGAGGTTTGGATGTTTGGCTCCAGATCTCCCTGTTTAGGAAGTGGTTTTCCACCTCTCATGGAACCTTCCTAAGAGATAAGACACTCCCCCATGATTATAGGGATCCTAACCTCTCCTTCTCCCTCTATAAGAGCCTGCCCTCTCTATTTGCAACCTAGCTGAACATTTGGGAAGAAAACGATAGCTGAGCGACTATTGAGAGCAGAGCTAAGGAGAACCCCGTAAGAGAGAGAGAGAGCCTTGTCTAATTTCCCGACAAGCTTTGTGAGACACGCTCCGCTGGAAGCTCTGCCGAAGGAAGAACGCGATGTCGGAACTTGGTTTTAATCTTTCTTTCGTATTTTAATAAATGCTCGACTACACTATTGGTTCTATTGTTGTATTGCGTATTTCTGTAATGCAATTTGATTCGATATTTTCTGAATGATTGATAGTTACATGTTTGAATTATTACATTTTATGTTGTCATTTTCCTCTGCATGTGTACAGGTGTCTGGACGCGATGAGCGAAAGGATTGCGATTTGTCAAGCTAGGAATGGGAAGCAACACTTCTCCTTCGACAACAGCAATGTAGGACTTGAGGTAGGTGACAATCGTAGCTTTTTCTTTTGTAACTAAGAGTCGATATTGTAGCATGTTTTGTTTGTTGCTAGACCCACTCTTAGGCTAGTGGGATCGCCTCTGTCCACAGAGGGGATTTACCTCTCCAACATTTCTATATCAACTTGCTCACTCATCAGAGCCGTGTACTTGTGTACTGATATGGTGACCTCCTGTACCTGTGTTGTGATGTGGGTGCTCCAACATTCTCCCTAGGATCATTCAATAATCTGTCAGCTTCCCTGGTGCACTTTATTCCATCTCTATATGTCTCTGCATGAGTGGGTTCTTCCACTCACTTCTCCTCTTCTTGTAGTTGTTCCACAACATATTAAGGTTCTTCCTCTAGAGCCGACAACTCCTCATCTACATGCAACTAAAGCTCCCTCTCAAGGGAACATATCATGGCCTTCTCTTCATCAAACTTTACATATCTATGAACAACTGTCATCCTATGAGATGGTAGGTGCACTCGATAGTTGTGAGGTGTATTAGTGTACCCAAAAAATATCCCAACTCTACTATCGATTCTAGATTTTGCCTTGCATCCTTGTAAACATGATAATAAACTAATGAATCAAATATCCTAAAGTGTGACACATCTAGTTTCTTCCCTGAAAAATATTTTTCTGGTGTACTCATCCTGAGAATTCGATGAGGAATCTTGTTCTGCACATATACTGTTGTGTTTCATGCTTCATCCTACAAGTGCAATGGTAGGCCTTGATCATGCAACATCGCCCATGCAGCTCCCACAATAATTTTTTTCTTCCTTTCAGTAACCCCATTTTGTTGTGAGTTATGGGGTGCTATTAACTCCCGTCAAATGCCTTATTTTGCACACAATTTCTTGAACGCATTCGACACATATTCAGCATGTTATCTCTCTTGAGAGCCTTCATCCAGTTTCTTTTTCAACAAGTGCTTAAAATTCACATAATTTTGAGAATGTCTGGTCTCTCTTCTATATGAATAATATCCAAAAATTTCATGAGAAATAATCTATAAATAAAACATAATACCCGTGCTTGGCCATGGAGGCTATCGAGAAAGGTCCACACACATTTGAATGAACTCTTTTAAGGACTTCTTGTGCTCGACTGTCATTATCATGAAAGGTGGCTTTGGTGTACTTCCAAAATGTACAACCTTTGAATGTATCTTGATACTCTAGTGCACCCTTTGGAAGTATTGTAGAAATATGTTGCATGATCTTCAAATATCCATGGTGCAAATGGACAAGTCACATGTTCCATAATTCATATCCAACTCTGTTGCTATGTGTGTATCGGAACCCACCAAGTATCTCATTTTAGTACTGGCTCAGTTATCGCTCGACAACAACCAACCAGCTCTCGTATGCCATAGGTGTATCTGTTACTTATACCATAATGTTATGAAGATTATATGGAAATCATAGTGCTTAATACATGTATCACTGTTATTAGCTTATTACATGAACCCTTAGCTAATACGATAGACTGAGCTAGATATGTCACCATGTTGAAGCTGATCGGGTCGATGTCTCGGCTCTACACCTTCTCTTATTTCCTGGTTAAAGAAACACAGTCTTATAAATCTAATTTTTAGAGTTATTCACTAAAACTTTTATCCGCTTCACTTGTCCTATGGTGATGTGACAAAGGAAAGCCTTTCCTTTACTAAATATCACATCGTAGCCATGATATTCCAACATGGAAACTAAATTCTTCTTCAGACCTAGAACATACATGACATCTTTCAATGTGAGAGGAGAACCATACTCCCTTTGAAAAGTAATTGTACTGATACCAGTCGTGGTATACCTTCCATCATCTCCCATCTCTATGTGCACCTAGAAGTACTTCTCCTCTAAGTCGTTGAAAATTTATTTGTTTCCCGTCATATAGAATGAGGCTCCACTATCCAAATACCACACACTACCTGTCACCAATTTCACCATGCATGCAATGAGGGTGAAATCCAACACTAATTGTGAAGAAAGAGCTTCACCTGTCACTCCTCCTGCGGGCTTATTACTAACCTTCTTGTGCAGACACTTTGTTGCATAATGTTCCAACGCATGAAAGTGAAAACATTTAATCTTTGACAATTGCTTCTTCTTATCCACCTGACTAGAATCTCCTTTAAATTGGGATTTCTTCCCTTTCCCTTTCTTTTCATTTCTATCCAAGGCACAGTTAACCTAATCCTCAACCTTGGATGAGGTCCCGTCTCTGTTGTTCTACCTGAGCTCTTCCTGTACCAAATCTGGCCATAATATTTCCCAGTTTAGTAGCTTCTCCCTCCCATTGAACAAATCCTGGTAGTTGTGCCAGCTCTTGGGAAGGCCTAGAAGTGATAGTCTTACCAGATAATCTTCTACAATGTAACACCAACACTACCAAGTTCATCATGACATTGTGTGAGCTTGCCCAGGTACTATGGTATTATGTCTCCCATATGCATTTTGATATTACAAAGCTTATTTTTTAGTGCCAACTTCCTATGGTAGCTACTATTCTGAATAGTTCTGTCAATGTATGCCACATTGCATATGGATTTTCCTTCCTATGGAGATTAGAGACAATATGGTCTCATACTCGCTCCAATATGATCCTCCTCACCTTGGTGACACTCTTATTCCAATTTTCCAGATTCTGTGCATCAACTGGTGCTCGCTTCAGGACATAATTATCAATGAATTGATTTATTCCATTGTCTTCCATGATTAATTTCATCCTTTCCTTCCAATCAATGTAATTCGAACTACCCTCAAGGGAATACTCAAGCCTTAGTCCATAGAACGCCATCCTAATCCTGTTGCTAGTTCTGAATAATAGATCTACAAAACTCATTCCTCCTACAAATATATCTTCGAATTATCTTCTCTACTACGATTATAGATTTGATACCATGTAAAAATTCCTTGTAGATTCAAACTACTAATTTTAATGTACTAGAAAAATAAACTTGAGTCTACTCTACTCATACGCAGAAAGCATTTCACAATGTTGAAGAAATATAAAAAAAACACGCGACATGAATCATTTAACACACATAACATAAGGATATATCTAGGGGAAATACACTGCTCAAAATCCCTTCCTAAATATTTGTACTAATTAGAAAATAGAGAAGAAATACAATTCTTGTTAAAGCCTGAACAATCTCTGCACTAGTATAATCTATATCATTGCCTCACAAATTGACTCTGGCCAATATTTAGCCAATTTTCTTGCCTTATGAACTCCTATTTCCTTGAATTTTTTCCTTGGGAATCAACCCCCTATTAATTAGGAAATTCCCCATCCATAATTGTGCAATCCCTATAGGTCCTTCTCTGACTGCATACACCACCTATACAACTTGGATAATTAACAAACTGATAGTACACTTCCCTTAAACTCCAATATCAACTGGATAACTTGTAGGTCCTGCATGCATGAGTTAATTATGGTTGATTTATCAGTTAACTAGTTTATCACTGAGTACATTCCCCACTACTTTACCTCCCACTAGTTCCTCCAATAGTTGGAACTAGTTTAACTGACTTTAATCCAGTTTAACCGAAATAAATAATTACAACTCAAATTAAATTCATCATAGGCACCTAAAAAGTAGTATACACTTTACATGTCCAAATTTAGGCCCTCAACTTGAATTAATTGAACCAACTAATTCAAATTAACTTAGTTAACACATTCTTGTTTTCGTGTGATGTGATATTACAATTTTCTCCTAATTTAATTGAAGGGAAATTTAAATCAGGATTTTCTTATTTTCATTTTTCAATTTGTATTAGTTAATTTCTCTGCATTCAGATTTTTTGTAGGCATTATTTTAATTGGTTTCACTCAGAGATCAAACCGCCAGTTGCAAATTATTAAGATGTATACTCCTTATTTCGGTCATAAGAAATTTTGACTGAAATTAGATGTATGTGGAATCTTGAAAATTGATTATGTTATATTGGTGGGTGATCTTAATCCCACCGTATATGGGGATGAGTGTTGGGGAGATAGATGTAAGCTCGATCCATTGGGATATTATTTCTGTTGGGAAAATGCGAGGAGTGACGGGGGGTGAATCGGTATTAGATGTTGTTGAAAACTTTTTAAATTTTTCTTTCTTTTAAACCCATGTGCTACTTTAATGAACACAACTCGCGTATACACGCGGATATCCTTAAGAAAACTAGCGTATGCTCAGAGATCTAAATATGCATTTAATTCTTAACTTATATCATTGCATCATTCATTCATCAGATGTTTAGTAAGCAGTAAATAGGTGCAGTAAGAACAAAATAAATCACCACACATAAGCAACACACATGAACACCAGAATTTAAGGTGGAAACCCAATTCGGGAGAAAACCACCGCTGCCTTCTTCTCAGTCTTCAATATTTATTATATAAAGAAAACTTCTTACAATCATGTACTGGCACAGACTCATACCAGCATGTAGGCACCAACCTGCAGAAGGCTACAACCTTCTCTCATTTACCTACCTCTCCTGGAAGGGAGCTACTACCCCTTACTCTCGTTTACCAGCTACCACTGGAAGGGAGCTACTACCCCCTTACTGAAGGCTTCAACCCTCAGCACTACTGCCGACCACGTTTCATCAATTTTCAAACTGGATCAAACAGCTTCAACACAACCCTTTACTTATCAACAAATATACTTCGCCCAATGCTTCAAACAGAACAGTGAAACCACTGTAACTAGAATATCAGAGATAACCCAGACTTCAGAATAGATATGCAGAAACACATTCAACCTTGAGCAATCATTAGTTCAGATACCATACGCGCTTTTATTTAATCAAACCCGCGTATACACGCGCTTTTCATGAAACGAACCCGCGTATACATCTCTGCATTTTTCAGAAAACCCTAACTGCCCATACGCACTTTTATTGAATCAGATCCACGTATACATGCGCTTTTCATGAAACGAACATGCGTATAGATCTCTAAAAGATAAACTTTGCAGAACAGATCAGATCTATGAACTTACCCAGATTTCTTTAATTTCTTCACTGAGATTTGCGCTAGGTCTTCATTACTTCTTTTCAGATCATCCTAGAGATTCATCATTTCTAGATCTAGAGATCTTTGACTTTCATCATATTCATAGGTGCATCATAGATTCAGATCTATTAATTAAGAACAGAGTTCAACCATGCAGATATACTTCAGAGTGAAGTATTCATTAAAGCCCAGACACTTTCACACCTCCTTGCACTATAATTTTCTTCTCCTTAAATAGATTTGGCCTTTATCAATACCATGAGTCAAAACCACTCAACCGCTGATGGTATTCCTGGACGGGATCAAATAGATAATCAAGCGCTCAATACTTTGGGCCAATACCATGGTAATGCCCCCTGGTTTTATAAAATTAGAGCGCAAATTGGCATACGCGACTTGGCACGTTCATTTCCGCGTACATACGCGACTTCTCCTTAACAAACCCATGTATGCCTTGTGACATACCTTGTTCAACATTATTCCGACACTTTCTGAATTCCTTTCTTCTGCTACTTCTGAACTGATCTGTAGATACATCAGATTTACATCATTTCCATCAAGGACAACTTCATCAAGTAGGTTGCTATCAACTTTATCAAGTAGGTTGCCATCAAGGACAACACTCTGCATCATATTGCCAACAATTTCAAATAGCTATTCAAGTTGAATATCTTGGTGGATATTTCTTCGGATCCTCTCTCACCAACTTGGGATAATGGTCGCTTGGGGTCAGAGAAAATTTCTAAGAGATTAGACCGCTTCATGGTGCATGAAAAGATTTTGTTAAATTTTGGTTTTATAAGATCTTGGATTTATTCTTCTATTTTGTTTGATCACTCTCCCATCATCCTCTGTTGGTCAACCAATCATATCTCAAGGGGTGTCCTCTTCAAATTTAGCCACACTTGGCTTCAGGATCTTGAGTTCCAAAAATTAGTGCTTAATACTTGGAAGGCTGTGTCCAATTTTTTAGGGTTATGTACATGGAATTGTTCTAAAGCTAGATATACTTAAAAAGGAGGTCTTACACTGGGTGCAAGGAAAAAAGTGGATCTAAGATGGGAATTGGGACCAATAGAAGATGATATGTCTCATCTTAACAACCCATCTTCCCCAAATTTACTCTCTTCGAATAAAAATTTCCGAAAATTAGTGTTGGAGTCTCGAAACAAGAAGGTTTTGCAAATGCAAGAGGTCAAATGGCGCCTCAAGAGTTGTGCAACTTGGATTGAGGTTGAAGATAAGAATACAAAAAAATTTCATCACTTTGCCTCTTAGCGCAGATGTTGGAACACCATTTGGGATATTACAAATGACATTGGTAAGAAGCTATATAGATTGGAAGGAATTTACAAAGAGGCCATGAGATTATTTGGGGATGCTTATGATTCTTGTTTGGATATGGATTTTTAAAATCAGTTAGAATGCATCCAATGCTTTCCCAAGATATTCTCGGAAGCAAATGTTTCTTTTGTGGGCAGGGCAATCACTATCCAAGAGGTCTCGTAAGTCTTAAAATAATTTGACAAAGATAAGTGTCTAGGCCCTCACAGCTAGATGGTGGAGCTATTCACTCATTTTTTATGATGTCATGGGTCCTGATTTGTTGCATATGGTTGAGGAATTAAGAATTTTATGCAAAATATAGGGGACTATTAACACTACATTCATCGCCCTTATTCTAAAGAGCACAAATCCCACAACATTCAGGTATTTTTGACCTATATATTTATGCAACATTTCTTATAAGTTAATTTTTAAGATTATTGCTAAAAAAATTTGAGTGAGGCTATCTGATTTTATCTCTCCTAAGAATTACTTTTTTTTTTAAGTATAGGCAAATTCAGGACACAGTTGCAATTTCTTATGAATGTCTACACTCAATGAAATCCAAGTAGAAGGAGGATATCATTCTAAAATTAGATATCAACAAGGCCTACGATAGTGTAGAATGGACCTTTATTAGACTTATCCTCCGAAAAGTTGGTCTTTCCACTAGTGTCGTTGGGTGGATCATGTCTTATGTCACTTCGGTTTTTTATGTTATCCTCATTAATGACGTTCCGTGAATTTTTTTTCGAGCATATAGAGGCCTTCAATAGGGTTGTTCTCTCTCTCCATTGTTATTTTTATGAGTCATTGATGGGTTGAGTTGTCTCATAAAGGTTGCACAAGTTGGAAAAGTATTTATATGATTGCATATTACCAGAAATATTTATGTCTACATCATTTATTTGCGAATGATGTTCTTTTATTTGGAAAAGTCTCAGTGTTTCAATGTAGTCATATATTTCATATCCTTTAGAAATTCGGTGATGTGTATGGGTTGTACATTAACAAGTCAAAATGTTTGATCATATATGCTTCAAGTGATTTCAAGCAATTTGTGGAGATTGCTAACATTTTCGGAATCAAAATCTCTCCTTTGGATCAGGGTTAACAATGTAAACTATCAAATAGGAACTGTAACAAATACCCGTTTTTTGTGAAGTAGCAAAAAATCATCCGATTTTGAAAAGTGTCGATTCATAATACACCTTTTTTTTAGCATATTTTTCACGCTTCAAATTATTTTATGTATAAAGTATGAACACTTTTTTTAAATGTTAGTGATTTTCATGTTGATTTTGAAATGTATTGATGCAGCAACAACCCCTTTTTTAGAGGGCTTATTTTTCACATTTTAAATTTTCTAATATATTAAGTGTGTATTTTTTTTAATGTTAGTGATTTTCATGCGGATTTTGCAAAATATCAACATTTTTTTTAAGGAATATTTTTGACACTTTTAATTTTCTTATGTCTTAAGTATGCACATTTTTTTAAATGTACATTATCACACCATTTTTCAAGTTGTCTTATTCCCCATCATGTTTATTGTCATAATGTGTTTGTTTTTTAAGGGTTTTAAAAACATGCGTTTTTTGTTTCCCTTTGCAATGCTTTTTTATAATGATTTTTTTTGCAAAGTTAAAATAAAATAATAACATTAATATTTTGAGGTTGATATTTTTTATATATTTATATATAGTTAATTAAAAATTCAATACACAAAATAATTATCACTAAAAAATAATAATTTTAAACACTCGACAAAAATACACATTTTGCATATAGATATAATTTAAAAGAAAATGTGTTTTAAGACCTTTTTGCTAAAATTGACATGTAAAATAATATAATTTTATGAAAAAAATGAATAAAAATGTTAGAAAATAGCAAATTTAATGAATTTTATATCCAAACATGATGACATTAGAAGTTTTTTTTCCAAAAAAAAAAAAGATTCATATAAAATTTTAAGTAGAAATAACAAAAGAAAAATGTATATATATATATATATATATACATATATATATATATATATATATATATATATATATATATACATATATATTATTATTACAATTGAAAAAAAAAACTTAAAAACACAAAAAACAAAATAAAAAATATAATTGAATAAAAAAAAGGCATAATAGATAATAAAAACATTAAAAAAAAAACAAAATAAAATAAAATAAACAACATTAAAACAATTATTTCTTGAAAACATTAAAAAAAATTGAAAAAAATTAAAAAAACGAAAAAAAATAAAATAAAATAAAATATAAAATATAAAAAAAAGGTGCCACGAGCCATAGGCGGAGGTTCGTGGGGCCAAGGGCCTGGGCGGGGTGAGGGGAGGAGGTGCGCCCAACTCATCCCCCTTGCCCAGGGCCGCGTACGCATGGGCCCTAGGTAGAGGAAGTCTGATTCCATGAATCAGAGAACCTCCACCCAAGGCCCGTGAGGCCTTTTTTTTATTTTATTTTAAAATTTTAAAATTTTTTTAAATGTTATTTTTTACTTTTGTTTAAATTATATGTTTTAATTTTTTTAAACATTTTTTTAAGTTGTTTTGATTTTTTTCTTTTTAATTGTTTTTCGAATTAAAAAAAAAAATGTTTTCTTTTTGTTTTAATTTTTAATTTTTTTCTTTTAATTATGTGTTTTGAAAATATAATATATATATATATATATATGTTTTTTATCTTTTATAAGTTAATTTTTATTTTTTTTCAATTTTTTTGTGTTTTATTTTTTTTTTCCTTGCTTTTTTTTAATAATGTTTTATATTTGATTTTATATTTTTATTTCTTGTGTTATGTTTTTTAAGTTTTTATGTTTTCATATATATTTTTATTTACTCGTTATTAATTTTTTATGTTTTTTTTTGTTTTTCTTTTAGTTTTTATATTTTTCAATGTTTTTGTTTTTGTTCTCTTTTGGATTTTCTATTTTTTTTTTTGTTTTTCTTCTATAGGGTGTGTGTCGATCCTTGATTAGCAACCCAATATGGTTATGTGTTAATTTGATAGCTGTTTTTAAATTTTTTGTTGTAATGAATTGAGTCTGCTCCTACAATGTGTCAATTTCATGGTTGTTCTTTAAGTTTTCATTACAATGGGTCAAGTTCGCCTTCACTGCGTGTCAATTTGATGGTTGATTTTAAATTTTTTGTTGCAATGTGTCAAATTGTCTCAGGCTAAGATATTAAAATCCCTATAATTTTATAATTTTAAAAAGGAATTAATCTTGGTATAATGACTCTTTCATTCACGTGTTCATTTTTAAAGGCTTTTTAGCCATAATTTTTTTCATAATGCGATGGTTGAAATATGTTGAAAACTTAAGGTTTTTGTAGTCATGATCTTTCATTTTAATTTCACGGTTGAAAATTTGTCAAAATTTTAAGGTTTTTCTAAGTCATGATATTTTATCTCTAATGCTATTGTTGAAAAAATTTATAAGTATTTTTACCTTAACACCGCGACAAAAATTTGTTGAAATTTTAAGGCTTTTCAGAGATGTGATATTTATATTTAATGTCGTGCCTGAAAATCGTTTGAATTTTAAGGTTTTTTAAAGACATGATATTTTTTCTTTAATGCCATGGTTGAAAATCATTTTAATTTTAAGGTTTTTTGGAGTAACGATATTTTATATTTAACATCATTATTAAAAAATGTTTTAAATTTACCCCGAAAAAAAAAATTAAAAAAATAAAAAAAAATTTAAAAAAAAATAAAATTCCAACACCAACACTTTTCGTTTTCAAGGTGTTTTTTTTACAAAAGAAATTGGTTTTTATTGGATTTTACTGCTATTTTTAAAAATGTTGAAAATTTACTCGAAAAAAAATATAAATAGAAAAAAAAAAACAAAAGTTATTCCAGCATCAACACTTTTTGTTTTCAGGTTGATTTTCATGTTTCTTTGAGGTTTTTTTAGATAGAGTTCTCATTTTGAGTTTATAGATCCCATTTGATAGTGTACATTGTTGGTTTTATATAACTTGGATTCTTTCTCAAATAATGTCATTGGATTACTAAAAAATTCGAGGAGAGACTATCCTCTTGGTTGCATAGGTGGCTTTTGAGCGATATCAATCTTATTCTCACTCAAGCAGTCTTATGAAAAATTTATATTTATTGGCTTCATTTATACATGATGTCACAACTTATCATCAAGAGGATTAATGCCATTATTTCAAGTTTTCTATGGCACAGGGAAAAGGGTGCTTAGAAATTTCACTTGGTTCGATTGGAGGAACTATCTCAATAAAAGGAATTTGGAAAATGGGGCTTGAAAAAGTTAGAATATTTTGGTTGGTCATTGATGGCTAAATGCCTATGGCATTCTATATTTAGAAATGGGATCTCACAACAAATTATTCAGGAAAAATATTTAAAAAACAAGGATCACCTCTCATGGATCAAGTTAGGTGGTCCTTCACCAAAAAATGTTTCAATAATCTGGTAGGGTTTCATGAGAATAAAGAAATGGTTCTTTGGTACAACTAAAAATTGGAGATAGGGGATTACGTGAATGGTTATTTGGTGACCATACCCTACCAATTGAGATTTTATACCATATTTTAGGCTTGGGAATCTCACACATACATCAGATTCATTCCATGGTGACCACAAATATCCATGGCCCGTCTTGGAAACATGATGCAGAGTTGGTATTAGAGGGTTAATGGGATGATATTTGGGAGGAATATATAAAAAATTATAAATGGCTGACAAACCTATCCGTGGGGTTCTCGAATCCCTTCGATGGGGTGGATGATTTGTTTATGGTAATATATCGATAAAAGAAATTTATAATTTCATATCTTATAATCCTCAATCATATTTTTCTTTATGTTGGTACAATTATATATGGAAATGGAATATGCCATTGAAAATAAAGATCTGTAGTTTGCTCGTGTTGAAAACAAAATCCTTACTTGAGATAATCTTTGCAAAAGAGGTTTCCATGGACATAGTTGGTGCTGCCTTTGTAAGAACTCAAGTGAATATGTTTATCACTTATTTATTTCTTTCCTAATCTCTAGGGCCATATGGCTCAATGTCACCCATCTCTTATCCATATCTTCTTCTTGGGATTTCTCTTCGGTCGAGTCTTGCATTCGTGAGTGGAAGAATAACTTTAAGTCTCTTAGATCTATCCCCTTCTTCAATTTTTTTGGGATATGGTGCTCTTATAATGCCATCACCTTTGAGAATCAACCTTTGGATATTAATATAATCTATTATATAATATGATTTTTTTTTGGAGAATACAGTCCTTCGATCATTAAAACATAGTGAAGGTTCCACGAGTCCATTGATTGTATGAGAAATATTCATACGTGGTTATTTTATGAAACAAAAAATAAGTTGGGCAGTGGATTGGTGATAGCATGGAGTTGTGATACGATTTTTTGTGAAACAAGGGCGTGTTTTTATGAAAAAAAGGATGTTCGATCAAGCAATTTGTAAGCACTCGGCACTTAAAAATAGCTTGATCAAGCTTTTAAAAACCCTCAATTGAGTTAGTTTTTTAATTACTCGATCGAGCCTTTAGGCTTGATCAAGCTGTTGGTTAACCATGTATAAGGCTCAATTGACAATTTATTTAACACTCGATCGAGAAAATCTAATTTTGAATTTAAGCACTTGATCAAGCATTTAAAGTGCTCGATCGAGCTCCTAAGGTCATAAAAATTACAGTTTTAGCAACCCTTCTACGGATTTCTCTGCAACCCCATTTTGTGCCCTAGTGGATTTAGGGCATAATGTTTCCTTAAGTAAAGGATTTTATCATGTTGTATTTGTGAAAGAATCCTCTATCCAATCGCACATGAATTTGGCACTTTCGAATTCATATGATATTTTTCATCTAATTTCTTTTCAACATAACACTTGATTTTTTTTGGATTGTTTCAAAGGGATGAATAAAATATCAATTACATAAAATATACACAATGAAAATTTTAAGAAAATAACCCTATCTTTGTTTACGAGTCCTTTTCAAAAGGGTACTCTTGCTTTTTCAATTTATTTAAGAATTTGAATTTTTTTTTTTTGAAAAATAATAAAAAATATAATGTTACATAAACAAATGATTTTTTAATATGAAAAAATTAGTTCTCTCCGTGTACATCATGCTTATATATATATATCTGTATGTATGTATGTATGTATGTATGTATATAAGCATGATGTACACGGAGAGAACTAATTTTTTCATATTAAAAAATTATTTGTTTATGTAACATTATATTTTTTATTATTGTTCAAAAAAAAAAATTCAAATTCTTAAATAAATTGAAAAAGCAAGAGTACCCTTTTGAAAAGGACTCGTAAACAAAGATAGGGTTATTTTCTTTATATATATATATATATATATATATATATATATATATATATATATATAATTACACATTTTAGACTAATTTATTCTATGTGAACACATGCATACCTCTTAAGTTTTGTGAAAATTTGCAAGGACGTATATTGCATTTAATGGAAAATTGAGAGATTATACGAGACTACTTTTTTTTGCAAAAAATATCATTAGGACAACAACATAATTATCCACATATTTTCTTTTTACTCTGAATCAAAATTCACAGTGCTTATATGAATTTTGAGTACTCAAATTTGATAAAAGAGTAAAACTTGAAATTTCATCGCCACATTTACGCCAAAAGTGTAACCCATATTCATGCATTCACCCAGATGTAGGGAACACATTGTTCTTCAAGGGAATATAAACATCCACCTCAGCTGAACATGCGGTCCTGGTAACAACTCATGGACCAAAATCACTACTCCATGGTGGTTTTTACATTATGCCAATAAGATCACATTAGACACACTTTGTTCATTTTTCAGTGATTCATAAGTTTCAATTGAATGGATAAAAAACCGTTATGATTTCTCCCCGACACTGCTGTGAAAATTGACGAGAAGGATTAAGGAATTGAAGTCCAGCGCTTCAAACAAATCCAGTTTATACACATTTACACGTCTCAAAACTCTGTGGATGGCAATATTTCAAAACAATGGCTCCAATGCCAATCTAGGATAATTCATTTCAATTTTTTTGTCCTGAATGTGTTATACATTTCAGACACCTTCCTGCTATTACAATTTTTATTGACATTCCCTATGGTTATTTAGTCCTTGAATGTTTACAAGTTTTTATATATTGTGTCTTTTTTGTCAACATGGAGTCACTTCTATAGTGAAATTTATTTTTGGTTCATTGCAGTAATATGACGCATAGTCTTAGTAATTAGGAGATGGAGGTTTGTTATATCTTTCTACTACACATGACACATGTTTTGTCTATTATAACATACAGTCTCATGTAATCAGTTTTCTTCTATAATAGAAATTTGGTTTGCCTTTTTTCTTCCGTGGCTAAAAAAATCCTTATTGGCTTCTTGTACTAAAATTTGAAGAGAGAAATAGAATTGTTTTATATACTAATTAGTTTTTATACTCTATTATTACACAATATTATATATTTATATTTTAAATTATCTTTAATATAAATTGAGTATCTTAACCAACGAATCTAGTTTGTCAGAATAATATTTCAACCACGCTTAAAATTAGGAGTTAATTAACAACCTCGTAACCAAACATCTCATGTAATGGTTACAATCACATACTAAGCACAAGACAAGTAGGATTTAATATCTCCAACACCCTCCCTTAATGAATATTTGTCATGATTTTTTTTTTTTTTTTTCTGGTTGAGACTTCATCAACATCTTTAACCATTTTGAAATCTAGTAGATTGATTTCCATCACAACTTCCCACATTGAGCTATACTTCCACTTCATTGTAATGATTGAACTAGTAGCCATTATATGAATGTACTTCCATATATAAAATACATGGCCATCTGCTATTTATTTAGAAAAGTAGTTTATATATTGAATGCACCCATATTAAATCTTACAATATGACCTCTTTGATCATATTTTTAAATATTCACTATCATTTCTTTTACAAACAAATGATAATTGAAAAAAAATCCTACTAGAAAATAATTTAACTACACCACCTATATTGGATTTCTATGGTTACATGGATGACCTTATCAGCATCGTATACATCCCTTTTGATCAGAGGCTTAGTATTCAGCTAAAAAATGAAAGTGCTCATAAATGATTCAAACTAGAGCGACTGGATAGAATTCATAACTAGGATTCCAACGCGACTCATTTCATCAAATTCCGAGTTCGTATGAGTAAGTTATGGTCTGCTATTCATTTTCTCAAACATGTAAAAATTGTGCAGAATAGTGACAGACTGATGACTTGGCAGTCCACTTAGCACCTCAAGAATATTTAGGGAATATTCTCTAGTTTTCATCCAGTGACACTGTGACAAGTGTAATCACCAGATTCGCCAATTTTGCTTGGGGAAGTTGATTTTTTCTCCTATTCTTAAGTCTGGAATTATCTATGGTGGATTATTTTTATTAATGGTGGAATTTTTAGGCCAATGGGGAAGGGCCACGTGGCACACCCGGAGGCTACCACGTCCCCCCCCACCCCCCTAATGGCAAGGGTGGATGGCATACATTTTTATTACAAGGTTGAAATGTGGGCACATTATTAATTTTATACAAAGTTGAATCAAAGGTTGGAGCCATACCACAGGCTCAACATATATCAACACATCTATTTATATCCAAAGTATGGACCTATGGTCCAAACTATATGTCACATTCAACAAAATTATATGGCGGAGGTTGGGGTCGAACCCACAACCACCCACCTTACCACTGCACCATACCATGAGTTCCTTAACCACTAAGGACTTCGCCTCTACTTAAGTTTTAATCGTGCCATATATGGGGGTTCAGAGGGGACCAATCCTACGGGCCAGCGCCCTCCCACATGTCCGCGAGGAGCTAATACAAATGATCTGACGAGAAATTTAAACGAGGATTAGAACGTGTATTAACGATAATCTGTGGTTATACCACGATAATCCGAAATTAATAGTAAGTGTGGGTTAGCACTAAATGCGCCCATTAACCCCACTTAAATCCTGATTATCGATAATTAATTGCGTAATTATCTTGGTGTAAGAGATGGAAGACTCGCCAAATGCGGAGCAGCTCCACATTTAGTGGAGTTAACTGGTGGACTTCCAGAATTAGTGGAGAAAAACTAGTAAAAGTTGGTTTTGCCATAACTAAGGCAATTTTCGACCAATTTTGGCTCAAGAAGAGTCATTCTTAGTAGATTTTGATTCTTTGGAGCCATTGGAAAAGGTTGTAGAGGAAACAGGAGACTGTAAACAACACTTTTTCACAATTGAAGCTAATACAAAGGCCCACACTATGAAGATGGACCAAGGAGATGTAGCCTAGGAAGGGTGAACTCCTTCATCAAAAACTTGTGGATTTGTCTCTGTTATTTGTGGTTGTTGTGTTTCATTATGTTGTTTTTCAACATTGAGTTTCCATTCTTTTAATTTCATGAAATAAACTTAATCTCATCAAGTTGATGAATTTTCAATCATAAACACATGTATAAACCCTTGTATGATAAGAAAACCAAAGCACTTTCATGTTAATTATGAAACTGATATTCACACAACATTAACTAACAATAAATTTCATATCAAGTTGGTATCAGAGCACAAGTTTGCAAAATGTTATTTTCTTGCTTTGCTTGAGATTGTGTAAGAAGGGTTTTAATAGTTGCAATTTTGTGTTGCTTACAAGGTTGAAGTTGAAGAGAGGAGAAGGGAAGATATTGGTTGTTAGTCTTGAGATTAGGACAAGATGAAAGAGAGATGAGAGAGCATCATCTTCACCCAAAGTTATATTCAAAGCTGCACTTGAAGCACCTCAATTTCCATCTCCAGCAGTTGAGACTGAAGAGGTACAAATTGCACAAGAAGCTAAAGCGATTGAAGAGGTACAAGAATCATAGGTTGAGATTGAATCCTTAGCCATTATGTAAGGATTTAGAGAGACTCATGGACATTCAAAAGAAGAGGATGTCAAGGGAGACTTGGAATACATTCAAAGAATGGTTAAAATCATGTTTGATGCATTCACTGCAGAAAGAGCAGGAGAAGGTTCTAAGCCTCCACATGGAGAAGGATCTTCAAATGGTAAGAAGGATGACGAGAAGAGTTAAAAAGGTAGTGGAGGAAATCCAACTCCATCTCCACCATTCTCATCCTCATCATCTTCATCAGCATCTTCATCATCCACTTCCACCATAAAAACCACCCACACTCATTCAAAAATCCCAAAAGGAAAAACTCCATTACTCAAGTTGGACATCAAGTTTTAACTTCCCATATACAATGGTGAGGTAAATGCAGAGAAGTTAGACAATTGGATCCCTCAATTGGAAGTATACTACATAATTCAAAATCTACAAGAGGATGAAATAAAGATCCATTCGGCTTCATTAAGGCTAGAAGGAGCAACACTAGTTTGGTGGGAGGAAAAGACTCAAGAGGAAATGAGAATACATGGTAAGATATCCATTTCTTGGGTTGAATTCATTTCTTCCATTAAAAGACCGTTTTATCCATTATCCCATATGCAAAAAGAAATAATGAGTTGGAAAAACTTTAGGCAACTCAAAGGCCAAACTGTTGAAGAGTACACTCAGGAGTTTAGAAAGAGGGCTTTGTTGTTAGGAGTAAACTTGAATTCACAAGACACACTCTTGAAATACATTGGAGGTTTACATTCCTAATTGAAACATATTATCCTTACGTTTAACCCAAACAACTTAGATTAAGTATGTGTGCAAGCCATGCATCTTGAAGCAAGGGGAAAGAACATTCAGGAAGAGGGTAGTAAGAAGAAACCATTCAAGGGTAAAGGAAAAGAGAAGCGAGGAAAATGGAAGAGAAAGAAGAATGAAAGCATCAAGAAATAAGGGGAGAAAACTACATGCAAACATTGTTCCAAAGAGGGGCATGATGAAGCCCACTGTTGGAAACTACATCCCAAACTAAGGCCAAAGAAACCAAATAACAAAGGGAAACAAATGATGATTTCCACCACACAACAAGATATTGTATCCGATTTAGGAGATGAGACCAAGATTGTAGCCATGGTTAACAAAGGAAAGCAAGCCATAGCAAGTACTAGTTCCTCAAATAGTCACAACAACACTCCAAATGAAGACACAAGGATAGAATTTTTCCATATTAGAATGATTTCAAATCACACAAAGATTGATGCATTGTTTGATAGTTGGTCACAAGAAAACTTGATTTCATAATATTTGGTCCAAAAACTTAACCTTGAAACCATACCACATCATAAACCATACCCTTTGGGTTGGATAGTTAATAATGCCAATTTACAGGTTACAAGGAAATGCATATTTCGATTTGCTATTACTGCAAACTTTGTTGATGAAGTCAAGTTAGATGTGGTTCCACTTGACATTTCTGGGATTATCTTGGGAAGCCCATATTTGTATGACAGGAAAGTGGTGTTTTATCGCCAAGAGAACAAATATCATTTGCTTAAGGATGGGGTGGAGTACATTGTGAGAGCTCATCACAAGAAACTAAATATTTATTTAGTTAATGTAGGGGAAATGAAGAGGCTAGTTAATGAAAGTAAAAATTTTGTGCTTCTTATGATCAAGAAAAAGGATGATGATGACTATGAATATTTTGAAGGATGTGATGAAAAAATAAAATCTAATTTTCTTGATGTGGTAAGTCAGCATGGCGAGATGTTTCAAGAACCAAATGGGTTACCTCCCAAGAGGGGAATTTAGCATGAGATTCAGCTGCAACAGGATGTTCCACTTCCAAACATTGGTATGCATCGCATGTCAATTATGGAGAGTTTGGAAATCAAGAAGAAAATTCAAGAATTGTTGAAAAAAGGTATTATGCGCCCATCTACTTCGTCATGTGGTTCACCAATTGTTTTGGTACCAAAGAAGGACGAGACTTGGCGCATGTGCATAGATTTCCATGCATTGAATAAAATCACGATAAATAATCACTACCCACTCCCACACATTGATTATTTGCTAGATCAGTTAAAGTATGCAAGATATTTCACTAAGTTAGACTTACGAAGTGGTTATCATCAAGTTAAAATAGTTGAAGAAGACATTTGGAAAACTGTTTTTTAAACTACACAAGGATTGTTTGAGTGGTTAGTTATGCCATTTGGTCTAACAAATGCACCAGCTACTTTCATGAGAGTCATGAATGATGTACTTAGACCATTTCTAGATGACTTTGTCATTGTTTACTTAGATGACATACTTATATTCAGAGAATCAAGAGAAGAACATGTCATACATGTGAACAAGGTACTTGATGTCTTAAAAAAAAGAGAAATTGTTTTTAAAGATGTCGAAGTGTGATTTTGGCAAGACTTGTTTATTATATTTGGGACACATTGTTGGAGGAGGTGAGTTGAAGATAGAGCCTTCCAAAGTAGAGGTCATTCTAAATTGTCCCAAACCCAATATAGTTACAGAGGTAAGAATCTTTCTTGAGGCAACACAGTATTGGAGGAAATTCAAAGCTAATTTTTCTTCCATTGCAGCTCCATTACATGCATTGACAAGTGTCAAGAAATTATTCCATTGGGGAGATATGCAGCAAAAATAATTTGATGCTTTAAAGCAAAAGATAAGTTCAACACCAGTATTGGCTCTTCCTGATCTTAGATAGCCATTTGAGATCCAAACAAATGCAAGTGATTATGCTATGGGAGAATTTCTCATGCAACATGGTAAGCCTATTTTGTTTCATTCTGACATTTTTAATGGAGTTGTGACTAATTATCCCACCTGTGATAAATAGTTATATGCATTGGTACAAATTTTAAAGAAATGGAAGCACTATTTGATGGGGAAACATACCATTATCCATACCGACCATCAGCCATTGTAGTACTTACAATCACAGTCAAAGTTGTAGCAATCAAAAAATTTCAGATGGATGGTATTTCGACAACAATTTCATTTGGTTATCAGGTACAAAAATGGAATCTACAATAAGGTAGTTGATATGCTCTCTAGGCCTATTGTAAAATCGTTTATTATATTGAAGCATAATTCAATTATGCATGAAAGTTACATTGAACAATATGCATATGATAGCGATTTTCAAGATGTGTATGAAAGCTTGAGTCAAGGAAACCAAAATGAAGAGTTAGATTATCATGTACATAAAAGTTTGTTGTATCACTTGGGAAAGTTATGTATACCACAGGGAGAAAGAAATAGTATCAGAAGGGAGGCGCACACTTCATTGATTGTTGGACATTTCGGTGTAGGCAAGACAGTAGCGGATATCCAAAGGTATTGTTATTGGACACACATAATTGATAGTGTATCTCGTTTTATTAGAGGATGTTCTTTATGTGCAATAAGTAGGCCTAGTAATAGGAAACTTGGATTGGACACTCCACTTCTGGTTCCTTCACATCCTTGGGAGAGTATCTTAATGGATTTTGTAGGTGGTCTTCCTATGTCAAGGAAAGGTCATGATTACTTGTATGATGTGGTAGATAGGTTCAGAAAAATGTGTCTTTTGATGCCATGTAATAAAACAATTACATATGAACAAACCGCTAATATTTTCTTTCAAAATGTATGGGTTCATTTTGGTCTTCCTACTTCTATTGTAAGTGATCGGGATTCCCGGTTTGTTGGGAATTTTTGGTCAAAATTATGGGACATGATGGACACAAAGTTGAAGAAGAGTACAACATTTCATCTACAAATAGATGATCAGACCGAGGTGGTAAACATGACATTTATTCATCTTCTTAGAGGTTATTGCAGCAAGAATCCCAAGTTGTGGGATGAACAGTTGCATTACATTCAACATGCTTAAAACAAGGCAAAGCATTCTTCGACAAACACATCACCATTTGAGGCATGTCTTGGGTACTTACCAAGATTGCCTTTGGACTTCATATTTGAGAAAGATGTCACTATATATGGTCATAGTGACATAGATAAGGCAAGGAATTTCATTGAGAAAATTCAGTTGGTACATCACACAGTGCAAGAGCAACTTGAAAAGAGTCAAATCAACTAGAAGGCAAGGCATGACAAACACCGTGTTGATCACAAATTTCAGGTTGGAGATGAATTTTAGTTGTATAACAGCAAAGAAATATTGCAATGGGAATGTAAAAAGCTCAAGCCAATCTATTATGGTCCATTTAAAATTCTGGAAAATATTGGTACTAATGCATTTAAGCTAGATTTGCCTACTTATATGAAAATATATTATGTCGTTAATGTTGAGATTTTGAGATTGTTTGAGCCTCCTTTGATTGATGATCAAGGAGAGCATGTTCAACTGCCATCAATAGATGATTTCTCTCCAGAATATCTTGATGAACTTCAGCAAGATCTCATACTTGACAGAAGAATCATAACTTCAAGAAGAGGGAATGTCGAATACCTTAGAGTGGGACTCAAGGGACAAAATCCTTCAAAGGCCAAATGGATGGATAGTGAAAGGGTGAGGGAGTTGTACCCTCACCTGCTAAACAATTGATAGTACATTTTGGGGTCCAAAAGGCTTCTAGTGGGGAGGAATGATCAGAGGCTCAGTATTTAGCTAAAAAAAATGAAAGTGCTCAGAAATGCTTCAAACTAGAGTGACCAGATAGAGCTCGTCACCAGGATTCCAATGCAGCTCATTTCATCAAAATTCGAGTTCGTATGAGTAAGTTATGGTTTGTTGTCCATTTTATCAAACAGGTAAAAATTGTGCAGAACAGTGATAGATTGATGACTTGGCAGTCCAGTCAGCACCTTAGGAATCTTCATGGAATATTCTCTAGTTTTCAACCAACGACACTGTGACAAGTGTCATCACCAGATTCGCCAATGTTGCTTGGGGAAGTTGAATTTTTCTCCTATTCCTAAGTTTGGAATTACCTATGGTGGATTATTTTTATTAATGGTGGAATTTTTAGGCCAATGGGGAAGGGACACGTGGCACAGCCGGAGGCTGCCACGTGCCCCCCCCCCCCCATGGCAAGGGTGGATGGCATAAATTTATATTGCAAGGTCGAAATGTGGGGGCATTATTAATTTTATACAAAGTTGAATCAAAGGTTTGAGCCATACCACGGGCGCAACATATATCAACAGATATATATTTATATCCAAAGTATGGACCTATGGTCCTAAATATATGTCACATTCAACAAAATTATATGGCGGAGGTCGAGGTCGAACCCACAACCACCCGCACGCAGCACCACCACCTTACCACTGCACCATACCATAAGTTCCTTAACCACTAAGGGCTCCACCTCTACTTAAGTTTTAATCACGCCATATATGGGGGTCCGGAGGGGGCCAACTCCGCAGGCCAGCCCCCACCCACATGTCTGCGTGCCAGAATGAGGAGCTAATACAAATGATCCGTTGGGAAATTTAAACAAGGATTAGAACGTGTATTAACGATAATTCGTGGTTATACCACGATAATCTGAAATTAACAGTAAGTGCGGGTTAGTGATAAACACGCCCATTAACCCCACTTAACTCTTGCTTATCGATAATTAATTGCGTACTTATCTTAGTGGAAGAGATGGTAGACTCGCCAAATGCAGAGCAGTTCCAAATTTAGTGGAGTTAACTGGCGGACTTCCACAATTAGTGGAGAAAAACTAAGAAAATTTGGTTTTTCCATAACTGAGGAAATTTTCGACCAATTTTGGCTCAAGAAGAGTCATTCTTGGTATATTTTGATGTTTTGGAGCCATTGGAGCAGGTTGTAGAGGCAACAGGAGACTATAAACAAAACTTTTTTTAATATTCCAAATTTTTCTTTCAACAAATTGGAATATTAATTTTGTCTATTTTCACTTAGGAGATGAATAATTGGGTAAGGAGGCCCCATGGGAATAAAAACATAGATAAAATCCCTCTAGTATGAAAAGGGATCAGCCATGGAACTAGCTTTCACACCCTCATGTGTGAAAGGAGACTTTTGCAAAGAGGCTTGGTTAAGTTTGACCAAGTCAAACAGTGTTGGGTATGAGGTGGAAAGCACTACATGGGACAGTGCAGAGATAGAGGAGGGAATATTACTTTATGGAGGAAACCCTAATGGATGGGACTCATGGAGAGAGAGCCTTCACTTGCTATATATGGAGAGGAGGAGAGCCATTTTTATTCATGCTTGTATTATTCATTTCATGTCTATTCAGACATTGTGCATTCATTGTTGTTTAGCAAGAATTACCGGGGGAATTCCTGTTTAGGATTCCTTCTCCTTCTTGAGAGGCCTCTTGAGGGTTGGTTTTTCATTTTCCACATCTCTTGGCTCAAGACCAAAGCATCCTCCTCCAGGACAACGTTATTGCTGCAACATCATAATACTGTGTTGTAGGGTGTTGCAGTGGAGACTTCACAACAGCTCTTCCATCCCTTGTTTTTTAGAGAGAGAGTCTATCTTTTCTTTGGGAGATCAGATTGGAAGCTTGAGAGTTGATTTGCAGATGTTGGCACTTGGCCATAGTGTTTTATTCCACTCACTGCGCAGTTCCTATTAGTGACAGCGTTATTTTCATGGAGTATCTGCAGTGAGGGTTTGCAGATGGATTGGAGGGTGAGATCTCAAGTGTAAGGATCAACCTTCCACTTTGGAGATCCATTGGAGGAGGTATACTTCAGATTTCACATCATCTTCAGCCTTCTCTATTGAGTTCCAGATTTGAGTTGTTGTAGTTACCCAACAACTCCGGGATTTTGGCCATTTTGTGTATTTTAGCCAATCCCTTGGAGGATTGATGTATTGTTGCTTCTAAGGGTTAGAGCTTTTCTTGCCTATTGTATTTGAGCCATATATTGTCATATTCATGTATTGACATCATTTTGCAGCTATATTCCATAATATACTGCGTCCTCATAGCCTGGGTTTATGCAAAAATAGCAGTGTTCTCTATTTTCATGTACATGTCTTGTCGAGGCTTGCATTGCCTTTCTTGAGAGGTTGTTTCCTCAAGAACTTGTACTCTTTTACTACTATAACATCATTGTTGGCTATATGTATATCTTCTTGCCTCATAGATATAAAAATAACACTATTGATCTATTGTGTGTTCATGCATTTGTTGCAGTCCCTCATCGGGCACTTTTAGAAGATATCTAATAGTGGGAGATTTGTTTAACCACTCTAGAAGGATTTCTTTGGTCCCAACTCTTGGATTCCAGTCTTAGATGTATTGATCTAAGGGATCTAGGTCTTGGTATCAAATCCTGTTGCCTCCATTTCTAGAAAATGTGTTTTCCAGCCATGGATTTCTAGTTGTCCCGATTTGGGAACATTACAGTGGTATCAAATCAACTTTCTTGGCTCAGCCTGTGAGTCTAAGCCCAAGAAGATCAGAATTTTGAAGAAGATGAGTTTATTCTCATCTATTTTCATATCCAAAGGAGACCTCTCCAAGGAGGTCAAGAATATTGAAGAAGAAGAAGGGGAAGGATCGTGCACTTCCTATTCTCATCAAGAGGAAGACATTGAGCATGGAAGACACTTGGATCATCAGATTCTGAGTGATTAACTTGTTGAGTATAGATCTCAACCTAGAGTATTCAAGGAGACTCTAGATTTTCCTCATTTCATCTAGTTGAAGGAAGAGAAGAGACCATGTAGTAGAAAAGAAATCAAGGGCAATAGATTTTTGTTGTCTACCTTTAATGGGTCATCTACTACAAGAACTTGGGTGAAAGAGTTGGTGGCATTTTTCTTTCTACATCCTGTAGTAGAGAAAGAAGTTGTTGAAATCTCAGCGTTGCACTTGGAGGGTGAAGCCTATGATTGGTGGAGCAGCCACTTGAGCCATGCAAGGGAGAAAATTTTTGCAAAGTTCATCCAAGGGTTGGTCAAAACCTTTGATGTTAAAAGAGAAAAGGAAGGGGAGACCACACCACCACTTGAGGATCCTTATGATAACACTGTCACACTCATGGAGGAGTAGCTACATGCATCAACAGTTGGAGCAGCCAACACTTTGGAGGAGGGAACTCTTGTAGCCCTACAAGAAGTTCCAAATGCACATCAAGGTATGAAAGGATTTCCACATTCTATTGTTATAGAAAATTCTTTTGATCAATGTGGAGATTTACTTTTGCATGACCGAGGGTCAAATCCTATTCCTACCATAGAGCAGCTTGGTTGCACTGCGTTGTGCAACATGAAAACTTTCAAGAAGGAAATAAACCATCATCTTCATGAGCCTTTGTTGGATTGCATATCACATTGGAGGTTGGGGTTTGAAGCCTTGAAGGATGATAGTAGACATCTTGCAGTGAGAAACCCTTTCTCCCTTCAAGATGACACTTTCTCAATGAGCTCCTCTCAGCTCAAGGAGGAACTCCTACTTTCAGATCCAAGACCTCATTGGTTTTGGAGGATTATTGTTGAGAGAAAGGTCTCAAGGAGAGATCTCATCAGAGGTGCACTTCAACACACCATGGAGTGCAAAGATCTTCTTCCTTTCTCACAAGAGAAGATAGAAGATGGAGGACATCTTAGGATGGAAAATATCTCTCATTCTTGTGTTGGACATTTCTTGAGCCATACACATCATGATGGGAGGTTTTTGCCTACCACCTATTTGGGTCTTGATAGGGTCTCATTGATCCTTGAGAAGATTGCATTTCAAAATCCCATGAAGTGCAAAGACAGGAATTTGATTTGGGAAGATGGTAGCCCTCATGGGAGGAGTACCAAGATGAAGAGAGGAAGGAAGCATCCACAAGGGGTTGAGTGGATGTGGTTGATTAGAAAGGAGCTGGGAGGCTACTTGAAAATTTATGACACCAGGCAGCAGGAGGCTTGGCTACGCTGGTTACTCTTGAAAGAGTTTGGCCACCACATGGCAAACACTCTTCCTAAGCGTACGAGGATGGATACTTGCATCATTGAGCAGCATAGAATATAGATGAATGGTGTTGATGTGATACTCATACCATTCATTGTGTATTCATCAAATGAGTTGTATGATGGAAGCATGGGGAGGCAGCAAAATGTTTTTTTTGCTTTGCTTTTTCTTCGGAGAGCAAGAGCAGATTTTCTCTCACACTTTGCATGATGTTGCAAGAGGAGGAGATGGAATTATCTCCTTGGATTTTGATGATAGAGGGGTACTTCAACCTTGGGAGGAGCTCCTTATGTGTTGCAACATTATGAGAGACATCTTTGACAAGGAGCATGTTAAAGAATGGAGTTATGAGTTGGACAGAGATCATTTGCAGGGCCAACAATGCCGTCACTTGAGAGCTTGGGGTTATTGATGGATTTTCCCAAGGATCACTTCACACTTGATGAACTTGGAGGAAAAAGAGGAGGTGGGATTGATGGAGTATTGGATGGAGACATATATTACATTGGTATGACCTCAATTGCTATGATCTTCTTGACTTGGATTTCCAAGTATAAGGAGGGTGATCTTTATGCAACATATGGTTCAATTCTCTTCCTAGGAATGTACCATACTAATATGGAGGGATCATTCATATCCACATGCATCATTTTGCTCTCAACATATGGTAAGAATATTTTTTTTACATCCATGTAATATCTAACACCATATTCTGATGTTCTTAGCTTTCATATTCAGTGCATTGTTCCACAAAGGGGCAATTTTTTCATTGGGCTCCATGGACAAAATTGGGCCAACTTGTATGATGGAGACAACCATATTTTATATGGCCTTGGGAAAGTGTTTTATTTCATGTATGATTAGTTGATATACTCAGCCATTTTCTATTTATCAATAGCTATCATGACACACATAACTATTCATATAAAACAAAACAACTTGCCATGTGATTTTCTAAAGCAGCAGTTTGGAAAACTGCGCTGTCACTATTGGGAAAACTGTTGGTACATCCTTGCAACACATGAAACCTTTAGAATTTTCCTCATTTTATTCATGATCATGACTTCATTTGCTGATATGGATCAGATTTGTATGAGAAGCATGATTATGAGAGAGGCACATGAGTTAGATGTGTCCTTGAGTGGGAAGAATTCTCACATTTTCTGCACTACATGTTCTAATGGGAGCATGGGAGGAGATCTGGCCACCACTACTACATATGTGTACTCTTTTGAGGTGGACCATGGACTTGATAGTCATCCATTGTACAACCATAGGCAAGTGTTTGGTCTTGTATTGTTATTATATTCATCCATTTACTATTCCTTAGTAGATGTGATGGATTTTGTATGTCACTTGCCATATTACTTTCTGAGATTGTAGTGGATGAAACTGCGTTGTATCCTTGTGAGATATTGTTTGTATCATGCATCATCATTTAGAACTTGCAGCGAAATTCTCCTCGGGATACTCTATGATGACTATGTCCTATTCATCATGGATGGATTGTTTTGGGCTAGCTTGTTTTTCATTGTTGGAGGAGAACTCCTTGGAGGATTTTTCTTCACTTTGTCATTTGATGGCAATACTTTTGCAGCCCAGGATCAGCACACTCTCTAAAGTTTTCATAAGTGGAGAGAAGGACAGCATGGGGTGAGCTATGATGCTTTCCAAGTTCATATTTTCAGCCCACCTTCATTTCTAGAGCTTGAGGTGGAAGGATATTTTCAGGAGTTGCCTTATTGGGAGGTGGCTCATTTTGTTTGGATGATTGCTTGGGGATGGAGGATCCACATGGGGAAGATGTTCCCCATCACATTTCAGACACCATGCCTTGAGTGGAGACCTTCCAGCTCTATCCTTGTAGTTTCTTGGGGACAAGCAACATTTGGGAGGGGAGAACTGTAATATTCCAAATTTTTCTTTCAATAAATTGGAATATTAATTTTGTCTATTTTCACTTAGGAGATGAATAATTGGGTAAGGAGGTCCCATGGGAATAAAAACATAGACAAAATCCCTCTAGTATGAAAAGGGATTAGCCATGGAACTAGATTTTACACCCTCATGTGTGAAACAAGACTTTTGCGAAGAGGCTTGGTTAAGTTTGACCAAGTCAAACAGCGTTGGGTATGAGGTGGAAAGCACTACATGGGATAGTGCAGAGATAGAGGAGGGAATATTCCTTTATGGAGGAAACCATAATATATGGGACCCATGGAGAGAGAGCCTTCACTTGCTATATATGGAGAGGAGGAGAGCCATTGTTATTCATGCTTGTATTATTCATTTCATGTCTATTCAGACATTGTGCATTCTTTGTTGTTTAGCAAGAATTGTAGGGGGAATTCTTGTTTAGGATTCCTTCTCCTTCTTGAGAGGCCTCTTGAGGGTTGGTTCTTCATTTTCCACATCTCTTGGCTCAAGGCCAAAGCATCCTCCTCCAAGACAACATTATTTCTGTAGTAGCATAATACTGTGTTGTGGGTGTTGCAGTGGAGACTTCACAACACCTCTTCCATCCCTTGTTTTTCAGAGAGAGAGTTTATATTTTCTTTGGGAGATCAAATTGGAAGCTTGAGAGTTGATTTTCAGATCTTGGCACTTGGGCATAGTGTTTTATTCCACTCATTATGCAGTTCCTCTTAGTGACTACGTTATTTTCATGGAGTATATGCAGTGAGGGTTTGCAGATGGATTGGAGGGTGATATCTCAAGTGTAAGGATTAGCCTTCCACTTTGGAGATCCATTGGAGGAGGTCTACTTCAGATTTCACATCATCTTCAGCCTTCTCTATTGAGTTCCAGATTTGAGTTGCTGCAACTACCCAACAACTCCGACATTTTGGCCATTTTGTGTATTTCAACTAATCCCTTGGAGGATTGATGTATTGTTGCTTCTAAGGGTTAGAGCTTTGCTCCCCTATTGTATTTGAGCCATATATTGTCATATTCATGTATTGACATAATTTTGCAGCTATATTCCATAATAGACTGCGTCCTCATAGCCTGGGTTTATGCATAAATAGCAGTGTTCTCTATTTTCATGTACATGTCTTGTCGAGGCTTGCATTGCCTTTCTTGAGAGGTTGTTTCCTTAAGAACTTGTACTCTTTCACTGTTATAACATCATTTTTGGCTATATGTATATCTTCTTGCCTCACAACTATTAAAATAATGTTGTTGATCTATTGTGTGTTCATGCATTTGTTGCAGTCCCTCATCGGGCACTTTTAGAAGACATCTAGTAGTGGGAGATCTATTTAACCACTCTAGAAGGATTTCTTTGGTCCCAACTCTTGGATTCCAATATTAGATGTATTGATCTAAGGGATCCAAGTCTTGGTATCAAATCTTGCTGCCTCCATTTCTGGAAAATGCATTTTCCAGCCATGGATTTCTAGCTGTCCTGATTTGGGAACATTGCAATTTTTCACAATTGAAGCTAATACAAAGGCCCATACTATGAAGCTGGACCAAGGAAATGTAGCCCAAGAGAGGTGAACTCCTTCATCAAAAACTTGTGTGTTTGTCTCTGTTATTTGTGCTTGCTGTGTTTCACTATGCTGTTGTTCAATATTGAGTTTCCATGTTTTTAAGTTCATGAAATAAAATTAATCTCATCAAGTTAATGAATTTTCAATCATAAACACATGTATAAACCCTTGTATGATAAGCAAACCAAAGCACTTTCATGTTAATTCTGAAACTGATATTAACACATCATTAACTAACAATTAATTTCAGATCACCTTTCTTTGCAAATCGATAATTGTGAAGGTCTTTATACTAAGAACCAAGCCTATGACTTTTTGCTAGTATTCCACACTTACTTCACAATGATTTGATCTTCCTTTAATATCTGGGTTGCAAACATGGTGACATGGTTATTCTTGAACTCAATGACCATGTCAATCACATTAAAATCGATCAACAATGGTTCCAAAGGCACATCTTTATTAGAAATCATTGCAAAGTATGTTAGGATGATGAGGCTATCATTGAAGTACCTGAACACAATGAAGGAAAAAGTCCTTCCCATTAGGGCCATATCAGGGTCGATTCCCCAGGTGACCCAGACTTTCGAGGGTTTTGACTAGGTCATGAAAGCAACACAAATGGATTAGTTTATGGGCTTGTAAATCTGAAATAACCAATTTGTAATGAAATCTACATAAATCTTCACAATAGAACATCTAAACATTATTTGATAAAGGAGACTGATCTAAGTAGAGTTACTAGACCCAAAAATTAGGAGCATACCAAGTGGGTAGCTTAATGAAATTTTGTTTTAAACTCACGTATGAAATCAGTAATAAAACAAGTATTCTAGCCTACTAAAATTAGAATAAGTGCACACAGAAATTAGGCTTAGGCTTAGGAAGATTGACTATCTTAACAAATCAATTTAGTTAGTTGAGATAATATCTCAACCACATCTAAAATTAGGAGTTAATCCACAACCTCAGAATTAAAATCCTCGTTTAAAGATTAAAAAAACCAATACATTCTATGATGAAAAATATCACATATTAAACACGCACAAAATTAAGAATTAATATCTCCAATAAATATATATATATATATATATATATATATATATTTTAAAACATCAAAGTGATTAAAATGTCAATGTGTCGAGACACAATATCATAAACGTTGGCTATAACCTCTTGGTTTATAAATCAAATTGCGATATTTTACTAATCACTTAAGATAAGTAAAATGTTTTGAAGGTCATATACTTTTAAGAAAATGTTTTGAAGGTCAGTTCACATCCTTAGGTAGAAAACCTCAACACGCGGGGACTTACTGCCTTGCGGCTCTGCTTATTGATATAAATGTGGAAGGTTTGTTTCCAATGTCATAAGTGATTATACAGAGGTTCAGTTAAGTCCAAAGTCATTATTTGAACCAATTCGGCTTATCGAGCTCATGCAAAATATGTAAGGTTTAAAACAGAATGGAATAATATAGTTATAAGGTGCTTCTAGCAAAGTATAATGATTTACATTTTTCAAATAATTATTTATATTATTTTGGAGATTTTGCTAAGTATTTATTGATATAAATTTATTGGTTATATTGGCATTATCAAATTACAATTATTTTTATTTATTAGCATAAATATATCTTAAGTATGGATTGGATCAACTCCACATGCAGATTTTTGTATAGTATAAAATATAATGTATATATATATATATATATATATATATATATATTTGAATGTTAAATAGAGTATTTTTAAAATGATATATAATATATATATAGTTGATATTAAAATATTTTACATCACATGTACATCAACAACAAATTAAAATAATTTTTAGGCCGATAAGCCTTCTGTTATAAAAGAGATCAGATTTTTGATCGTCAACATATTCATTCTGCACACGACACATGTACACATGTTGATGTTCATATTCATTCTACACACGACACCTGTTGTTGTTCATTCGTTTGTGCAGGCGATTTGTACCTTTAAGCTTTCCATGCGTACATCATATCATCATGCCATCTATCCATACCGTTTCAGATATTTGGCTTCACTCTCGCTGTTACAGTTACGCAGGGTATTTCGCCTTCACCATCGCTCTTACTGTTACGCCTGTAAAACTTCATTTCTATTTTGTCTTTCAATCAGTCAGTAGCTCCGTAAGGTTTTTTGCATTTATTTTAGTCAAGCTTTCTTGGATTTCGAAATGGCGACCTCTCATATGGACAGGGGTCGAACTCTAAAGTCCTACGAGAGCCTGAGACCGGCTTTTCCCAGCAAGTCGTCTATGGCGTCATCCTCGGTGTCTCTCAGACGCTTTCCTTGTACCACGCTCTCTGTCAGGGCTGCAACTTCTGTGGTTTCCAAGGTACATGCTTTCCGGGCATTTTTACTGTACTCCCGCGGAATTTGTAGTGCTTTGCGATGAAATCTCAGTGGGTTGTATTGCAGTTTTCTACATTGAAGCCCCTGGGTGACCAAGTTCTGATTAAGCTTAGGCAGGCAGAAGAGAAAATCCAAGGTGGTATGTTTCGAAATGGCGACCTCTCAGATGGGCAGGGGCCTAACTCTAAAGTCCTATGAGGGCCTGAGACCGGCTTTTCCCAGCAAGTCGTCTATGGCGTCGTCCTCGGTGTGTCTCAAATGCTTTCCTTGTACCACGCTCTCTATCAGGGCTACAACTTCCGTGGCTTCCAAGGTACATGCTTTTTGGGAATTTTTACTGTACTCCCGCGGCATTTGTAGTGCTTTGCAATGAAATCTCATTGTTTTGTGGATTTTGTTGCAGTTTTCAACATTGAAGCCCCTGGGTGACCGAATTCTGATTAAGCTTAGGCAGGCGGAAGAGAAAACCCAAGGCGGTATGTTTCGAAATGGCGACCTCTCAGATGGGCAGGGGTCTAACTCTAAAGTCCTACGAGAGCCTTTTTCCCAGCAATCCGTCTATGGCGTCATCCTCGGTGTCTCTCAGAGGCTTTCCTTGTACCACGCTCTCTGTCAACGCTGCAACTTCCGTGGCTTCCAAGGTACACGCTTTCCGAGCATTTTTACTGTACTCTCGCGGAATTTGTAGTGCTTTGCGATGAAATCTCATTGTTTTGTGGGTTGTATTGCAGTTTTCTACATTGAAGCCCTTGGGTGACCGAGTTCTGATTAAGCTTATGCAGGCGGAAGAGAAAACCCAAGGCGGTATCTTGTTACCCTCCTCAGCTCAGAAAAGACCCGAAGGGGGAGAGGTTGTGGCTCTTGGCAATGCCAAGACTGTTGGCAAGACACGGATTCCGCTTTCAGTTTCGGTACATACATCCTATCCTTATTTGGTTATCGGTGTTTCATCCTTCATTTGATCGTATTATGAGTTTATCCTCAATATAAGAGAAGACTTGTATAAGTAAATAACTAGGTCAATTAACAACATGTAATGTTGTTTATGTAAAGGCCCTCTTCCCATATGTAAGTAAATAGTGTGGTCAATTAACAGTGTGTTATGTGGCTAATGGAAAACTGATCGATGGTTTATGACTTCCATTTCATTTATATTGAGACTTCTAGCTTCTGCGTTTCTGTGGAAGTTCAGTTCGGCCATTTTCCCAACTGCTTCATAGAATTAACACTTTCTTTGGCATTTGGGCTAAACATTGAACCAACATTCTCAGAGATGGTCAGAAGAAGGCACTGCAAATACAGCATCTATAAACTGGCTATTCGAGATGGTCAGAAGAGGCACTGCAAATACGGCATCTATAAACTGTGCATTTATTGGAGTACTAATTTTCATTACAATGGTATCAAGACCAATAGATGCCCATAGACAGTTCCAATATCATGGGGCATCCGAGGCAACAAAGGAATTGTCACATGCTAATTCGACCAATGTAGTGCTTCTCGTAAACATCACTCTGCTGAACAATGCAGTATCCGAAGGAGCTGGTATGTGAATATCTGTGCCTTGGTTTGTTTTCAATAATGTGCATAAATATCTAGCTCATTGCTAAGAGGCTTTTTTAGATAGAAGCCTGCCAGGTTACCATTTACGTAGGGTCTCTGTTTTCAGTTATAAGTTTTTGGAATGTAACTATGTAGCTTATTGTTAATTGCAGTTTGTTTAGATGGAAGCCCTCCAGCTTACCATTTACACAGGGGATTTGGACTAGGTGCAAATAAATGGCTTGTTCATATGGAGGCAAGTCATTTCTCTTAGTTTCTATGTCCATGAAGTCCTCCAGGTTGTCTTTGCTATTGAATAACCTATGCTCTCTTGCTCAGGCTCCTTGTTTGAAAACTGTTCTTACCTATTCACACACTGCATTTCATGGTTGATTCAGAATAATGAGAGACAAACTAATGTTCTCAGAGTGTTGAGCTCATCCATCTTATTGGGATTGATATTTTATTTACTGCAAAATTTCTGTGCAGGGTGGAGGATGGTGTTACGATACACTGTCTTGTTCCCAAAGAGAAAATTCTCCATTGGGTTCTTCTCTGTTCATGGGAGAAACAATAGAATTTCCAGGCATTTTAAGTGATGTTCCATCACAAAATCCAAGTATTTCTAGTCGAGAATTTAAAGCCACGTGATTATAAATTGGGTTTTCATGGGATTCATTGAAACTAGAGAAAACTGTTGAACACATTTCTATAGTTGGAACCGCGTTATGGTTAGATACTCTGACGTGTCTTCATTCACTAGATATGTGGAGGAGGTAGACCCGGTATGGTAATTTTAACACGCTAACGAGTTTTCTATTAAAATTTACGGGCATATATATTCTTGCATTTCCATTTCAGTTGAATCATTGGTACCTAATAGGCCTTATTTCAGACCAGCAACCTCCATTTTAGAGGGCAAAGGATTTGGCAAGCTGTAATGGAAGATCTTATTTCAGACCAGCAACCTCCATTTTAGAGGGCAAAGGATTTGGCAAGCTGTAATGGAAGATCTTTTGGCACAGGGGATGGATAAAGCTCAACGGGTACACTTCTTTATTTTTTTATAATGCGCTCTCTCTATATATTTCAATATGTTAAAGCATACTCTGTTTTTGGAATTTCCATCAAGTTCTTCCAAGAAAGAGGACAAATTTCCCTTGGCTATCATCAAACTGGAAAATAGTCTATCAACTGATGTGTTGAAGTAATCTATTGTAGGCTCTACTTACTGGATGCTCAACAGGTGGTGTAACCACATATATTCACTGTGATAGATTTAGTGATCTTCTGCCACGCAGGGCAAAAGTCAAGTGCATGCCAGATGCCGGATTTTTCATTGATTCGTATGTTATCAATAAAATCTTATTTTTAATTCCATGGACAGAAGGGTTCATAGATCCATTAGCATACATATATCCATTTAAATTTGGATCTTGAACTATTTATTGTTGAAAGTTTTTTTCTTTTGATCTTTCGTAAGTGTTTCATAAATTCAAAGTTCACGGTTTAGGGATTAGTTAATTTGATCTATATCCACACTTCATGTAGATTCAAATGTTTGATAATTTAATTAGTGATAATTACCTTGCAAGTGGTACAGGAAGGACATATCAGGAGCAAACTAGCAGAGGTTTCTTGTTAATCAAATGATCACGCTTCATGTATAAAACTATCCTCTTCTCCAGATCTGTTCAGTAATAAGCTAATTGAAAGATTATTTTAACTTGCCATATATGTATTTTTCATTCTCATTTTTTGTTGTAGTTGTTAAATGTACTATTGTATTGTAGGGATCTTCAAAACACTTGCATGCTGCTTGGACATCTCGACTGACGCATCCAAGTCTGGTAATATGAAGTTTAATTTTTTTTTACATTTGAAATTGTGTTATTAGTATGAAATCATTTTAACCTAAATTTGAAGGGAAACTTATTAATATGTTTAAAGGAACGAGGGATCAAAATCAAACTACATTATTATAAATTTTTGTAATTACTCTAATCCCATTTTAGTTTTTAAATTATAATTGATATTTTGATTTTTCATTTTTATAAAGGTTTTTCTTTTTTATTAGACATTACAAACCTAAAACATCTAGGTCGACTGTGATTTTACTTGAAGAAAAATCCCTTTTATATGAGTTGTTACTAACATTTGATGATAATAATGGCAATGTTTTTTTCCACAATATCTCTTACATTGGATCAGGACGCCACTTCTTGTTGTAAATTCAGCGTATGACCCACTGCAGGTAGATAGAATCTCTTCTGATATTTTTCATTGAATTCCCCTGTTAGTATATGATATTTGGAATGATTTAGTATTTTCTATGTCTGCGTGATGTATTCTGCAGATTAGATTCAGTTTCGTACATAGTGCAGCAGATCCCAATAATTATTGGCAAAATTGCTAGATGAATATCACAGAGTGTGCTCCATGGAAATTACAAATAATGGAAGGTTACTTTCTGTAATACCCTAACCTCTTCTTTCTCCTAACTGCAAGTACAAACATTTCTCATGAAATTCCAAGTTTGGTTTTTAACAGAGATTAGTCTTGTATTTTACTCAAATCTGTTACTAATAGAAAAATTCACAGATTATTTGATCAATGCATTATCAATTCATGCTTCCCACACTGCCAGACAAATATACAAGCTCTGTGGCACTCACCTAATTCTCCCAGGTTAAGTTCAAAGGTACGTCATTATATACTTCAGATGTGCCACACATGCCAACAAAACATAATCTTCAGCCTTTCATGCATATATATGTTATTTCTATTATTGAATATAACTTGTATTCATTATTGGATATAATCTGTGTATATATGTTGACTGTAGAATTGGTTGTATGAATCATTTCAGACAAAATTCTTTGGTGTAATAGAATTTGTGAAACCGCAAAATCCGAATACCTCGTTTTATTAAATCATATAGTTTATTTGAGCTGCCTGCAGCAACTAGGAAATTGGAATGTCAATATTTATGCTTATTAAATAGCATTTGGCATTAGGAAATGAACATTACAAGCTTTATTAAGCCGTACATGTTTATTCGCGGAAGAGTACTTGGATTTGAATCAAGATGTATTATTTTGGAAGTTTGAAGTACGTGGACTATGGAGAGGGCAAAGTGTGATGTGAATGTGATCTTGTAGGGTTATATTAAAATTTGTTTTTTTAATATATAAATTTTTTTTATTATAATTTAATTTTCAATTTTTTTTGGAATGATTGTAAATGAGATTATATTGAGAAAATTAAAAAGATTAAAGTAGTGACATTTTTTATTTTGATTTTTTTGGATGGATTGTAAATGAGATTATATTGAGAAAAATAGTGACATTGTTTATTTGAACATAGTTTAAACACTTGTGCCATTTGTCAATTTTTTCCATGATTTATTTTGATTTTTGAAAATGATTGACCTTGCTACTTTCGAAAATGCAAAATATATAACATATATATCTACAAATGTCTTTCTCATACAACCTTATCGGCCTCTTTTTGCACCTTTTGGGGCAACTTCTAGTTTAACTATTAATATATTTGTAAGTATATGTCATGTATTAAAATATTTGATTGATAACCCACATTTAATAGTTTATTATATACAACATTAAAATATTTTATTTTGACAAATTTTATCTATATATAGATATATATGAAGTTATTATCGACATAAATTAGTTATCATAGATCTTCAAATATTAAATAACTTGTTAAAATATTTTTGAAAAAATAATTTATTTAAATCTCCTCTTGAAATATTTTTGAAAAGCATAAGGTTTAAACATCTTAGTCACACATTTTTTTACTTCTAATTACTTTATAGCATATTCATTTATTATTATTATAGCTAATATTATTTTTATGTTTAGAGTATAATAATTTTTTTTTTATGATGATGATGATGATGATGGTTAACGTCCACTGAGACCAATCTCAATCTTTGGTCTATCGGACCTAAAGAAAAGAGTTATTTAGTTTGATTTAAGATTTTATTCCTATGCTCAAAAAGCTTGGAGAGAAGTCTCCAGAACTCACTATAATTTTGACATCTTAAAAGGCTAAGAAGGTCAGTATTGGAACAAAGATTATGAAATTGAGCTCTAATGCTCTAATGTGGTTGTACACGGGGCACTCTAAGAGGAAGTGATCTATAGGGGCACTAACATTATTTTTCTATTTAAAGCATAATTTATTTTTGTTTCATAGGAGCATATGTCAATTATACGGACGGACAAACTTATACATCCCCTTATACTGGGTTGTAGAATAAGCCTCTTGGCTTAATAATTATTACAAGTTTTTAATAATATAAAATGTAATTTGAAAAATAAAGTAAAAATATTATTATAGTTATAATATTGTAAAACTTGAATCTTAATAAATAAGTAAAATTAATAGAATTATCTAAATATAAATCAGAGTCATTAATTATATTACTTTTAATTATATTATTCATTAATGATTGAGGTAAAGAAATCATGTAATTTTTTTATAAAACTATGATGGATCTAGGTTTAATAATTTGTAGAATTTGAAATTGAATAGTAAAAAACAATGATTGGAATTTTCTTTAGTTCTTTTACTTATTTGATTTATTTTTATTTATTATCTTTTTATTGATATTAGTTTATTGAGTTTTTTTTTAATTAGTTTTAATTATCTTATTTTTTTTAATTATGTTTAATTATTTATTAATTTTGGTTAACTAATTTTGTGGTTTCTTTGGGTTATATATATATATATAATCAATGTTTATTAGTATTTAATTTTCGAACGTTTACTTTCATTTTTACTTATTATTATTATTATTATTATTATTATTATTATTTTATCATTTATACTATTATTATTTTCTTAACATTCACATGTATTAATTATTTGTTATGAATGTTGCATTTATGCACTATATATATTGATTGATTTCGATCAATTCAACATTTTCTTGATGATGAACTACAATGGGTAGTTCAAAAAGCGTCTACACTTTAAATGATAATGTAATTTTCCACAATTTTTTTTTAAACAAATATGGATCACAAAAGTTTACACTTTCAAAAATTAAGATTTATTAACCTTATTAATCAAGGTCGCCTTTAATTATATTATCCATTAAATAATTAAGGCAAAGAAAACATGCATTCTTAGGAAATCATTGGAACTATGATGAATTTAGGTTTAAAAAATTGTTATGGCTTGCAAACATGTGTAATGATAATTTGGTTGCTCACACTTTAACTATGTTCAAGTATATTAAAAATAAATAATATATTATTTAAAAAATAATAATAATAATAATTTAAAATACAATTATAAGTTTTTGATGTTTAATGGTTAATAAAACTTTAAAGGTTTTTTTATATTAGTGGAATGAAATTTTGTTATAAGAAGAAAAGACTTTTGAAGAAGTTCAATAAGAGACTAAAGCAATTCCTTTTCTCTAAATTGAAGATCATATGAGGTAATGAGAAATGGATATTTGGAAAAAAATATAACTCAATTAAGGAATAACAAGTTAGTAAAGATAAAGGAATTAAATAATGATGACAATACTAATTAAATTCAATCAAATTCCCATGATGGGGTGAATCTCGAGAGGAGAAAGAGAATAGACGGTTGTGCCTGCCATACTAGAAATAAGAGGAAAATTAATATTGGAGGTGGGGTGGCTGCCCCCTCGAATGCAGAAGCATGCCAATTAAATTCCCTTCAATAAATATGTATCATGTTACCGCAGAGAAGCCAAGAGATGGTGATGTATAACTTGGGCACTTGAGACATTAGTGGGTTATTTCCTTGCCCCACAAGAGATTTTAGGGAGGCATCTTAAATAGGCATCAACAAAACGATTTAGGTACCTAGTTCACAACGAAATCTTTCATGGTATTTATTGTAAGGGGTAGTGGAGTCATTGGTCTATGATTGGCATGGAAAAATGACTAGGGGAAGTTGTTGGAGACAATAAAAGAAGGTATAGATAGAGGTAGTTGTAAAGGGTCTTTCGGTCTAGTCGAACTCAAGATCTTGAATGCAGATATCCCTTCCTGGAGTAGGGTGCCTCCCCTGACTTGCATTGAAGGAGTACACTTCCATCTTTACTAGGTTTCTTTTAATCTTCAATATTACTCTTTGAATTCTCTATGGTACATCTTTGGGAAAAAAATGATCTACGAGAAGTTATAGTGTAATTTTTCATATGGTTTGAACAGTCTTTGGGGGCTCAAATGTGAGATCATGTTTGAGTCAATTTCCATTTTTTTGCACCTTGCAGTGTCAATTCCAACAACCATTGTTTTAACCAAGTTTGAAACTCTCTAGGTTTTCACCTTTATTTTTATTTTTATTTGGGTTCATTGGTCTATGTAGCTCAGTGTCTATGGGGATTCACCTTTGACATCCAACCTAAGCTATTGCTAGTATTTTGCCTTACTCAGGGGCTCTCTATGGGTAGGCGTATTTTCCTCTTATCGTGGTTTTATTCCCCGTACAACCTATTCTAGCTATCATTTTGGTGGGTCTTATATCAGTGTTCCAAAATATACTAAGTTTGGTAGTCATGTTACTTTTGGATTAGTGTTAAGTCCTGTGAGTGTCAACAAAAGCACTCATTATTATTGGTGGAATTTGGAACACCAAAGAATGTGCAACACAAGTGGGTGAGGGGGGCACAACCCTCAAGGATGTAATATGATCAGAATCTGGATTGGGTGAAAACATTTGCCAAAAATTCAAAGATATCATAATCACACCAAACCAGAATGACCAGATAGGGCTTGTCACCAGGAATCAGACGCACTTCATTTCACTCAAAACAAAGTCCATATGAGAAAGTTAGAGCATGTTGTTCGTCGTGCCAAATAAGGGAATCTAAAAAAAATGGGTCAAATAGGGTCAAAGGACAAAATTTGGGTTTTTCTCCGACTAATGAGGTGTAGACACTTGTAGGATGGTGATTGGCCCGAAATTGTGGTCACATTGAAAAAAAATTATTGTTTTGTGGAGAGCCAATGGGGAGCTGACATGTGGCTAGCTTGAAGGCCGCCACATGCCCCTCCCAAAGGCCAAATTTTTGGTTAATTTCAAAGTCATAATTTTATTTATCCAAAGGTCGGATTAAGTTGTATTGGATAAAAAAATTATTGTGGTAGAAGGGCGGAGGTCGGGGTCAAACCTGCGACCTCCCCCACACTAACCACACACGTTACCAACTATGGCATGCATTGGAACTTAATATACATAGGCCACAACATTTATTTGAAGTTTGAATTTGGTTCGAGTGGAAGGATATGGGGGCCAACGCCACCTCATGTAGCCTCATCGCTTGACCAAAGGCGGGAGATTAATATGAATGGTGTGGATTAAGTTTTAAATATGGTTTAATTAACAATAAACCTTGTTTTTGCGCTAATCTGATTTTCTAATCCGGATTTGTGTTAAACACGCTTAGTGCGCTAAGCTCCCAATTAACGTTAATTAAACTCCATTTGACAATTAATTAATCCCGAGATTAATTCGGTGGATATTTAGCAGGTCCACCAATTCCAGCGCCAACTCCATTTTTGGCGGGCTTAACTAGAGTTTTCCCAATTTAGTGGGGTTTCCTAGGCCAAAATTGAATGAGGCATAATTGGATCATTTTTGGACCAAATTAGGCTCAGTAAGAGTCATTCCTAGATGATTTGGATGCTCTGAGTCATTCCTAGATGATTTGGATGCTCTGAGCATGATGAGGTAGGTTGTAGAGGCGTTGGAGCACTTTTTAAAGTGATTTTTCCACTTCAAAGATTAAAGAAGCCTAGGGCCACCATGAGAGGAGGTCTTGCCTAGTCCACTTGAAGACCATTTTCAGGGCTTGAAGAGTCTATTTTGAGGTTTTTGGATCTTTTGAATCCAATGGAGGAGGTTACAAAGCCATTGGAGCATTGTAGGTGAATGTAATCAGAGAATTGACCATTAATCCAAAGAGGGCCTAGTTAGCTGAAGCAAGTCCATGGAGATGTAGCCCAGGAGGGGTGAAATTCGTTATCATCTACTAAGTAATGTGTTTTTTGTGTGTTATTTCTCTGCAATTTACTTGTTTTACATGTGTTTTTAATAACTAATTAACTCATGATTTTCTCATAAAAAAACATAAAACTTGACACATAAACCCTCACATAACTGGCTAATTTGAGACGATCCTAAACACATTTATTTTATATTGATGAGGGAGCTAGCACAGAAAAATCAGTTTGCTCATATTCATATCAAGTTGGTATCAAAGCACAGTTTAGCTCATTTTAGCCAAGTTTAGCTAGAAGATTATCTATTGGTTTTGTATTTATGTAAGGAGAATTTAACTGTGTGAAAGTTTATGTGTGTGAAGAGAAGGTCAAGATTGAGATCTAAGTTCTAAAATCACAGCAAAGAAGCTTTTTGTGCATTGCAAGTGTGATGGCAGCTTCATCAAGCACTGTTTCTAGTCAATCTTCCTTATCAAAACTCTTTGATAAAGAGATGCTGCAGAAGCTCTACATCATGAATGATATGGTGCAAGAGATGTATGAAGATAAGAGGGAGAGCATTATACTTCAAGATAATTTGATTTCCATGAAGGAGGAGAAGCAATAGCTTCTTGAAAATATGCATCAGATGGAGACTCAACTCCATATTGCAAATGAAAACCTAGCAAGGTTGCATGTGATGGAGACTCAAATCCATGATGCCAAAGAAACTTTAACAAAGTATGTGCATGAAAAAGAGGTATGAAAATCAATTTTATCTTCTATTTATTCTTAATATGAATGTGTAAGTGATTTTGAAAGACACACTAGAGGAATAGGGTCCAAATTATTGATGAATATGGGATATGAAGGTAAAGGGTTAGGAAAAGATGCACAAGGCATAGTTGAGCCTATTGTTGTTGAGGAAAGGCTGAGGTATTTGGGTCTTGCTTATGGAAAACATGATGGAGAATGCTCCAAAGCCAAGGAGGCACATGAAGGTGTTCCATGAAGGAATTTCATTACATGTTCATTACCTTAAGCTTGTGAAGTTTGAGTTCATGAGGGATGCAACATTTTTACACCCACTTTGCAAGAAGATGCTCATAAGCATGAAATTAATGAGAATGGAAAACAAGAGGATGTTGAACGCTCTAAAGTCATTGAAGCCATTGTTGGTATTCCAAAGAGAGCCACTACCTCACCAAATTCACCTCCTCAAGAAGGCGACAAAGGTGAATGTGCAAGGTATAAATTTGTCTTTAATCAAGTTGCTTTTGATTATGATAAACATGGTAAATCTTCACATAAGATTTGGAGAAAGTTTACATGTTCCTTTTGTGGTTTGAATAACAATATTGTTTCATGGTGTTGGAAGAAGATAGCCATGCACAAGAAAATTTTAAAACAAAGGAAAAATAAATCCAAAGGCCCATTGGACAATGCAAACCATGTTGAAAAGAAGATGCAATTGTTTTGCACTCATTTCCATAAGCAAGGTCATCTTGTAGACAAGTGTTGGAATTTGTATCCAACAAGTCATCCACGACATTTGAAGAAGGTGGAGAGAGATATTGACAAGAATGGAAAGGAGGATTCCATAATTGATGTGGGTCAGGACGATTCACATGATGAAGTGCAGCTGAAAGAAGCGCCATTTGAATGGTTTGGAAAGAGATGGTTAGATTTCTTAACCAATTAAGGCCTCACATTTCTTTTTATGATTGATTCAAATATCGCCTATTTGATGCATTTATTTTCCAATTGAATGCATTTGTTTTCTCTTGAAAGTATGATGCATGTTGCATGTTTACGCCAGGAAGGTGTTTGAAAGTGGAGTATGTTGACTCAATTTTATTATCATGTATGTTTTTCAACTTGAGAGTGTTGATTATTTGCACATACATGAGTGTCGACTTGTGTTGGCCGATAGTTTGTACACCAAGATGTAAGAGTACATGGCAATGTTTGCATGATGTGAAATTTGTTTCTTTGAAGGAGCAAACGGAATAAGTCAAGTTGTTTTTATTGCATGATGTGTTTCGATTTAATGGTTTTTTCTTGTGACAAGATGTTTTAGGATTTTGTAAGGTCAACTCTTGAGCGAGAGGCTCATGATTAGCCTTCATTCTCAAATCATGGCATGAAAAGCATGTCAATACCAGAGGATGATGGAATCAAGAAGCAGAAAGAGGGACAAGATGCCAAAATGTTTGTAGCCAAAACAACAGCCATAGTAGACCATTTTATGTGTTGACACTAAGTAGCGAAAGAGATGGCGAATGCATTCTTCCAGATTTGGAATTTGGAACTGTGGAGGTAAAAGGAATGGTCATTTCTTTTCTTGTGATTAATTATGTTGGAACTCATTGTTTAGTTCACTCGGATGGGCTTAACTTAGAAAAGTGGTTTCCAAGGAGAATCTTGCATCAAATGCATGTTTTTGCAAAGGAGGAACAATGTTCTAAGTGGGAAGGCCATCAGTCAAATTTCCAAGCATAGAAGGATCACTTTGGCATAGCAAGGTGTTTAATCAGCTAGCAAGCAACCAACAAGTGTTGGATTGGGTCAGTAGCAAAAGGAGGACATTGATTGAAGTGCCAAACCATTTGCAAGACAAGGCATGTCAATGACCCGAGTGGTTGTCATGGAGATTTTTCCAAGTAGAATCAAGTTGATATAACTAGGGAAAGAGAAGAGTATTCAACTCTCATCAGATAACCAACTTTTGTGGGTCCAAAAGCTTGTTAGTGGGAAGGAGTGATCAAAATTTGGATTGGGGGCAAAAAAATTCCAAACATTCAAAGTGCTCAAAATCGCACCAAACTAGAATGACCGGATAGGGCTCTTCGCTAGGAATCCAGATCACTTCATTTCACTCAAAACAGAGTCTGTATGATAAAGTTAGAGGTTGTTGTTCGTTGTGCCAAACAAGGGAATTTATAAAAAAGGGTCAAACAGGGTCAAAGGTAAAAATTTGGGTTTTCCTCTGGCCAATTAGGTGTTGACAATTGTTAGATGGTGATTGGCCCCAACTTATGGGCATATGAAATTTTTTGATTGGTTTGTGGAGCGCCAATGGGTAGCTAATAGGTGTCTAGCCTAGAGGCCGCCACGTGCCCCTCCCAAAGGCCAAATTTTTGGATAATGTCAAAGTATGAATTTTATTTATCAAAAGGTCAGATTAATTTGTACTGGAGAAAAATTTTATGTTGGAGGAAGGGTGGAGGTTGGGGTCAAACCCACAACCTCTCCTGCATTAACCACACGTGCTTCCAACTATGCCATGCGTTGGAACTTAATATGCATAGGCCACAACATTTGTTTGAAGTTTTAATTTGGTTCAGGCGAAAGGATATGGGGGCCAACCCCGCCGCATATAACCTCGACGCTCGAAAAAAGGCGGGAGTTTAATATTAATAGAACGGATTAAAGTTTAAATATGGTTTAATTAACCAGAAACCTTGTTTTTGCGCTAATCTGATTTTCTAATCTGGATTTGTTTAAACGCACTTAGTGCGTTAAGCTTCCAGTTAATGTTAATTAAACTCCACTTAATGATTAATTAATCCTGATATTAATTCGGCGGAGAGTTTTGTGGGTCCGTGAATTCCGATGCCAACTCTAGTTTTGGCGGGCTTAACTAGAGTTTTTCCAGTTTTAGTGGGGTTTCCTAGGCTAGAATTGAATGAGGCATAACTGGAGCATTTTTCGACCAAATTAGGCTCAGAAAGAGTCATTCCTAGATGATTTGGATGCTTTGAGCATGATGACGCAGGTTTCATAGGCGTTAGAGCACTAATGTACGTGATTTTTCCACTTTGAATATTAAAGAAGCCTTGGGCCACCAGGAGATGAGGTCATACCTAGTCCACTTGAAGACCATTTTCAGAGCTTGAAGAGTCTATTTTGATGTTTTTAAGTCTTCTGAATCTAGTGGAGCAGGTTTCAAAGCCATTAGAGCACTGTAGATGCATGTAATTATATAATTGACCATTAATCCAAGGAGGGGCTAACTAGTTGAAGCAGGTCCATGGAGATGTAGCCCAGGAGGGGTGAACTCCGTTATCAGCTACTGAGTAATGTGTTTTATTTGTGTTATTTATCTGTAATTTAATTTTTGTACATGCTTTTTTAACGGCTAATTAACTCATGATTTTCTCATAAAAAAACACAAAATGTGACACATAAACCATCAAATAAATGGCTAATTTGAGACGATCCTAAACACATTTATTTGATCCTAATGAGGGAGCTAGTATAGCAAAAATAGTTTGGCCATATTCATATCACAATAGAATACAACAACAAGCCCATGACGCTACTAAGAGCTATCATGCAGTGGTTCCCCCTAATACCCATAATGAAATTTTAATTTAGAGTCATGGGTTGTTCAAGAAAGATAAGTCTTATCATATTCTAAGATCTTGGAAGATGTAGCAACTTGGATTCTTAACCTAGGGAAAATCTGGGGATGAAGGAAGCCTTATCTTGGAGATTAACCTTATACTGGAATATGAAGACATTGTTAGGAAGAATATTGATGGATAAATAAGCTGAGAGATACAACATCTTTACTATATTGGAGGATGTAAAAAGGTACCAATGTAATCAGAATTATTGTCTAGACAGGATTGAACAGAGGATTGCATGTATCGAGCTTCATTTCCAATGTAAACCAAATTCTCATACTCCCCCAAGATCAAGTCCTAAAGACACAATCCCTGTCACTTCTTCAAATACTTGAGTTTTCATGTTTATTTTATTTTTTTGTTTTTACAGTGTTCTCATAGATAGCCTAGTTACGCTAGCAATGTTGATAGTCTTGAAATTTCGACTAATTATTCTATAGATAAGTGGTCAAAAATATCTAGGTTCTCATTGGACATATTGAAACTACCTACCTAATAACAAATATGTTGATAACGCTTGATAGATGTACATGTTTTACTTGATTTTATAAAATAATGCCGTATAAACTTACCAAAAAAAACTTCAATCAAATAAACATTAAAATAAAAATAAATAAATAAAATTATTTATTTATTTTTAATATTATAATAATCTTATATTAAAAAAAATAATGCAACAAAAATCAGTGTGATCTACCCAACAAAAATATAAAAAAAAATGAAACAATGATGTTATTGAGAAAGAACAGGTCGATAAAGATGATATTAAGGTTTGTTATTCTTACTTTATTAAAACAATGATTTATTGAGAAAGAACACGTCGAGATATATATATATATCCTTGAATGACCATGGAATAATTAAATGAAATTATCATGTTTAGAGACGAGAGTAAGAACATAGTAAAAAGAAAATTTACCATTTCAAAATAAGGAAAATGAAGAATCAAGATGGTAATTGAAGTGTTACTTGTGCCTCGATCAATAATACTTTCTGATTAGTTATGCAAAATAGAAACACTAATTACACATTTTAGCTTTATAAGAGGAAATGTCGCGTTACTAGCTCATTGCGAGAAATAGTTTATACAAGTTTGCAGCCATTGCAACTCCACCACAAGCACGGTTGACGTAATCAATGATGTAAGATGGTCTCTGACGTAATCGATTATACATTCTGAATATTGATGTTCAGAATGTATAATTTGACTTGTAGATTTTCTTATATGGGAAAAAACAAAGAATTTGGAAACACAAATTGTAATACTGTGAAATTTGTATAAATAGTGTCAACGTGAATAGTAATACTGTGATATTTGTAATGACTTGATATATGAACTGTTAATGAAAACAACGTTTTTTTTTTTCGAAAAAAAATACTGTGATATTTGTGAAATGAAATATATGATGGTTAAAAATTTGACTATTTTTAAGCCTATATGAAATTGCATAATCTCATATATAATGAATTACTGAAAGAACTTAGCGGTCGGGCGGTCCCACTGATCGAAGGGTGGACTTCCCATGACCAGGAGAAGCCCTCTCGCTATTTACATCTTATGCATGCTGAAGCAGGCAGAGCTTCCTTAAGGCACCAAAGGAAATGGGGTGAAGCCAATAACGAGATTCGGGCTCAAAATCCTTCTTACTAGAGCTTGTCAAGCAATAAAAAATAGGAAGCCGATTTCACCCCAACGGCAAATATATAGGCGGCCAATCGAATCGTGCCGGATAAGATAATCGGATTTGGCGATTCTCGCATTATCTATGATGCGGTGGGTGGTTTGGCAATTGTTTGAGCACCCAACCCTCTCAGAAGACTGGAAAAACCCCAATCAACAAAAAAAGAAAGGCAGTTAGGCACCTTATAATCCAAGCTGTGTTCCTCTAATTGCATATCAACGTAAGTAAGTTATTGTAGGTTCGGCCTCTCTCCTAGGTATCCCGCCCTGCTAGCAATAAGAGCTTATACAACATGGGATAACACTTGTCCATAATGAATGAACTCCATTGATCTGATTAAGAGTGTTTACTACTGTGTTTTAACCCTTTGATATAACTTAGCTTATGAAGTAAACCCAGATAAGCTTAAACCTGTGTAAGCTGGGCTTTGGACTGGCACTGTCTCTGGATATGTTACTATATCTTCTACTCGATCTCAAACTCATGAAACTCCTGCCTTGCTCTCCTTCCCTGCCTTACTACTCTGCCTGCCTTACTGCCTTTACTGTCCTACTGCCTGCCCTTACCGCCTTTACCATCCTACTGTCTTTACCCACTGCCTTTTCTGCCCTGCCTGCTGTCTCGCCCTTCCTGTATCTTGAATAGTAATACTGTGATATTTGTAATGACTTGATATATGAACTGTTAATGAAAACAACGTTTTTTTCTTTCTGAAAAAAATACTGTGATATTTGTGGAATGAAATATATGATGGATAAAAATTTCACTATTTTATAGATATAAGCTATTTTTTGAACATTTATTTATGTTTTTCAAAGAATATTAGGGGTAATTTTGAACATTTATTTGTGTTTTTTGTGTTTTTCAAAGAATATTAGGGATAATTTTGAAAAGAAAAATGTAAATAATTTTAACTATTTTTAAATTTTAAAAGCTAGATTGAAAAAAATATTATTTTCTGTATCATAATATTTTTAATAGAAACTATTAATGTGATTACTCATTATGGTAAGAGTCATTGAACTCAAAGACAATGGATCAAAGCATATAACTTTTATTAAATGATATGGTCTAAAGTGAGGTTGAAAATCAAATACACATGTAATTTTTCAATCATAAATAATGTTAATATGAATTTGATAGTGTAGTATTGGTGAAATAACATGTAAGATTGATGAATATTTAATTATTTATAGAATAAAGATATTTTATGACATTCATCATATTTTTTAGGATATATTTTTTGAAGTAAAAATGTAAATACTTTGAGAATTTTTGGAATTTTGAAATATTGGTGAAGAAATATAGTTTTTTTCATAATAATAAAAAAATTGAATAAAAAGTGTTAATGAGATTACTAGTTATTGAAAAATTCATTAATTTAGAGATATTTGACCAAATCCTATACCCCTCAACAAAATGGCATAGTTCAAAGCAAGGCTAGAAATTATGAAGATGAAAAGGAACATGTTTACAAATATGAAGATAATGATGTAATTTAGGGCTAATCATTGAATAAAACTATGTATGTATATGTTAAAAAGCAACCCTACAAATGTAGCCAATGGAGTGACTATAGAGAAGTGTTAGAGGTGCTTCGTATAATTACTTAAGGATTTCAAAGTATTCAGTATCTCTTTCTACATAAATGTTACAAAAGATAAAATGTATAATTGGGATGACAAGAGAAATGGAAAAAAAAAATCATTAAAGAAACTTTTTTTGGGATATATGAATTTAAAATCATAAAAGGTATATTATCCTAAAGAAATAAACATTTTTAACACTATAGATTACTTCTATGAGTAATATGGTGAGGATCAATTAAGATGAACTGGAGTTCTCCTAACTAGAACTATTACTAGTAAAGAAGATAGGGAAATTAATTAGAATTTCCTAAGTGGAGAGAACTAGTGTCCAATGTAGTACACTAAAATAAAGAAAAACCCAAGTTTGTAGTAACTTGATGAAAAATATAATAGGATGATGACCAATTATCTTGAATTTAAGAATATTGAAAGAGTTAAATAAGGTTTGATTAAGAGGTGATGTATTGATTTTACTAAACACATTTGAATAAGCTTAATGGCATTTAAAATGGAACATGGCATGCAATGTAAATATTGTTGACACATAAGTTTCACCAACTTGTGATAGTAATTGTTGGCTTCTAGTAGCATCACCATCTAGTCTATGAAAGTCAATCAATCTTAGCATTACTAAACACTTGGTGAAAATATGAATAATAATAGTCCTATTGCATACTCTCTTTTATCTTTGAAAGAAGTTCCAACACACTAGTACCAAGCTAAAAGATGCATGATACCTTGTACACATTCAGAGAGTGAATCCATCATAAGCATGGTTTATATAGTCCAAATTGATGAATATGGAGTGGATAAATAAGAAATATTATGGGATTCGCCAAGTAATTGAGTTAAAATTAGGATTCTTTATCACTCTATTTAAGATCCCCCTTCACATACATTAAAACCATAATTGTGAGTTAACATTAGAATTCCTTATCACTCTATTTAAGCATCTACCACATAGGTTAAGTATATTTGGATCATCCTAAGGTTATGCTATAGAATTTATTAGTGTCCACATTTCATTCATATTATTATTGAAGAAAAAGTGATGCTTTGAGAGCCTAAGATATGAAAGGACCCTTAAAGATCGTAAAATTGAAGTCTAGAACATAAAAGGGAACCATTCTTATAATCTCTCTTTAATTAATAAAATTAATTTCTCCTCCACCTCCACCACCCACCACACCCCCCATCCTCCCCTCAACGAATCTACTATTTTCAGTTCATGTTATTATTGTGATTTTATATTGTTAAATAATTGGTATATTTAGGAATTCTACTTTCTTAATCATATCAAATATTAGGGTTTTACTTTACTAATGAATTAAATAGGTTTGTGTTTCGTTTTTGTGTGTTGGTAATTTTGTTAGATTTTATTGTGGATTAAAGTCACTATCCTAATTTTACTGCTTTATCTCAAAAATAAAACCACTTCAAAGGATTTTGGAGCACTCTTGTAGGATTTTTTATTTCCTCCTTAAAACACTAATTTCCGTTAATGTCAAGCACTTTGAGTGGTTTTCATTTCAAAAAGTTAGATTAGGTCGAGTCTTTGCACTAGTGTACGAATTCACTATCGAATGAGTATATTTGGTCTTCCCATGTCACTTATTTCTAAAATTTCTATTTTAAAATATTGAAAGGAATAGTCTGTTAATTGATGCTTTGAATCTATTTAAGTTTGTTGAAACCTTATGTATTCCTTGATACTTTTAAGAAAATTACCTTTGTTTGGAGAATTTTCATATAGACCTAAAAAAAATACACCATGTTAGGAAATGTTATAAGAAAGAAAAAACCATATGGAGGTAATCAAAATCCTCCTAGAGGAAATTAGAAATTGTCTTTAAGGGGAAATCAAAACATTCCTTGGAACTACACTGACCCCCTTGATCGCCACTATGAGCAAATGGAAACCTAATATTTACATTTCTAGTTAATTTAAACTTTGCTAGATACAACTACTTGATAAATATTCCTATTAAGATCCATTAATATAATCCAAAATTTGAGGGTAAATCTAGAGAATACCTCGTTGATAAATAATGTATGTAAATACTCACCCCCACCTATATCCCATTCACAAGGGTGAGATATTCCACATCGATAATGTCGTAGTCAAGAATTAGCAAGGCGTCCTGACCCAGGTTCAGAGGTTAAGGTTTGCCAACAAACCCCTATACTACTGGCCCTTTCGGCAGTGACCTCCTTGCGCAGGCCAAAGTCTCACCCAAAGCAGTATGGGAGGGTGCTAGAACCAAGTTTCTGCACCCTGGGAGAGGGTAGGTAAGTCAGGCAGAACCGCGTTCGACTTCACAAATATCAGATCGCATATTATAGAACCCAGATCTAACAGTCCCTTCACATCCACATGTGTAATACCATGTATAATCATAGCAAATAATAGATATAGGCCAACAAAGCAACTATCATAGCTTATGAAGTATAATAAACAGATTCAGATCAATTGTCAACGCAGCTTACGTACTTAGCACAGTTACTTGCGTAGTTCAATATAGACTTATGCATAACATAACATATCCAGATCACAGTATAAACAAGTAACACAAGTACTTTCACAGCTTAAATCAATGACATAGAGCATACGTAATCAAACATCACAGATCAGATATTTCAACAACCTTCCGCATTCATTAATCTTTCAGATCCTTTTACAATACCCAAAACCCAACCTGCGCACATAGAAACAAGGTTTGTACACAGCAGGACTGAGGATTTCCACGCACACAGCCAACCAGAGTCCTTTCCCAAAAACCCAAAACAAATCTACTGATTCGTAGTTCACACCAATCTTAGTTCAAGTCTGTCTTGCAACTCAAAAAGGTTCAAATACTTATACTACTTTAGCCTACACATCTAATGGTCCACAAACCATGGTTTGTAGACTCTTGGTCTACCCTTGACCTATTTATAATGCAATAGGGGCTTTGACCCACCCCAAAACCCCTACGTTAGACTAAATATAATAAAAAATATACAAAAATGGACCAGATTCACAACTCTTGTAGGAGACCTTGTTCCAATAGTCTCCCAACACAATCTTGTGACTTGTCCCGAGTCATTGTGGTGGTGGGGTCTCCACCTGCGCCTGTATGGATACTCCGAACATAGATTCATTTGATCCGATACAGTTTGAGCTAGCTAGAATTGATGTAGCTAGGGAGCATATCTCCGCACAGGGTAGAAATCCTAATTGCTCCACCATCCGTGATCTCCTTAACTATGTAGAGACCAAGCCAATGCTGCCGAAACTTCCCGGGATTCTTTGCAAACTGGCTATCGTACAAGAGGACCAATTGGCCTTCCATGAAAGTCTTCTGGCAAATGTGTTGGTCATGGTAGGCTTTATCGCAGGCCTTCTGGACTTGCTGATGGAAATTCGCAATAAACCAATCTTCCTCCAAAGCCTTAAGCTACGTTAATCGCTCCTCCATGATGTGTGGTTCTACCATGTTTGTAAGTGTTGCGATACGTAGAATAGGAACAATATACTCCATGGGCATAATGGCTTCTTTACCATAGACCATCCTGAATGGGGTTTTTCCTATTAACTTCTTGCAGGTTGTTCGATAGGCCCAGAGGACCACAGGGATGCGCACATCCCAATCGATGCGATACACATTGCATACCTTGGTTAGTGCTTGCTCCAAGATTTTATTAAAAGCTTCAACCGCGCCATTGGCCTAGGGGTGATATGGTGTGCTCTTCACATGATGGATCCGGAATTCCTCAGTCAAAGCTTGGATTTTTTCATTAACAAAGTGCATACCTTTATCACTTATGAGAATCTTTGAACATCCAAATCTAGTCAAGACTTGTTAAAATATTAAATGCGCAATGGTATTCGCAATACAATCCTTTACTGCTTGTGCTTCAGCCCACTTGGTTACATAATCGATGGCCGTAATAATGTAGCGCGTACCCATCTTTTTTCCTGGGGGTTGATAGGCTCGATGAAGTCAATAGCCCACTTATCAAATTCTTGTAGGGTCATTTGTGGTTGAAGGGGAATTTCATCTCTATGAGATGGCCTCCCTATTTTTTGGCACGTATCACAGGCTTTACAATAGTCATGGACGTCAGTATGCAGGGTTGGCCACCATAACCCAGCCCTCAAGATCTTCTACGCCGTTGATTTCCCTGCATAGTGACCTTATGCTATTTCGTCATGAGTGTCGATCAAGATAGCCTTCCTTTCATGCTCCAAAACATATCTCCGCAATACTTCATCTGCCCCCATCTTATATCAGTTTCATGTGATGATGGTAAAGCCTGCTGCCTAGATGACTAATTATTTTTTTTGTTGTACAGAGTACTTTGGAGGTGTCGTCCTAGTAGTCAAGAACTGAATGATGTCATTAAAGTGTGCATCTACTACCTTGCTAGCAAATAGTTGCGCATCAGGCAATCCAACTTCTAGGTCGGTTGGCTCCTCGCCACGCTCTATTTGGGACAAGTGGTCTAGCCCAACATTCAATTTTCCTAGCTTGACTATGATTTCAAAGTCATACTCCTGAAATAGCAGTAGCCATCGGCATATTTTCCCCACCAACACAAGCATATTGACCATGTACTTTAAAGCTGAATGGTTTGTGAACATTTTGAAGTGTTTGCCTAACAAGTAATGCCAATATTTCTGCAGCGCGTAAACCATGGCCAATCCCTCCTGCTCTGTGGTGGAGTAGTTGCGTTCTGCTCCAAAGAGTTTCCTACTTGCAAAGGCAACTGGATGGTCAATATCTCCATCCCCTGGCTGCATAAGGACAACCCCAAGAGCAATGCCCGACGCATCAACGTGAACATGAAATACCTTCTCCCAATCCGGAAAGATGAGAATAGGTGTCGAGACCATCTTTTCCTTTAGTAGCTCGAAGCTCTTTTGACATTCGTCATTCCAAAAGAATGAAACATCCTTCTTGAGAAATTTTTCCATAGGGGCAGTAATCAGTGTATAGCCTTGAATGAATTTCCTATAGTAGCCTGTCTGTCCAAGGATCGAGCGCAGCTGTTTCTTCATGGTTGGTATTGGAAAATTTATGATTACTGCAATTTTGGCAGGATCTACCATTAGCCCTTGCCGACAAACTATGTGGCCGAGCAAGATTCTGAAGGGTACGCGAAAGATACACTTCTTGATAATTAGGGAAATCTGGTGTTTCCGGCAGGCATCCAACATCATGCGCAGGTTTTAGAAGTGTGCCTTGACCAGGCCGAAGACAGTACAATCATCGAAATACACCTCGAGGAATTTGTGAATGAATTCTTTGAACACCGCGACAACAACCCGTGAGAAGATAGCATCGGGCATTTTTGAGTCCAAATGACATGACAGTATACTGAAAATATCCCCACTTGGTGATGAACGTGGTTTTGCTGCGGTCCTTAGGTGCGATTCTTATCTGATGGTATCCTAAGAACCCGTCCGTGAAATAATATGCTTCTTGTCCTCCCACACTATCTAAGATTTCATCTGAGAATGGCATTGGGAATGTATCATGAACGCAGGCATCATTTAACTTGCGTAGTTCCACACAGATCTGAATCTCTCCCTTAGTTGTTTTCTCCTGAACCACCATTGGACTAACCCAGTCTGACTGTTCAATATGTTAGGTGATACTTGCAGCAAGCATTTTATTGAGCTCATCCTTGACCTTCTGCTTATTCTTTGGGTTCAATCGATAAGGTCGCTTCTTTATGGGTCGCGCATTGGGTTTGAGAGTGATATGCGTGACCCCTAAGTCCCCCGTGATCCACTTTAGCTTCGAAAAATTTGTAGGGAATAAGTCATGATATTCTATAAGTAACTCAGCCACTTTACCTACTGTATTCTAATCCCAGTATTCACCAATCTTAGCCAACTTAGGTGCTCTTTCGTCTCAATGTTGATTTTGCGCAGCTTGAGAGGCTTAGTGACATCCACTTCCTTTAGTGGATTTCCTTCAACGACGTGCTCTCCCTCTCACTCCGGGATAGAGACAGACCGTGGATCATCTTCACCTTCCTCTCTTGCCAAGCTACGGTAGTTGACAATATCCTGCATCTGTGTTTCCCATGTCGGTGTCTCGAATACTGCAGAAGATCTGGTTCTACCAAACATGGATGTATATATGTCCTGCAGAGCTTCGTTAAGCACCTCGGAACCCCCTTATCAATCCGAATGTTCCTATAAAGTCATTCTTCAAAGTTTCTCAGTGGCAGGTGCGCTGATGTAGCTCCGCATCCAGGTACCAAGTAGTGGGGATTAGACCCAATGCGTGAGTGAACAAGTGAACCCACTCTCCTGTAGTTCGGTCGCCCCACGCCTCCATCCATGCACCCACGTGTTCACGTGGATCCCCTAGGCCAAGGAACAGCTTGACCCGTACCTCTACCGGAGTTTCAAATCACAGGAGCATCATGTCCTGACAATCCTCCCACTCCGAAAAGGCTTCCTTATGCATCTCCCACCATCGTGCAAGGGTTGCACGCATTTCTAGGTTAAGTGCCCATAACCTTCATTCCCTGGGAACCTTGGCTTCAAATGCCCGCAAAAATTCCCTAACATCACCAGAACCATCAAAATACAATAGATCTCTTACCTCTGAGGAGATGCAGCGGAAGTCCTTCGTGATTCGATGGCATCACAGCGTAGAGACATCATGTAATTGGTTTTGCCAATTCTCTATCTCCCCATCAGAGTCAGAGAAACATTCACTGTCCTTTTCCTAGCAGAGTACCCCCTTCGCCATGGGGTTGATCCAATCTTCATCTCGCACAGTCAGCTTATAGATATGATCCACATCCTCTTCATCGTGAACTGGTTCTGTGTATCATTCACCTTCTGCCGGATCTAATGGTACTATTACCCCTGTACCGTTATTCTCGAATACCATGCTTCGCTTCTTTAGGTTAATGATGCCTCCCATATCGATGGCCCAATCCAAGCCTAGGAGCGCAGGGTAGGGGTCCGCATCTTGGACAATCTGAATTACTTCAAAGTCAGCCCGGACCTTAACCCCTGCGATATCCACCACAATCTTTGATAGTCTTCCCAATGGAATGATCTTCTGTTTATTGGCCATACGCAGCTGGATCATAGAAAATTCCAACTTAAGCTCCCCCATTCGTTGCCAAGTCTGTTTAGCTAATGCATTCGCATCTAACCCTAGGTCCAAAATAACCTGATCCATCTCGTAATCACCGATATGCACAGTCAAACGCATCTCCCTACCAGTGCGTTTCTTATACCTATAGAGTTTGTGTACGTCCTTGAATTATAGAGGGAGGATAGGTCGTGTTGCACGACTATCTATTAATGCCTAAAGATTTTCCACAGCCTTTGGGTTGCATAATAGCTTCATACATCCCTGTAAAAAGGGTTTGACCTCCTCCTCTACCTTGAGGTCCTCAAGCTATTGTGAAGTAGATGCCTCTACCTCAGCAAAGTCTTTGCGAGCTATGATAAATTTTTCTTTCTCCTTTTTCAGATCCAACCTTTCTTGTTTTCTAACTGCTGGTCGGATCAGAGGCTCGATTGCAGTTTTCTCCCCAGGCCCTCCAATGGCGATCCCACTGCGTGTTAAGACACTCACTCTTGGATCTTTGTCTCGTAGCTCAGCCTTAACCCTCTGCACATGCTGCGTAGGTGTCAACTACTCTCCCTGCTTCTTCGCTATCAAGACTGGACAGTCTTCAATCGCATGGTCCAGCCCCCTGCAATACCGGCATGATTGTCTTGTAGGCTTTGGACAGTCCCTGAAAAAGTGCCCTACCTCCCCATAGTTATAATAGATGAGTTTCCCTCGTCCTCGACTTGTGTTCCCACCTCTTCCACCTCCCCTGCCCCTTGTTGGGGAGCCCCATGCGCTCGAGAGGGATCTTGGTGAGGATGGATCCGACTGTACCCTATAGAGATTCCCTCGATCGATCATCAAATCATACGTCTGGCAGTTCTATTCATCATGTCACTAGAAAATTTGGCGGAAATTTCGACAGCCAATTCGTCGATATTCTGACCCATAGTCGTTGCAAGAGCGACAGTTCGAGGGCGGGCAAAACGTGGTTTACCATACCATCGCAGTTCCGACGCAATTAAAAAGTGTCACACTATCGACACTTTTTCCGTCGCTTCCAAAAAAGCGTCACTCTTCCGACGTTTCCCAATCCGTCGCACTTCCGACCTTTGTAAACTGTCGCACTTCCGACGAAATGTGGTCCGACGTTTTGAACGTCGCTCTTCCAATGTCTGTAAACTCTCATAATTACGACGAAATGTGGTCCGACGTTTTGAGCGTCGCTCTTCCGACGTTTGTAAACTGTCGCAATTCCGACGCAGTGTGGTCTGACGTTTTGGACGTCGCTCTTCCGACGGTTGTAAACTGCCACAATTCCGACGAAATGTGGTCTGACGTTTTAGACGTCGCTCTTCCGACGTTTGTAAACTATCGCAATTCCGAAGAAATGTGGTCCGACGTTTTGAACGTCGCTCGTCCGACATTTTTATACTGTCGCACTTCCGACGTTTCTAATCTGTCGCAATTTAGACGCTTATAAGGCGTCGGTATAGCGACGACAGGTTCAATTTAAAAAAAAAATGAAACTTTAAAAGACGAGAAACGCTGTTTTGAATATATTATACGAAGTAAAACAGTCCATGAAGTCATTACATTTTCACATCTGAAGATTGGAACCCAAATATCCATCCGGAAAAGTGGAAGTCCCACCCCAGACAGTGATAGAAAAATACCCCATGTCACATACAGGGACTTGATATAAAACCCAGTAACGGTCCACATGGAGATTATCGACAAATCTGAGAAAGCATCCAAATATGCCCGAGGCATCTATAATAAAGTGAAATAGCAGTATGTAGAATAGTAAAACAACAGATAGAGTATCGACATCCATTGTTCCAAATACAAATTAAAGTACCCAAAATCCTTGAACAGAGAAAAACGCTAATCATGTGAGGAGTGTGATATGTCCCAAATATAAAAACACCATGAGACCATATCAATAAAACAGCAACATAGACCAGCATTTCTAGTTTTGAAGGCAGAGTGATAAACATTAATCATTTTTTTTTCACAAGAGAAAAAACATTGTTTTGAATATATTATATGAAGTAAAACAATCCATGAAGTCATTACATTTTCACATTTGAAGATTGGAACCCAAATATCCATCCAGAAAAGTGGAAGTCCCACCCCAGACAGTGATAGAAAAATACCCCATGTCACATACAGGGACTTGATATAAAACCCAGTAACAGTCCACATGGAGATTATCGACAATCTGAGAACATCCAAATATGCCCGAGGCATCTATAAGAAAGTGAAATAGCAGTATGTAGAATAGTAAAGCAACAGATAGAGTACCGACGTCCATTGTTCCAAATACAAATTAAAGTACCCAAAATCCTTGAACGGAGAAAAACGCTAATCATGTGAGGAGTGTGATATGTCCCAAATATAAAAAGACCATGAGACCATATCAATAAACCAGCAACATAGACCAGCATCGCTAGTTTTGAAGGCAGAGTGATAAACATTAATCGTTTTTTTTTCACAAGAGAAAAAACGTTGTTTTGAATATATTATATGAAGTAAAACAGTCCATGAAAAATGTTGTTTTACAGACACATGAATCCTGTAAAAAGTCTCTAGCATCAATTCATCATCCAGCAAGCCACAAAGAAATTTCTCCAACAACACTTTATTCCGAAAAAGTCAATGTTACTACAAAGTATATGAATTCACACTTACTACTCCAATTGATGGAGTATTTATACAAAAAATCATACAAAATATCTCATAAAAAATTGAGATATTATCTAGGATCACTAATAAGTATTTTACAACAATATAGAGACAGATGGTCTCGTAGATAAGAAAAATGATAACTGATGTTGTGCTGTTTCCTTCTTTTAAGAATGTGTTGGAGGCAGGCCCTATATCTTGGCTTGCTGCTGTCCTCTTTAGTAATTCTATGTTGATTATTTCGTTTCACTGATACTCTTTAACTCCTCTAATACTCTTTGACCTTTGTTCATCCTTTTATCCTTTTTATCATGATATACTGTGGTAAATAGGAAAAAATTTATGTAAGGATAATTTTTTACAAAAGTTCCATCATTTCTTCCCACCATTGAACTTCTGGCACTCTGGTCCTTTGCAACTTTCTTAGTGTTTCATCAACCTCAGTATATCTGAAGAAATCAGGCTGATTTGGGAACAAATGATTTACTTCATGCTCAAGATAAAATAAATTCTCCAATCTGTCATGAAGGTTTTTCCCTGTAGGCAATGCTGCTGTTGATGAACTGGTTGAAGAACTAGCTTGATTATCGGCATATTTGTCCAATTTTTCAACATAACTATCAAGGTCCATTAGCTTATCTTCTGCAACTATAGGACTGGGAAATCCTCTATTTAACAAAATATTCAATCTTTCTCTGAAGGCAATGATTTCTTCTTGCATATCTGAGCACCTTCGTTCTAAATTATGTACCAGAGTTCTTTTAGTAAAAACTCTCTTTATTTCCAGAATTGTTCCGGTCCTGTCCTGAATACCAATTTCTGCAAGTTGATTCTTAGTCTAAGTATTCAAAAAATGTATAAGTCTATTGGCCTCTTCTGGCATATTTCCCAACTCTTGTCTTGATCTCTCAATCTCATCCAGAGCCAATTTAACTAAGTTATTATGTTCATCCATTATTTGAATTGAGGACCAAACATCCTTTATTGATTGAATGATATTATCCCAAACAATTTCATTTATTTATTTTAAAGGTTTCTCAATGTGAGATCCTTTTCCAATGCTTTGACTGTTTTTTCTAATTTGTTCACTTCTCTTGTTTTATCAGCAACACTCATTTTTGAAAGATCATATTTATGTTCTAGAGTGGCCAATTGTTCCTTTGTTTTGTGAAGCTCTATGGCTTGAAGTTTCATATCTTCCATTGACTTTGTTAATTCATCAGTGTTCAAATTTGCAGTGTTGCTCTGTGACAATTCTGCTGGCTGACCTGTTGTTGCTGTACCTGTCACTACTCCTGCTGTAGATACTGGAATATTTTCCTGCTTATCTTTTAATGCATTCTCAAGCTCTTTTTCAGTTGCAGTAAGTTTCTCATTCAATTTTAAGAGAAAATCCATTAGTTCTTCCTGAGAATTTTGTTTGATGATTTCTGCAGTCTGTGGATGTCTTGAGGCCGGTAACTTTAATTGTTTTCTCAGAGCTGCAATATCATCATCTTTTCTCTTGATCAAAGCTTCAATACCTTTCACATATTTAGGATTATGACCCAAACCAATGATTATTTCCTCTAAAGTTTTGATTCTATTATCCTTAGCCTAGGAGGAGGCTTTTTCAAGCTGCAACTGTGTATTAGTATTATCCAAAGAATCCTGCAACTTATGGGTCATCATTGATTTATTCGTCAGAGTAGAATAAATCATCTCACCTGTTTTCCTGTGTAGCTCAATTTTATCTAAAGGATGGATATCCTTTGCTAAGACTTCAAAATTAGTCCTAGCGTAATCTGTAGCTGTCTAAGGCTGTTGCACCTTGGGCTTCAAATGGATCATTAACATCTTACCCTGTTGGATGTCATAAGCTGACATCAATCTTTCTTGATTTTTCGGAGCCATCTTCAAAAATTGGTTGTACACTTGAAGTATAAGTGGATCGTTCCTGGCCTTTATATTGATGAATGTTCTTTTGATGTCCCAGGCAGTTTTTACTGGAGGTTTCAAAGAAGATATTTCTGCACTTTGTTGCCTCTGTATTTCCTATTTTTGAAAATTAGTGGATGTCCCACTACCTGTACCTGTTTACTGACTGTCTTCTCTTCCCTGGCTGTCAGGGATTTCCTGAAATGATTCATCTTCTGGAAGGGGAGTTAATTTCTACCTTTTAACATCTTGCTGTTCAGAAGAGCCACCAATAGGAGTAGTTGTTTCAGCCTCTCTCCTTTTTCCCTTTTCTATATTCAGAGGAGTTTGTAAAATAGAAATTTTTGGCTCACTAATCTGAGTAGGAGGAATTTTTCCTTGACCTTGTTCTTTAGAAGTCTCTGGTTGCTCTGTCATTATGAATTTTTCAATTATTTTTATATCAGGCTCCTTTTCTTTTCCTTTAGATTCTACTGCTACTGTACTAATCTCCTGCAATTTTTTTTGTAAAGTCCTGGCTGAAGAAGATCCCTGCACCTGTCCAAAAGATTCTAGGTCAAGTATATTTTCAAGATCTTTCATTACATTTTCAACATTGACCTGCTCACTATCTTTTTCAACCAATGTCCCTTCTGTCCATTCATCCATATTAGCATATTGTTCTATTTCTGGGATTCTTTGATGGATGTATGGTGACGGTTTATTTTTCATTCTTCTATCACAGATAAAGTTGTTTGGATCATAAGGCACCCAGTAGAAACTCTTTTGTAGTCTGAGATAGTCTTCTAAAATCCTTTCGGCTTCCTTTCCAGCTTCCCTAGAGTTACAAATGAAGGGACCTAATTGGCTCTTGATCTTGAGTTGAGCTTTTTCTTTTCATTGCAAAAATGAATTATATCTGAATTATTCATCTGCCTGAAATATTCTAATGCAAAGAGTCTCATTGGGACATACTTGGGCAGTTTGAATGGGCATAATTCACATCCATATATCCTAATCTCTGTGTAGTTTTGATATAGGTACCAGTCACCTATATTGTACTGCTTTGAGAGCTGAAGGATTTTCTTGATTTCATTGTTAATTCTAGGAGGAGAGACTCCTGTCAACAAGGTAGTTGAAGGATGAACAAAAAGGTCGACAAAATCATTATAGGAATAAGGAGAATCAAAGGAATTGTGAGCAATGGCAGACCAAAAGATGACTGACCTAGGATTCCCTTTGGCATCAAGTTTCTTAACATAAAAAGGGAAATTTTCTGACTGAAAGTAAATCATGAGAAGATATATGACAGAAGAATACTTAAATACTCTCTCATTCTCAAATCTCATGAACTGATCATGGATTTTGTCAGCAATATAAGATGCAAAATCGTACTTGACAGCAGGAGGTTGTCCAGGGGTAAAAATGGATAACAATACTAGGGTTAACTGATCAACATACTCATTAGTATTGAAGCCCATTATGGAAGATATCATGTTTAAAATAAGTCTACCCTCATCAGTAAAGAAAGTATAACCATAAGGGGGAGGGTTTTTAGGCTGATGCTCTGGTAACATGAAGGTTTGGCATAGGCGGTTTAACTCTTCATGGGATAACTTAGTAGATTTCTCAAGTAATTCATCCATGGACAGGGGAGTGAGAGATTGACCAGGTTGGAATTGTAGCATTTCATTTATGGACTGAGCAGTTATTGGGAAAAGGACATTTTTACTTGGGGATAAAACTGCTCGTTGGTTGGGATCATAATTTGCGTAGCAATAATGGATTAAATCAGGAAAAATATGGACTGAGGGGAGAAGGTACATAGGAAAGATTTGATTCCCAAAGTCCAAAGATGTCAGAACTATTCAAATAATTGTCTCTGCAGCGGAAAAATATTTGAAGAGGATTCTCACTGAGACGCAAGTCCTTAATTTGAAAATCCATATCGGCTAAAGGCAAATAATCCAAGTCCTTGTGAGGGGCATTGATGGGCACGACATTCAGAGCTACGGGAACTTCCATTTCTGGTTCTTGTGGATTCAGAAATGGAATTTCGGGGTTTTTGTGGAAAAGGGGCACAATTACCAGTTTTGGGAATATAATTGCAGTTCTGGGAACGAAAAAGACCAAACTGAACTTCTTTTCAGACCTTAGTGCAGAATTAAAACTAAAACCAAGATTTTTTACAGAGTTTAGCAGGGAATTGGAATAAATACCTATTTACGGGAAATGAAACGTGTTTAAATAGGCGTTGGTTATGACATAAGAACCCTGAAATACTCGGCTTCAATTCTCTTCAGCAAGGTAACGGTCAGCAAGTGTTAACAGTTGGTTTTTGAATTTTGTTGCATGGAAGACTGGCTAGTGCACGGAACAATGAAAATGACGCAGACACAATTTGTTTTATTTACAAAGTCAAAAGGGTGGCGGGTTTTGATTGATGACGTCAGCATGTACGATGGTTTCGTCACAAAGGGATAGGAGCGGATCTTTGTTTGGGCCGCTCGCGCAGTGGAAATCCAGACTCGAAAAAGATTAGGGCAAATTTGATAAGAAATTTGCGTCACAACTCTCCCTCCGTACGCCAACCCAACTTCGGACCCGAAAAAGATTAGGGTGGAATTCATTTGGTTTTCGCGTCACAAAATTGGCCGACGTCAACAAGCTATTTTGGAATGCGAATTTGGTTTGAATTGTGGTTTATCGTCGTTTGAAGTCTGGCGGGCTCAACTTAAGAACAATTTTGTTTGATCCCATCTTATAAAATTTGTGTTGGTTTTATTTGATAATACACATATTTATAATAAATCATGGGAATACCACACTAGTAAACATGTGGAAAAGTTATATAAACTATTGAGAACAATCATTTTTATGTAAAAATATCCAAATGTGCTTTTGGGAAATAAGAATTCGAGTATTTGGTTCATATTGTTTTAAAGGAAGAAGTGAAGTTGGAGCCTCAAAAGATGCAAGCTATTACAAAATGACCTATTCCTAAGAAAATCAAGGTTCTTAGAAGATTTTTTAGACTTACATGATATTATTGATAATTTGTTAAGAATTATACATGCATTTCAAGTCCACTCACATATCTCTTGAAGAAAATATCATTTATATGGAATGATGAGGCTACTTTGGCATTCTCTCTTTTAATGGATGCCATGTCTTCTACACCAACATCAGTTGCACCTACTTTTGGTAAAACATTCATAGTAGAGTGTGAGGCACTAAGACAAGGAATTTACGTAACATTAACACAATAAGGGATATCATTGGCTTTTAAAAGCAAGAAATTCAAAGAAAATATTTGGTGAAATCTACGTATGAAAAATAAATGGAAGCAATATTACATGCAATAAAAAATGGGGATAGTATATCACTGGGAGGTACTTTAAAGTCAAGATATACCATGATAGCAGAAAGTATTTTTTGAAGCTATGGATTTCATTGGAAGATTAACAAAAATGAGGAGAAAAAATTCAAAGTTTTAATTTTGAGATTATCTGCAAAAAGGGTAAGGAAAATTTAGTACATGATGCTCTTTCTAAAATAGAAGAGGCCTCAAATTTATATCCAATTACATTTTCTATTTCTAGGTGGCTAGAAGAAGCTTGCCATAATGGAAAAATGACAATAGTACTAAACAAAAACTAAAATTTATAAAGGATGGGATGAACTCTATGGAGCATTGGGAATGAAAGAGAGATATACTTTGGTGCAAATGTAGAATATTTTTATGCACACAAGCATATTTGAATAAAAAAATATTAAGGGAGTCCCATGTCTCTCTGATGGTAGGACGCAGGGTTCCTTAAAACATCTCAAAGGATCAAAAAATATATTTTTGGAAGGAATGAAGAAAGATATTCAAAATTTTGTAAGAGAAGGTCGAGTTTGCATAATAAATAAAAGAGAGATAGTAAAATCTCTAGGGTTACTTCAACCATTCCACATACATATTCAAAGACTAGAAGATATATCAATAGACTTTATTACGGGGTTACTGAAATATAAAGGTAAGTATTACATTTTTGTGGTCATTTATATAGACAAATTTTGTAGATTTTTTTTGTAGAGCTCAAAGTACATAAACAACAAGCCAAGTGGCAGAAGTGTCAGTGAAAGAAATTCATAGTCTTCATGGTTTTCCTAAAGTAATAGTAACAAGAAAATTTTGGAAATAATTATTTAATATGAGTGGAGAAACACTAGCTTCCATGAGTTCTACATATCAAACACAATCAAATGGTCAAACAAAAATAGTTAACAAATGTTTTTAAGGTTATCTACAATGTTACTCTTTAGAAAAGCAATCTTAATGGATGAAGTGGGTTCCTCAAGGAAGAATAGTAATATGAAACTATCATACTACCTATCACACATCTACTAAAATTTCCCCATTTAAGGCCCTTTATGGATATCCAACTCCTAGTATCTCATACTTTTTGCAAGATAAGTCCAAAGTATAGGAAACAGAGTCACATATGGAAAATACTTAAGAAACTTTGAAAATTATTATGGAAAACCTTCAAATGACATGAAACATGATAAAACAACAAGGGGAACAACATTGAAGTGAAAGATAATTTGAGGAGGGTAATTGGGTATTTTTTAGATTATAGCATTATAAGCAATCTTCATTCAAGAAAAATAAGAATAAAGAATTAGCTCAAAAATGCAATGTGGAAAAAGTCGAAGTCGGGATTAAATCGGAAAGGGTCCAAAAGTTGAAATACTCGATAAAGTCGGGAGTTTTTTGAAAAAGTCGGAAAAACTAAAAAAATACAAAAATATTCATTTTTGGAAAAAATCCTGATTTTTTCAAAAAAAATTAAAAAATTATTAAAGAAACTACCTCACTCAAGATTTTTTCGAAAAATTCGGCAAAAATTCGGGACTTCGAGGATAAAATCGCGACTTTTTCAGGGATGAAAAAGTCGGCAAAAAGTCGGCCAATAAAGTCGGCTCCGGGAAAAATTCAGGATTTTTTCAAAAAGTCGGGACTTTTTGCCGACTTTTTCCACACTGCAAAACTGTTATGGCCCTAAATAATTATTCATAGGATTGCACAAGTGGTATATAAGTTATATTTTCCTTCTTCTTGCATTCATAAGGTTTTCATGTATCTTTCCTAAAAAAGGTTTTGGGAAAAAATATGCCAATGTAAATAGAACTTCCAAAATTAGATGAAGAATGAAAGTTGATTCTTGAACCACAAAAAGTTATAGATAAACATTCTGTATCTCTTTGACATATAACCATTATGAATTACCTATTCAAGTGGAAGAATATTCCTCTGGAAGAAGGTACATGGTAAAATGATCAATTCGTGATGAAATAATCACGGCTAAAGGGTTCGTTTGAAGTTTTGACAAAGGTTTTGTTATATGTTTTATATAACGTGCGGCGAAATAGTTTTATTGTTTGTTAAGGTCCCACACAGTGATCAAATTTGAAGGGCAGGTCCGAATTTCAATTAGAAGGGCATATATCTATGTCGCCCTTCCATAATGAAAAGCTTTAAAAAAAAAACTTTTCAATTGACCACAATAAATTATTTTTACATTTCATTTTCAGAAAGACAAAACCATCAATCTTTATATTAATAAAAGACTGTTTGCATATACAACAATGAAGAAGGCTCCATCTTTCATTGCTTAAATATCTCATTGGAAATGTCAACATAAGTCTTGAAGACACTATTATAAGAATTTGGATACATACCACAGGGATATAGGAGATTCTTATGTGTTAGATTGTGTAATGCAATTTTGACTTTGTCTCACAAGGAGCAGCAGCATGGAGGTCTGGATTTTTCTTATAGAACTTTATTATTATTATTTGAAACGTTGTTTATAGATATGAATACAACAATGAAATTATGAGCATGGTGGACAATTAGTCAAACTCATGATGCCAAACCATGATGATGTAAGTTTGGAATTTAACATTTTTACATGTTAAAGACAAATAGTCAAAATCACTGACAACTTAGTATGCCATAATTAATAATCATTCCTTGTTCACTTTTGTTAATAGGTTTATGTCACACGATGATGCAGGGGCATTAGGCACTAGCCAACAATGTAGGAGGTTTTTTCCACATGTTGTGGCTAGGAGGGTTCGAAAACATTTGAGTTGTAACAGCTAGGCGTCAATACCTCAGCTGACTGTATTACTTAGACTAGTTAGAGTTGTAGGAGTCGAACAGTTTCAGTTAGTTGAATTATTATAATTAGACCTTTTGATTTCTAGAATGGTCCTCTCAGAGGAACCGAAGAGCCATATTTTATGTATATAAATTGTAATTCCTCGGATGAATAAAAGTAGAGAGGGAAGAGGAGAGTAGAGAAGGGATTTCTACAATAAACCTCTGTGTGTGAACAATTGTTTCCAGTTAAATGATTTCCAAGCTTAGTTGCCATTGAATTATCTCGAACTACTAATTGTGAAGAATTTTTTAACTGTGAGGCGATTGGGTACTGATAATTCCATTCTTCTGTCTTTGAATTCCCGTAAATTTTTGGATAACCATGTGAACTCACCCCACCCGAAGGAGAGGTCTGTGTAGAGAACCGGGGTCGTGAACACTGTTCAAATATAAAAATCACGCTTAATAAAGAGACAAGATTATTGTGCTTTCGGAACCTGACCCGAGGATTGGACATGAGTTAACAAACAAAAGGATAGCGGAACCAGACTTGCACCCGTGGTCAAGCCCTGTACCAAAACCACGAGCGGAATCACAAAAGCGGGTTGCCCATATCGCACCGCTTTTGCGGAGTAGGCGGTATTTCCTATTCGCGAGAGATTCCATAGGGAATGCGACACGTGGTGAAGTGACCCCCGGAAAACCACCGTTTAACCCGCGCCATCGCACGTTAAAGCCCGACGTTGGAAGCCGAGCGAAATTGCCAAGAGTCGTTGATTTGGAGAAGGGCCATCGGACGGTGGTCGCACGTTGAACTTGCCCGGAGGTTAACTAAGGTGTGCGGAGGATAGCCGGGTACGATACGAGTGTTTGATTGGTTATTGATATATATAGGTGGGGCCGGAGTATAATGAAATTGTTTAATTAAACGATTGGCGGATAATTAGCATAAGTCTGGAGCGTGATTGTTGTAAGGTTGGGTGGTGAAATATAGAGCCGAAAGTTCATTACAAGTTATTTATTTAAAAATAAACGTGGAGTATAAATGCAAAGTGTTGAAAGTTAAACATTGGTTATAAGGCTTGGAGATAATATAAAGTCGGGAATATAAATTAAAGTCAAACCATTGTGGATAGTATTTATTTATCAAATTATACGAATTTGATAAATAAACCCGAAGAAAGAAGAAGTCAATTAAGACTCAGGCTGGAGGAAAAGAACGAGGTAAACCAAGGGAAAATGCTGATAGAGCGATTGTAGACACACCAGCTCTCCTTGGGGGTCCAATTTCAGTTTTGTTGCGTCACACGATGATCTCTCTTCTCTGGCATTTACTTGTATTGAAGATCACTATTCTAGGAATAAGGAGTTATTTTCTCCAAAAATAACCCTAGCCAAGCATTGACAATGCATCAAGGATATCTTTCTATGCTTCATAAGTACATATGTTCTACTTCTAAATCATGTCTTGGAAGTGGTTGTTTTGCTGGAAATTATTCACCAGTTGGTTTCATACCAAAGTCTTTTTCTCATTTTCAGCATTCAATACATGAAAAAGATAATGGTTTAAAACAACATAAATATTTGAAATTTCGCAAGAATTGTCTGGCACACTTTGAATATTAATTTTGAAGTCAAGTGCATGATGCTGTATAGGATCAAGTGTCATTTTGAATACCAAATGTTTCACAAGAAACTTCTCAACATGCTACCCTGCAGTAAGGGTTAAATGACAATATTGCATCAACTATTTCCATAATAAAAGTGCCCCTCGGCCATAAGACTAAACAACTACAAATGTTGTAGATCTAACAAGACCACACAATCAAATGTATTCCACAAGGCCAATACTGTATGAAAAATGAAAAGGAGTTTGCAACCAAAAATACCTTAGGCAACTAGTTCAATTAGATACACCAAACCATCAGCAACAAGGAAAACCAGCCCACTTGGCCCCAATATTTTCAACTGGGTCCTCTAATTCAACCAATAAAAAGGCCAAAACCATAGCATTGAGATACATTTCATTACACTGTCAATAACAATAAACACAACCATAACCCTTTCCTTTTATTGTTGTGAAAAGATTTATGCATTACTCTAATGTGGCTAGTCCATATGCCAAGTAGACCACTGGGTAACAAATATGTTTCCTTTCACCTTTGAGTTTTCAAATTATGCCTACCAAATCTAAGACATTTAAGAGGGGGAACTAATACAACGTTAAAAATAAAACCAGAGCACACATCTAAAAATTACCTCCTTAGGTACTATCACACCATCATTAACTATTTTCAGAGAACCATGCTTGCTCTCCAAGACAACATTTTGCCCTTCGCCCCAAGCGTGACTCCAACAAGATCAACAAGTTTTTTCACACCGCCTGCAAGAAAAATTGACAATGCTTTCAGTAAGTGTGCAATTGAATGCCAGACCATATGCCAAAACAACCCTCCATGAAAAATTAAAATAACACATTAAAATCGAATATAAGTGGACAAGGAAAGATCCATCGCAGTGAAGTTTCACATGCAAGTGACCTTCCTTTAAACATAATTTTTTCTCTGACCTGCAATTTTTTTGTCACTGAGCCATCCTTGTTGAAGTACAACTCCTTTTCCATAGCTCTTGTATTCACTACCTTCTCTCTGTCGCGTAATCTCAGAGTCCCTCTTCTGCTTGAGCGATTAAAGGAAATGGGTGAAAAAACTGAAAGAGAAGACAATTGTCTGCCATAATTATCAAACATTGCACCCAACTTCTTCCCCTTTCCATTGTTGCCCAATGAGGTAGATGTGGCAATTGTTGTCATACTGCCCAAAGCAGAGGCCATCTTCTCTTATGCTGAATATAGAATTACAATATCTTCATATTAGTATGAACCTTAAAAAACATGACTCCCATTGCTAAAAACCACTTTTAAGTTGTAACAGGCAAACTAAACAACTATTGCAACTTTTGGCAACTTCTGGAGCATTAAGAGAGAAAAAACCAAAGAGAAATACAACCACAATCCTCATTTTAATGAGACCGGACTATATATTTGCATTAAGATAATAGAAAGAAATCACGACTATATTAAGGCCAACACAAAACAATCTTTAACCGGTGTCTCTCGCGGCCTTCAGGTTGCCATGCTAGAGGTTGCATATTTTTAATTTAAATTCTTGACCTCTCGTGCCCATCTATGAATGCATCCAATGGGATATCTACATCAAATGCTCCTTTATATCCCCAAAAACAATTTCCCTTCTATAAGAGCACCAGTATTGATGGATCACCCCACACCATCCCGCCCACTAGAAACGGTGAAAAAGGAAACCCGAGAAAACTTCTGAAATATCTCAAGATGACTATATGGGTGGTTCTTATGAATCAACCAACCATTCAGAACATGCTCATGAATCCAAACCATGAGTATTATGTGACAATATTCAAGCAGGCACTGAATCGGATTTATGAAGCTATGTTAGAGAAACCCTAAACTCTCACTGAAAATAGGTGAAATGTGGCACCACTCAGAGATTGACATGTGCCAATTGGTACAAGTGGTAGACAATTGGCATACTCAAACAACGAGGTGATGCAGGAATGACATGAGGGAGAAAATATCAGAAAAGCCCCAAATCTGGAGAACTAAAGCTCATCACCAACCTGAGATTGACAACTTTACATGATGTAACCTATGAAATCGTAAATGGAGAAATCATAGTAACGATAAAGTAACCTATGTAACAATAAATTCGGATTCATCCTGGGAGTGGTAATGGGAGAAATCATAGTGAACAACAGGAAACATGCAGAGTTGCTTACAATCAAATAGATGAAAAAACACATACAAAAAACCTAGATAATAATCATGAACAAGCTTAATATTGAATTATGAATTGTAAAGGAACTTACAAAATGTGACATTGCAAACCTGGTCAAGCGCACAAGCAAAAATATTCTGGACATGACCCTGGTTGACAAGTTGTATTGCTCATGATGCAAGAGGATTTGTACCTGCACTGCCAAGTCAATCAAAATACATCATTATTTATGATAATTGATGTAGTATTTTTTACTCTAAGATGCATTCTTATGATAATGTTAGAACATATGTTGAAAATGTCAAAACATACCTAAATAAGCTCCTCTTCGTTTCAAGAACAATTTATTGGAGTCGCATGAACTTGGAACAAGCCTCCCACGATCTGAAAGAGTAGCAACTAAGTCAACAGTGACTTTTTTGTTGCTATGCTGGATCGAGGGAGGTTTTCTCCAAGATTGAATCGCTCCAATAAATTATTCTCTACTAAAAAGGGCCAACCACGTGAAGGTGGAAGCTCTTATGGCCCCTCCCCCCTCACATCACTCTCAATTCCCCAATACCCAATCTATATTTCATTTTTTACTTTCATGAGCATAAAAAAAAATATTCAATAACTAATAAAAAACAATTCAACAAAAAGTACGCAAGGAAACATTGCAATTAATGCTTGACATAAAAATAGTATGATAAATGAGTTTTTTATATAACGCAAAAAACATTCCAAGTATGGTAACGTTTTTCTTATAATAATACAATATTTTACATTATCGAATTTTCTTTTTCTTCTTCCTATTTTTAAAGCTCCTAATTACATCATCAATATCATCATGCTCTGCTCCTGTTTCGTGCCTTTCGACCCGCACTGTTGACCTAGTTGCGTAGTCACAATGTCTAGTCTCATCTAATGACGGGGCATCGCCTACAAAAACAGATAATATTAAATTTTAATTGTCAATTTTTAAATATCATTGAACTAGTTCGATAATATTAATAAAAAAATTGCAATGAGATTATTTACCTGGTGCACCAGTTGTCGCCGCTGACCTAGTTGCGTAGTCACGATGTCTGGTCTCATCCAATGACGGGGCATTGCCTACAAAAACAGATAATATTAAATTTTAATTGTCAGTTTTTAAATATCATTGAACTAGTTCGGTAATATTAATAAAAAAAAATTGCAATGAGATTATTTACCTGGTGCACCAGTTGTCGCCGCTGGCCTAGTTGCGTAGTCACGATGTCTGGTCTCATCCAGTGACGGGGCATCGCCTACAAAAACAGATAATATTAAATTTTAATTGTCAGTTTTTAAATATCATTGAACTAGTTCGGTAATATTAATAATAAAAAATTGCAATGAGATTATTTACCTGGTGCACCAGTTGTCGCCGCTGACCTAGTTGCGTAGTCACGATGTCTGGTCTCATCCAGTGACGGGGCATCGCCTACAAAAACGGATAATATTAAATTTTAATTGTCATTTTTTAAATATCATTGAACTATTTCGATAATATTAATAAAAAAAATTGCAATGAGATTATTTACCTGGTGCACCAGTTGTCGCCGCTGACCTAGTTGCGTAGTCACGATGTCTGGTCTCATCCAGTGACGGGGCATCGCCTACAAAAACAGATAATATTAAATTTTAATTGTCAGTTTTTAAATATCATTGAACTAGTTCGGTAATATTAATGAAAAAAATTGCAATGAGATTATTTACCTGGTGCACCAGTTGTCGCCGTTGGGACTGTTGCCCTGTCTTCCTCTCTGGTGGTAAGATCCTCAAGGGAAACATTCTCTGTCATTTAAACAAAAAACGTTATAAGGACAGCCATCAAGGTATAATTAGAAAAAATTATAAGTGGAAATTAATTACCGTCACGGCCCTCACTGATAGTAGCATTGTCGGCCTGGTCCCTACTACAATGATCAGGTTGCACGTGAGGATCATCTACATTTGGCTCTAAAACTGGGTTATTTGTGTCGTCGGTAGTGTTGCTCCCCTGATTTAAAAAAAGTTGTTAGACATTAAATTTATGGATGAAAACAAACATATTGAAAGGTTAATGTTTTACCTTATCAGGCATTCTAGATCTTGGGACCTGCCCCAAGCTTATGCGACGTTCAACTACGGCTTGATGGCCGAAATGGAAAGCGATATTTTTATCTTCCTCTGTTGTTTCTGTTCCGAAGTCATCACCCTACATTACATATGTCTGTGTATTTTTAATCATATTTGATAGGATTACAAAAACGTTGGAAGGCGATACAATTAATTATAAGATGTTTAGCTACTTAATTACAATTCTTGCGGCCAATTTCAAGTAGCCGCCTTGGCCTAGCTTGTGATGGCCCTTTTTTTCAATCCTAGCTTTGGTTTCCTTTGAGGTGTCAGGCAACCTAGCATCAAAATATTAAAGTCAGATATGACGTAGCACACTTTTATTTTATACATAGAGAAAATTAAAGCTATTGAATTAAAGTTGTAATTTACCTTGTGGGTCCAGTTGGCATTTTTCCTTCTTTCTTTGCCCTTTTCTATTTTCCGTCATGGATGAGTGCTCTCCACTCACTCTCTGGAATGGTGAGAGGACGCTCATATCTAGGGTTAAATTGCAATTGCGTCCTATAGGTGTCCCTGGTATATTTCAAATATTTGCCGGCTACCCGAGCCACCGTTGTTCTGTCAAATGTGCCGACCTCACAAAGGGCTTCTAGATAATCTAGAAGTTCTTTTTTCAGGTTGGAACTCTGGGAATTCCACCCTGTGCATATGGTTGGGCCAAAAATTACCAACGCATGGCTCTCCAGATACCTGTAGAACTCATTGTTTCCTACACAAAAAAGAAGAAGAAGATATTATAATTAATTTAAAAATAAAAATCATGATAAATATGTTTTAGATAAAGTACATGAAATAGATAAATATTAAAACTTACCTGGGAGTTGTACATGCTTTATAGGTACACCCTCATCGTTCACCAACAATGTGCCATTAATGGTCCATGTGGAGTTGACACGTGTAGCTCCAGGAAACACAATAATGTAGTTGGCCATATCAGCCTCATCATTGCCAACACGCTCAGCGGTTGGCTGGGTGTCTGCTTGGGCAGGGTGTGTTTCTTGGCTGGCACCTAAAGGAGTAGAAGGTGTACAAGAGGGTTGTTGGGCAATCTCTTTCCCTTGTGTCCCACTACCACCAACACCGGGTTCAGCAAGTGCCAGAAAACGCTACATACAAAAGAACTTTTTGTTAGTTTAGTCAATGTAAAAATTAAAAATCAAACTATCACAATTCATCTCATGCATAACAAAAAAAATATCCTTTTGACTTTTTATTATTACCTGATATCTTTCTAGCTGCCTCATAAGATGTTGTATCCTCTCTTCTGTTTCAGGTGTTTGAGGCGCGTCTATCAAAGTATTAAATTCCAACCTTGCATCTCGTGCCTTTTTTTGCAACAAGAACACCGGAGATAGGGATGAAGAAAGCTCTTCCTCAAAGAGGGAATCATCAGGCGTACCATGGCTAGGTGTTTGCATAGTTGAACAAAATTAATATTATTTCAATTATGTAAATAACTAAAATACCTGAAGATAGAGCAATGCTGGCACTTTACATGTTCTTCCGCTGGCCTCTTTCCGCGATCATCCCATCTCGGGGTTGTTCCTGCACTGCTCTGATCAGTCTGCCACATTGCAATAAAATTATAAATGTAAAAACTTGAAAACAATATCTAACTTGAAAACACAAAAATGAAAACTGAAATAATTTCTAATAAGACACCGGAAGACAGAGTTAGAGTTTCAAATATGCCTTGCATTGAATTCAGTCCTGGAAACATGTCATTGCACATTAAAGCACCCAAACAAGAGACGAGTTGACAATGAAGACCTTATTGAATATATTGTTGGAGCAACTTCTAGTAAACTTGTTGTGAAGACCTTGAGGACATTTTTTGAGCAACATTGTTGAAGCTGATGGTATATCATTGTTGGAGACGATCTTGAAGGGCCTTGAAGTGAAGCTTTTGGAGCAACTATTGAAAAATCCTTAGAGCATTTAATTAAGGCACTTTCTATCTTCCATCACCTTTTTCCTTTCAATATCCTTTAAACGATTTTGTTGATATTTAATGTTTGAAATCACGTTATAATTCCTTGATTATATGTGTTTGGGGACTTTCCCTTTGAAATTACCCAAAAATACCCCGGCAATTTTATCTTCAGGATGCATGTCTGACCCTATTGTTCAATATTTTGATTGATAGTAGTAAACATAGAGAGTTAGGGGGCTCTTGACTTGGTTTGGTTAGGCCATTAGATCCCTAACATCTACTAGGGAGAACCCCCCTTGAGTTGGAGGAGAGATAGCCCGAAGTGAAAAGAGGTTGGTGAGGTGACAATGGGGCTATTGAATTACACATGGTATCACACTTTAGCTTTAGGACTTTATCTTGAGAAGTGCGAGATTTTGCTATATCAATTCTCAAACTGTTTACAACACTATTGTTAAGAAGTAATAAGAAGTGATGTTGAGGGGTTTTTGGGTATAAGAAACAATACCATTTAAAAACTAGGGTTCTCAGTCTTTGGCATTCCTTCACCTGGGCCTAGGGGCACACTAGAATAATTTCACACTAAACCATGCAAACTTAAAAGTAACTTAACAGATCCATAAAGTAATAATAATCATAATTCCTAATTTCCTATTGTACGATATGATGCAAATTATTCAAACATGAAGCAATTAAGACATGCAATGTCTGAATTTCAAGATTGATGAACCAATACAAGAAGTTAGAAACTACAAATTTGATTCAATACTCTGTGTCCTAACTCCAGGAAGGAATCTAGTTTGTAGTACAGAACATGCATCGTGTATTATCAATTCTTAATCGACAACAACTAAAGGTCATCTACCTCATCAATTCCTTCCCATTTTGTGTTTTTATGTTATATTCCTTATAAAAGTGTCAAATTTCTCTCAAAGTAAGCAACCACCGAATAAAATAAAAAATAGTTGAGATATGATTGAGAAATGGTCATTTATTTCTTGAAAGGATCTTCACAATTTCTTTGGTTGTTTTTCATCTCAAGAAACAAGAAATGACCTAAGAAACTATTGTGATGTAATATAAGAAACAACACGGTGCAATGGCCATTTTCAAAGCCAAATGATGTCCATTGAGGACATGGCATTTATTTGGTTCCTATTTCATAGGAGTTTCGGGTAGAAATGGAACTTTGTTGTACCATTTCCAGTAGTAAAAAGGGAAAACCTTCTTTTTCCATGGGAAATAATTACCTTTCCTTTTTCAAGAAAATCTAAATCACAAAAAATATGAACTATACTGCACACATTCTTGGATAATGTGAAAGTGGAAAAGGAATACCCTACACAAGTGATGCACACATGTACATTTGAACACTAATAGATTTTGTAGTTGAAATGCAATGCTTGTTTTCATTTAAATGTAGGGTTTTTAAAGCAGGGAGAAATAATGGCTGCCAAATTAATAAGTGTTTCTTTGGGAAAAATTTAAATATTGTATTGGGTGATGAAGATAATAGAGGGTATTGAATCTTGATTCTTGACATCTAGAGAGAACCCCACAGCCTAACACAATCCAATGGAATTGACCAAAAAAACCCAAATAGAGTCAACCCTACTATAGGAGGAAGGGCCTGCAGTAAGAACTTACCATTTTGCAAGAGCCGAGGGTGAATGCTGCCAGGTAATGTCATCAAAGATCTGAGGTGTAGTCGTTCGGCGTAAGAGCCGAGGGCAACGTTATTCTGCAAGAGCCGGGTGGCAAATGTTGTTCGCGCAAGAGCCCGTGGCGAATGTCGTTCGCAAGAGCTCGCAAGCACGTCGAGGGTGAATGTTGTTCGCGTTGAGCCGAGGGCGACCACAAGTAATGCGCACGTGATACTTCGTACGTTAATGTAACACACATGTATATTTGAACACTAATATATTTTTTTAGTTGAAATGCAATGATTTGTTTCATTTAAATGTAGGGTTTTTAAAGCAGGGAGAAATAATGGCTGCCAAATTAATAAGCGTTTCTTTGGGAAAAATTTAAATCTTGTATTGGGTGATGAAGATAATAGAGGGTATTGAATCTTGATTTTTGACATCTAGAGAGAACCCTACAGCCTAACACAATCCAATGGAATTGACCAAAAAAACCCAAATAGAGTCAACCCTACTATAGGAGGAAGGGCCTGCAGTAAGAACTTACCATTTTGCAAGAGCTGAGAGCGAATGTTGTTCTGCAAGAGCTGAGGGCAAACGCTGAGGGCGAATGCTGAGGGAAAATGCTGTTTTGCAAGAGCTGAGGGCGAATGCTGAGGGCGAATGCTGTTCTGCAAGAGCGGAGGGTGAATGCGCACGTGATATTAGACGCTAATGTAGCTATTGTGACGGATACGAAACAATAAAATCATTTTTATGTAGCGCGCATATAAGTTTCATATTTTTATTTAGCACGCATATAAGTGTCGTTATACCAACGGTGGAAAAGGCTTCGCTATTGCGACGAAGGCCTCCAAATGTCGCAATTGCGACACTTATACATTGTGTCACTCTTGCGACGTTTGGAGGCAGGCGTCGCAATAGCGATGCTTTGGGCCATAGTGTCGCAATTGCGACGTCTTCCTCTAAACGTCGCAATTTTGACACTTTTCTAAGTGTCGGTATTGCGACACTTTTCTATAAACGTCGGTATAGTGACGGTTTCGGGCGGGATGGAAAAAAATTGGGGAAATTTCCGACATTTGGTCAAAAGCGTCGGAACCAAGTGTCGGAATTTCCGCCAAATGTAGTAGTGTCCTATCGACCTACAGAACCTGCACCATTGTTGTTTTACTTCTGGGATGTACGTAGCAAGGCGAGGATGGTGGTTTCTGTCATGCATCCCTGTAATGCGGTAATCATCGCACCATAGTGCCGGCCCACTTGGTCCTGCAACTTCCCTAGGGCGCAATGGACTAGGCCCCCCAACCTGCATGTAGTCTATTAACAGGGGGCAGTTATCCTTGGTGTGACCTTTCATCTTGCATCGTATGCACCACCTTTCAGGGCTAGCCTCTACGTCTCGCTCCTTTTGCAGGTTTTGGATCTCCATGTGCATCACCTCCAGTTTTCCTTGGATCTTCTGAACGCCTAGCTGGGTAACATCTCTGGGTGAAGATTCTAACTTCATAGCAACCTCCAGGGCTTTTTCCGGTGATTCGAAAGTTTGGTGACCCATAGGTACACGCAGGTGAGGCAACAAAATAGCAATGAACCATTTCGTGTGTTGTCTGTCATCGTACTGAAATCCTCCTTCACTAATCACCTTCTTCAGTCGTTGATTAACCTCCTACATAGATTCAGAAGGCCCTTGCTTGAAATCCTTTAGATTGACCACTATTTGAGAATAGGACTTAGGCTTCTTGAACTGTTGTTTCAAGGCATTCTTGATCTCTTTAATGGTTGAGTTTGCATGTTGTCTGATGTATCCCATGTACTAATCCAAAGCTCTTCCTTCGAAGGCAAGGGACAAATGTGCCCTCTTCACCACATCACTAGCTACGTTCTGCGCATTCCATACTGATTCTGCGACAAACCAGAACTGATCCATGTCTTCATCTCCCACACCCTTAAAGGTAGGAAACTTCATGTGCGCAGCCATGCTGTATTCTGATGGTGGGGATGTAGGTGATTTCTTACCCCTATGCTGGTTCTAGAGTGGTGTGGCTGGAGGACTCTGTGCAGCTACTTCTCTTACCGCGCAGTAGACAGATCTACCTCCTTCTAGGTTGGTCCGATATTATTTGCCACTTCATGTCATACTCTCGTCTAGATCAGAGGTCATTCATTCGGTGTGGCTACATAGAATACTTTTTCACACAATAATATCTTAATCAACAATGGTAAAGTCTTCATAAACTTACCCCTAAATCCTTTGAAGAATATTTTCTCTGCTTCGGAGTAGGAGACGAATTGATCGATGGAAAATTTTGTCACGAATCCTCCTAGCACGTTGTCCACATAGTGTTCTACAGTGCGAGTGATGGTGTTATCAGCCTTCTCTAACTGCTAGATCAATTCTGGGGTCCACTGTGTAACCCGCTCGTCCTTCCAACACTTCTAAAATTCGACCAACCTTGCGAGCCACTCTTGTAGCTTTATTGCAATGGTTATGAAGAAGATCTCATAGATATCTATGAGGCGACGAAGAAGAAACATGTGTTGGAAATGGAAGAATAGGGATGGAAAATACACTTATTTTTCCACTCTTTAGTGGTCAACCTCTTCCTGTGGTTTTCTTTTACTGTGAATTCCTAAATTTTTCATTCAAACCATTCATCAATTTCTTTTCTTTCAGGTTTCCAGTACATCCTTGGCATTAACCGATCCCTCTCTCAAAATGCTCTCGGTCCTGGAAACGGAACCATTTGTTGGCTTGAGGGGTCCTGACCCAGGTTCAGAGGTTAAGGTTTGCCAACAAACCCCTGTACTACTCATCCTTTCAGCAGTGACCTGCTTGCGCAGGCCAAAGTCTCACTCGAAGCAGTATGGGAGGGTGCTAGAACCAGGTTTCCACACCCTGGGAAAGGGCAGGTAAGTCAGGCAGAGCTGCGTTCGACTTCACAAATACCACATCGCATATTAAAAAACCTAGATCTAACAGTCCCTTCGCATCCACGTGCGCAATACCATGTATAATCGCAAAAAATAATAGATATAGGCCAACAAAGCAACTATCGTAGCTTATGAAGTCTAATAAACAGATTCAGATCAATTATCAATGCAACTTAAGTACTTAGCACATTTACTTGCGGAGTTCAATATAGACTTATGCATAACATAACAGATCCAGATCACAGTATAAACAAGTAATACAATTACTTTCAAAACTTAAATCAATGACATAGAGCATACATAATTAGACATCACAGATCAGATATTTCAACGGCCTTCCACATTCATTAATCTTTCAGATCCTTTTACAATACCCAAAACCCAACCTGTGCACACAGCAGGACTGAGGATCTCCATGCACATAGCCAGTAGGAGTCCTTTCCCAAAAACCCAAAACAGATCTACTAATTCGTAGTTCGCACCAATCTTAGTTCAAGTCTGTCTTACAACTCAAAAAGGTTCAACTACTTATACTACTTTAGCCTACGCATCCAATGGTCCGCAAACCATGGTTTGTAGACTCTTGGTCTACCCTTGACCCATTTACAATGTAATAGGGGCTTTGACTCACCCCAAAACCCCTGCGTCAGACCAAATATAATAAAAAATATACAAAAATGGACCAGATTCGTTGCTCTTGTAGGAGACCCTGTTCCAACAGAAGAGAAAATATATCACAAGCAAGATTCAAACTTAAATGGGGAGGATAATTATTCTTCCTCACAACTACATAGCCATCCTAAGTGGTAGAAACTTTCTCTTATCACATTTTTCCAAAAATATCATTGATGATAATGTTAGACTTAGGATTTTATATCATACTTTAACTTGCATGTCAACCTCATTGTATTTTGATCTTATATCTAGTACATATTCTACTTTTATAGAGAAAACTATTAAATTTCTAAATGATTTTCATTTTCTTGTTGTTTATGATACTAGTGTTAGCTTGTTAAATAATTTCAAGAAATATATTTATACTCAAACAATTAATCATTTTTAGGAATGGACTTTTTTATGGAGTTAGATGAAGATCCTTTTAGATGTTGACATCATTTTGGATTATTTTTTAAGTTTTGTTTTGTTTTTTCCAATTGGTTAAGATGTAATTTTTCGATGATATATCATTAAAGAAGAACCTATTTTGAGAGCTCAAGTGCTAGATTTATTCTCAACATGGTTACTTATCTACGATATTAAATCCCCCTTCAACAAGTCGGTTCATTTCCCCACATGTTCTAGGTCAATCTCATGTGGATGACAAGATGGTAGGTTCCACTAATTACACTTATATGGCCTATATTACCAATTTTTTCATTCAAATGGATTTGTGTAGAAGTCCTAGTAAATAAGGAAGACTATCTCTTACATAGGAATTATTTCCATCTTATCCTTCAACTATGCTTTACACAAAAAATTCTCCATAACCATCAACTACACATCAAGGGAAATCATTTAGTTCGAACTTGGTTCAACCTTACCCAAATATAGTTGGTTAAAATTGGGCCTAACTATGTAATCAAAATCCTAGTAATAATAAACATCAAAACAAAGGGAAGAAAAAAGAAAATAACAATAATAACAACCAAAATATAAATCAATAAAATTAGGGATAATGGGAAATCAATAAAAAAATTAAAAGAATAATGGAGAAAACCTTAATTATAATCAAAATAAAGTGAACCAATCAACCATCCAAGAAATAATGGAGTTATTAAGTTAAAATGAATCATTCCTATGTCATATGTGGGAAGACTAGTATACTCACGATCTTAGCAATTTCCCTAATTTGCATAATATTTGAAACCAACATTAATATGCCCCACAAGGAAAATTTATTGCATTACAAATTATTGTTCCCATAATTGTTTTTGCCAAGGAAAGTGTGAATCTTTCCAATTAAAATTCTTCACATGGAGGTTAACCTTCCTATCAACATAATGTCGATGACATGATCTAGTGATGTGATTCTTTCAACATGTAATCATAGTTATGAATCACTTTAGAAATATACTAATGATAAAGAAAATTTCCATAGTTCTTCTAAAAGTCCTAAACATATAAATCAACCCTCAGTTAATAATACCCTACATGTGTGTAAAATTCCCATGGGAAAGAATGCACAATCCTTATACCAAGTATGAAAATAATGATATGCATTGGATCATTATATTATTTTTCACCGATATCTGTTCAGAGTCAAAAAAGTGGAGGAATCAGCTCACAGGGCCATTTCTACCTACAAGTACTACTTTGGAAAATAAGGGTTTGAAACATTTTGGAAACAATTTGAGACATCAAATGGAATTATTTTGAGGATAAAACTTTGTTTATTAAGTGTTATGCCTTGTAACATTATTCTACACATAGATACATATCCAATAATGTAAGAATTTCCTCAATTAGAGTCGATATGCAAAATTTATGCCACCTTCAAGTTGGTCTTCCTATTTTGACCCCCATGAATTGAGAGGATTCCACATCGGCCCAAATTATTCATGGGAAATTGAGCTATCCACGTAATCATGATTAATAATAATATAGAAGGGTTAATATTGTAACTCTAGTTAAAAGTTGAAGGAGTCAAACTTAACCGCTATTAGGTTACTGGGTTGTGTTATAACTGGGCCACTAGGAGGAAAAGGGGTCCCATTCTATTTGAGTGCATTTTGTTCCATAGATGAGAAAATTAGCCTAGAGTGGATAGGTAAAGAGAAAACATAGATGCTTTATTCACTATACTAACCCATAGACCATAGGTCTCACTCCTTTGTACATGCATCCATTTTCATTTAGAGAAAGAGAGAGTAGAGAAGACTCACATTTCAACTAGGTTTTCTCCCAAAAGGGTTTCCCAGTTTATATCATGTGTTATTGTGGTTTGTGAATAATTGTTCTATTTTTTTCTATTTTTCTCATAATTATAATTTGCATGTATACACAATAAATAGTAAATAATTGACCTAGAAATCTAAGGGGAAATTAATCATCATAATGTAAATTTCAATTTTTCTAATATACTTTAGTAGATATATTGTGATGAGTTGTCGAATGAAGCCATGGTAGTTTATGTATAATATTAGTATAAATCATGTTTCTTTGTGTATATTGTGGGTTATTGTAGGTTATCTAGATAGGTTAAGCTGAAAGCCACAAAAGCCCAGTCATGTCAAACGAATTTGTGAATAACCCTCAAGATCTTGAAAATGATAGGTTTGGATGGATAAAATCACAAATCACAAATATAAAACATAATGTGAGCCTCCTGATGGGGACCCAGAATAATAATATTGAGTTATTTAAAGAAGATGGAGGTTATAATGCAAAGGTCAGATCAAATAGGAAATCAATATATCAATAAGAATAAGAGAGGGAGTTTAAGAACGAACCTGAAAAGGATCAACCCAATTTGACCACCATGAACCATTCATATTCCCTATTTAAAATGGAAGTGAAGGTTGACATCAAGCGATATTAACGTGATATTTATGCTCTAAAGTTAAATCATTGGTTTCAACAGTTAGAATTTTATTTTAGTGTTCATCATATAGAGGAAGTATAAAAGATTTCATTTGCTTGACTAAAATTAGATGTCCATGCCCTAACCTAGTGAGGAAGCCACATGGATACCTTGAGTTTGGAGCGATATCCTCTAGTGAATAAGTGGTAATATGTCAAAACCCTCATGGAATCACAATTTTACCCTATCAAGTATGTAGAGGACCATCGAATCTAGTGGCATTAATTTAGGAAAATATAGGTGCAAAGTGTAGAGGACTACACCACAAAATTTTAAAATATGGCCATAAAGTTGGGTATCTCCCCAAAGAACCCATATAATCATCAAGTATCTGTGGGGTTCTACATAGTCATCTGTGGAATCCAGTGATGTTTCTCTTGCCAATTTTGGCGGATTAGGCTTATGTATAAGCACATAACCTGGAGAACATAGGCTAGAAGAAATGGAAATCAAGTGGGTAAAAAAATAAAGAGCACGAGGAAGATTCCAAGGAGGGGAATAAGAAGTGGAAAGGGGGAAAGACAAAAGGAGAGAAAAAAATCTACATCAGTTAAAAAATACCATAAACCACTATCAAAATTACAATAATATTTACAATCATACAAAGGATAAATGTTGGAAGTTGCATCCATAGCTCAACCTGAAAAACCAATATAAATATACTAAGAAGAAAAATCTCATGGAAATTAATTTGAGTAATCAAGTGGAAAGTAGCTTGGGCATGCATGAGAAGATTGTCAATAAATCAGGGAAAAATGGGGTGAATCTGAGTATGCCTCAACAACAACAAGAGAACAAAAAGGACAAGCACTTCCATATAAGGTACATGTCAAGAATATAAATATTGATACGTCTTTCAACTCAGAATCACATGGGAATATCATTACAATAGAGTTTTTCAAAGAATTGGGATTGGAAATTCATGATCATCGAAGCCCATATCCATTGGGATGGATAAATAAGAATGCATAAATAAAGGTAACTAAATAGTGCAAAATAAAAGTTGCTATCAATGCTAATTTTATTGATGAAGAATAACTACATACATTTCCCCTTGATTTATGTGTTGTGGCGTTTGGAAGTCCCTATAAGTACATTTGTGATGCAATCTTCATGCAGAGAGCCAACTAGTACCACCTTATCAATAATGGAAAATACTTCACCATCAACGCATACATCGAAAGTCCAAAATTATTCTGGTAAGTACTAACCAATCCAAGAAACTAATTGGTTCTAAAAAGAAGTATGGTTTACTATATTTAAGAGAAAATCAGTCTACATAAGAGTGACTGAAATCAAATCCAACTTAGAGGGGTGTAATAAGGAACAAAACGAAAACTGGAAAATTTTCTAGATGCATACAGGGGTTTGTTTAGTGAGCCTAAAGTGCTACCATGCAAGAGGGAAGAGGAGAAAAAGATGTAGTTTTTGTTGAAATAATTGTGCCAAACATTAGGTTATGTAGGTAGTATGTTATAGAATCAAGTGAGGTGAAGAAGAAATTACAAGTGATATTAGGAAAGGGTATCATTTTACCAAGTACCTCACTATGTGGGTCACCCATCATCATTGTGTCAAAGAACAATGGGACTTCACATATGTGTATTGATTACATGGTATTAAATAAAGTTACACTGAATAATAGGTACCCCCTTCCTAGGATATATTATATTCTAGATCAATTTCAGTAAGCCAAATACTTTACTAAGTTGGAACAAAAGTCTAGATATCACTAGGTTCGAGTTGGAAGGCTGCCTTCAAAAATAGGCAAGTTATATTTGAGTCGTTATTCAAATAGTTCACCCTATAAAATGAACATCCAACATTTATGAGGTTATTGAATGATATATTAATCCCTCTTATAGATTCATTTGTTATATCCTATTTGGATAATATACTAGTATAAAATGCTACATGGGAGGAGCACATCTCACATTTGATGCATGTGCTAGAGATATTAATGAAGAACTAGTTGCTGGAAAATATCAAGAAGTCTAAGTGTCCACAAAAATATTTAGAGTATTTGGGGTATGTGATAGGTGGAGAAGAGCTAAATATAGGTCCATCCAATATGGAGGTCATCAGGAAGTCGTCAGGGCATACTAATATTTATAAGACCAAGGGTTTAATTGGGGAAGCATAGTAGTTGAGGAAATTCATAGCCTTGATTTCAATAGAAGCAACACCACCCCATTCCATAACAATGAGTGGCAATATTTTCCAATGGGAAAAGGGTTAGCAGAGGTCCATTAAGGATATAAATAAGAATATCATCCAAGCACTAGTCGTGGCATTACTGAACTTACAAAAACAAATCAATGTGGAGATAGATGTGAGTGGGTATGCCATGGTAGAAATATTGATGCAGGGAGGAAGGTTTGTCTGCTACCATTCTAAAGTATTTCATGGGGAAATTTTCAACTTCACTACCTACGATAAGGGTCTTTATGCCATGGTGCAAGTTGTTAAGAAGTGGATACACTATCAGATGGGAAAAGAGATAGTAATCCACATAGATCACTAGCCACTACAGTTCCTATAAGCCTAGAGTAAGTTACATTAGACCAGTCATTAAAAGTGGATGAGGTTTCTACAACAGTTTTATTCAGTGATTAAGTACACAAAGGAAAGTACAAACAATTTTGCCAACATGCTTTTAAGGTTGCCGAAATTAAATATCGTGGGTTTGGGAACTCTTATGCACATGGAACCTTTCACCCGTGATGCATATAAAGAGGCATACACAGAGTGTGATGACTTCAATGATGTGTTTTAGTAGTTGAAAAGATATATTCATGTGCATGATGGTGACAACACAATTGACTCCTATCTCTAGAATGGGTTACTCTTTAGGTTAGATAAGTTATTTGTTCTTAAAGGTGAGTGGTAATAGCCGATTAGAGAGGCTCACTTCTCCAATGTTGCAGGGAATTTTGGTGTAGGGAAAATAATGGCCAACTTGCAAAGGTATGTGTATTCACCATGTGCATGAAGTGGTAGCTAGGCTTGTAAGAGGATGCATGATTTGTTAAGCCGAGTAGCAGGAAACAAGGTTATATGATCCCTTTCCTACACCAGTTCGTCCTTGGGAAATCATTTCCATGGAATTTGTGGGAGGTTTACCAAAAACCAAGAGGGACATGACTACCTATTCAAGGTATTTGACATGCAATAAGATATGTATTTTGATTCCTTGTAAAAAATAATTAGCATAAGAAACAAAAAACGTGTTCTTTGGATAATTTTGGGTGCACTTTGGGATACCAAGGAGCATCCTTTCAAGAAAATACATAATATTTCTCAGTGCCTCTTGGATTAAATTATTGGATAATATGTACATGAAGTCAAATAGGGCTAAATAATTCCATCCACATATAGATTAGAAAACAAAAGTATTCAATAGGAATTTGGTGCAACTTTTGATGGGATAGAATCATAAGCATGGGATGAAAATCCAGTATACATACAACACTCATATAACTGAGCACTTAAAACTTCTACTAGTAAGTCCCAATTTGAAATGTGTTTTGGATATTTTCCACCTTCACCTTTAGATATTTGATATGGGCAGTAAGGAGGAGTGAGGGAGGATCATATAGGGGATGGATTAAGGGAAAAAAAAAATTATGGAGAAGATCAACAAAATCCATCTACAAGTATAGGAGACATTGCAAAAGTCATTGGAAAAATACAAGGCCAAACAATATTAGCATAAGACATATAATTCATTCAATGTGTGAGACCAATTATAATTATAGTTGAACAAGGAAAGGCTACATAGTCCTGGTAATAAAATCAAGGCTTTGTGATATGCTCCCTTTTAGATACCAGAGAAGGTGGGAGATAATTCCTATAGGCTCAGTACAACCTCATATATGTACATTTACTTAGGGGTGAATGGACATAATTTGAAACTTTAAGAGCCTCCCATGATAGATTGAGAAGAGGAACAATTCCTACCTTTTGTGGAGGATTTCTAACCATATGCTCAAGTGGATTTGATAAAGGATATTATTTTGTAGAAGAGTTCTAGAGCTAAAATATAGGGGTAGAAAAACCTATGTTAAATTGGGTTGAAAGGATAAGTTTAACGAAAAGCTAAATGGTACACCTAGGAGAAGGTGGAGGAAATATTTCCTCGCCTCATTTAGCAAAATATGTTTGGGACCAAAAGCCTCCCAAAACGGGAGGTGTCATCCACATTGGATCATTATATTATTATTCATCCACCTCAATGATTTTTATGTAACATCTTCGTTTCCACGAAAAAAAAAAAAAAAAAAAATCTATTTAAAGAACTCATACTATTCACACCCAATAGACTTACTATGGTTCGTCACATTCTGAGGAACAAAATATGCCAACCTTTTTAGTTACTGTACTTTTAATCAATTTATTTTTCTATTATAATTCCTTTGATCATGATCATATATAATCATGCCTCTTTCATGAAGTGAACATATACTCTTTGGGACTAAAATTCCAATTCAATAATTCCAATGAGACTCCAGGTCTATGAAACAATCCCATTTATCTTACATGGAACTTGGTTAATAGTCAAATCCCACCCTTAACTATTACTAACCAATTCATTTTCCATGTTATTTACTTATAAATCTTCTAAGTCTATTTCCCCCCAACCATATACACATTGATTTAACCTTACTTAAACATTATGAACTATCTTCACTTTTTGAACTATATATAGTTTATCATAACCGAATTTACCCTTTTTAGTGGCATTGTTATAATGAGTATTCACTACCACCTATACTTTACTCATTTACCTTAAATTTACGAGGGTTCTATCTTAGCTTAGGTGGAGATTTCATTCGAATTTTCAACCCATAATAGAGTTACCTATGAGCATTACCATCAAAATTATAATTCGCTTGAGTCTCATATGAAACTTCATTAAATCAATTCACTCACTTTTCAAAGTTGCATTGAATGTTGACTTTATATGTGTCATATTGAATGTCTACCATATATATCGAAACATTACACGAGATTCACCTATGGTAATTCGTTATATATACTAAACACATCATCAGAATTAAACACATTAGTTGATCTACCATCATTGGTTAATTACTATAGTTTAATGTGACTGCTTCTTCGTATGGATGTACACCAAACCGCTGTATGTAATTTTCCTCAGGATCTATTTACATTAAATTTCTTGTACATTGTTCACATGGCTCATCCTTGGTTGGATTGAACCATTCAATCCGTGGGAATTTCTCCAACTCTAGATTTCTTACACCTGGACGATGAGGATCTATTTGTGGTTAGGGTTAGAGTTTCATAAATGGTTTCGTTTTTTGTTTAGGGCTATTTTTCACTCCATGGTCTCTGTTGAGAAACCTCCCTTTTGCCTCGGCTACGCATTTCAATTTCCTGCTAAGCATTTTTGCTCTTGGCTCCACCAAATCTCTCGTTTCCTTTGGATATGAGAACTCCTTCTGGAAAGACGAGGTGAAGATCTCGTTTTCAATGCATAAAATAACCTCGTAGATATATTTAGGTAAGACATGTTTCTTTCTCTGGGTTTTTGAATGGATATTGGTTTTTTTGCCTTCACAGGTTTTATATTTTGTTTCACCTTCTAATTTATTCATTGTGTCTTGCCAGGAGTTCAGGATGATTTCGTCTCCAATCCAAGACAACGATTTGGTTATGCATGGTTTATAAAAACTCAACATACATAGGTAATCTCTTGTGTTGACATATAGTTGACATACAGTTTACGCTTTCCCTTTACGCGGATTTTTCCAAGCACATTATGTAACCATTGGTCAACTGTGAACTACGATTCCAGTTCTTGTTGTGTGGATTTAGTTCATGGTTATTTTCATTATTTGTTTACATCATTTGGGCTTCTGCTAAGGTTACTTAAATGTATTCCTACGAACAAATGTCGGATGGGAATCCTTCACAGATAACCATTGTCTATGCTCATTCTGGAATTTTAATTCGATTTATGTGTTTGTTGTGCATATTTATTTTACACAACTCCTTTCTTTTTCTTATTTAATGTTATGCATTGACCACCGTTACGTATAAATGGGTATGACAACGTTTTGGTTAAACGCAAATGGCCAAACTGGCGGACTCCCTCTCGTCCCTTCGTTGTCATCCAAGAGATTTCTAATTGCTTCCATTACCATACTCTATAGGTAATTTCACTACCACGATTGTCTCTTTTAATTGTTTATTTTTACCATTATTTGTTTACTGGTGAGCTTCATTAGCATTTGGGTTTTTCTTTGCCGATTCCAGGGTTGTAAGTAATTATTCTTCTTTTCTGGTTTTTGAGTCAGCATTTTGTTTATAAACCGCACTTGGGTTTTCTGAGCCCCAAAATTGTATTTTATCCTTACATGGAAATCTCAATTTCTCTTACAGAACCCTCCTAATTCTGTATCTTGCTCTTTAAATTATAATCATATTGATTTGATAACTACGATGGATTAATAATTATTTCTCATCGTTTCAACATTTTTTCCATATCTATATTATTTTTCTAGTTGAGTTTCAAATTACTGTAATTCCAGAAGAACACTTTTAACTCTCTTTACCTTGTACATGAATCCTGATATTCCTCATATGTCCAATGTCTTTTGTTAATCCTCTAAGATTTTAAGGTAAAAATTTTAGATAAATTTCTTTCTGTTTATGATGTACCTCACATCCTTCCCTGTAATAACTAAATTTCATCTTGTTATTGCAGGTTGGACTTTCCATCTCTGTACCTAAGGTAATTATTTATCCATTTGGGTTTACAATATATATATATATATATATATATATTTTTTTTTTTTTTTTTAATTCAGGTGCCAGAACTAATTCATTGTTTTCTGTCCTGTGCAGGTACTCTCTACATCTTACTTGGTTTGAATACTTTTGATACCAGTTTCCTAACCAATCATAATTGTGGACTTTTCCTTTTCAGGTTGGTCCATTAATCCATTTTGGGATTTCTGATATGCTATCTCTGCATAATTTCTAGCGAGATTATACATTTTATTACATATGGGACAAAGTTTCCCAATTTGTATAATTTAGTTAGACCAAGTTTGAATTGGACTTTGTAACTATATGGATTTATATCCTTAAATTTACATAACTCTATAATATATTTAACAGACTCTTTTCTCCTTTAAAGAAGTTATGTTTGTAACTCAGATGTAATACTTTTCTTAAAATTTGTATTTCAGTTCTAGTAATAATTTATGAGTTCCTCCTTGAAAAATATTACTGTCACTGTCTATTATGTCTTAGTCCTAGTATTACATTATTCAGTTCTACCACAACATAAAATTTAGTTGAATATTCTAAATTCACCTTGACTGTCATACATATTTTTTTTCATTTTGTACTAGTTTCTTCATAGAATTTCTTGATTTGTAAAAGAATGCTAAGACATTCACATTATTCAAGATATATTCTGAGAGTTCACCTAACCACATATTTAAAACTTCATCAAGGTTTAGAAATTCTAAGAGTTGGTACTCTTCAGAATATTTTCTGTGCAACCATATAGAGAAATGCTATAATTATTATAGACTACTCTGTTAAATGTACAGACCTACCGGTTCACTGCGATTTAGTATTTTTAACATTTCTTTCATATACAACATCAACTGTTGAACAGATTTATTGAAGTCCCTTACTGATAATTTACTTCACCATAAAAAATATAATAAAATTCTAAGTTAAAATGAATTAGCTGGTGCATACCAATTAAGGTAGACTAGTTTCCACCCAACCTATGAGCTCTTTCTCCATAGCTCCCCCCAAGCAGAGATCAAATGTTCCAACGGTAGACAACCTCTTGTCTTCCCATATTTTTTTTATTTAAGCCTGCTTTCCCATCATCTTGTTTCCTTAACTACATCCAGTTAATCAGGATGTTGTTTTCCTTTTTTCCTAAGCTTTCCTTTTGTTTCTTCCACAAAAGTACTTTAAAACTAGCTTTTTCCTCTTGCTAGTTTTATTCCACCTCTTCCCAATAACTTTCCTCTTTACTGGGGTATCTTTTTAGATTTTTATCTCCAATCTAAAATTCAATATTTAATTTATTTTCTCCAAGTATTTTTGGAGAACAGGGAAATTCTTATGAAACATATCCATCCTCATGGATTTGGATTCCCGATCTCTAATTATTATCTAGTCTTTGCACCATTAATTCCATTTTCATTTTATTAATTTAGATTAATTAAATATATTCACCATAAGTGTTTTCCCTTGGGTCCACTTGACCCTTAGAGCCCTTGACTGCCTAAAATAAAAGCAGAAAATTATGTACATTACATATTCTCCCTCTAAAACAGAACACCATCCTTGTTGTTACCAATTATTATGTTGATTTCCCAACCATGGATGAAAATTCCTCCTTCATCTCATCTTCTTTCTCCCAACAGTTCCTTCAGAGTACAAGTGCATTTACCATACTTTTACTCCGCTTACTGCTATACTCTGGAGTTTTGTTTTCTTCCTGCTTCAGTATAAGAAGTATATTTGGAAGAATTTTTCATTCCCGCTTCCACCTATCCATAGTTCATACCAATTCATATGAGTAGTATCACCTATATATATTGATAATAATTAATCATGATAATACTTTGAACCCTAATATTTCTCAATAAAGTCACATGATAGCAAGACTCCTCATGGTTCATAGTAGTATAGTGCTAATTTAGCACAACTAATATCATTCAATGTACTTTTGGTGAGGCTTCTTTCTCAAGTAGACATGGTGGTCTTTTGAAATTATTTGTGAGTTATTTTCTCCTCAGTACATCTTCTCACATTGACTCCATATTATCAGAGTTTAGCAATTTATGTTACAATTAGCTTCACAAAACAACCACCTCTTAATTAGAAGCCTATTGATTTCTATTAAAACCAAATTTGTCATATGCAGTAGTCCCACTTAAGGTTGTGTCCCTTTTTCCAGTTCATACATGCACCTCATGTTCCTTATTATTTGATTGATTCTCTTAATCTGTTCAAATGGTGACAAACAGTACTCAAGTTCAACTTGATATTGGTTTTTCTATAACACAGTTTTGAAAGTCCACTTGAAATTTACCTTATTAGTTTTATCAGTTATCATCCATATTGAAACTTCATATTAATTCACAATTTCTATCTTGGATACATTGACTACTCTTATTAGTGTCTCGTTCTAGGCCAACCATTTTCTTAATTTTATCGAAAAAACTTCCTACTTCCGTTTTGGAACAGGGATAGTATCCAGAATTTCTGTCGGATATTTATGTTTCATTATTACTTAGTAACATTTTCCAACTAGAAAATCTACTACTCAATTCTCATACCAGGCCAAAACATGTTCTGGTTTAAGTCTTGAATTCAAGTTTAGTCACAAGTATGTCTTGTATAAGGACTTTTATGATATTCCTCTAATTTAAGATCACATTGTTAATGTACAATCTATTTTTACAATCATCAGTCCCCCCTGATTTGGAATATATACCAATATCTCAATAGTTTGCAATTTTTCTTGGAGTTTTTTCATGTTTACTTTTGGACTCATTTCCGCTTGTATCAATATTTTAAAGTTAGAGTTTGCATTATTCCAATATTATTCAAATTTTTTAGGTACATTCCTCTGTAAAACCTCTAAACTCTTATTTTCTTTTCCTTTTTCCTATTTGATTTTTATTTCAAACTTATTAAGGAAAGAAAAACACCTAGTTTTCTTAGGATTTTTTCATGTTGTTGACAAATTTATGCTTTAGAATTATGTGTTTTGGGATCAAAACCCCTTCTTACCTCACAGATAATGTCTCTACTTCCTGAAGCATGCATTTCAACAACAAACTCTAAGGAATACTCAGTGTAATTCTGTTCATTTATCTAAATTTTTTTCTTGACTCATATACTATGATTGTGTTTCTCTCGTAATAATACTACTTCTAATCCTTTTGCCCAAGCCTCTGTCCCACTACAATTTCTTGGATTGGGTCAAAATATTAAAAAAAAGAGTATTTGTTAGTTTAATTTTTTAATTGTTCAAGCTATATTGACATTTTTCGGTCCATTCATTTTTCTCTCCTTTCTTCAGTAGGGAGGAATTAGTATAGGATAAGACTAAAAATCTTTCTACTAATCTCCTCTAGTATTTCTCAATACCCATGGTTGATCTTATGGCTGAAACATCAGTAAATAATGATCAATTCATGCTACGTGTGCCTTTTCTCAGTCCACTACTCATCCTTTTTCTGAATTTTCACGACTTAAGCACTGAATTTTATCTTTATAAAATTCCTTTTTGCTAAGTCTATCATGCAATTTATGTTCTCTAAGTGGTTTTAGAATTGTAGAACAATTCAGAGTTGTTATTTATGTTCTGTTTCATTTGACACATAAAGGAGCAAGACCTTAATCAACCCAAGAAGTAGAGTTACCTTTTTATAGATTCTATATCTTGTTCTAATTACAACTTTACTTATGTCATCTGCCTTCCTTCTCAGTTGGTGGCAGCCTATCCTTGAACTAATTTTATGAAAAAATAGGGGTTTCTCTCATTGATCAATTTCTGAACAGCACCGTGTTCTCCCTGGAAGCTCTCTTGGCTAGATATATCCATTGTCCTGCCACTCTTTTAGTTGATTTTTTTTTTCCAACTATAAGCTATTCATTCTTTATTTTATTCTATCGGCATGTGTAACTCCAGTTATGAGGAATTTGAGATATTCTTTCTGGAATCACCTCCTTAATTTCTCTAAATACAGTTGACTTTTCTACAGTTTCTTTTTCTATTTGTTGTCTCAATTTCTGTATTTGTACATCATATACTTGACAACCTTTCCTTGTTGTCATTTTTAACTATTGCTCTGAATTTGGTCCAATGGTTTAATCTGGGTTTTACATTCACTACCAATGGTTTTCCCTTACCATCTATATAGTGAGTTGTTTTATCTAACCCTTTCATTCCTATTAATACCTCATGGGAATCTAAAGGTAAAACCTTTAATTTTAACTCAGTTGCTTGTACCCATTTAATTGATAGCAATCCTGGGTAACCTATGAGTCATTTTTCTTTTATTAGTTAATTGAACAATTCCAACTTGCGGAAATTTTGTTTCTCCTATTAACTTATACCTAATTTCATTAACAAAAACAAGTTGTTTAGCAATCATCCTTTGATGATTTTTTTATACTTCTACTAATAGAATGTCTAAATTTTAAATCTTTTTAGTATTCCATTACATCTTTTTGTAGTTACAATATGTTTTTGGCATGTCTTCTTTTCCATGGTTACTATTCTAGCCATGGATGTCTACATTTTTGTTGACAATTTTTCAATTATTTGTAACTCTCTTGGTCAAATTCTGTTTCTAATAGTATTAGATCAGTGATAATTGGTTTAGCATTCCTACCTTCCATTTTATTATCATTACTCCTATTCTTCAAGTATATACTTGAAATTTGAGGGAGAGTCTTCTCAATTAGTGGTACTTCTAGTCCACACTTTTATCACTCTTTTTCTACTTAACACAGTTAACTTTATCCTACAATTGGTAGATTTCAGATTATGATATATATATATATATATATATATATATATATATATATATATATATATATATATATATATATAATTTCAAGGGCCATAATTCCTCATCCTTCTCCTAATAGATAGTAGGTAAGTAGTTTAAAAATCACTGTACTTTTACCTTCTCTTCCCTTTTATAAGGTACATAGCGAAGCAAGTTGGTAAATTTGGTGACAAACTCAGCAACAGTAAGCTGTCCAAACCTAAGCTCATGACACTCTTTGGCTTTTTCATCCTAGTATCATTCATTTAGGTATCTAGATTTAAATTTAATTTGGAAATATTCCCCAAGTGACAGATTTTTTCCTTCTATCACATGCACCATTTTGGTTTCCTCCCACCAAAAGGTAGCCTTACCTTGAAATCATTAAATAGCCAGCCCGACTTTCAAGTTACTTCCATACTCATAAAATTTGAATTACTTTACCTCGTTTAGAATCCAAGCTTCTGCATCTTCCTCCTTCTCTCCATCATAGGAGGGAGGCTTGATTTTTCAGAATTCTCCTTGAAATTCATTTTTCCTTCTAGATTGTTGTCTAAAGGCTTCATCCTCCTCAAACTCTTCTGAGTGATTTTCAATTCCCCTTCTCTTTTTCCCAAAACCTTCACCTTCGTGGCTGTTCTTAGAGGTCAATTCTCTGATTCAACTTTCTTGTTCTTCGCTAGCTAGCAATAATCTTTCATTTTGATTTTTAAATTGCATCATTTCTCTTTGTATCTGATGCATCATGGCCAACAATGGAGCATTTGGATCTAGTAGTTTTTTTTTTCACCACCCAAATTCACATACAACTGATCCCCTTCACTCATGGTTTGCAGTTGTATGGTTTTGCACTAATTCACTGTACACAAACTTAAACATTAGTGTAAAATTATTTTAAACAAAACAATATAAAGCAACATAATTTTCAGATTTTTATTTTCTAGTGTGAGCACACATTTAAGCCCAGTGTTTTAACATGGGCTCTGATACCATTTGTAACATCTTTGTTTCCACACAAAAAAAAATCTATTTATAGAACTCATACTATTCACACCCAATAGACTTAATATGGTTCGTCACATTTCGAGGAAAAAAATCAACCAACCTTTCTAGTTACTGTACTTTTAATCAATTTAGTTGTCCATTATAATTCCTTTGATCATGATTTTATATAATCATGCCTCTTTCATGGAGTGAACATATACTATTTGGGACTATAATTCCAATTCAGTAATTCCAATGAGACTCCAGGTCTATGAAACAATCCCATTTTATCTTACATGGAACTTATAGGTTAATAGTTAAATCCCACCCTTAACTATTACTAACCAATTCATTTTCCATGTTATTTACTTATAAATCTTCTAAGTCTATTTCCCCCCAACCATATATACATTGATTTAACCTTACTTAAACATTATGAACTATCTTCACTTTTTGAACTATATATAGTTTATCATAACTGGATTTACCCTTTTTAGTGGCATTGTTATAATGAGTATTCACTACCACCTATACTTTACTCATTTACCTTAACTTTATGAGGGTTATATCTTATCTTAGGTGGATATTTCATTCAACTCTTCGCCCCATAGTAGAATTACCTATGAGCATTACCATCGAAATTATAATTCGCTTGAGTCTCATATGAAACTTCATTAAATCGATGCACTCACTTTTCAAAGTTGCATTGAATGTTGACTTTATGTGTGTCATATTGAATGTCTACCATATATATCAAAACGTTACATGAGATTCACATATGGTAATTCGTTATATATACTAACCACGTCATCAGAATTAAACACATTAGTTGATCTACCATGATTGGGTAATTACTATAGTTTAATGTGTCTGCTTCTCCGTATGGATGTACACCAAACCTTTGTATGTAATTTTCCTCGGGATATATTTACAATAAATTCCTTTACATTGTTCACATGGATCGTCCTTGGTTGGATTGAACCATTCAATCCGCAGGAATTTCTCCAACTCTAGATTTCTTACACCTGAATGATGAGGATTTACTCATGGTTAGGGTTAGAGCTTCATACACTACAAGAAAAAAGGACATTGGTGAGGGTCATGCTTGTGATGGACCTTTAAGGTCCGTCACCAATATCACATATGGTGACGGTCCTTAAAAAAGCGTCGTTGTAAGTGTATATAGTGATGGTCCTTTAAGGTCCGTCACCAAAGCCATTTTCAATGACACTTTTGGTGAGGGTCATTAAAGGCCCATCACTCATTCTCTCTTTGGTGACACTTCTAGTGACGAACTTTTAATGACCCTCACCAATGCTCTTTTTGTTAATTTTGGTGACGGTCAAAAAAATTTCGTCATCATTGATCATTCCAATGAGTTTTGATGACGCTATGTACTTGTTAACATATTTTTTTTCAAAAGATAACGATTTAAGACCATTATTGTGGAGTCTTTTTAATAATATGTCCAAGGCCATAGTGGTTAGAGTCGGTCATTTTTTTAAGAAGTAATTAGTGTGTATCATTTCCCTCAAGTAATGACTAGTGAATAATTTTTTCCTATGAGTCAACACATGATTCATATATATTAAGTTTATTATCTAACAAATTATCTTTAGATAAAGTTCCACTAGTGTGTGTAGGAAATATATTATTTAATACATAATCAAGCTTTGTCAATTCTATTAATGAGAAATACGTAACACTCCTCAACAATCTGGGCACACCTTAAATAAATGCTTCAGCACACACTAATATTTCTTAGCACCTTGCATGTCTTGGAACATCTTTGTACCTAGAACATCTTGTCATGGCACTAAATCCCAAGCACATGGCGGCATGCGCTAACACAACATAGAACTCTCCTAGCATGTGTTGGCATGCATGTAGTCCCTAGCATGCCCTGGAACATATTGATTGAATGCATTGACATACATTAGCACTTGGCACACAATACCACTTGGCATGTATTGGGACCTATTATTAGTGTGCCTAGCATGCCCCTTTTGAAAAAGATAAAGTCCTGACTTATTAACCCTCTTATTGGTTCTTGCTTTTGTTGCCTTGATACTTCTTGACACATATTGACATACCCTGGAACTCTGCACATCCTTAGCAACTAGCATGTATTGGCATATATTGGCACTATTTGGCACATATAATTAGCACACACTGGAACTCCCAAGCACAATTTATGACTTCTTGACATGCCTTGATATTCCCTAGCATGCCTTACCAAAGCTTAGCATACCTTGTCACTCCCTCCTTAGCATGCCAACTAGCACTCGTTAACACTAGTCCCTAGCACACGTTCCCCATATTCATTAAATTCCATGAATTTTGACCTAGTGCTCCTGTTACACAACAATTTGTCATTTTCCTTGTACTCCCCGTTCCTAATCCTGGAGACCCCTAACAGTGACCCCTGTGTCTATTTTCCATCATGAAAATATGCCATCATATCCCTTCCAGCATAATGAGTAAACTCTTTGTTTACCATTGTTGAAGTAGCTCCTTGAAAACATGGTTATCTGGAGTGTCGTGCCCTTTTCGTGTCTTACTTGCGCCGATGGATCTTTTTTGGTCTACAGTAGCGTCGATCGACGCTATATTGAGGATCATACTTGCGTCGATCCTCTTGTGGATTTTTTTAAAATGGAAGTGAAGCTTAGTGGTGGAGAGATGGTTGTTTATTCTTGATGATAGAGCTGAGCTTCTCCCTTTGGGTTCTGAGTTCCCACAAAAATGGAACCACCAAAAGGGATAACCCATTTCCCCACCTTAAGTGGATCCATGTTCCCTCTTCCCTTGCTGTATAATGAAAATTCTCCCATAGCTTTTCTAGTTATAACAGAGATAGAAGAACAACAGAGATACATTTGTTGCTATAGGTATCGATCAAGAGTTGAGACCTTTTTCCCTTTCACATCAAGTTGGAACGAGCTCTTTGGATACGTGCATGGATCTGGACCCGTCGAAGGAGAGCTGCGACATCAAGGCGCAAGTTGTAATTCCCCCTCTCTATTTTAATATAATACAATTGATTCATGCTTTCCATTCTCGTCTTTAATGTATGATTGGATTCTTATTTCTCCTTGATTAACTAGGTAGATTGTATATGTAAGATATGTGTTATGATTTCATGTTTTTTGTTGTTTTACCCCTTGTGTAGGTAGCCAAGCGCCGACGACGACGAGGATCTAACCACAGAACGCGAAGGATCAAAGGATTCAAACTAGGAATAGAATCAGATTGAGGTAGGTGATCTATCCACGATCTACATAGATTTGCAATCTAGGAAAGTAGGCTTCTAATCGTTCCTTGTTGTTACTAGACCCGTCATAGGGCTAGAGGTACCGTCTCTATCCAAAGAGAGGATTTTCCTGCATAAATCCGTTGGGGACTGCTAGCCTTTAAGTATCCTATTTTTTTATTTTTGTATTCCTTTTTTTGTCATTTATTTTTGCTGAGTGTCCATCTCCTTGTCTCTGTATCTTCTATAATTCCCTACAAACATTTATCACTCTATTGAAGTGATAAGCTTGGTGTCAATTAGGAAAACCCTTTTACTTTTTAGTCTTCTCCTCGATCGACTCTAGTATTTCTCTGAGAATCATGTCGATCAACGCTTAATGTGTTTGCACAGTCGTGCTTTTACTCTTCCAGCACGGGTTGCAGCTTAACATCTGCACCGATTTCTGTGTGTCATTTTTTAGGGTTTCCTTCATTTGGTCAGCTAGTGGGTCTCATCCTTCTGAGTGTTCTTTTTTGTTTGAATAGCTCTTGTTCTTCTCTGTTTAGCGAAAATTTTGATTTTATTTTTTCATCTTTGGTTGTTTTTTCTGCAAACCTAGTGCATCCTTGTCATCCCAGCGTTTCTAGGTGTCTCTGGGTCATCCAAGAGGATTCTTGCTTTGTTGATTTTCAAACTTTTCGTTAAATCAAGTCTTGTCGTACCATTCAAAATTTTCATTTGATTGAGTTTGTCTTTTGGTCGGTTCTTGTGAGTAGAATTTTCAAGTGTCAACCTTGAGTGCATTTGAGTTTATTTTTTCTATCAAGCATAGATCAAAATTGCTTGCTTTTTTCGATGGGAGTTTTTTTTCTTTGAGCGTTTGATTAATGTGTATATGAAGAGTGTATTGTTTTTGGGAAATCATCTTGGGTCTCTCTTTGGTTTTCAAATCTTTTCCTCTTGCATGAATTTTTTAGAGATTTCATTAGTACTAAAAGAAATGTGGATTGATTTGCATTCTACATTTTTCATTGTGCTTATAAGAAAAATACACAAATATCTTTGTTTCATTTCGCTTTAGAAAATGAAAGTTTCATTTCGAGTCGCTTCTAAGTGCATTTAGTGAAAGGAAAAAGTTGTAAATTTTTGTTTCTCTTTAATATCACCATGCACTTGAAGAGAAAATTGAATGCTATTCTATGCATTTGTTTTGTTTTCTGCGTTGATTGCATGAGTTTCATTCTCCTTCATTAACGTAGTTTTCATCAAAATGAATGATTGCTTCTCTCATTTATAGGCATCTTAGGGGTTCAGGTGACATCGATAGGAATTTAAAATCGGGACATAATTCAGGATCAACCTAAAGAGAATTTGGAACCTAAAAAATCACATTTAGAGGCCTAGGCTAGAGACGTGTTCCAACATCGCTAAGCATAGGAGTTTTCGCTAACAGTCTAGTGTGTTATAGCTAGGGGGTGATATCATGTCCTGGGACTCTTTGCCTTCAACTGGGACTCAGACTGATGATTTCGCCCTCGTTTTGAGTATCCAACCTCTTGATTTTCAATCTCCTCATGATGTTCCAGTAGGCTAAGTTTCCTACCCTCTAAATCCATTATTTGATCCCATTGAAATCTCCCCTCAACGAAAATATATTCCATACGATACACCTATTGCAATGTTTGTGAATTCACTGTGCCCATCTTAGACCGCTACCTGTTAGTTATTTTTGATGGCTTCTAAAGGAGAGGTTTCATCCCCCCTGGAGGTTTCAAGCACCATCAATGGTGTATATGAGACTTTAGTTGAGGGATCTCAATTCCCTCCCAAGGGTTTTCCCTACGTGGAGACCTCTCAGCCTTCCACCCAGCTGTATATTCCACTTGATTACACCTGGTTGGGACACCTGATCTCGAGTATGTCGAGTTCTACACCTTTGTATTACAATACTGTTTGGAAAAATACCAGAGTATCTGCTCCCGGTCCGATTGTTTCCATGCGTGCTTGAACTATAATCACACCTACCCCCACAAAGCCAATTGTTTGTGTGGGTGTTTCAGTGATTCCTGTCAGTGTTCCTACATCGATTCCATCGACTTTGGTTTCTGGTGGAGGTCCTACACTGTCGAATGTTTCCCAACCCTCCATTGGACCATCTGTGAGTGGAACTCAAGTTCACATTCCAGGTTCCTCTCAAGCTATTGGTAGCATTCCTATGTCTGCTGGATCATTTGGTCCAACAAGGTTAACATATTATCAATACCAAAATTTTTTGTAGAGTCTTAACCAACAAAATTACATCTCGTATGGTTCCCAATAGTTACAGACCCGACCTATAAATCCGCAAGGATTTCAAGGGCATTCTAGCATTCAGTTACGAGGTTATACTTTTCAGCAGGGTCCTATCTATGGTCCCAATCGGCCTTATGGGCCGCAAGGTCAACCTTATGTGCAACAGGCTACGCCTTACATACAACCTAATTAACCTTCCCCCCCAGCAAGGTCAGTTTTCCTATTTTCAGTAGGGACAACCTTCTAGTCAACCAAGCCAACCTCAATTTCATCAGGGGCCACCTTTTATCCAGCAAGGACAAGCCTCCTTCCATCAAAGTTAGATATTTTTCTAGCCAAGCCAACCGGGTCCTCAGGGGCAACCTAGCCAACCTCAGCAACCTCACGGTACCTTCCAACAACCCCAAGGTCAACCCTTGGGCTCACAATGCATAACAGTGCAACCGAGACCAAGTTCTTCTTCAGACCTAGAATGTGCATAACATATTTCAATAGAAATGGATTACCTAACTCCCTCTCAAAGGTAATGGTCCCAATTCTAGTCGCATTGTATTGACCATCGTCGCCCATATATATATGCATTTGAAGTTCCTTCTCCTCCAAGTCACTAAACAACTCCTTATCTCCTATCATATGGAAAGACACACCACTATCAAGATACCACACTGATTCCATATAGCTTGAAACCAAGCATGCGATCAAAGAGAAATCAAGTTCAAATTGCGAGGCTAATGCCTCTCCAGCTGTAGCTCCAGCAACCTTCTTGTTCTTCTTCTTCTGTGGGAAATTAGTGGCAAAATTCCCATGTTCGTGACTGTGAAAACACTTCACCTTGGACAAATCCCGCTTCTTGCCCTTAGCTTTGGATTTTGGATGGGATTTATTCTCCTTCCCTTTCCTTGATTTGGTAGCCAAAGCGCAATTCTCTTCATCTTCATTCTTCGATGAAGAGCCATCTGTGGTACTTTGCCTTATCTCCTCCTGCACAAGATTTGACCAAAGTCGCTCCCATCCCGACAGTTTCTCCCATCCATTAACAGAGTCTTTATAGCTATGCCAACTCTTCAGAAGCCCAAGGAGATCCAAGCTCACCAAGTCTTCATCATCAAAAATAATCCCCACACTTTCTAGTTCATCCTTACAGTGGACAAACTTCGTGAGATATTTTGGAATACTGTCGCCCTTCTCCATTTTTATTTTTTTGAGCTTATCTTTCAGCACCAACTTCCTATGGTCACTGCTGCTTTTGAAAAAATATATCAAAGCCTTCCACATTGCAAATGGAGTGGATTTCTCGTGAAGGCTGGACACAATATGGTCCTTCACACCTTCCAATAGAATTCTTCTTGTCTTTGCTACCTTCTTTTGCCATGCGTCAAGTAATGTAGCATCGCTAGATCCAAGTTTAGGAACATCTCTATCGATGAACTCCTTTAGTCCATTATCTTCCAGCACTGCCTCCATCCTATCCTTCCAGGCTATGTAATTTTAGCTACCATCAAGGGCATACTCTAATCCCAACCCATTGAAAGACATTTCAATGTATACTCAACTGTTGCACCAAGAATTTTCTGTAGCAAATTCGAATTGTCCACCAACACAAACTCAACAATTCTTCACTATTGCAATCTTCAAGAATTAACACTGCTCCGATACCATGTAGAAATCATATAAAAGATGTGTGTATATATCCAGATTCTCCTATTCTAACAATATTTTATCTTCTTGCTAGATATAGAATCCTTCCACTGTTAATCTTTTGTGGAAATTTAAAATTCAATTGCAAACACATGAAGCAATAAAAACAATCGCACATAACACAATTGTTTAACGGGAAAGCCTGAAGCTGAAATCCCCAACTATCATATATTATGTATCATGGAGATCATGTAACAATCTCATACAAAGCTTAGTACATCAAGCTCTCAGTACAATCAATCATCACACACTAATCAGAAGAAATTTGCAAATCCATGCACTGATTTCTTGCCACCTGATAGCCTGCCTCCAATGCACAATCCCTGCTGAAGAAGATCCCTGAATGAATTCAAATCTACCTTTCTTGCACTGCGCAATCCTCATTGGCAACTCCAATGTGTGTGTGGTGAAATCAATGCATCACTATAGTCACAACGGATAGTCCATCTTGCCCTTTCACCTATCTCTCCACTGGGTCTCCACTGGAACTGACATGCACTGTAGTTAACTGTTGTATTTGTTCATTTGATTAATGAGTTAGTATTTGTGAATTAATTCACTCCACTCTCACTAGTGTATCATTCAGTTAGACTAGATACAACTAGCTCAACTGGGTTTAACTCCATTAACTGAGTTAAACTGAATAACAACTCCATGAACTACTCTTCCAACTCTGTCATAACTTTGCCACTTCAGTTATAACTGAGTCCTCCATGCATGAACCACTAGTAAACCTTAGGAATTATGTAATTCCTTCAGCCCACTAATTTTACAAATCTATATACTGAAATTAAGTGCTCCAAGAGAATAAGTAGATATTTAGAGTCTGATTATTATTAAGAGCTAATAATAATCGACACTTCTATTTTTAGATCGATGATCTATAAATAGACTTCGTCCAATATTCTAAAAATAGAATTTCATCTATTTTTCCAACTTGACCAACCATCCACAAATAGCATCCTGCAACTTCTGAAATATGATCACCATGTCTAAAAATAGACATAGTCTAAAAATAGACTTACACCTAAAAATAGACTATGGGCCCACTTAGTGAAGGTGACTGATTTTCACTAAGCTTCATTATCTTGTTGAATCTCAACAGTATTGGCAATAGTGTTGGTATTCCTAGCATGCCCCTCTTGAAAATATAAGGTCCTAAATTATTAACCACCATATGTGTTCATTTATTTTCATTTTAACTTGGTGTTCCCTTTTGTCGTCTAGCACTCCTTGACATGTGTTCGCATACCCTAACACCTGGCACATATTTTCATGCTTTAACACATGGCATGCATTGGCATGCTTTGGCACTATCTGGCACATGTTAGCACACCATGACACTTCTTAACATGCCCTAGAATTCCCTAGTGTGCCTTGTCACTCTTCCCTTGGCACGCCTGACACTCACTGACACTCCCCGACACACCCTCTTATTCATTCATTTCCATTCATTTTGAATCGATGATTTATGTTTGATGGGGTGCATTTCTAGAAATATTTCCTTTAAGAGAATAAAAAATGATCGCACCATTACTGCCATAATTAATTGCGAGATTCTACTTGAATGACATTAGGAAACAACACAAGAGATTTTAAGAATGGCACTTTTAGGGTTTTTTTAATGGTGAGGGAATAGTAAGAAGTGAGTGGTCAATATTGTGATTTTCTTTCTCATTAAAGTTCTTATCCTTATGAGAGACTCATCTTGAGAAAATGACAACCTCGTCATGCTTACCTTCCAACTCATAATCTTCCCAAAATCAAGTCCAACTTGCATAGTGAGGGAAGGCATGTTGGTTTATAGTGTGATGAGTGACTGGGTGAGAGTGTTAATGTACTATGAGAGGGACTAAACCATTCAATTTGTGTCCTTTATGGATGACATGATGTAGGTGTGTCATGGAACCACAGGGCCACTGGAAAGATTGTGTAAGATATATCCCAACATAATCAATGTCTTGAGAGAAATATGTGGAGAAGGATCAAAATAAATTATATTGATGAGTCCACTAAAAAATATTTACTAGAGAGTAACACCATGGTGATCAATGCCACACATGGAGTCTTTTGAGCTAGGCATTTTATTTCTAAAAATTTGTTTGGAGTGTCACTGAATTGATGGAATTCTCAAATTCATGACGTTGTAAATTATGTAGGAACATTGTTGCTTTTGTTATAGAGGCTAAGGTTATAGACTAGATACAACTAGCTCAACTGAGTTTAACTAGGGTCTTAGGTGCAAGAGTGGGGTTTTCCCTTGACATGTGCATTTATCTTGCACCTTCTCCTATTTTTTGTACCTTCTGGGTATCTGCTACATCTTTGAAGCACAAATAAATCCAGCCTCAGGCTAATAGCAACACCTTTGGAGGACATTTGAAAATAGGCAAGATTCCTTGTCAGCCTACACTTTTAGGGTTGAGGACCTGAATTTTTAACCCCTTACTTGCCCCACCAAGGATTTTTGGGACATTTCCTCAGTCTTTTGAATGGTGACGTTGACTCCCAAAACTAGAGAAAGGAGGACTATGTTCTTCTTCTTAACACTACAATGGATTTTCCTCTTCCTTGCTTTCTCGGACTCCTTTTGAATCATAACTCCTTATTCACAAGAGTGTTTCTCCATGAAAACCCTAAGACCATTCATGATGTTAGTTTGACCTTCTTCCGTCACCGAGGCAAGACTCTCCTTCACTAGTTCACCAAAGGAGGGAGAGGTTGATGGCACTTGAGATGAAGGATATACGGGAAAACAATACGAAGAGGTTTCTAAGAGTGAAGAACCCCCACTATGTTCAAAAAATTCTGAAAACCCTAAGGAAGCAGCAACACATTGTATGTCTTCCTCCAATATCTGGGACAATAGGGAAACTAAAATTAGAGACAAATACCCCAAGAAGATTTATTTAGCCCCTGACAAACGTCCTTAGGCGCTGGGTAGCCTAAACCAAAGGACCTGAATAATGCATGGCTAAAACAAGGGTTAGAGCCTTCGAACCACTAGATAGTTGCCTATTGAATTCTTAACTTTGTTTTATAAAGATCTGGTAATCCTAGAAGCCACCGCATGGTGACCTTCTAAGTTGACTTTGAAATGTGAATGGATAAAATCCTTGGGACTAGACCAAATTTTTTGAAAACCCCCCATCCTCTAGTTTGTAATCCACCAACTCCTCCTCCTCCATGTGGGTCCAATAGTAAGCAATCGACATCTCATGTGAAAAGCATATTTGACGAGTAGTTTCATGTCTTCGAAGGGTTTATCATGGCAACCATCTTTGTACAAAATATATATCATGTGATAAAAAAATCATGGTTACAATTTAATCTTATTTTTTATTTTGACAAGGACATGAGAGCCTGACATTGTCCAAAGCTTGTTCACTCTTTGTCAAAACTATGCCCTACTCTAGCCTGAAACTCCACGAACCTTTCTACACCTGCAATTTTTCTGTGGGCCTCTAGGGTTTCTCCAGTGTTGAATTCTTCTCCTATGGTAAATATGTTGTAATGTCCTCTTTAAAATTTTGAGTCCGTCAAAATAAAATAAAAATTAAAAACATAAAATTAATAATTAAACCAATTTAGATCTATCTAACTCTAGATTTACCAAGGGCCGAGAGGGAGGAATCAAATCTCTTAAGGTGAAAACACTTTTAGATTTGATCCCTCTAAACACGAAGTTAAAATGGATCTAGATTAATCATATACAATGAAAAAAAACATAAATAAATAAAAAATAATTTGCAAACTCAACATAGTTTCCACCTTTCTTTTGAAAAACATTAAAATATTTACAATATTTGAATAACTTTTAAGAAATTAAAATATTTATTATATTAGAAATATATATATATATATATATATATATATATATATATATATATATATATATATATATATATTAATAAAAGTTTTTGACCCTTCCCATTAAAATTCTTTTACTCATCCAAAAATCATTTTCCCACTCCATTTAAATTTTAAGAGGGTATTGTCATGGAGGATTGGCGGGCAAACAAAACACGGACAACATTCAATTACCAAAACAGTAGACCAGAGCGAGGAGGGGAGCATTAATACCCTGTCATCGATACGAAGTGCATTGAAGAGTTCTGACTCAAGCAAAGATGACTAATCAATTATTCAGTTTCAAGAAGAATAAGGCTTGCCCTCCTCCTCCATCTATTGAGAGGCCTATGAGAAGGTAAGGGTTTAAGAAATTATTCCTATGAGAAGGTAAGGGTTCAATAAATTATTCCTATATGACATATCTTCCATGCCATGGAAATTAGAAATAAGACCATCATCTGTTCACTCTCGCAAGACACAACAAACTCAATAAGGAATGTTCGTAAATGTTGATGACTCCTGAATTCGAGCTTGGGAGCCTCTATAGAAAATCTTGTTGTTTATGGGAATAACAGCAAAGTCTTTGGTTCTGGTGCTTATCTCTTCTTCCACATCACCATTTGCTTGAGCTCTTCAACCTTCAATTCCACCAGTGATATCCCTGATTTTCTCACAAAATCAACAACACCCTCAATAGTGGCTACATCCTGCTGCAAGACGAACTACAAACACTCTAATTCTTATCACATGCCTTCTCATGCTGCTCTTCTCAAAGAATTTCTATTACAAATCTTTCATTCCTCTACTAGATTCGAACTCTAATTCATCCTTCAATCACGTGGAATGTTCACCAAAAAATTTCCTCTGAATTATCATAGCATTCAGGAGGCCGCAAAGCTCTGAACGTGATGTTGAAATTAAGCTGGAGACAGAGATTCCATGGCAAGTCTTTGACTATCCCTTAGAATGTGGAGTAGATAAATATTTGCAGAGGAAAGTTACAGCCCATAGCAAATACATTTTGCAACCTATATTCGCAATTTTCAGGTATTCAGATACCCCAATATTTAAGATAATTATAGATTTAAGTAGTGCATTCTATGCAAAAATAAGAAGCCCAAACTAAGTTTCTCTGTTAATGGCAGCCTTAGATATTGTTTAGAAGATTCAGCGAGAGGTGTTAATCGATAAATCTTCTCCGAAATTCAAGAATGGTGATGGATAGCCAAATTTAGAATCGATGGCAGTCACCTTTGGAGGAAATCTGGATGCCAAAGAAAGGAAAAGGTATTTTCGTTATTTTGAAGCAATGGAATTGCCCAGTGGTTTTGTTAATCACCCAGGGGAGGAACATAGTTATTCTAAAAATATTAGATATCCCATTAAATATTATTCCATTAAATGTTGCTATATGGTCATTCATTTCCTCATCCAGCAAAATGTTAGTGGGTTTGATGGCTCTGTGATAAATTGCAGGCTCGATGCCATTGTGCAGATAAATTTTATTGTTTCGCTTGGGAATCTAGTTAAAAAACTGCTTTTTTTCATTCCAAATTTTTTCTATCCTTATTTCTTCTTTACCAAGTTTTTCATGGATGATTAGTCACTATGTGAGGCGATCATTTCTGTGTCAGGTTTCCAATGTCTTTTCTTCTATTCTTTCCATTTTTTCCTCCATTTATTTCACAATCAGTGCCTTGAGAATGGTTTCTAAGTCATTGTCTGTAACAACCCGAGTTTTCTTCCCATTCTACTAAAGTTTCCATCATCATTCTCCTTGTCCCCACACATTAATTAGAGTTGATCACCGAGCCATCTAACCATGACAACATGGGATTGATCTGACATTCTCTCAGTGAGTGAAATTTTGCAAAACAATGTGAAGGCTTCTTTCAACAATACTAGGTTTTGTTTGGCATCAAAGCTTCCTTGACTATAAATAAAAACATTGCATGCTTCAATTGTGAAGGCTTCTTTCAACAATGCTAGGTTTTGTTAACCATTAAAGCTTATTTGGACTATATATATATATATATATATATATATATATATATATATATATATACATACACACACACACACACACACAAAAAGGTGGGTTGCAAGTGCAGTTATCAAAAACTCAAAAATGCCTCGACTCAGGGTAATCACTCAAGAGCATACAAACACCAACAACATAGACATAGTAGCAAACTCTAAGTAGCCTCAAAGATTGCAACTTGATTCATATAATAATCAACAATAATGCATGCAACTGGAAGTGACTTGTAATGATCATTTGGGGCAATGCCCCAACAATTGATCACAAGAGGCTTATCAGCAATCTGGTCTCAGCCATCAATATTAGGTTTGGGATGGATTCTCAGAGATAGCAAGGGCTAGAGTGAAGAAGTTAGAACTATTTTTCATTGGTAGGAAAGTGTGAGACATAGTGAATGCATTTTTTTTCTCTCTCTACACTATTTTCTTCTATTGTAGTGGCCACTTCAGTGCAACTGTTGACAAGTGTTGAAAATATTAAAGTCACCTGCAAAACCCCGTGTAGGAGAAACAAAGTACAACAGGGGCAGAATGTTGAAGTGCACACCACTGTGCATTTAACAGGAGTTTAAATGAAGCTGTAAGGAAGTTTTTATTGTTTATGGGCGCAACTATCTTTTGCAGAAGGAATTGAAGAAATCGTGGTTCAACCATGCAACAGCAGAAGCTTTTAAATAATAGTCTTATTGAGCGTAAAATCCCTCACCAACCAACAAATAGGAATTTTGTTTAAACACGCCAAGTTTTTGTTTTGAATTGGAGACACGTCATGGTGGTCCCCACTTCCTCGCTATATCGCTCATTGCACTTCACCGTCTTCCCATCCGCAACAATGGTCCATCACTGAACTTGCGATGCGATGTGGTCCCTACCACCATCGCACATCGCAATCGCTCGTCACTTGAGTCTTTTCGCAGCATTGTTCCGTCAACCGCTAAGCCATGATGCGATGTGGTCCCTACCACCATCGCACATTGCAATATCGCACATATGCTCTACCACAGGTCCGCCGATCGCCGATGCGAAGCTGATCCCACATGCCAACTCAGCTAGCACGTCGACCAATCACGTTGATTCGCGTTCATTTTAGCCATGACATCACTTTCACCTTTTGGTACGCGAATTTTTTATGGAATCTGGTTCGTAAATAATTTGAGTTCCGATGGGGCCCAGCAACAGCCAATAAGATTTTTTCGCGTTGGTTTCAGCCTTGCTAATGTAGGGGAAATTTGTTACGCAAAAAGAATGCAACATGGTTCAACTTTTGTTTGAAATCCGGGGTTCATCAATATTTTAAAACTTTGGGTCAAAGTTATGCGGCGTAGTATTAAAGTTTTTTTTAAACCTTTTTATATTTGTTTTGTTTTATGTTATAACGTCGCGCCATATAAAAGAAAAGGCTCGTAGGATTAATGAAATAGATTGCTGTGTAGTGTGAAAAAGCCCGAAGGCTAAACAGAAAAACAGAGAGCACTGTGTGTGAAATTTTTGAGAGACAAAGAAGTGTTTTTAGCACTGCGTGTGAAGCAGTCTTTGACATATTTTGTAAATCCCTCAGGAAGAGGAAGAACTACAATTTGTAATATTGTTTTATGTTTTGGAATAGAAAGTATTGTTATGCCATCTCTGTCTATCAGTGAGCAATTTTTTTTGAATCTTTGTGTTGTAGAGGATACTCTTTATTCTCCTTATTTGTTTGGAATAAATCTGAAATTGCAACATGGTATCGAAGCTTATCCAGGCTCTTTGAAGGTGTCAAAGAAGCTGAAGGAAGAAGGAAGCTTGTTGCAGCAGTTCCCCAGCAGATCTCCAGCAAGCCCAGCAAAAGGCCAAGTCCAGGTATTTCTAAAAAAAAAAACAGAGTTTTGTTTTGTTTAAAAGAGTGCAATCCTCATAGACAGAGTTTGTCTTTTAAAGAAGGAAAGATATTTTGCTAAAAAAAAACACATTCAAGTTTATTACATAGTTCAATGTGCTAAGTCATGGCAGGAACCAGCACAAGTATGAGTATTGGAAATACTCAGCTCCCACAATTTAATGGGAAGAACTATGATTATTGGGCCATTACCATGAGAGACATGTTTACCTCTCAGGACTTATGGGAGTTTGTTGAAGATGGTTTTGATTAAATAGCAGATGATCAAGCCTTTAACGCCTTAATACAGGTAAAGAATGATTTGTTGAAGAGAAATAGGAAGAAGGAATCTAAAGCCCTCTTCTATCTCTATCAAGCAGTGCATGAGAGTGTGTTTCCAAGGATAGAAGTAGCTAAAAGATCTAATGATGCATGGGATACCCTCCATACAGCCTATCAAGGTACGGAGGAGGTGAAGACAGAAAAGCTACAATTGCTGAGGAGAGATTTTGAAACTCTCTGTATGAAAGAGTCTAATAACATAGACTCATTCTTCACACATGTGATTGGGATGGTCACACAAATAAGATCTCATGGAGAAACACTTGAAGAAAGAAGGATTGTGGAGAAAATATTGAGGAGCTTACCCTCAAGGTTTGATGTTATTGTAACCACCATTGAAGAGACAAAGGATCTCTCAAAGTTCACAATTGATGAACTTCATGCATCACTGATGACTCATGAACAAAGATTGGGAAGATTAGTAAACTCATATTTGGAGCATGCCTTCATGACCTAGATGCCTTTTGGAAGAGGAAGAGGTCAAGGCAGAGGAAGAGGAAGAGGCAGAAGCCAAAACAAAGGAGGAAGAAACATCCCTATACTCATGGAAGGAGCAACAATCAGAATCAAGGCCAAGGCTAAAGCAGCAGCTAGCAAGGTGGACAACAACATGTTCATGGACAAAGGTATGAAAAATCCAATGTCCAGTGTCATTATTGCAAAAAATATGGGCATTATGCCAATGAGTGTAGGAAAAAGAAATATGACATGAATAATAGGCAGAATGCTAATGTTACAAGAGAAGAAAAGAACCCAAAGAATGTGATGTTAACATGTAATTTAGCACAAGATAGGCAGGATGATGTATGGTTCTTCGATTCAGGTTGCAGTAATCACATGACTGGAAACATAGCAATGTTTTCCAATCTTGATGAAGATGTTAAATCTGAAGTAACAACTAGAACTGATACTAAGATCTCTGTCAAGGGAAAAGGTAGAGTAAGTATCCTTGTAAGAAATGGTGAGTAGAAATTTGTGCTAGATGTATACTATGTTCTTGGCTTGAAATGTAATCTTTTGAGCGTTGGGTAGCTCATTAACAAATGTTACAATGTATTCTTCAAAAATGATGTGTGCAAAATAATGGACATACCTCCAAGCAAGAAGGTTATTGCAGAAGTTCAAATGACCAGCAATAGAATGTTTCCACTCAAGATAAATGCAGACTTGAAGGGAAAGAGAAAGAATGTAGCAGCTGTAACAGAAGAGGTCTTTCAAAAGGAAGTGAAAGATGAGAATTGGTAATGGCATTTGAGATTTGGACATCTCAATTTCGGAGGTCTGAATTTGTTGCACAAGAAAATAATGGTAAGAGGACTACCATTGATAGAGAAACCAAACAGCCTATGTGAAGGCTACATCTTGGGCAAACAACACAGAGAAAACTTTCCATTAGGAAAGAGCATAAGGGCAAAGGCACCCTTAGAAATTATCCATTCAGATTTTTGTGGGCCAATGCAAACATCATCAATATCAAGAAACAATTATATGTTGACCTTCATTGATGATTTCACAAGAAAAACATGGGTTTATTTCTTGAAATATAAAAGTGAAGTGTTTGAGAAGTTTTGCCACTTTAAAGCTCTTGTAGAGAAACAAAGTGGGCAACATATCAAAGTCTTAAGGACTGACAGAGGAGGTGAGTACATCTCAAAATAATTTCTTCGTTTTTGCAAAGAAAATGGCATACACAAGAAATTCACAATAAGGTACACACCGCAGCAAAATTGTGTTGATGAAAGAAAAAATCGAACCATTATGGATATGGTGAGAAGTATGCTGAAGGAAAAAAAAATTCCAAATGAGTATTGGGCAGAAGAAAAAAATTGTGCGGTATATATTTTGAATAGATGCCCAACAAAAGCAGTGACGAACATAGTTCCAGAAGAAGCGTGGAGTGGAAGAAAACAAGGAGTCACCCACATGAGATTTTTTGGGTGTGTGGCTTATGCATACATTCCAGATCAGCTGAGAAAGAAGTTGGAAAGTAAGGGGGAGAAGTGCATCTTCCTTGGATACTGTGAAGAATAAAAGGGATATAGATTGTATAACCCATCCACAAACAAATTTGTTATAAGCAAAAATGTGCAATTCATAGAAGAAGAAGCATGGGATGGAAGCATTGAGAAAATAGTCAATGTAAAGAGTTGTTTGTCTCATGATGAAAATGAGGATGAGATGGCTGAAATACATCCATTATTAGCACCACTACCTCCACCAACACAAGGACAACAAGGGACACCACAAGCTGGAATAAGAACCCCCTTGAGAAGAAATGAGAGTGCTTCTCCAAGCACACCACAAGGAGTAGATTTGAGTGCTTCTTCAAGCACAAGTACACCAAATGAAAGAGGAACCAGATTCAGAAATTTGAATGATATTTATGAGAAAGAGGCAGCAAATGAAGGTATTAACTCTTTATTTTCTTTATATTTTCATGTAGATGATCCTATTCATTTTGAAGAAGCTATAAAAGATAAGAAATTGATAGATGCTATGGATGAAGAAATAAATGCCATAGAGAAAAACAATACATGGGAATTGGTTGATCTCCCAAATTTTAAAGAAGTCATTGGAGTGAAATGGGTCTACAAGACCAAAAGCAATGCTGAAGGTAAGATTGAAAGGCACAAGGCTAGACTTGTTGTCAAAGGCTATAAGCAACAACATGGAAGAGATTATGAGGAAACTTTCGCATCAGTTGCAAGAATGGAAACCATGAGAGTAGTGTTGTCCATAGCAGCACAAAAAAAATGGAAGGTTTACCAAATGGATGTAAAATCAGCATTCCTAAATGGAGTTTTGATGGAAGAGGTTTATGTTGAACAACCTCTCAGCTATGAGAAAGAAGGCCAAGAGCACAAATTTTGCAGATTGAAGAAAGCTCTTTATGGGCTGAAACAAGCACCAAGAGCATGGTACAGTAGGATAGATTATTATCTACTGGAGAATGGGTTTGAAAAATTTGAAGGAGAACCCACATTATACATCAAGGAGAAAGATGGTAAGATGTTGATTGTTGTCTTATATGTTGATGATGTGATCTTTACAAGTAATGATGATTACCTCATTGAGAATTTTAAAACAGTCATGAAGGATGAATTTGAAATGACTAATATGGGATTGCTGAAATACTTCTTAGGAATAGAAGTAGAGAAAAATGAAAATAAAATTTTTATCTCTCAAGCTAAATATGTAAATGAAGTTTTGGAAATATTTAACATGCAGGATTGCAAGGCAACAATTACTCCCACAGTAATGGGATTGAAACTCAGCAAAGAGGACAACAGCAAGGATTTTGATCCTAGTTTGTACAAGAGCATAGTTGGCAGCCTTATGTATTTGACTGCAACTGGGCCTGATATTATGCATGTTGTTAGTTTGATTTCCAGATTTATGGAAGGGCCAAAAGAAGCACATTGGCAAGTAGCAAAAGAATTCTGAGGTATGTGAAAGGAACTAAAAGGTATGGAATTCTATATAACACTTCAGAAAATTATGAGTTAATTAGATATACTGACAGTGATTGGGCTGGAAGTATTGATGACCAGAAAAGTACCTATGGTTATGTTTTTCATATGGGTTCAGGAGCCATTTCATGGGCTTCTAAAAAGCGGCCAATTGTGGCACTATCTACAGCATAGGCAGAATATGTGGCAGCTACAGCAGTAGCATGTCAAGCAGTTTGGATGAGAAGAATGTTGAGGAGTTTATGTCAAGAACAGGTAAAAGGGACAATGATTTATTGTGACAATAGCTCAGCTATAGCTTTGTCAAAGATTTTTTTTTTTAATAAAAGAACGAAACACATTGATGCCAAGTTTCACTACATCAGGGAGCTAGTGAACAATGGAGAAATTGTTCTGAAACATTGCAGAACAGAGGAGAAATTTGTAGACATTCTTACAAAGCCATTGGGTCAAAAGAGTTTTGAATATTTGAGGAAATGCTTGGGTATGACAGATAACCCAGCAGCTGACTTTAAGGGGGAGTGTTGAAAATATTAAAGTCACTTGCAAAACCCCATGTAGGAGAAACATAGTACAACAGGGGCAGAATGTTAAAGTGCACACCACTGTGCATTTAACAGGAGTTTAAATGAAGTTGTAAGGAAGTTTTTATTGTTTATGGGTGGAACCATATTTTGTAGAAGGAATTGAAGAAATCATGGTTCAACCACGCAACAGCAGAAGCTTTTAAAGAACAGTCTTATCGGGTGTAAAAGCCCTCACCAACCAAAAAATAGGAATTTTGTTTAAACGTGCCAAGTTTTTGTTTTGAATTGGAGCCACGTCATGGTGGTCCCCACTTCATCGCTATATCACTCATCGCACTTCACTGTCCGCCCATCCGCAACAATGGTCCATCGTCGAACTTGCGATGCGATGTGGTCCCTACCACCATCGCACATCTCAATTGCTCGTCACTTGATTCTTTTCGCAGCATTGTTCCACCAACCGCCAAGCCATGATGCGATGTGGTCCCTACCACCATCTCACATCGCAACATCGCACATCCGCTCTACCACAGGTCCGTTGATCACCGATGCAAAGTTGGTCCCACATGCCAACTCAGCCAACATGTTGACCAATCGCGTTGATTCGTGTTTATTTTAGCCCTAACGTCACTTTCACCTTTTGGTAAGCGAATTTTTTATGGAATCCGGTTCGTAAATCATTTTAGTTCCGATGGGGCCTAGTGCCAGCCAATAAGATTGCGTTCGCGTTGGTTTCAGCCTTGCTGACGTAGGGGTAATTTGTTACACGAAAAGAATGCAACATGGTTCAACTTTTGTTTGAAATTCGGGGTTCATCAATAGTTTAAAACTTTGGGTCAAAGTTATGTGGCGTAGTATTAAAGTTTTTTTTTAAACCTTTTTATATTTTTTTTGTTTTATGTTATAATGTCGTGCCATATAAAATAAAAGACCCATAGGCTTAATGAAATAGACTGTTGTGTAGTGTGAAAAAGCCCAAAGGATAAACAAAAAAATAGAGAGCACTGTATGTGTGATTTTTGAGAGACAAAGAAGTATTTTTAGCACTGTGTGTGAAGCAGTCTTTGACATCTTTTGTAAATCCCTCAGGAAGAGGAAGAAATACATTTTGTAATACTATTTTATGTTTTGGAATAGAAAGTATTGTTATGCCATCTCTGTCTATCAACGAGCAATTTTTTTTGAATCTCTGTGTTGTAGAGGAGACTCTTTATTCTCCTTATTTGTTTGGAATAAATCAAAAATTCCAACAACTAGGAGAGTGATTGGCCAGGTGGTTTCCAACTCATCATGCATTCTAGAAGTTTTAGGTGGTGCATCTCCATTTGTATCTTTCAGGCCTGCACTATTATCTGTAAGGACAAATTGGCTTGTGATTTCACCCTCATACCACATGAAGGCTTATTCACATTAAGAATCACATAATTATTGGTGCAGGAGCACACAATGAATAAAATGAAGGACATACAATGTTTTAAATCAATAAGGGCACAAAGGGAGGAACCCCCAAATTACACAACCAACTTTTATATTACACCATATATTTCATAAATTTACATAATATGCTTCAATGGGCTTCATATACTGCAGGAAATAACTGTTGGGAGTGTCCGTAAATAACTATTGGGAGTGTTAGCTGGTGTAAGCATCAACTAGGCTTACAAAAGTTCAAACATGAATACCAAAACCAGTTTAATTTACCCTGGTACTTTTGTTTCTCTTGCTCCACATTTTCATCTCCTCTTCCTTCTATTCTATTTTCCACTTCCCTATTTTCTCTCATTCCTGCCTTCCCGATGGACAATTTTGCATTAGACTACCCTAGTAAGAAGAAAAGTGAGCTCCATCTCACAAGTGTGTAGATCAAACAGGTGAATGCTGAGTGACTCATTCCAACTCTGCTTTCAAAATCCAAGTGGTCTCTTTCAAGCCCTTGCCTTCCCAATGAAAAAAATAATTCTTTGTTCCCTAGCTTTTTCCCACAACCCTATCTTTCAAGATCTTTGTGATCTCATCCCTCTTATGATTTGGAATCTACTATTTCCAATTTCTGACAAATTGATTCCCATCTTCAATACCTTCGTGAACACACAAATCAAACGTGTTGGAAGTTGGTGAGATGTCCAAACCCTTGGGAACTCTAAAACATAATCGTTGTCCAAAATATTTTTTAATATATTGCAAGGACCTATCATCTTCTTTTTCAACTTGTAATAGGTGCTCTTCAAAAAATATTTCCTTCCTCGACTGTGCTAAAACAAGATTCCCTCTTCGAATATTCACACACGCCATTTCACATTGGGCTATTGTCATTGTTGCTACACTTGCTCATGCATTTCCTTCGTATGCTTAGTGAATGACTCCACATTTAAAATTCTCTTGCTTGCTTTAAGAAAGAAAACCAAACCAGTGACTCCTCTTGATGACCTACCATCAGAATATTGGAAGTACTATTCCTTGTAGACATGTTCACCAAAATTCTTCTACACAAATTTAGCATGTGACAATACCAAATCCCTCTATTCTCATTTCTCTCCAATTAAACGACTTAATAGATTTCCAAGGCTTCTATTAATTGTCTCAGTTTGCTCATGAGTATGCAGATGATATGCAGGCAGTGAACTACAATTTTGTGTCAATTATATTCCATAGGTCCTGAAATGACCAATAAACTTGCTTTCTTTGTTTGAAATTATTTTTCCTGGAAAACCATGTAAACAAACAATCTCTTTAAATAACAAAACAACAATGTATGTCACAACATCTGTTTTCTTACTAGGAATTAAATGTGTTATTTTTTACAATCATTGAACAACTACAAAAATAGAATCTTTACTTGATTGGGTTCTCAGAAATCCCAACACGAAGTCCACGCTAATAAATTCCCATGGTGCTTCCAGCATTGGAAATGGTGTGTACAGTTAAAATTTTGATTCCTTCTCTTACTGAGCTGACAAATTCTACAATTCTCAATCCATTTCTTCTCATTCTTGGATCCAAGAATGGATTTCAGTCACCATTTCATAGTTCCTTTCCACCAACTTTCCACGCATTAGAAAAAATATGCATTAGTTTCATACAAATCCTTTATTTCCTTCAACCCTACCATTTCCATTGTCATAGTAGTCAACAATTTCGTTCTTCTATTCAATGCTTTAGAAACCCTATGCGAACTCCATACCTATGCTTCAACATGAATGAGTGACTTTGTAGGAATTATGTCCACTTCATCTGCCACTGATCTAACTTTGCATGGTTGTTTATATATTATGTTGATTGATTATTAGTAAAGAGCAAAATCGCTAGGCAATAAGTAACACGTCTACTTTTTTTAATCATTGAATGATGGCATGGATCTTTTTAAAAAACATATAGCACATCATCTTTGCATCATTCAATTTTTTATTAAGAATGTTGATCTGTAAATAAGGGACTTCGTTCACCAACATGGATCCTCTGCAGAATTTTGGTTCTTGCCTCTCTTTTAGACTTGTACAAAGATTCTTATTTGCAAAAATTCACTAGCTTTCTATTTCTCTACCTATTGCAAGGGTTTTTCTATGGAATGGCTAGAAATTCATTTCATCTCATTTTGTGTTTCAAACAAAATAATAATAATTAAAGAAAGTCTGATAAAAAAAATTAATAATAATATAATAATAAAATTTAATCCCCTAGGGAGTTTACTTGGCAAGCTTATGAAAATGTAAAGTAAATGTGAGTACAAAGTCCCATGTTCAAAGCCTAGGATGCTTGCCTTTGGTTACATGTTAGGGGCCTCTGGTTCACCTAGGGTTTGAAACAATGTTCCATGGGGTCGCATCCCCCCACTTGGGGCTCGAGTTTCCTAGCTCCCTCGTGCTTTGGGGATTTGGGGACGGCTAGGGGTCGTTTCCCCAAGCTCCCAAAAAGAGGGTACGCAAGGAAACTTCCGAGGGGTCGTTTCCCTAGTAAAAAAATTGCAAATTTTTTTAATGAAAACAAATTCCTAATTTCTAAGGTTTTGAGTTAACTTAAAAGTTTATTTCAATGTTTCATTGTTCATTTCACATTTCATTTACACTGAAGTTGTCACCACTGCACAATTTTATGTTGTATTGTGGGGCAAGGCAAAGGATCAATCCAAATTGGATAGAATGGACTTGAAAATGAATCCAACAACATCACAATTACAAGAACAAAAGATTCTAACATTGACATTAATCAACCCTTCTTACAACATGAAGGCAGTGTTGAACATTTAAATCATTCTCACATACAAATTTCTCATGAGTTATTTTTTATTAGATCTAAACACGAAACTATTTTGCTAAGAAGTATATTTTTTAAATTCTTGCCACCTTTAGTTTTGAGAAAGGAAACCATTGTCAAAATTCGCAAGAATATAGTGTATTTTTCTTCCCTTCTTATCTTCTATTATTTGACATAAAGGCCATGGTCTCCAGTTTTTTAACATCATAGTTACAAACCTAGATGCATGATATCCTCCATGATGTAAGTATTATATATTATACAATGATAAAGACAGTTACACAATAAATATCAAAATTTCAATGATATATCATATATTTTTATATTTATAAGTCTTTAAGGCCTCGACGTCCCTCCATGTTTCCTAAAAATTGGTGGGGATATTTTTCATAGGCCGCTCCCACATATCCCCGCTCCACCACCCCCACCTCCAGGGTACTTGGTGGAACATTATAGATAAGTTAGTCCCTTGGCAGTCCCTAGGACAATGTTCCTCCGATGTTCCTTCAAAATTCAATTCCATTGCACTGTGTTCATTTTATCTAAAGAAGACCAAAAGGAAATGGAGTTATGCAGAGGTTTGGTGGTTATTTCAGCTATATTTGGAGGTTACAACAGGATTAGGAAACCCATGCATGTAAGTAAAATCACAGAATAAAATGCGTGTTTCTTCATGTTTATGGACAACGCAACTCCCACAGAGCTTGCTAGGTACCAGTTCAAGTTGGATGAGTCTCATAGAATTGGAATTTGGCACATAGCTTTGGTCAAAGAGTTGCCATACAAGGAATCCATAATTAATGGCCTCATACCCAAATATCTTCCTTTTATGCTTTTCCCAAAATGTGGTTACAACATTTGGATGGATGCCAAGCCACAACTTGTTGTTGATCCCTTGCTAATTTTGAAAAATGACTAATGTTTTGAATATTGAAATTTGAGGTATTCAACCTCGAGCTTTGGAACATTGATGTGCATATCAGACACAATTTTATAAGTGTTTGTGCTAGTGTATATTGATTTCCATTTGATTTAGTGTGAGTAATCTCATTTTTTGTGGAGCTGACTCTCTTTAGTTTGGAGGCTTTGCAGGTTTTTGTCATCTGGGTCAGAAATTCAAGTGTGCATTTTGATACACAATTTCATCTTTGATTTTATTTATCTATGGCAAGCATAAATAATGAATGGAGTTAATGCATGCCATTGGGTTCTTAGTCCATTTTTTATTTGTAAACTTTCATGGATGTTCCACCAGATCTTCATAACAAATTCTATAATATTATACAATCTTTTACTATGCAGTATTCTACTCAAGATTGCGGACTTCATATCATTAGCTTTAACACAAAAGTTACTGAGAATCAGCTAAAAGTGAAATGAAAGAGACAAACAATTACACACCATTTATACATTGAATACAAGATATACCCTAGGAAAACCCAATACAGGACGAACCCAACTAGAAGGAGAGGCCTATGCTTTTCTCTTTTCTTCTCAGGATGAAAAGTGAATACAAAGAAAGGGGTACTCACACTGGCCAAATGTGGATGCTACAAGATTTTCTTCTTCCTCTATCATGCCTCAATATCTCATAAATATGAACATAATATTGAAACATATCTATGAAATAGATATAAATGCAGAGAACATAGAGAAACACAACTTGACTCATCTATAGAGAGTTGAAGAAGTTACATGGTCACTATGTATTGTGATTTGTCTTATGAGGATCACTTTTTCTTTGTTTCTTTTTCTTTCTAATATTGATCCACCCAATTCTATTGACATGGGTTAGTGGCATTGTGATATACTGATTTGTGAAAGGGAACCATGAACGCAAGGTGGTTAGGACTAAGCTTTTCCTTTTCGAATTCACGAAGGTGCTTTAAACCTCAAAAGAGATTTGATGGCACCAATGTTGAGTGTGTCTCCCCACCACTACCAAGGGGGACTTGCATAGGTCTCTTTGCTTTTAGATGAGCCATTTTCTTTTTTGGAGCACATATATTTCGCTTTATTACTTACCATACTTTGGGATTTTTCCTATGTCCATTGGATGTAGAAGATGTTGGAGAAGATGAATAGGTTTCTTGGAGGTGTACAATTTGTTGGCATGATCTACATCTAAATGTTGTTCTTTCAATGGCTAACATTTCGGTAAAAGTGAGATCGACCCATTATATGAGCATCTAGATGGGAAGCTCAAAACTTAGGTTGAGCACTACACAAATATGGGTAAAGATGTTGAGCCCATGAAAATATGAGCTCCATTAACTTTAATAAAATGACCCAGGGAGTTCCTAATAGTTGCAAGAAAATTAGGATACCATAAGTGAAAAGCAGGTTTGGAACTCTTACCTAGACCAGAGCTACTGTATTAATAATGGTGTTTGGATAAAACTTAAAGAACTAGGGATGAAAGAAGAGGTGTATTCCCCCCTAGCAATAAGGTCCTAGGTTGAAAACATTTTTTCTATCCACCATGGCCTTAAAAATTACAATGAAGTAACACTTGGAATGTAGGAAGAGCTCATTGTTCGTAATCTAGGTTTTATTTTTCCACCCATGAAGCATTTTTGTAGATGGCCAAAGCCCATTAAAATGACAAAGAGTGGTATCCCTTCAATACAAAAAGTTGTGGGCATATACCTGTGGATCTAGCACTTCAAGTTCTAACACTGGAATGTCCTTTGATTTCTCCACTATGAATGTAGGATTGAGGGACCCCTTTATCTTTGAGGGAATAGAAAGCCTAGGCTTCACTTCATCCTTGAATTGATGGGATTGGGAGAAGGAGGGCATATTTTTGCATAGGGATCCTCCAAGAAGGCTTGAAACCAAAATCACAATAGCATCCTTGCTTATGCCAAAATCCATAGGAAAGAAACACTCAAGGAGTTGCCTTCTTGCATAGAGTCGTTTCTAATGGCTTGGAGGGAACCCTCTCTTTTTTGTATCCATGAATTCAATATAAAGACATAACCCACGGATTTCATATGAAAATAGAATGATTCCCCTAAATGGGACCTCATAAAGACTTGAAGATCTGCAGTGACTCCCCCTTTTTTTTTAAAGATTCATGTTAGATAAGAGTGCAATGGTATTAGTCGAATGAAGACTATATTGGAGCTGAAAGTCTTATCTAGTTTTTGTGTAAGTTGCGACTCTTAAAAAATGATGGTGGCACCTCATTTGATTCGAAATGCCATGGATATATCCGATGACCAAATGCTCTCTCTAGTTATAGTTTTAATTGCCAATACTAATGTGGTCCTAGCTCATCCATTGACTCCTTTTATTGTCGTGTTCATTTAATTAGTGTTAACTATTGCAAGCGTGATGACAAAGAACTCATTCATTGTCTTATTGACTCATGATGAGTGTTTTTAATGCATAAAATGCAAGATCATCCATAATTTGAGCCTTGAGCTCAAGATAGAATTTTTCAAACTTGAATCTCACGTTGACACTGGCATTTGAAGCAATGGTTTACAAATGCTTGATTTCATGAACTATCTTGAATATTTTCTTAACTCCCTAGTTGCTTATATTAATCCCAATAAAGAGACAACATGCAAAAATAAACTAGTAATTAGTTGGAAAAAATAATGTTACCATAAACCTTGTGCAGAACAATGTTTAATGGCTTGGAAGGATCCCCTCCCTTCATTATTTCCATGAATTTAATATAAAAAATAAATCTGTGGATAATATAGAGGGGTTCCTCTGAAAGGGACCTCATAAAGACGTGAAGATCTACTATGGATCCCCCTTGTTTGAAGGTTCATGTTAGATAGTATCAAAATTATAGTAGTTATACAAAGACCATACTAGAGCTGAGAGGCTTTCTTGCCCTAGTGTTTGGCAAGTGAATACTGTTCAAAAGCTATGGTGGCACCTCATTTGGCCCAAAATTCCATATATAGCCAGTAACGGTATTCTCTCTATGGTTACATTTGTAACTACTAGCCCTAATTTGGCCTTGGCTTGGTCATTGACCCCTTTTGTTGTCATGTTCATTTATCTAGGGTTTGTTATTGTAGGCATGATGACAATGACTTCTTGACCCATTGATGTGACCCCTTTTGCTGTCATGTTCATTTATCTAGGGTTTGTTATTGTAGGCATGATGACAATGACTTCTTGACCCATTGATGTGTGTCCTCAGTGTAATAAAAAGCAGGATTGGCCAAAACTTGACCCTTGAGCTCAAGATTGACTTCATCAAACATGGATCTCATGTTGATGATGTCATTTGAAGCCATGGATTTACAAATCCTCGATTTCATGCACTGTCTTGAATATTTACTTAAGTCACTTGTTTATAACTTTATATTAATCTTAGAAAGAGACAACATGCAGATCTAAACTAGTTCATTAGCTGCCCAAAAAAACGATATCATAATTTCACAAGAAAAATAATATTTCAAGCCAAATCGTATGCCAAGTTTTGAGATAGTTGGTGGTTCACGGGTGGTCACCCCTTAAAAGAGTATATTTATGGGACATTAAAGAATCAATAAATTGGCCATAATAGGGACTCATTCCATATCTAAGTGGCTTGGGTTTTCGTTAAATATTCATAGGATTTTGTTGAAAGTTTGTGTGAGGAGGTATATAGTTTTTTAGCAAATAGAAACACAGGTCTTCAAGGATAACATAGAATTGAACCATTGGCCCATATAATGTCCTAAACTATGGTTCTACAATTGTTTCCAATTTTTTCTTTTTACACCATCTAGTGACACCACTTATTATTTTACTTCATAATGGTTGCATGCAAATTTTTTTAAAGCAAAGGGATGGGTGTGTTTGGCAATGATGCTAAAAGCAAAAATATCCTCGTGGAGGTCTGGTGGTATTATTTTCTGACAAATTGACATGAGAATTATGATAATCCATCAGCTTTGCCATGAATATACCCATCAAATTGGTGACAAATGAGTGATCAACTGCTCAACCACAAGAATCTTCTGTAAATGCCACCCCCAAAATGGGATATGAGACCACAAGGACGAATGATGGTTGTTGGATTTATTTCTCATCCATCCCAACCCACAATACTAAAAGAATAGCCACAACTAGACACCAACAATTATTTCCCTCATTGAAAGCTTATTTAGGTATCTCACTCTAATGTTCAAACATTGACAAACCTCTTCCAATTAGAAAAACACAACACAAGGTCATGATCTCCATTGAATCCATCCCCTCTAGTTCCACAATGTTGGCATAAAGAATTTGAGCTACTGGTTTCTCTTTGGGATTCCTTGAAATCCATATACCTTGGTTCATTACAATGATGAATCAAAAAAGTGGATAATGTGATTTCAAAGATACCTTAGCTCATTTCTAGTTAGCATTGATTTAAACAAGTGAGTAATGAGATTCCATGTTGCTTAATATACAACTCACTCTTCAAACACAATGCCTTCCTTCCACTTCTGCCATAACCCCTCTAGCTTGGCACAAACTCACACATCTTTCAAGATCACTGGCTTCTTGGGTTGGTTATATGGAATTTCATCTATGGAGGCATGTGTTCTCTCAACATGAGGAAGAATGTAAAAATGATAAGGACATAACCTCTCCAAGACAAATTAGCTTATGTCTCCCATGCATGAGGATCGTGTGTCTTCCATATAAAATTTTGAGTTTGGACTTGGAACATATGATCAACAGGGTAGGTGAAAGAGCTTTTAATATAGCATGGTTAAAAGATAGAACCTTTGCAAGCAACACATGGAAACAATGATATATTGGGTTATAAGAGGCACCCCAACCCTTGATAAGAAATCCCATGTGATGTTGTCGTATGGGGTTTCAAGATAACTCATCCTAGATTTGTAGGCAACTCCCTTCTACCAGCTCCATGTAGAGGGCCATATTTTCCATACAGAGAGACATCCCCCAGACCAAATCCATCTCTTTTACCCATCTTTCTATCCAGAGCCTGAGATGGTAAGATAGCTTCCCTTTCGACTTTAGAGAAATACCCTTTGTTTGACAGTGGGCATTCGATGCATTGAGGCTTACCCTATACTGGGCTCCAGAGCTTTGTATTTCTTCTTCTTAGCATTGTGATAACCATGCTTAGATATTTTTAAGTAGGAAAAATTCTAAATTTTATAGGGGTGGCCTTTGAAATCCAACTTTGTACTTCCACTTATGAATTGAGCAGTCTTTTTGATGTAATTTTTGTCATTTTTGGGACATTAAGTAACGTATTTTACCTTCCCAAGGACTCGCTTTACTCTTCCATTCTTGGATTCAACTCCTGTGTTGCTCCTCAAGCAATATTTTTGGAGGTTATTATATTATTTATTATACTTTGGTTTTATAACAGTTAAGCATAACATCAAAACCTAGCTTGCCTACCACTTGGACTCATGACCATTCAATAGTGGGCCGTTTCCTTGGGCTTCAAGCTAAAAAATTTTGCAAAGCATGTTCACATTCTACAGTATGGGGTCATTATAATTCAACCCTCTTGGATTGAAACAATTCTCATAAACCACTGCATTGCAAATAATACATGATTTAGTATTTTATAATCCAGAGGTTAAACTAGAATCTTAAATTATCCAGATCATAAATTCACTTACAAACACTGATGGGGGGAATTTTCTGTCTGGAATGTTGGAAAGATCTTGAAAAAGAAAAATTTACATTGTTGTTGGTCATTTGTATTTGTGATTTAGTATCAACTCATTTGCTTCATTAGAATTAAGTCCATTTTGTACTGGCAGATAATTGAACACATTGTTTTTTTCCAATGTTTTGTAGTCTTAAAGTGAACTAATTATTGTATTATTGTTTGGTGTTCATTGCTGAAAATAGATACTCTTACTGCTATAAATTTCAATTTTTTTTTATTTGTTGGTTGTTGCCATGTTTTGAGTGCGGACTTCTGAAATTCCAAATCGCATGTCGCTTTATGTGAAGGGGATATATATATATATATATATATATATATATATATATATAATTTTTTTCCCCTGTGGTTCCCTGGAGACCCGTGTTACATTTGCACAGAAGTTTTAGATATCATTCAGATATCTAAAATTTTAAATTGCTAATTTGAATATTTACGTGATAAAGGAAAGAAAAAGGTCCCAATTATAAAAGGTCACCCAACAACAACAACATTGAGATTTCTCTTTCATTCAACTTGTAACATATTGCATCTCTCTTCATCAATGCTTTCTTCCATATGCTATCCACTAATGACATTTCCTTTGCAATATTTGGTGCATTTGCGAGTTATAGGTCATTTGTAGGCTATAAATGTCTTCAGAGTTTCAATTCTAATTGAGTATTCAACTAAACATATTGAGTCTCTTATATGTAACTATTTTTCCCTCCACCCACTTTTCATAACTTGCATAACCATTAGGTAGAGACCTGCAACTTTGATGATGTTTTGTTTGTTTAGTAAAATATTGTCGAGACTTTAATTTATTGAAGGTTGTATGATTTACAATCTATAAAGTTTTAAGATATAATTTTTAAAAGTCTAATTATTTAAAGGGTGCGAGCTCAATGGAAGAGAACCTGTTTTACAAGTAGGAGGTTGGTGGTTCGATTCCATCGTGCCCTCATATTTATATGGAATGATGACAATCAATTTTTGGTGATGGAGGCTCTTTTGACCATCACTAATGAGCTTATAGTGACATTTTTCGACCCTCACCAAAATATGAAATGGTGACGGTCAACGCACGTCACCATATATACACATCAATAGTGACGACTAAGAAAGGTCTGTCACCATAAATCGTTGTTGTTGATATGAAATGGTGGGGGTCATTGTTTTTCATTATATTCATTATTCGTGATAGGACTTGATGTAATCAATGATATTATGATGACATTTTTTGACCCTCACCAAAATATGAAATGATGACGGTCAACGAATGCCACCATATATACGCATCAATAGTAACGACCAAGAAAGGTTTGTCACCATAAATTTTTGTTGTTGATATGAAATGGTGAGGGTCATTGTTTGTCATTATAGTCATTATTCATGACATACCTTGAATGTCACCACAAGACATACTTTTGGCAATGCCACCTTTGGTGATGTTCAGTTTTTTGGTGATAGACGCTATTGTCCATCACCATTGCTCATATGAAATGGTGACGGTCACTATTCGTCATTATAAATCATTATTGGTGACAGATCCTGAATGTCACCACAACCCCTATACTTTCGGCGACACCACCTTTGGTGACGTTCAGTTTTTGGTGACGAATGCTCTTTTGACCCTCACCAATGAGCTTATGGTGAAATTTTTCGCCCCTCACCAATGTCCTTTTTTCTTATAGTGATAAATGGTTTCGTTTTTTGTTTGGGACTAATTTTCACTCCATGGTCTCTGTTGAGAAACCTCCCTTCTACCTCATCTACGCATTTCAATTTCCTGCTAAGCATTTTTTCTCTCGTCTCCCCCAAATCTCTCATTTCCTTTGGAGATGAGAACTCCTTCTAGCAAGCTGAGGTGAAGATCTCATTTTCAACAGAGAAAATAAATTCACAGATATATTCAGGTAAGACGTGTTTCTTTCTGTGGGATTTTGAATGGATATTGGTTGTTTTGCCTTCATAGGTTTTATATTTTGTTTCACCTTCTAATTTATTCATTGTGTCTTGCCAGGAGTTCAAGATGATTTCGTCTCCACTCCACAACAACGATTTTGGTTATGCGTGGTTTATAAAAACTCAACATACATAGGTAATCTCTTGTGTTGACATATAGTTCACATACAGTTAATGCTTTCCCTTTATGTAGATTTTTCCAAGCACATTATGTAACTGTTGGTCGAATTTGAACTACGATTTCAGTTCTTGTTGTGTGGATTTAGTTCGTCATTATTTTCATTATTTGTTTACATCATTTGGGATTATGCTAAGGTTACTTAAAGATATGCCTACAAATGACTGTCGGATGGGAATCCTTCTCGGATAACCACTGTCCGTGCTCATTCTGGAATTGTAATTAGGCTTATGCATTTACTATGCATATTTCTTTTACAAAACTACTTTATTTTTCTTAGTTAAGGTTATATGTTGACCACCGTTATGTATCAATGGGTATGACAACATTTTGGTGAAACACAGATGGCCGAACTGGCAGACTCCCTCTCATCCCTTCGTTGCCATCCAAGAGATTTCTGATTGCTGCCATTACCATACTCTATAGGTAATTTCACTACCACGACTGTCTCTTTTAATATTTTATTTTTACCATTATTTGTTTGCTAGTGAGCTTCATTAGAATTTGGGTTTTTCTTTGCCAGTTCCATGGTTGTAAGTAATTATTCTTCTTTTCCGGTTTTTGAGTCAATGTTTTGTTTATAAACCGCACTTGGGTTTTCCGAGCCCCGAAGTTGTATTTTCTCCTTATAGATAAATCTTAATTTTCTCCTAATTTTGTATCTTGCTTTTTAAATTATAATCATATTGATTTGATAACTACGATGGATTAATAATTATTTCTCATCGTTTCAACATTTTTTCCATATCTATATTATTTTTCTAGCTGAGTTTCAAATTACTGTAATGCCAAAAGAACACTTTTAACTCTCTTTACCTTGTACAAGAATTATGTTATTCCTCATATGTCCAATGTCTTAGGTTAATCCTCTGAGATTTTAAGGTAAAAAGTTTAGATAAATTTCTTTCTATTTATGATGTACCGCACATCCTTCCCTGTAATAACTAAATTTCCTCTTGTTATTGCAAGTTGGATTTTCCATCTTTGTAGCTAAGGTAATTCTTGATCCCTTTGGGTTTAAAATATATTATTTCCTTTTTTGTTTATATTTGTGCGCCAGAACTAATTCATTATTTTCTGTCTTGTGCAGGTACTCTCTACATCTTACTTGGTTTGAATACTTCTAATACCAGTTTCCTGTCCAATCATAACTGTGGACTTTTCCTTTTCAGGTTGGTCCAGTAACCCATTTGGGGATTTTTGGTATGCTATCTCTGCATAAGTTGCAGCGAGATTATACATTTTATTACATATGGGATAAAGTTTCTCAATTTATATAATTTAGTCAGACCAAGTTTGATTTGGACTTTGTAATTATATGGATTTATATCCTTAAATTTAGATAACTCTGTAATATATTTAATAGACTCTTTTCTCCTTTAAAGAAGTTATGTTTGTAATTCAGATGTAATACTTTTCTTAAAATTTGTATTTCAGTTCTAGTAATAATTTATGAGTTTCTCCTTGAAAATTATTACTATCATTGTCTATTATGTCTTATTCCTAGTATTACATTATTCAGTTCTACCACAACATAAAATTTACATGAATATTCTAAATTCACATTGACTGTCATACATATTTGTTTTCATTTTGTAATAGTTTCTTCATAGAATTTCCTGATTTGTAAAAGAATGCTAAGACAGACATATTATTCAAAATAAACTCTGAGATTTCACCTAACCGCAGATTTAAACCTTCATCAAATTTTAGACATTATGAGAGTTGGTACTCTTCAGATTATTTTCTGTACAACCATACAGAGAAATGCTATAATTATTATAGACTACTCTGTTAAATGTACAAACCCGCCATTTCACTGCAACTTAGTATTTTTAACATTTCTTTCATATACAACATCTACTCTTGAATGAATTTAATCAAGTCCCTTACTGCCAATTTACTTCACCATAACAATAATAATAAAATTCTAAGTTAAAATGAATTAACTGGTGCATACCAATTAAGGTAGACTAGTTTCCACCCAAGCTATGAGCTCTTTCTCCACAGCTCCCCCAGAGCAGAGATCAATCTTCCAGCAGTAGACAACCTATTTTCTACCCAGAATTTGCTTATTTAAGCTTGCTTTCCCATCAACTTGTTTCTTTAACTGCGTCCAATTAATCAGCATGATCTTTTCCTTTTTTCCTAGGTTTTCCTTTTGTTTCTTCCACAAAAGTACTTTAAAACTAACTTTTTCCTCTTGTTAGTTTTATTCCACCTCTTCCCAGTAACTTTCCTCTTTACTGGGCTATCTTTTTAGATTTTTATCTCCAATCTAAAATTCAATATTTAATTTATTTTCTCGAGGGATTTTTGGAGAACTGGGAAAGTCTTATGAACCTTACCCATCCTTATGGATTTGGATTCCTGATCTCTAATCATTATCTAGTCTTTGTACCATTAATTTCATTTTCATTTTATTAATTTAAATTAATAAAATATATTCACCATAAGTGTTTTCCCTTGGGTCCACTTGATCCTTAGAGCCCTTGGCTGCCTAAAATAAAAGTAGAAAATTAGGGACATTACATTTAGAGTAGAAAAGGTGGAAGAATCAACTCATAGGGCCATTTTCACTCGTGGGTCCTAGTTTGAAAATTGGGGTTTGAAAGCTTCCAAAAGAAATTTGAGGTATCAAGCGACATTTTTTAGGGGGGTTCATTTTTTTTGTTTAAGTGTTACATACCATAGTGCTATTATACACATAGATACCTCTCCAACGATGTAATAATTTCCTCAGTCCTAGTTTCTATACAAAAATTACACCACCTAGAATTTGACCTTCCTATTTTGGCCACCATGATTCAAGAGGATTCCACATCACCCCCCACTATTCATTGAAAATGGGGCTATTCATGTGATCATAATGAATAAGAATCTAGAAGAGATAGTAGTGTAACATTCATTAAGAATTAAAGAAGTCAAATGTAAACACTAGTAGGCTATTAGGCTATGTTATAACCAAGCCACTAGGAGAAAAAGGGGTTCCATTCTATTTTAGTAAACTGTGTTCCATAGATGAATAGAGTAGATGAGAGTGGATAGGGAGAGAGAAAACATATATGATTTGCGTAGTGTAGTAGTTGAAAGGTTGTAGGTATCATTCCTTTGTACTTGCATCCATTTCTATTCAGAGAAATAAAGAGCGGAGCAACCTGACCATCTGTTGGTTACAATAGAGATGTTAGAGATTGTGAGTGATGAGGTGCTATCGGATGGAACCAGGGTGAAGAAGGGGTCCATCGTGATGTGCCTATTCTACTCCATGGTCGAAATGGAGAGCATATGGGGTGCGAATTGTGACAATTTCAAGCCAAAATGATGGCTCCAAAATGAGAAATTCATCACCAAGTCAGAGTTCGTATACCTGGTCTTCAACCGAGGCCCTTGCCTATGCCTAGGAAGGGATGTTGCCGATATGCAGATGAAGTGAGTCACTTCCTCCATCATCTTGTGTTTTCGCATAAAAGTAGTGCTTGGACATCCTATCATGGCAAAAGTCGGGATGATGTTGGGTATGAAGTGTGGTATCAATGTCACACTCAACACACCTTAAACAATAAGGATTTATGGCTTATCACACTAAAAATCACGTCATGCCTCCCCTTACCCCTATCATATTTCCCATGTTAATATTTCCCCTATCATCATATTCCCTACATTATCTAATCATATGTTGTATTGCACAATAATATTTATATCTTTATGTTATACTTACCGTTATCATATTCTTGTTGTATTGCACGATAATATTTATATGTTTGATTATGCTTTTATATCAACAACATTATCTTATTATGTAATATTATGTTCATATATATATATATATAATACCATTGTCATGAACTTGCCTCTTCTTACCTTAGATAGTTTACCAACTCGACTTATTTATTTATTTCATTATTTGTTTTTTTAATTATTTAATTATTTGCACCATAATATAAGTGTAACCATGGCGTTCTTTTGTTTTCCCGTGATATGTTTTCAAAATTTTTTATTAAAAAATTGGTTTTCTTTTTTCCCTAATTTTTTATTTTTATTTTTATTTGAAATTCAGTGAGATTTTTTGAAATATTAAATTTGAGCTTTATAATCATGTGCAGAATTTAAATATCTCAATAATAAATGCTAAATCTATTTATATATTAAAAATACATTTTAAATAATAAAAATTCACAATCTAAAAAACAAAAATTATTAACCCAAACATAATAACTTTAACTAATTTGAATATATATATATATATATATATATATATAATTAACTAATAAGTAACATTTTAAATTATAATAACTTATATTCAATGCATTTCATTTCACATAGTTATTGTTTCATGTGAAGAAAATACACAATTATGATATTTTATTTCATGCAAGAGATTTTGAATGTGATTTGGTTATAGTTAGAATGGACTATATGTTTGATGAGTATCCATTTAGTATTTTTTTTTTTAAATGTATGGTTGTCTTTTTTTTAATGTTTATGCATAAATGTATATATTTTTATGATTCACTTCATCACATGATGCATTGTGGTTGGGTTTATAGGCAATGAGTGTGATCACCTAAACCTAATATTAAAGAGGGAAGACAAGATTTAAAAAATATCTTTCCAGCTTAATCGACTAAAACACACACGGAGATAAGTTGTATATTATTTTTTACATATTTTTTTATTAACATGATTTTTATGGAATTTAAACTTTTTCATTTATATATTATTTTTTACATATTTTTTTATTAACATGATTTTTATGGAATTTAAACTTTTTCATTTATATATTATTATTATTCATTTTCAAATTATATAAAGTTATATATTTTAAACTTTTTCATTTATATATTATTATTAATCATTTTCAAATTATATAAAGTTATATGTTTTACTTATTTTTTTTACTAATATAATATTAAATTTGACCAAAGATTTAATGGAACCCCCATGTATAATGATAGTTTTTCTATGATCTTAATTTTTTATATAGTGAAACCATCTTTTTAGAGTTTTATAGACACAATCTAAGATAAAATGTTTTTTTTTAATATAATTTTGAGCAAGATTGTAATTTCTTTTTGTTTAATAAACACTTTTAAATGCATAAATGGATTGGTTATAAATTTTATTGTATGATTGACAAATATTCAGTAAATCTAACTTAAAGTACTTCTTTATTATTATTATTTTTTCTGGCATGTGCATATGCCATGAGAAGATATATTTTTGTCTAGCCAAGTTCTCCACCTCCTATTAGTGCATCCATTGTTGCAGCAACACGTATTACATCTATTGTAGCTACATTTATAATAATCACATCTAGTGTTGCTATAACATTCTGCTTAGTGTAACATCCCTCATTTTATCCCTGTCTTATGAATATTAAATTATGACTAAAATGTCAACATGGAGAACCACGACTGCCTTATACAGTTAAAATTGATTATTTAAAACCTATTAACTACCAATTAAAGGAAGGACTTCCTTACATATCCATAGTTTGAAGGGAGCGTGCTTGCTTGTGTGCCTTGGAAGCCATAACCCAATCAAATTAAATCATTGAGCCAACACTTGTAGGCTAATGACACTTTCTGACATATTTCTATAAGTAACATGATTGGAGAGAGAATTGAACAGTAGACAACCATTTATGAGACAAGATTAGGGAAGTGGGGGGCACGAAATGTTGTCCATATTCCCCCCTCTCGGATCTAGGAGATAATCAAATGTAGATGGATGAGTCTTTAGGAAATAAAAGGATTGACACACAACGGAGCATTAGATAAAGAGACAATGGAAGAAAGGGGGTGATTCCCAATTCCTGCAGTGGATCAAAGATTCAAGGTGGAATTTCCTCAAATGCATGATAAGACATTGAGGAAAAATATATAGGAACACCAAAAGAAAAATGGGAAAAGTCATTTTTTGTGTAAGGGTGGATCTAGATTTTTCACGTAAGAGTGTTTATCTAGATTTCTTCATCTGAAAAAGTTGATCAACTGATCTTAATGAACATTAGTATTTAATAATTACATAACAAATCATAAACAAACTATGTTAAATATATTTTTCTTACCATTCATGTAACTTATCCTTTATATGAACTAATATTTTTTCTTGTTTTAATTCCCCACAATAAAAACTAGCAAACTACTTCAAATTATAACAAAAACATTAAATTCCAAAGTATATTTCATGTGCATGAATTTCATTTTTCACATATGAAATCAAATCCAATCCCTATCCATAAAATTAACGCAGTTGAATAAACTCGTCTGAAAATAAATGAACTTTGAATGAAATAAAAGGTAGGTGGTAATAAGCATCGGATGGAGAAGGCTTCCAAAGTTTTCAACCAAACTACAATCCAACAAGATCTAAGGGTCCCTATTGACTTAGATGAATGACCCTTATTTAATATCGGAAGGGGATAAGTTCGTAAAGTATCCTTATGCCTTCGATTTGATGAGAATTTATGTGCATGGACATTTACGTGAATACTATGGTTTTAGTGATATAATTTATGAAATGAATTTATTAAAATGCCTTTTAACCTTGGCACCTCGTTTTAATATAATTTACATTGCCTCAACGATTTTATTTTATGCAAAAATAATATTCCACCGGGAAGTGAAGAGGATAAAAATTTGCTTAAAAGCTAGGCTTCAATGAGAATTAATGACTTAAATTTTAATACGCTAGATAATATGCATATTATTTATGTGCGTCGTTTAAACAAAATTTTAAAGCATGTTTTCTTATTCACATATATCATGCCTATGTGGGTGGTATTATCTATGGGATATGTGGGTGGAATAATTTATTATTTCCAAGCCCTGTAAGGATTGTGGAGTTCATCTATTCTCCAGATGGTGGCGATGTCTGGGATGTTGTTGTTGCTGTTGTTGTCATGTTTGAAGGAGGGCAGTGTTTCTTGACTAGTTTTTCCAGCAATAATATTGGCCACCTTGGTTCTTTGGGCCGAAATATGTATTTCCCACTGTTCGTGTCAGGATGTGGATTTCTGTCGATCTCTGAGCTGTTGATCTGCCCTATTTAAGTGATATATATCCTTTTCTGACAGGGTGGTGAGGGACTTAGATGCACTCTGACAGAGTGTATACATCAAGGTTCTCTTGTGGTTGTTTGGAGGCTATCCAGGTATATCTATATATGGGTGGCGGCATGCATTAATAGACTATCGCGGGACGCTGGTTATCATCAGAATGATCTAATTTGTTTTAGTCTCCCAACGTTAATTGGGTCAAGGTGCTGACACATCCTGCTTTGAAAGGATGTCTGGGGATCATTTTTTCTAAGACAAAACATTATTTTCATGTTTTGTCTTCTCTCTTCCTTTATATCCAACAACAGTCTTAACGCCTTCCAACTGGTGGGTGAGATTGAACTATCACCTACCCTGTCTCTTCATAGTTACTAGCTATCTGTCGTCACTTGTGAGTCACCTTTTTTCAAAATAGTGGAGCCTAATGATATATTGTCTTCCGACACGTTCGCACATGAAGCTTTGATAGCGGCGACGATTGAAGTAGAACATAGAAGGCTAAGGGATGATGAGATTGGGGAGAAATTGATCGCACAATCTATCTCCATTCCCCCTGGCTTTTATGGTGAGGCGAAAAAAATCAAGGCTGGGTTTACGAACAAGTTTTGTAAGAAGAGTTGCGGGTGGAGGCCGGGTAACTGTTATAAGCCAGAAATGGACATCAAGGAGATCACTCTAGAGTATGAGGATCTGTGGGGACGTGTGGCTAGCTTACAAAAATGTGCTCTGGTTGGGAGGTGGATATTTGTTGAAGGGAGCGATGTGGATATGGTGATATGGGTCAAACAATACTGGAATCTCATTGTCGGATACACGCCTAAAGTGAGTATGCTTCCGAATGGATGGTTTAGTGTTCATTTTATGGATGAGAGAGATATTCTTAAGATTATTCATAGGACCTGGGTTAGGGGTCGTAGCTTCATGCAATTGGTTCCATGGTACCTTGGCTTCAACCCTGTTATGGAAGCCCCAAAGAGTAGGGTTGTATGGGTAAAAATCCCAGGGCTTCCACTCGAATTCTGGACATTGAAGGCCCTTAGAGCCATTGGTGATTCCATTGGTAACACTAAATATATTGATCCGAGTATTGTTGGTGCCAGTGACAAAAGAATTGCATGGCTTCTAGTGGAGGTTTGCTTCGCGGGTGTTTTGTCGGGGGACGTCAACTTAGTATGGGGTCAACATAGACATCGCCAGCGGATTGAATAATGGGGAATTCCTTTTAGATGCCTTATCTGCCATCGTACCGGTCACCTGAAGGGGAATTGTCCTATGCAGTTCAAAAATAATTCTAAGGGCCTGTCCAGTGTTGCTGGATCGTGGAAAAATAACATGACCACCGTCTCACATGGTGATCTTCCATCAAGTAAATCTAGACCATCTTCTTTTGATGATGAAGTTTATGCATCGGCTAGCGCTCTGAGTGATAGAACTGCTCCTAACATAACTGTGGGTGATAATTCTTATAACCCTTTAGGCCTAGACAATCTAGGGATCTGGTGATGGATCATAGAATTAATTCTATTGATGGTGGGAATGTACCTAACTCTAACCTTATCTCTGAATCATCTGATGACCCCCCATTGATCTATCCCCATGACTTGACTGTGGACGCATCTATCTCCGTCCCCGAATCATCGCCTGTTGCTCCCTTGCAAACATCTCCTTCCATGCCCCCCTTGGAATGGATTTCCCCCCAGTCTCCAACACATGAGCCACTGGTCCTATCTGATTCACCTAGGAACACAGTTGCTAGTGACATTGACTCACGCTTGGGTAACTCAAATATAGACCTTGTGGCTCTTACTATATTTGATAGAGTACCACAAGAGGCCAATATATCCATTTCTCCTACCTTGAGTAGTAATATTACTGTCTGAAAGAAAACAAAATCCGGGTCTAGACACTTTAGAGGAAGAATCAAAACAAAATCACTCTTTAAATATGACTTCCTAGATCTCATGGATGTTCCCATATCCGCTTCAGATGATCTCAGGGCACTTAGAGCAAGCAACCCTTTGGATGCTACCAAATGACCCATATATTATCTATGAATCTACGGGGTATAGGCAATGCCTCCAAACATCATCGCCTAAAAGAGTTTCTCTATGGTGCTGACCCTATTATTATACTATGTCAAGAGATGCTTTTCTACAGAGCTAAAGCTATTGGATCTTTCTTACGTATCATGTCGGGCTGGCATGCGACGGCTATTGATGTGTTGGGGCATGTTGGTGGACAAATTGCTCTATGGAATTCTTTGGTTCCAAATTTTTGGGCTTATGGTTTTTTGGGGGGAATATTGCTCATGGGTAGCATTAGAGGATTTGGGGGGGATCTCAATATTGTTAATTTATATGCTCCGTGCTAGAGAAGAACTATTTTTTGGTCTCGCCTATACAGGTCAGAATTATTATTTTTGAACAATTTGTTTGTAATGGGAGATTTTAACTCTACTATCCAAGCTAAGGAATCATGGGGATCCAAAGCCAGGCTTGACCCCTTGGTAAAATAGATCGGGGAAATATTTGACAAGTCTATCTTGAAAGACATTCGACCGCATCCACTTATTCCTACCGAGACCAACAGAAGAGCTGAAGGAGAATTTATTGGAAAACGTCTTGATAGATCTATGGTGGCGGAAGCTCTGATCAATTCTTTTGGGCATCCAAGATCTTATGTGCTGGTGTCAGACATTTCGGACCACATGGCCATTCTCCTCTCTTGGCATAATGAGGATTGACGCACAGGGGTGCCATTTAAATTCAATAGGGCCTAGCTGTTTGATTATGAGTATTGTCAGCTTATCAAAGAATGATGGAGTGAATGTGAAGGGATGGGAGGCTTTACGGGTTGGGACCGTTTTCACACAAATTACAAACGGTAAAAAGAATCACCAAAGAATGGGAAATTGAGAAAAAATAAAGGCTTAAGGCTGAATTGAGGATGATCTCCGATAGCCTCAATGGTTTATATGTCGAATTTGTAAGCAAAGCACCAAATGAAGCGACATATAAATTAATGGATAAGTTGCAAAAGAGAAGGATTTAGATTCTCAAAATTGAAGAACTTACTTAGAAATTAAAAAGCAGAATCACTTAGTTTAAGGAGGGGGATCTTAATACTAAATTATTTCATAAAAGTGCTAATGATCGAAAGAATAGGAATTCCATCTGGCATATCCAGACGGCTGATGGAAACTTTGCAATCTCCACTTCTGAGATTCAGAAAGAGGCCTTTATACATTTCTCGACCTTCTACCAAGTGGATTTAGATATAGATGGGGCTTGTCAGACTTGGGTTCTTCAGCACATTCCAAAAATGTTTCATGAGGAGGCCATCAACCTTATAAATTCAAAAATATCTACAGAGGAAGTGGAACAAATTTTAAAATATTTTGCATATGACAAATGTCCTGGGTCGGATGGTTGGCCGACAGAATTTTATCTGCATTTCTTTGACATAATGGGTGTGGAGATTATGGAGATCGTGGAGCCGGAAAGGGTCGCGGGACACATTCCATCAAAAATGAACTCCAATTTTATAGTGCTCATTCCAAAGTCTTATGAGCTAATGGGATTCGGGGACTTTAGACCTATTGCTCTCTGTAATCTGATTTACAAAATCTCATCCAAGATTATTGCTAATAGATTGAGAGACACTCTATCTAGGTTTATTTCCAAACAGCAATGTGGATTCCTACGGTGACGGTCGATTCATGATGCTATTGCTATTGCCCATGAGGCAATTCACTCCATGCATGCGAGCAAAAAGGAAGCTCTTATTATGAAGATCAATTTGCTCAAAGCATATGACAGTGTCGACTGGTCCTATATACGTCTTGTTTTATTGAAGGTGGGGCTCCCTATTGTTGTCATTAGATGGATTATGGCTTGCATCACTTCAGTCCGATGTGTTGTGATTATCAATGGTAATCCAACCCCTTTCTTTGAAGCTGGCCGGGGTCTTCGACAGGGGTGTGCTTTGTCCCTGCTTATTTTCATTCTGGTTATGGGTAGATTCAACAATCTTATGAATATGGCTATGCAAGATGGATATTTTTCTGGGTTCTCCTTCTCTGATTCTGTAAGTATTTCACACTCACTCTTTGTGGATGATCTTCTTTTATTTGTATGGCTTAATAGAAATCATTGGTTCTACATTCATTACCTGCTTACCTGCTTTGGGAATGTAATTGGGCTTCTTATAAACAAAGGAAAGTCTTTCCTCCTTTGTGAGTATGGTGATGAGGATGAGATCAATTTCATTGTTGATTTTCTCAGGATTGTTTCTAAGAAGGCATGTGAAGGATTTTTATATCTGGGTTTTAGAATTAAGCCATGTGGTTACAAGAATAGGGACTGGATGTGGCTGGTGGATAGATTCAAATGTTAAATTAACAGATGGACGCATAGATGGTTATCAATGGGTGGATGTATTATTATGATTTAGGCTATTCTTTCTCAGCTTCTTATATACTGGGGGAATCTATTCTATATTCCTGAACATATTGTCACCATTATCAATCATACTCTTTCACAATTCTTATGGGGTGGTGCTACTCTGCAAAAGAAGTATCATTTGTGTAGGTTGGATCTATTAAATCGCCCAAAATAGCATGGTGGAGGGGGCATTCTAAACACTAGGGTTTTCAATAAAGCTCTACTGATTAAATCCCTATGGAGAGCCATTACGGGTGCGGGTATTTGGACTAATATTATCAAATGTAAATATTGATCAGGTGATCCCCTTCTTGGTATATAATACCATGATTTATCTTTCCCTCGGGCATTTCGGCCATTTGGCAGAGTTTTAAGAAAGTGTTACTTTGCATGGCGGATCGATTGTCTTGGCATTTTGGAGATGGAAAGCAGATTTCTTTGGGATATGACTGCATTTTCGGGTTGCACGAGGAGGCTCAACTTAATCCCTGGCTTCTTCATTGTCTTGCACATTGTGACATCTTGTATTTCACACAGATTATCCATTATTGGTATCATGGGGCCCCAATACTAAAATCTGTTGAACAGTTGGGCCTAATTGGCCCTGATGCGGAGGACTGGGGATCCTTCACAGATGCCATCAGGGTGTCAGGGATCTGTTATACGCCTAGGGGGGACTGCATTGTGTGGGATGGGAATAAAAATGGCGATTCCTTGATTGTCAAGGATATATATGACTATATCAATATTAAGTCTTATAAGGAGTGTCAATCCGGGGTATTCTGGCCCTTCTAGCATCGGAAAATTCCCACGAAGATTGTTTTATTTGGATGGCTCGTATGGAAAAAGAAGATTCTCACATGGGACTCTCTCACCAGAAGGGGTATATATGGGATGGGTAGACGTGTTGTCTATTGTATGCATGAGGAAAAAATAGAGAATTTATTCTTTCAATGTCCTATTGTAATCTCACTATGGAAGATTTTTTGTCAATTTTACATGGACCCAAAATGGACGCCAGAGAATTTCATCGGTACTGCTCAAGCTTGGGACAATATCTCTGGTAAATTTTAATCTCTTCCTTTCTTTTTTATATGGGAAGTCTGGCTGCTCAGAATAGGCTCATATTCGAGGATAGACCATTTGTGGTTCATCTCACTCATGCTACTATTATGAGATGGATTGATGAAAGGGAGCCAGCTGTGGTCGGTATTAAGGATTGCTCCAGACGATTGAGACCTCACCCCATTTCGCTCCCTGTCATATTTTTTTATGGGGCTTTCCTAGATGGAGGGATGGGATGTGGTGCATGGATTAAGATCTCCCAGACATAAATAATTCACATATTCTGGAATGGGGGTAGGGGCTCCAATAATAAGGCGGAATTGATGGCTTTACGGGGTGGCTTACTGGTTGCTCTCAACTTGAATCTGAAGGATGTAAGCATCTATGGAGACCCTCGATTGGTTATTGATTCCATATCTAGCAATTCGGAGCTAGCTACTCCAAGTTTACAGGGATGGCTCAAGAGGACTCAGAATCTTTGGCATCGTCTGGATAAGCCACCATTACATCACATCTATAGAGAAAACAACACAAGAGCTGATGGACTATCAAAAAAAGGTATCAACCCTAACTTTGGGGTTTTTCAGGTTATTAAATATAGAAATGGAATACAAATCTAGGACAATGAGATCCCAATCCCATAATATATGGCCTATGATCAGCAAGCGAGCCTGTTTACTTCTCACTGACGCAAACAAGGTGACGATGAAAGTTTTTCCATGCGAGCCTATTGATCTCTCTCTGTACGCGGTTATCAAGAGAAGCAGTATCTACTTTTGGCATGACACAAGCAAGGTTGTTTTGGTACATGTTCTCATCCTGATGTAATTATCCTGCAGATAATTATGTTATAATATCGGACGAGCAGATTTTTCGAAATCTGTTTCGAAATAGGATTGATGTTTCATCCTGAATATGTTCACAATGTGGTTTTTTTGTATAAATATGGTTGTTTTGGGACAATAAGGTATCTCATGGTGGTAAAATATGCTGGATATAATAGCTGAATCTGAGGATGAATAGTTTTGCTTCTATGAGGCTGAATGATACAACTCTTTTCTTTCTTAGAATGGAATAGGAATGTTGATATTTTCCTTGTTGTGTTTTAACAGCATCAAATATAATGTATTTGGTATGTACTGTTTATAACTTAATAGACAGTGTTTTTTTTCCTTTTGAAAAAAAATGAGAGAGCGAGGAGAGAGAAATTTTAATGCGCGAGTGGTAGTCTGATGGGATCAAACGGTAAATATTATTTGTGATGGATGGTTGAAATTCATATCTGGTGTCAAATAGTGGGCTCATTAAGCCCTTTCTAAGATCTAATAAGTTTATGTGCTTGCACAAATTGGGCCCACATGCATAATAACTAATGAGTTTAATAAGTGGCTTTTAAAATTCATGGACACACGTGTTAATAAGTGGGTTTTAAATTCCCGGATGCGGGTGAACAGTCAGGCGTTTAACTTGATGGGACAGGGGTGCGGCGAGGTGGGATGACACTTGCCTACCCAGGACATGGAGGATATCCGGCCACTGTTAGACGGATCCTCGCATTTAAGTTTCGCAGAGTTCAAATGCATTGTTTCAAGGGGTTCAGGATTTCATATCATGCCCACCGCTTTGGTTTCTGCCTTCGCATGCTCCTGCATGCTGGAGACCTTGGCGCTCTTCAATGTTTCAGTTATGATGGGGGTTTTTCGATGCGTGAGAGGGGAGGATAAATTGCAGTGTGGCGATGGGCTTTCTGTGGAGTTGCTTTAGTCGCACCGCACCCATTTCTATCTGGCCTCTGGCCTCAATTCTGGTTTCAAACTGTATGGTGTCAGTTCTACCATTCTTGTTTCCTCTTGCTGCCTGGAGGGGGAAGATATTTTGGAGCCTCTCTCTGGTCCTTTAGCGGAGCTGCCTCCGTTGGACCTTTGGCACTTCACTCGGGCCTCTGGCTTCCTTTCAAATTGTTTTTACCCTGCCATCGTTGTTGCTCGGCCACAATTGGTCTACCCTATGCCTCGTCTGCACCATAGAATGCGGAGCCGCAGAGGCGGCACCAAGGGTCGCCCTTCGAGCGCGCCTTCCAGCCCTTCTTCTGACTCGCCTTCACTCTCCAGCAGTTGGTTGGCTGGCCACTACCCTCGAACCTACAGTGGGAGAGGGCGTTTTCTTGACTCCCGCCATTGTTTGGGTTCCCCTGCTCCCCGACCTCCAGCCACTTCGCCTCCTCCCACAACTGGTTCTGCGCGCTTCACCTTCAACAGCACTCTGAATCACCCAAGGATTACTGCTCTCTTTACGGTGGTCTTCCATGAGGAATCCCAAATGGGGGAGTCTAGCGCTCATACGGTGGGCCTTGGTTCGGACTTTGCCCAGAATTCAAACCTCCAGATGGGGATTGGCAGCGCATCGATCCAGGTTTCGGATGCTCAAGCTCGCAGCGTCCCTGATGTTGTGATGGCACCGGTTGATCCAGGTCCCTCAGAATCCGAAGATGCTCTTGCCAGGGATTTTCTTGCTTCAGGTTGGTGTCGTATTGTTGAAGAACCTCCAGATGACTAATCTGCTTACTGTGGTGCTATTATCTTACCTTGCGGCCCATACAATTGGGCATGTTTCTGTTCAAACTGTTATGTGTAATTTTGGCTTATTTTTGTTCATTTTTGGATCCATGCAAACTCTGCAACATCAGGAAGAACATAACTTTCTCCCCTACGTGGGTTTTGGAAACTTTTCCAGACTGGTTTCCCTGACATTGGGCAGTCTCCATATGTGTTTTTCCATGATAATTCTGCCTTTCTCCAAGGCAGTAGTTTTGACTACGGTCATGACGTAATTTTACTCCTTTGTTAATATATTAATCTCATTTAGAAAAAAAGAAAAAAGTAGGTTTTAAATTTTATTTTAATTCATGGTTTACAATGAACAAAACACAAGCATATCAGATAGTAGAGAGAGAAGCTCTAATTTTTTATTGAGTTTTATAAAAATGATTTTTATATTTTAAAATTTGGGCGTTAAAATAATAAAAATTAAAATAAATGGTTTATGAACTTTATATTACATCCCAAGATTATGATATCGAAATGTGAAATTTCCTTCACCTTAATCTTTTACTTTTATCCCATACATTTTGAAAATTTACTTGCCTTCTAAATCATAACATGATTGATATCGATATTTACTTAGGGTAGGATTATGTTGCTATAATTTAACATGTGTAATACATGTGTAAGATAAATAATACTAGTTAATATAATCACCTTTAGCTTTATTATAATTCATCTCTATATATTTTACATACTTTTTCCTCTTTTGTGGACACCATAATTTTGATTATGATTGGTAACAATGTTTAGTGATATGTATTATTATGATATCTAGTTAGTGGTGTTAATCATTTGATCATAAGCATATATGTGATTAATAATATTGAAACAATTTAATAATAATATGCACATGTATCTCTATTGATATGTGAAGTTATTTAAATAATGTTGCTCACTACTCTAAGCATTATTCTTTGTGATTATCAAGATTGGGTTTTAATGACTTGAGGGGAGAGTGGTTTTGATTAGCAAAGATGCATTTTGAAATGCATAACAAGGTTGATAGTAATAGGATAAAGGTTCATGTGAGGTAAAATTTATAGAGGTAGTTCAGTTTTTTGATGAGGGTTGAATTAGGCTACAATAGTAGTGACAACAATTTGATTATGTCTCAAAGGAGTTATTTGTTGTTTTTAATCAATGGAAATCTCTTTTGTTTCAATTATATTAGATTTTAAGCTTCGGAGCACCACCATGATCTTCTTTACATTTAAGCCTAGACTAATCTTTTATTCTTATTTCCACATTCTTAAAGTTTACAAACTAGGTTCTTTTGCATAAGTCGAGGCTTATAGATGACATTGAAGGTTGAGAATTTAAATATTTAGGAGGCACGATTGTCCCACATGAATGATGGTAAAAACATTATTGTATTAGTAATAGTGTAAACTTGGGTGCAACTAATGGTTAAGAACATGTATTTCCTACTAAGAGGTCAAGGGTTCAAATATAGAAGGGGGTGGAATTTGTACATGTTAATTGATTAATATTTCCCCATTATGATGAGACTTGAGGGGTTGGTGTCCCCTAGGCATGGATCAACCAAATGATCATTCATGGGAGTGCCTTTACAAATATTGGCCCTTCCCAAGTCACATGTTCTTTCTAGTATTGATTTATTGACTAGTGGACTATTTGACCTAGCTACACTTAAAGTGTGTGTGTATATATATATATATATCCAATAAATTTCTATCTTGTGGGTGTTTTGGTATAGTCTTTTCAAAATTTCATTATAATTTTTTGAATGTATATGAGTTGAAGCATACAATACATAAATGTGGTTCTATTGAAATTAAAAGAATGCAAGTCTAAGAACAAGTGCAAGCATAAATTAGAAGAATTTTGTGGGTGTTTTTATGCATCTATACAAATATATGAATATGAAATGGATACAAATATAACATGTCCGTTATTGATGATTTCATGTGTGATAATATTATCTCCATTTCAACTTACCACAGTTGTTTATAATCATTTTGACATATTAGTGTGATAAAGTCTAGTTTAAAAAATGAATGGAAATGGATTAAAAAGCAACCAAATTTAATTCCTTTAGTGGCTAACGAGGAGGGATAAGATGATGTACCTTAACTATTAAAGATCCATTTTAAATTTGGTTCAATCATGCACTAAGTATGATCAAATCCCTCGAGGCACAAACCTCCTTTTAATGTGAAAAACTTGAGGAAATGTTTGAACCTCAAGAGATTTGATCCTCTTAGCACATGATAGATCTACAATTAAGATGGATCTCCATTAGTTATAATGGTGAAAAAAAACATAAAACTTTTAGATGATCATCATTATATATTTGTATATGTTTAAGATAAACATAATATTTTGAAATTTACATCATTAAAAATCCAAACAATAAGAAAATAAAATAATATATAATTTACTAATTACTTGTACATAAAAATAATAAGTACCATTTTAAAATATAATAACTTATACTTAATGAATTTCATAGAGTTATTGTTTCATTTGAAGAGAATGCACAATTATGATATTTTATTTCAGGCAAGAGGTCCGTGGGGTCTTGGTTAAATGGTGATGAGGCGGGTTATTATGGCACTGATCACAGATTCAATTCCCTTCCCTGATCGCGGTGATGTATCTAGACATGTTGATGGAAATGTAAAAATGTAGTCCTACCAAACTTACAAAAAAAAAAGATATTTTATTTCAGGCAAAAGATTTTGAATTTGATTTGGTTATAGTTAGAGTGTGCTATATGTTTGATGAGTAACCATTGAGTATTTTTTTATGTATGGTTATCTCTATGATGTTTATACATAAATATTATATATATATTTTTCATGATTCACTTCATCGCATGATGCATTGTGGTTGGGTTCATCGGCAATGAGTGTGATCGCCTAAACCTAATACTTAGTGAAGGAAAACCAGATTTAAAAAATATCTTCCCAACTCAATCGACCAAAACACACACGGAGATAAGTTATATATTATCTCGTACATATTCTTTTTACTAACATGATTTTTATGGAATTTAAACTTTTTCATTTATATATTATTATTATTTATTTTCAAATTATATAAAGTTATGTATTTTAAATTTTTTGATTTATATATTATTATTATTTATTTTTAAATTATATAAATTTATATATTTTAATTTCTTTTTACTAATTTAATATTAAATTTGACAAAATATTTAATAGAAATTTCATGTATAATGATTGTTTTTTTATGATCTGATATTTTTACATAGTGAAACCATTTTTTAAGAATTTTATAGACACAATTTAACCAATAGACAAAATGTCTTTTTGGGAAATACAATTTTGAGTAAGATTGTGAATTCTTCTTGTTTAAAATGCACTTTTGAATACATAAATAGATTGGTTATAAATTTTATTATACCATTGGCAAATATTCAGTAAATCTTAACGTGCTTCTATATTACTTTTGTTTTTCTGCATATACATATGCCAAGAGTATCATAACAAAGAGGTATGCATGCCTCTCTGGGTCTTACAGCATGTCCTTGTTGAGATTTTTTCAGTTTTAGTAAAATTGGCAAAAATCTCAGTAGGTGACAAAAATTAGATTTTATTGCTAAATTAGCTCTATTTTGTTGGGAGAGAGTTAATGCATCCTATATTTGCTGTAAGAGGATTTATGAGGCAGTTAGATTCTCTTAGCTATAAAATGTAAGCCCGTAGAGGCAAGTATGCATGAGGAATGTGTATGAGGGAGGCTGAGCAGATGAGAAACTCTGCAATTGTATTTTTCTCTAGTTGATTAATGAGATTGATCGATGCCCTGTTAGGTGGACGTAGCCCAGATTGGTTGGGTGAACCACGTTAAAAAGCGACTGTCTTTATCTGTGTTTTTTTTTTAATGCTGTGTGTTCTGTGTGTGTCATTCATTTTATATTTCCGATGTCGTATCTCTAACAAGTGGTATCGGAGCTCTTGTTGTTGAGCTGGTACCTGCGTTGGGTCTGCTGCATTGAGAAGAGCCAAGCAGAGCCGTCGCTGTATTTGCGTGAATTATCATGCCCTGACTGTTGTGTCATTCACTGCGTGTGAAGGTTGTCGATGGTGGGAGTGTTGCATGGTGTGTCTACAGCGCTGAACTATTGCACAAAACGGCGACAGGAGCCACAGCGAGGCCGGATTCAATAAAGTGCGCAGACTGTCGTGAGCAGGAAACACTGATATGCGCAGAGTTTAGAATCAATTTCTGAAATGCCGTCGATTTGAAGTGCTGTTATGAAATCTCTGTGAAACGAAGGTCGACGCTACCATACCAGTCACTGTAAGTTAATTCGCTTTGAAGTCTTTTGATACGCTTTGGACAAAGGTTTGCAGTTTCTGTTATAAAGCCTGTGTTGATACGCTTTTGACAAAAGTCAATTTGCAGTTCTTATGAGGCTGGTGTGATATGTTTTTTTTTTTTTCTTAAAAAACACAGAGTCGATTTGAAGTTTTTTTAAAAATGCTGTTATGAAAGGAAGGTAGACGCTGCCATATAAAAATCGACTTATTTTAAATAGACGAACTTCTCCTCTCGATTTCAAAGGGGTCTAATATCGATTTATTCAAAGGTGTTTTCTGAAGTTTTCTTCATAAGGATCGATTTGAAGTTCTATAAATCGATTTATGTAAATCGATATGAGTGGTGTTTAAATGAAAATCGATTTGTGTTAAATTCCATTCACACATGGTATGAAAGGTGAAGGGCATTTATAAATAGTTTTGAATATTGTTTATTTTTTGCCATTTGCATATGGTATGAAGTGAAAGGAAATATATATTTTTTTTAAAGGGAATTCTTTAAAAAGGGCATTCTTTATTTAAAATTTGCAATTGGAGGTTGTTTTCTTGTGACACGATATGGAAAAAACACAAAGTGCCCGGTTTGAGATCGAGAAGTTCAATGGAAAAAACAACTTCGAGATCTGGAAGGTTAAGATGCACGATCTGCTGATTCAACAAGGCGTGGCAAAAGCGCTGTTGGGAAAAAGCAAAAGGCCTTCTTCCATAACGGAGGATGAATGGGATGAGTTGGATGACAGAGCTCTGAGCGCAATTCGGTTATGTCTGGCGGATGACGTTCTATTCAACATTGTGTCAGAGAAGACTACCGCAGGCTTGTGGATGAAGCTTGAGAAGCTCTACATGACGAAATCTTTGACAAATCGGATTCTCCTGAAGTGGCAGCTTTATGGTTTGCGGATGAAGGAAGGTACCTCAATTACTGACCATCTGAATGTTTTCAATACTCTATTGGTACAATTACAAAGTCTAGATGTAAAATTTGATTCAGAGGATAAGGCAATAACTCTATTGTGTTCATTGCCCGAATCGTGGGATCACTTTGTTACTTCCACAAGCTTTAGTACTGTAGACATCCTTGAGTTTGACGATGTGGTTGGAGCCTTGTTGTCTGAGGAGACGAGGAAGAGGTCGAATGCAGACACCTCTACATCAGAGGTAATGATGGCCAGAGGTCGCTCAAGAGAGAGACACTCCGGGGGTAAGCATAGCAACTCTCGTTCAAAGTCTAAAGGAAAGAAGACAAAGGTGAAGTGCTGGCATTGTGGGAAAACTGGACACCTGAAGAAGGATTGCTGGAAGCGACAACAATCTTCTAAAGAAGCTTCATCGACAGAGAAGAAGGAAGCAAACACGACAGATACAGGTTCGGCATCTGGTTCAGGTATAAGCGACGAAGTGTTATCAGTTAATTTTTCAAATCATGATCAACATTGGTTGTTAGATTTCGGTGCATCAAACCACATGTGTATTCATAGAGAATGGTTTAAGACGTATAGATCAGTTAATGATGGAGTCGTGTACATGGGTAGTGATGTCACATCTAATATTGTGGGAATAGGGAGTATACAGCTGCAAATGTTTGATGGGACAACTAAAATGTTAACTGATGTAAGACATGTACCAGATTTAAGGAAAAATCTAATTTTATTGGGAGCACTTGACACAAATGGATATAAAACTGTAATTCAAGGTGGAGTAATAAAAATCTATAAAGGTATCTTACTAGTAATGAAGGCTAAGAAAGTAGGAAATTTGTTTCAATTAGAAGGAAGAACAGGGTTAGATCATGTGTCTACGGTGTCTGAACATGACAGTAGTTCCATTCGCCTATGGCATCAAAGATTGGGCCATATGAGCGAAAGAGGGTTAAAGATTTTGGCTGATCGCAAATTACTTCCTAATCTAAAGTCTGGAAAGTTAGATTTCTGTAAACATTGTCTGTTTGGCAAACAAAGTAAACAAAAATTTAAAACAGGCAAACATACTAGTAAAGGGATACTCGATTATATTCATTCAGATGTTTGGGGTCCAGCCCCTACAACGTCATATGGTGGCACGTCATATTTTGTGTCGTTCATTGATGATTTTTCTAGGAAGGTGTGGGTCTACATGATGAAAAAGAAGTCTGATGTTTTTACAATTTTCAAACAGTTTAGAGAATTGGTTGAAAACATCGCTGGTAGAACTATAAAATGTTTAAGAACTGACAATGGTGGTGAGTTTACCTCCAAGGAGTTTGAAAACTATTGCAAGGATGCAGGGATCGAGAGACATAAGACCACTGTTTATACTCCTCAGCAAAATGGAGTTGCTGAACGCATGAATAGGACTCTTTTGGAGAGAGCAAGGAGTATGCTGAGTAACGCTGGTTTACAGAAGGAGTTGTGGACAGAAGCGGTGGCTACAGCTTGTTATGTGATAAATCGGTCGCCATCGACAGCGATAGGTTGCAAGATTCCACAAGAGGTATGGAAAGGTCACTCTTGTGATTATTCTAAACTCAGAGTGTTTGGTTGTGATGCATATGCTCTAGTGCGTAAACATCAGCGAAAAAAATTAGATCCAAAATCAAAAAGGTATATCTTTGTTGGGTATGGTGATGGAACAAAGGGATTTAGATTGTGGGATCCTACTACCCGCAAAATCATCATCAACAGAGATGTAAGGTTTAATGACTCCTCTCTTGTACAGTTAGATGTAGATAGTAGATTGAAACAAGCTGATGTATCTGATTTACAACACATTCAGTTTGAAAGCTCTTCTAATGATAGCTATGATGACCATCGTTCAGATACTAGTCATGAACAGGTTTCAGAATCAGATTATGAACAGGGTTCAGATTTAGAACGTGAACGGGTCTCAGATGCTGGTCATGAAAAAGTTCATGCAGAGGGCAGTCAGCAAATTGTGGAAGCACCAGAAACAGCTTTAAGGAGGTCTACAAGAATAAAACGCCCTCCTAGAAGGTATGATGATTATGTTACTTCAGTTGATTTGACCGCTAACGATGATGAACCTCTGTGCTATCAGGAAGCTATAGAAGGTTCGAAAAGTGATAAGTGGAAAGCAGCTATGAAGGAAGAAATGATGGCCTTAGGTAAGAATGGCACATGGGATCTGGTTGAACTTCCAAAAGACAGGAAAACTGTGGGATGCAAATGGGTTTTCAAGGTGAAACAGGGAGTGAATGATACGGAGGACAGGTACAAAGCGAGACTGGTCGCAAAAGGGTTTTCTCAGAAAGCAGGCATAGACTTTCATGAGATTTTTTCACTAGTTGTTAAAATAGTTTCAATTCGAATTGTGTTAGCTTTAGTTGCTTTGTTTGATTTAGAGTTACAACAACTAGATGTTAAAACTGCGTTTTTACATGGAGATTTAGAGGAGGAAATATATATGGAACAACCGGAAGGGTTTGTTCAGCATCGCAATAAGAAATTTGTCTGCAGGCTCAAGAAGTCATTGTATGGTCTGAAGCAGTCGCCTCGACAGTGGTACAAGAAGTTTGATTCTTTCATGATGAGTCAGAAATATTTAAGAAGTGAATATGATCATTGTGTCTATTTTAAGCAGTTAAGTAATGGCATGTTCATTATCTTAGTGTTGTATGTTGACGATATGCTTTTAGCAAGCAAAAGCATTGATGAAATCAACAGGTTGAAGACTCAGATGGCAAGGACATTTGATATGAAAGATCTAGGAGCAGCAAGACATATTTTGGGCATGGAGATTTTCAGAGACAGGAGTAATGGTAAGCTGTGGCTATCACAACAGAAGTATGTTGAGAAGATACTTTTGAGGTTTGGTATGAACAATGTGAAGCCTGTGTCAGTCCCTTTAGCTTCCCATTTTAAGCTTTCTTCCAGTTTATGTCCTAATACAGATGAAGAAAAGGATTATATGTCTCGAATTCCATATCCTAATGTAGTAGGATGTTTGATGTATGCGATGGTTTGTACTCGACCAGATATTTCACATGCAGTTGGGGTTGTCAGCAGGTATATGGAAAATCCGGGTAAAGAACACTGGTCAGCAGTGAAATGGGTGCTTCGGTATTTGAGAGGCACAAGTAGTTATTGTATCACTTACAATAAGAGTAGTGAGTTTGTTTGCGGGTATGTTGATTCTGATTTTGCAGGTGATTTGGATAAGAGAAGGTCAACTTCAGGGTATGTCTTTACTCTTGCAGGTGGAGCTATTAGCTGGATGTCAAAGCTACAAAACATTGTTGCTTTATCCACTACTGAAGCAGAATACATTGCTGCTTCGCATGCTTGCAAATAGGCGGTTTGGTTGAAAGGTTTGCTTGGTGAGTTTGGTAGGTTACAGGACAACATCAAGTTACTTTGTGATAGTCAAAGTGCAATACATTTGGCTAAGAATCCGGCCTATCATAGTAAATCAAAGCATATACCAATAAAGTACCATTTTGTAAGACAGGTTATCACTGAAAGGGGAGTCTCTCTTGAAAAGGTGCATACAAAGGAAAACTGTGCAGACATGTTCACGAAACTATTTTTGTTAGAGAAGCTGCGTTGGTGTTTGGCTTCTCTTGGCTTGCAGAAAAAATAAATAATAAAGAAACAGGGCATTAGTCTAATTGTTGTCAAGGTGGAGATTGTTGAGATTTTTCAGTTTTAGTAAAATTGGCAAAAATCTCAGTAGGTGACAAAAATTAGATTTTATTGCTAAATTAGCTCTATTTTGTTGGGAGAGAGTTAATGCATCCTATATTTGCTGTAAGAGGATTTATGAGGCAGTTAGATTCTCTTAGCTATAAAATGTAAGCCCGTAGAGGCAAGTAAGCATGAGGAGGAATGTGTATGAGGGAGGCTGAGCAGATGAGAAACTCTGCAATTGTATTTTTCTCCAGTTGACTAATGAGATTGATCGATGCCCTGTTAGGTGGACGTAGCCCAGATTGGTTGGGTGAACCACGTTAAAAAGCGGTTGTCTTTATCTGTGTTTTTTTTTTAATGCTGTGTGTTCTATGTGTGTCATTCGTTTTATATTTCCGCTGCCGTATCTCTAACACTCCTCTGCTTCCAGACTCATCATATCGAGGATTTTCATCCAATGTTGCATATGGACATTTTGTTCCCTGGCCAATAACATCATATGCATATGAATCATGCCTAATACGGCTGTGATCCAACTCTCTGTCTAGTCGACCAATATATGTATCTTTGGCAGGTGGAAACGAGTGTCTTCGAGACTGGAGAGGCCTTGCTCCACCATGTAGCAAGCTCCCACGCTTTGGTCCACAACCATCCTTGTACGTGACAGGCGTGGCCCCAGTAGCCCGGTTAACGAAGTCTCCACCTCGTCTTGTAGTAGCAGCAGGTCTACTATAAAACACATTATTTTTCCTTGAATAATCCATGTAAGAACCCCTTCTTGGGCCACCTCCAATATGTCGAGCTTACCCAGGCGTCGTTCATCACGGACAAGTTGTTCACGGAAAAAATGAAATAATGTATCCACGTCATCATCATCCCTGGATAAAATTCTTGCACCACGACCAACAAATCCTCGGCCACATCATCGGGATATGAAACCTCTCCCTCGTGGCATCCCCAATTTCTTTATAGGATACCTTCCATCTTGTAGGCCCCAGTCTTGTCTAGTACAAATGCCAATGCCATAGCGACCAATAGGGAATCCACCAAGCATTCCATCTTTCACTACTTGATTCCTTGTCTCTCCATCGATCAACATAGTGTTGTTTAAACCTTCAATGCATGACATGGCTGCCTCGTGACTAGTAAAATTCACAAACCCAAAATCCCTTCACTTTGTAGTGGGCATGTTATGAGCCAACACAACTCGTTTTATTTCACCATACAGCTTCAGGTGCTCCTTCACTCGGTCCTCGTTCCAATATGGTGGGATCCCGTCAACAAACACTGACTTAACCTGGGCCATGATCTCTTAGTCAGGCTCACACAATGGCTCTGAAAATGCCACTTTTGCAATTCTATCAGCACCAAAAATAACATCTGGCCTCTGAAGGAGTTTGTAAGCATTCATGGCATCCATGTGCGTAGAAAATGCTATAAATGCAAAACCATGGCTTATTCCTTCATTTCGAGTATCGCCCAATAGAGTTAGCTCGACAAATTAACTTACAAAACATGACACAGACAGCAACACCACCGTGTCGCAGACAACTTAAAATACTGCACACGAATAGAGATGGAAGCCACTAAACTTAGGCACACAGGACACTGACCGCCGATCCACCATAATCGTTGTTATGAATGATAGGTTCTTGAAGGACTTGTTGATCTACAAATTTCACTAATCTACAACATTTCAGATCAGTGTGTCCATAATAGCTAGCTGGGCACTGCTCCACGCACATATCGGGTCACCAATCGACCCGATACTAGCTTTTCTCAGTCTTTCTTCGCAGGAAGCTTGGCATATGTCAACTTATGATTACTGTTGGTAGCCGAACAGTTCTGTGAAGCACCCAAATATTGTCCATGGAATTCCTCCCGTGTTATGTCAGCAAAATCATTTATTTCCAAAGCATAAGGAAGATTCAAGTTGTTTCTTGACTCGATCAGCTCCATGTTCTTCACAAAATTAGCATTGAATCTATGCACAAGCTGATGGATTGAATCATACCTCTTGCCATACCTAAGAGCGAACTCCGCAAACTGTAGAGACTTCGGATTGGTTCCCAAGATTTTAAGGAAACTGGACTCCAGGTCCTGGATCTTATCAGTGACCATTCTTCAAACGACCTTACAGCAGATACAGATACGACCAACAAAAACAAAGTGCTTAGAACAATGGCGAAAGGAATTCATCGGTCGTAGAAAGGCCCTAATCCATGACGTAAGAAATCCCTTCCGGCATGGAGGATTTCTCGGAGCTCTTTCCTCCAACGACAGCCACTGGACCAAAAGCAGGTTGCCTCGGCCTTCACGTAGAGGGCAGGTTGCCTCAGCCTTCACCAATCCATGCCAACAGGTCACACCATAACGCATCGGTATAAAAAAAAAGTTACTTCTGTTGCACGCAGGGACACTCTACTCCTCAAACCAATATAGCATAATCCGCTTCCTTAGCTGCGCTAACCATTCATCATAGATCCAATCAACAGATCCATGCTCAGATCGAAGAATGCAACATACCAACTCTAGAAAATGGGCGCAACTCCAATACACCTTCGCCCAAAAGAATGGACAACCAAAAAACTAAAACAAAACAGATATATTTTTCTTATTTCCCTTAGCCTAGGAGGGGCCAAGGTCCAGGCCCGTATGGGCTCTCATACGAAGATGAAATCTCAGATACACACTATATTTCATTAATCAAATAAAGTTACATATATACATGAGGTATAGTCTCAAGATAGGGAAGCTATCTTGGATGCACAATAAGTTGGTTGAGGGAATATCTCAACCTCACACCAAACTAGGAACTTAGTTTTAACTAACCTATGGAATAGAAACAGAATCTATACATAGAAAGTCACAAGTGAAGACAGGTAGGAATTACATATTCCAACAAATATTCAATAAATCTTAACTTTAAAGTGCTTCTATATTACTTTTTTTTTTTTTTTTTCTGCATATGCATATGCCATGAGAGGATATGTTTTTGTCTAACCAAGTTCTGCACCTCTTATTAGTGCATTCATTGTTGTAGAAACAAGTATTGCATCTATTGTAGCTACATTTACAATAGTTGCATATAATGCTATGCTATAACTACATCCTACCTAGTGTAACATCCCTCGTTTTACCTCTGTCTTATTAATATTAAATTATGACTAAAATTCCAATGTGGAGAACCACTAATAAATTATACATTGATTAAGTTGTTAAAATTGATTATTTAAAACCAATTAAATGAAATAATTGCTTACAAATCCATAATTTGAAGGGAGCTTGTTTGTTTCTGTTCCTTGAAGCCATAACCCAACTAAATTAAATCTTTGAGCCACCACTTGTATCTAATCACACTTTGTGACAGATTTCTATAAGTAACATGATTAGAGAGAACTGAATAGTAGAAAACCATTATGAGACAAGATTAAGGTAGTGAGGGGCATGGAATGGTGCCCATATTCCCCCTGTCGGATCGAGGAGATAACCAAATGTAGAGGGAAAATATATAGGAACACTATAATAGAAATGGGAAAAGTCATTTTTTGTGTAAGGGTGAATCTAGTTTGTTCATCTAAAGGTGTTTATATAGATGAATATTCATCTAGAGACGTTGATCTATTGATATTAATAAACATTAATAATTACATAATATCTCATAAACAAACTAGTACTAAACGTATTTTTCTTACCTCATTTGTTTAATGTCTTTCCATACCACGACCATTCATGTACCTTATCATGTTTTCATGATTTACTTCCCCATAGTAAATCCTAGTAACGTCCTTGAAATTATAACAAAAAATTTCAAATTTTAAAGTATACTTCATGTGCATGAATTTAAATTTTTTAAATATCAGAACAAATCCTCGGCCATAAAAATTAATGCAGTTAAATAAACTCATCTAAAAGTAAATGAACTTTGAATGAAATAAAAGGTAGGTTGTAACAAGCATGGGATGGAGAAGGCTTCCAAAGTTTTCAACCAACCTACAATCCAACAAGATCTAAGGGTGCATATTGACTTATATGAATGACCCTTATTTAATATTGAAAGGGGATAAGTTCGTAACGGATCCTTATGCCTTCGATCGGATGAGAATTTATTCACGTGGACAATTATGTGAATAGTGATATAATTAAGCCGAAGGATTTTCTATTATGAGGTTTATTTTTATGGCACTGTTTAAATTTGTTGTTTCTGATAGAATTTGAACAGTGTTCTCTTCTCTCTCCTCTGTTTAAAGTTGTTACTAATTATTCTTATTTTTCTGAGAAAATCCTCGTCTTCTTTGGAATCGGCTAACTAGTCCATCAAATTTACGTAATGCACAACTTTATTGGATTTAGTTGGTTTTCTCATCTCAAAAGAGATTAACAGTGTCTTAGGGGAGTCTCCCATCGTGATCTTTGTCAAGTCGATCAAATGCGCTATATTTTTGGTATATATCTCAGCCCGTGGAAAACCACAAGCAATCATTGTTGACTACGTATTAGAAGAAAATCAAGACCATGAAATGCAGAGCCTTCCATTAAAAATATCAAATTCGTTTTCTCCACCCCATCCTCCTCCTCAACATGAAAGTGAAATATCCAGTAACATCTTTAATGAAATCTATGGGAATGGCAACCAAGGAGTCCTACGTAGATCATATTTCCTCCTCGTTTCATCAACACTAGCTATGTTTCAACCAGAAGATTAAATATTACTACTTAATTTGAACATAATGTATATTGAATAATTTGAAAATATATTTGGAATGTACCTCATCCAAGGCGTCGAATATATCAATGTTGGGTTTATGAAAATTAAATTAAACAAAACTAACACACAGAAAGTGAGACATATCTCACACAATACTTGACTTTGACTCCACGATTACATTACATTTTTATAGCATAGGGCCCTCACCTAATCTTCTTGAATTGGAGGCAACAAACCTGAATTGGTGGAACTAAACTCTAAATAAAATCTCTCGTTCAACAACCCATAACCAAATCTATTTCTACATTATTCTAGATTATCCTCACATCCTCTCTTAATGGAGAAATAGATTTTCTACAATACCTAATTTACTTCTAAAAACTTCAAATTTGATTTTACCAAGAGGCTTAGTAAAGATATCAGCCATATTATCCTTGGTATTGTGGAGTACTAAAAAGGTATGCTTTTGATGATCATTTCAGTTTCCTTTTAGTAGAATTTGTAAACCTTTTTGCATCATGAATTTGGAAAATGATAAAGAATTATAACAAAACATATGAGAGTTGATATGCAAGACTTAACCGTTGATAATTGTTATTTTTCTATGCAGGAAAAGGTGAAAACGAGGAGTTGTCGTTCCAAAGGAAAGGACAAAGACGAGATAACTGTTGTCCCTTTGAAGGGGAACCAAATGCAAACAAGGCTAAGCAGATCAAAGCAAATCGGCCCGGAAAAGGAGGAGAAGACACCAGCTCGACGGAGAAGAAAAGAAAAGAGGAAGGATTAACAGTTTGGCGAATCCCTTAGGATCTTTGATCCTAAGGGATCGCTGCTTTATTTATCTTGTTACTTGGACATCTCCGCCGTCACCTTTATATAAAGGGACAGCACTGTTAGCTTGGGATATACTTCTTATGTAATTTTCTGTTAAAAATCAACTTTGATCATCGAGTCTCGTTGAGAACTGGTTCATTGTACTTTTGTCTTATGCATTAATATAAGCTTGGTGATTATCTCATTTCTGCGTCTGGATTAACTTAAGGCGGTGTACCCTTGGAGGCTAAGGGCCCGGCCCCGGAGGACACTTGCTTCTGTATCACTATGATTTGATTTCTGCGTGGTTTGCTTATCGTTGTTATTCGGTAATCTGATATGTTTTATAAGTTGCTATTACATGCTCTGTTAAGATTAAATCATTAAGGTTTTTACAGATAGAATTGTGTATTGACTCTGCATTATGTTATTGATTGCATGTTATTAGTCTTAACCGAATATTCTTACTAATCTGTTACAGAGTTTTTGTACTGAACATTCATGTCATAGATTCATATGAAGTTGTGTTCTTCATGATTGTTGGATTCAGAAATAATGTTGTTCTATTTGGAAGCACAGTCATATCCCTGTTAATTAAGATTGATCAGATTACTATTCCAGCGTGTTGTGTGCGTATATGATTTACTAGTGCTGTTCCATAATTTATCAATAGTTATTGCTGTTCCATTAGTGTGTTCTGCTTAATTTGCCTTAAAAGTGAAAGATTTTTATTTGATTGCGAAGAGTGCATTTGGGTTAATAGATTAAGTTTGGTTACGACTCTCGAGACTTAGTTGTTCGATTGCTGTTCTATTTTAGAATTACCATTCCATTCCAGATTTGCTGTTCAATTCTTTATTTGCTGTTCCATTTACTCGCATTTTTGTTTTGGTGTGAGAGACGATCTAAGGCTGTAGTGAGCTTCGGCATTCACTGTCTAGCTCCCAGACCCGTGGTCTATGCTCTAATTTACTTTCCATCAGTTTCCAAAGGGATGGGTTATCGCTGCCAAACCCTTGACTGATAAGCTGCCTAGTTTTCTGAATGTGTGATTTATTCTTTTGAAGTAACTTAGTTATAGACCAGCATCCGTTTACTCTTGTATCTTTAAACATTGTACTACTAGCATTACTCTGACAAGTGATAGCCTCAGACTGAGACACTCTTTGGAATAACAAAACGCTCCCGGATTGACATATTAATGTGAGGTAATTAGAGGTGAAAGAGACCCTTTTTATAGCTCTACATTTTGGCGCCGTTGCCGGGGAAAGAGTGTAGCCATTTGTCTTTTTCGGAGTAGTGTACGAACCTGCTAGGGAAGAGTTGGATCTTAAAAACGGAAGGTAAGAACCTACGTGCGGAGCATGTAAAAGCCCTGCTCCACTGTCCGCTTTCCTAACAGATTTGTTTTTGCTTTGTTTGAATAGAATTTAGTAATTCATTTGAGTGCATGACTAAGCAGAAAAGACCAGAAAAGAATATCAAACCTCCATCCAAGCCTGAAAAAGCTAAGGGGCCGATGACCCTTGGCCGAACGACCTTCATAGACGAAATCTATAAGAAAACAGAATCTCAGCCATCAGTAGGCCCCAGGAAAATCATTTCTAAACCGCCTACTAGTTCCCTTCAGGCCACAGGATCACCATCTGTAGCCTTTGCTGAGGTGCATAGTCAAACTGAAGAGCAGGACTTTCAAGAAATTGAAAATTCTACTCCAGAACTATTGCACGAAGGGAATTCCAGCAACTTTTGTGAAGGAGAAGGAGAAACAGGGGAAACCAAGGAACCAAAATCTCCTATTGGAACAAATCAGCCATTAAATAGCCCAGATAATGGGAGTGCTGCGAAAATCATTGTTGAAGGAATCCAATCTCCTCAGACATCAAGTATTCTCATTATTCCGGATAAGGGAAGTGCTATTAAAACTATCCCTGTCAAAACCATTCCCTCTCAACCTAGGAATACCCTCCTAGATATCCCAGAAGGTTATTGGCATATATTCGATCCCATGGCTCAGAACCAGCCAAATGCTCAAACCTCTACATTACAATATCCTATAGTGAATTCTGCAGCAAATGCACCCATGAAAGCTATCCCTCTTCAGCATATCCCTACATTTCACGGTCTCACATCAGAAGATCCGGATGTATTTTTATTCGAATTCGATGTGTTATGCAGGGGGTATGATTACACCACCAATCCCCAGAAATTGAAATTATTTCCCTCTACATTAAAAGGGGCTGCTTTAAGATGGTTTATGGGACTAGGTGGCGGGGTTATCAACAATTGGGATCAAATGAAAGAATCCTTCTTAAAAAAATAGCAGGATTATTGTAGGTCTAGAGAATTAAAAGACGAAATATTCCAAATGACAGCCAGACCGAATGAAACATTGGAGGAGTATGTGGAACGTTTTCAGTACAATCTACAAAGATCTCCTTATGCATCGCTACCTTTACCTGATAATGTGTTAAAAACTGCATTAATAAGGGGCATGAAGGAACAATGGATTAAAACATTAAACATCATGGGAAAAGGGGATATTTATCAAGAGAATTTTGCTGACATCATTGATTTATGTATCAGGAGTTCGAGAGGCAGCACAAGAATAAAACCGACAGAATATGACCGGTTTGCAAGAGATAACAAAGTATCAACAGAAGGAGTAACACGTGCAGAAATTGGAAATTTATTAGAAAATTTCAAAACTGATATTCTGGGGACACTAACTACACAACTTGATATTGCGCAGGCTAAACAAAAGCAGATGGAGGCAGAACATAATTTGGCAATCTTCTGCCCCCGATGCAGAAAAAAAACATAGCCACAAGGAATGTCCACTGGATACAGTCCAAACATGCGCCATCTGTACAAAAGATCACCTTACGGAGAGCTGCCCCTCACTTCCTGGATTGAAAGCGGTATATAAGGAAGCGGAAGAAGAACCAGAATCGGTGTACTTGATCAACCAGCGTCGCCAGTGGCAGCCGAGACAATCTGGTATGTTTCCAGACTCAACCTTTTCTTTTCAACCTCCACAGTATAATGCTCAACAATATAGTATGTGGCAAAATCAATCTCAACCCCCATTTTCAAACTGGTCACCACAATCGTTTCCTTCTTCAAACCCATGGTTGAATCAAACAAGCCAATCTGGTTGGCCGAATTTCCCTTACACTCCACCATATTGGCAAAATGGCCCATATCCTTCACAATGGACTCCCCCTACTTCACAAAGTTCACCCTGGCAGACAAGCTGGCAAAGACCGATGTACCAGCCAGCTGGAACTATTCTGCTCCCTCAACCTACTCTGCCAGCCTTACAACAAAATCCCCAGTCTAACCTGAGACCGCAACTCCCAGCCCAACCCAATCCCAATCCAAATAACAGACTGGTCCAATCTCTCCAAATCATAGAATCACCAGAAATAGGACCCGACCTGAGGGAGTGCAATGATCTTCAGTTAAGATCTGGACGTATAATTGAAACCGAGGGAGATAAAACAGTTCATATTGAAGATCAGTTACCAAGAGAACATCAGTTGCAACAAGAGGATGTAAATAAGCAGCAGACTCATAATCAAGCAACCACATCCTCTCCTCCGTTCCCAGAACGATTAGTCATACCTCGACCCATACAATATCCTGACTTTGACATTCTGGGAGAATTACAAAATTTGTACATAAAAATCCCATTCCTCCAAGCCATTCAAGACATTCCTATATACGCAAAAAATATCAAAGAGTTGTGCATAAAGAAACCAAGGAGGAATATAACGAATAATCCAAGAGTCCAAGTAGTCGGTACTTTATCTGACTTATTATCTGGGAAAGAAACACCCATTAAATATGAAGACCCAGGAAATCCAATTATAACTGTTCAAATTTATGGTCAGACCCTGTCTAATGCCTTAGTTGATCTAGGATCTGCAATTAATATTTTAACAACCACTACTTGCCAAAAGCTCAGCATTACATCTGTAGAACCCACCTCTACTTTGTTAGAATTGGCTGACCGATCTGTGGTCAGACCAGAGGGTACTCTACATGATGTCATGGTCTCTGTAGATTCCTAGGAGTATCCAACCGATTTCCTGATAATTAATCCAAAAACCAGACTTGATGGACACCCGCTAATTTTAGGTAGACCTTGGCTTGCCACTGCCGATGCCTACATTGGCTGCCGGCAGGGAAATATGACCATAACTAGAGGACCGAATAGCAAGAATTTAGTTCTATATCCTCCAGCGCAGCCAAGTGTCACAATAATCAAAACTAATAAGCACCATGTATCATACCTTACTGATAACATCAGATCTCCATTAACTATACAAGAGGCACTTGATTTTAAAGACCAAACAGAAGATGATGCCATTAATAATTTCATTAGTCAAACTGAACCTCGCACACAGTGTCACATGATAGAAGCAGCATTTGATAATGAATTGGAGGAAGATCCTCTGAAAGATACGCATGACCAAACGATACATGTTACTTCTGTTGCAAATAGTAAAACTGTGGAAATTGAACCGGGAAAAACTTTAAACATCAATGCCAATCTCACGCCTGAACAAGAAACAAAGCTCATCCATCTGTTAACAAAATATCAAGAATCATTTGCATGGGATTACCCTGATATGAAAGGAATCGATCCCTAGTTATGTACACACCACATTTATATAGAAAAAGATGCCAGACCTGTTCGTCAGCCGCAAAGGAGACTTAATCCCCATCTAAAGGATGTGGTAAAAGCTGAACTTCAGAAACTTTTAGATGTCAATTTTATCTATCCTATTTCTGATAGTAAATGGGTCTCTCCGCTTGTGGTGGTACCAAAAAAGAATGGAAAATGGAGAATCTGTGTGGATTATATGGAACTAAATAAGGCAACACAGAAAGATCATTTTCCTCTCCCATTCATAGACCAAGTATTAGATACTTTAGCAGGAAAGAAATTCTTTTCTTTCCTGGATGGCTTCAGTGGATACAATCAGATTCAGATTGCCCCTGAAGACCAGGATAAAACTACTTTTACTTGTCCCTGGGGAACATTTGCCTATCAAGTTCTACCTTTTGGCCTATGTAATGCTCCTGCCACATTCCAAAGGGATAGCCTTAGCATTTTTGCAGATTTAATAAATGATGGACTTGAAGTTTACATGGATGAATTTACACCATATGGAGATGATTTTGATCCAGCACTAGACACCCTAGAAAAAGTCCTACAACGCTGCATCACTACCAGGCTTTGCTTAAGCCACGAAAAATGTTTCATGATGATGACTGCAGGACTTATCCTAGGACATTATGTTTCAGCAGCCGGCATTCAGGTAGACCCGGCCAAAATCCAAATACTCTTGCTCATTCCCACTCCTACTACTCAAACAGAGGTACGCAGCTTTCTTGGATTTTCTGGTTATTATAGACGATTTATAGAACATTATTCGCACATTGCTGATCCTTTATATGCACTAACTGGTAACGTTGATTTTCTTTGGACAGAAAAATGTGACCGTGCTTTCGAGGATTTAAAGAAGCTCATATCCACAGCCCCAGTCCTTCGAGGACCAAATTGGGACCTACCGTTCCAGATATCATCTGATGCCTCAGATACAGCCATTGGCGCAGTCCTTGGGCAGGAAGAGGATAAAAAACCATATGCTATCTATTACATCAGCAAAAATTTATCCCCTGTTGAATTAAATTACACTGTTACTGAAAAAGAATTCCTAGCTGTAATACATGCTGTCAATAAATTTAGACATTATATTACAGGCTATCCTGTTATCTTGTATACAGACCATTCTGCCATAAAATATTTAGCAAATAAGCCTGTCACAAATGCCAGAGTAACTAGATGGTTGATTTTATTGCAGGAATTCAATATCACAATCAAGGATCGGCCTGGCAAAGAAAACGTTGTAGCTGATTTTCTTTCGAGAATACCAAAACCAATCGATGCAGCGGCAGTTGAAGATCAATTTCCGGATGAGCACCTGTTTGCTGTTGCCGTTCAAACACCCTGGTATGCTGATGTTGCCAATTACCTCGCAGTAGGTAAACTACCAAAACACTTAACCCCTAATGAGCGCAAGCAGATTGTTCAGAAGAGTGCTCGATTCTCGTGGATTGGGGGCTATTTGTTTCACACAGGGGCAAACATGCATATCAGGAGATGTGTTCGAGAAGATGAAATCTTTGACATCCTAAAAGCCTGTCACGATGGACCGTGTGGTGGACACTTCGCTGAGCGTAGAACTGGACATAAAGTATTGTAGACAGGATATTACTGGCCTACGATTTTCAAAGATGCAAAGAAATTTGTCCAAGCCTGTGACAGCTGCCAGCGAGCAGGACGACCTATTCAAGCTGATGAGATGCCTCTGAAACCACAGTTAGTCATTGAACCATTCGAGCGATGGGCTCTTGATTTCGTTGGACCCATCAACCCATCATCAAATTAGAAAACATATATCTTGGTGGCAACAAAATATGTCACCAAATGGGTTGAGGCAGAAGCATTGCCAAGAGCCACAGAGGACTCTGTCATACAGTTCCTGTTCCATTTATTTGTACGTTATGGCCTTCCAAGGGAAATAATTACAGATGGAGGACCACAATTTGCTGGGAATAGATTAGCTGCAACACTCAACAATTATCACGTCCAGCATAAAATCACTACTCCATATCACCCACAGGCGAATGGGCAGGTAGAAAGTAGCAATAAGATAATAGAATCAATCCTAACGAAAACCATTGCGTCACATAGGCGTGATTGGGCTACCCGACTACCTGAAGCACTCTGGGCCTATAGAACCACATGGAGGAGCACCACAGGTTACTCACCTTATCAATTAGTGTTTGGAAAACAACCCATTTTTCCCATAGAATTCGAAATCCAAACATTACGGACAGCACAGGAAGTTGGCCTAGATCTAAGCGAGGCACAAATCAATCGACTACAACAGATCAATGAATTGGACGAAATTAGGCTCTCTGCAGTACAAAATATAGCATTGATTCAACAGCAGCGAGCTAAATGGAATGATGCGCTCATCAAAAACAAAGTCTTCCACGAGGGAGACTGGGCTCTGTTATACGACTCTCGGTTTCAGGACTTCCCTGGGAAACTTCAGACTCGATGGTTGGGACCATACGAAATCCAGAAGGTGCATGACAATGGAACCCTTACTCTAATTACCATTGACGGTTCTAGATATGCATTCAAAGTAAATGGCCACCGAGTTCGTCTCTATCGCAAACCACTCACTCGGGAATCCTTCTGCCAGCAGCTACGTCAAGACACTGATATGGAGATTTTAGGAGAGGAAGAGAAATCTTCCTCACCTGTAATTCATTAAGGAATTCATTTCTTTTTACAATTTGTACATAAGTTCTTGTCTTTGAGTCGTTCTTGTACATATGTTTGAACTAAATGTTTTCTTGTCATTTTTTTTCTTTTTCTCAAAGTTTTGATTTTTGCCGTTCTGTTTCTAAAAGAATGGAATTTGCGTGTTTTTGTTGTTCCTTTTCAAAAGGAACGGCATTTTTGCGTCTTTTGCTGTTCCTTTTCCAAAGGAACAGCATTTTTGGTTGTTGTTGTTCCTTTTTTTTCAAAGAAACAACATTCTTTTGTTGCTATTGTTCCTTTTTCAAAGGAACGGCATTTTGAGTGTTTTTATAGTATTTTTATTTTTGTTGTTCCTTTTTCAAAGGAACGGCATTTGCATTTTTGCGGTCTATCGTCCTTCGTTGTTTCTTTTTCAAAAGGAACACCACTAGCATACTTTTGCTCTCCTTGTGAAACAGCTTATTCCTTTTGCTGATCTAAATTGAGGATGCTTCTTGCCCATATTCTTTCAAGTCTTTAAGATACAACTATGTACTTGTGCAATGAATATAAAATCACAACATACCGAAATCCGCAAACCATAAATCGCTATATTTATAAGGCTCTGCATTGGTAAGAGGACAAAAGGAAGGACATACTTATTTTTTATCTTTTGTTGTCGTTGTTTTACTAATTTTTCCCTGATTGGTTATCTTTATCATGCTGATCCCTTTAACCCTCTTTGATTATTACTTAGGAATAAGAGCAAAGGGCTTATATCTTCCTATTGAGATGATAAGACTTCTTCCACCATTCCTACTCTTAAGGAGTGTTGAACCACCCTTTGTGTATAAATAAGGAAAAGTACTCTATGAAAAAGAAAAAAAATATGTGAACATGATATGTGAGATGTCAAATGCAGGATAGGGGGTCTCATCAAGAGCCAGCCTACCATGATCATGAGAATGGAAGTGAAGTGGCATTCCCACTATGGCCACCACACCAAGGATATGGTCCAAAAGGTATATCAAATAATCGAACCTTGGAACAGGAGGTCTCATCACGAGCCGACTGGCCCACTTTTTGCTCCTTCCTCGTGAATGGCATTATGGTTAACTAGTCACCAAGCCAGCATAATGGTCTACACTTTGACATAACAACATTCCTAAGTATACACAAAGGATCATGGTTCCAAGGGTGAAAAAAACAACTCTGCCAAGGTTATGGACACCTGTCGGCAGCAGAGCACTGTTAATGGTATTGAAGTCACCTTGGTTACACCAATGGGTAAGATACTAATACTCTTTTGTTTCTTATATCCTAGGAACTAATCATATATTATTTCCCGATTTATACATCGCATGAACATTTATTATCATCAATCATGGCAAAGGAAGTGACCATGACCACTTGAGATTTGGCAAATACGACAGACGTCCTATCCACTAGCCTCATATCATAACACAGCAGCCTCTTACGTAATACGCGATCAACTCTCCGCCTCGATTTCGGTAATTCGTTGTCTTTCTAAACATGGCATAATTTCATACGCTGTTCCTTTATGACTCGGTTGCAGATCGGGTGCTGCTCCTTTATTTGACGGCTGGGACAGCCTATCATATTGCGGGGGGGGAGGTTAACCTCATTATTCCCTGAATTACATGTCAGCTCACTATTCAGGAAAGATAGTGTACGACGATATGGCATGGCTTAACGACATGACATTTCTATTTTTACACAAGTTGTTGTTCATAATCCATTTCGGTTGCATACTCTGTGTTTTTTTCCCTTTTTGTTGCATACTCTGTGTTTTTTTTTGAAACCCTGCACCCGGATATCAAGCCCTGTATGAGATGCCTGAGGGGCAAACAGGTCAGTTCTTTGACTATCTAGTCACTCATCATGGCTGTAGGCCTCCACATGAGATTCCTTCTCCAGCCTATTCTCTCACTGCCTTGCATGTCAACTACAATGTTTTGATGAGGACATGAAACAAGGTAAGCAGGGGGGTGTGTGGAGTACTAAAAAGGTATGCTTTTGATGATCATTTCAGTGGCTTTTTAGTAGAATTTGTAAACCTTTTCGCATCATGAATTTGGAAAATGATAAAGAATTATAACAAAACATATGAGAGTTGATATGCAAGACTTAACCGCTGATAATTGTTATTTTTCTGTGCAGGAAAAGGTGAAAACGAGGAGTTTCCGTTCCAAAGGAAAGGACAAAGACGAGATAACTGCTGTCCCTTTGAAGGGGAACCGAATGCAAACAAGGCTAAGCAGATCAAAGCAAATCGGCCCGGAAAAGGAGGAGAAGACACCAGCTCGGCGGAGAAGAAAAGAAAAGAGGAAGGATTAACAGTTTGGCGAATCCCTCAGGATCTCTGATCCTGAGGGATCGCTGCTTTATTTATCTTGTTACTTGGACATCTCCGCCGTCACCTTTATATAAAGGGACAACACTGTTAGCTTGAGAGATATACTTCTTATGTAATTTTCTGTTAAAAATCAACTTTGATCATCGAGTCTCGTTGAGAACTGGTTCATTGTACTTTTGTCTTATGCATTAATATAAGCTTGGTGATTATCTCATTTCTACTTCTGGATTAACTTAAGGCGGTGTACCCTTGGAGGCTAAGGGCCCGACCTCGGAGGACACTTGCTTCTGTATCACTACGATTTGATTTCTGCGTGGTTTGCTTATCGTTGTTATTCGGTAATCTGATATGTTTTATAAGTTCCTATTACATGCTCTGTTAAGATTAAATCATTAAGGTTTTTACAGATAGAATTGTGTATTGACTTTGCATTATGTTACTGATTGCATGTTATTAGTCTTAACCGAATATTCTTACTGATCTGTTACAGATTTTTTGTACTAAACATTCATGTCATAGATTCATATGAAGTTGTGTTCTTCATGATTGTTGGATTCAGAAATAATGCTGTTCTATTTGGAAGCACAGTCGTATCCCTGTTAATTAAGATTGATCAGATTACTATTCCAGCATGTTGTGTGCGTATACGATTTACTAGTGTTGTTCCATAATTTATCAATAGTTAGTGCTGTTCCATTAGTGTGTTCTGCTTGATTTGCCTTAAGAGTGAAAGATTGTTATTTGATTGCGAAGAGTGCATTTGGGTTAATAGATTAAGTTTGGTTACGACTCGCGAGACTTAGTTGTTCGATTACTGTTCCCTTTTAGAATTGTCGTTCCATTCCAGATTTGATGTTCAATTCTTTATTTGTTGTTCTATTTTGCTATCTGTCGTTCCATTTACTCGCATTTGTTGTTTTGGTGTGAGAGACGATCTAAGGCTGTAGTGAGCTTCGGCATTCACTGTCTAGCTCCCAGACCCGTGGTCTATGCTCTAATTTCCTTTCCATCAGTTTCCAAAGGGATGGGTTATCGCTGCCGAACCCTTGACTGATAAGCTGCCTAGTTTTCTGAATGTGTGATTTATTCTTTTGAAGTAACTTAGTTATAGACCAGCATCTGTTTACTCTTGTATCTTTAAACACTGTACTACTAGCATTACTCTGACAAGTGATAGCCTCAGACTGAGACACTGTTTGGAATAACAAAACGCTCCTGGATTGACATATTAATGTGAGGTAATTAGAGGTGAAAGAGACCCTTTTTATAGCTCTACAGGTATTACAAAATACTAATTCAATTTCATTTGACTCAATCTTCTCTCGTACAAAGTGGTATTGAAACTCAATGTGTTTTGTTCTGGCATGGTATATTGGATTATGCGCTACTTTCATAGCACTTTGATTATCACAATTGATGCATGTTGAACCACTTTGCGCCTCTTCGATATCTGCAAGAATTCTCCACAACCAAACAGCTTCACAGGTGGCATTGTTCAAAGCTTTGTATTCAGATTCTGTTGATGATAAAGAAACAGTTGGTTGTTTCTTACTACTCCATGATACAACCCCTGATCCTATATGAAATGCATAGCCAGAGGTAGATCGTCTGTCATCAGGATTTCCTGCCCAATTTGAATCAGAAAAACCTGTCAGTGCAACATCATATTCATAAGAATACATAATACCTAAATTGATTGTTTCTTTTAAGTATCGGAGAACTTTCTTTGCAGTGTTCCAGTGATTTCCTGAAGGCTTAGCCATGAATTGACTAAGGATACTGACTAAGTATGCAATGTCTGCTATGGTAGTGGTGAGATAGTTCATACTTCCCACCAACTGACGATATAATGTCCCATCTGCCTCTTTAGTTCCATCTTCTTTGTACAACTTTTCATTTTGTTCTAAGGGAGTTGACATAGCTTTGCAATCACTCATATTGAACTTTTTAAGAATTTCCTTTGTGTATTTACTTTGAGTGATCAATGTTTTACCAGACTCCCTCCATACCTCAATTCCTCAATAGTAATGCAATTCACCCAGATATTTCATTTCAAATTCCTGCGACAACTGAATTTTAATCTCTTCAATTAACTTGTAAGCACTGCTTGTGATAATGAGATCATCCACATATAAAGATATTAAAGCAGCATTTCCTTCTTCATCTTTCTTAACATACAAGTTAGGATCATTTTTGTTTTTCACAAACCCATTATGATGAAAGAAGGTATCAATCTTTACATACCATGATCTCGGCGCCTGTTTCAAACCATATAAGGCTTTTCTGAACCTGCAGACTAGATGCTCATGTCCCTATTTGACAAACCCTTCAGGTTGAACCAGATAAACTTCTTCCTTTAAGTCACCATTCAAAAAAGCAGATTTGACATCCAATTGATGTATATTCCAATTATGTTTTTAGCTAAGGCAATTAGTACTCTAATTGTATTCAATTTAGCTACTGGTGAAAAAGTATCTTCATAATCAATTCCCTCCTGTTGATCATATCCTTTTGCAACTAATTTTGCCTTAAATTTATCAATGCTACCATCTTCTTTAAATTTAGATTTATACAACCATTTGCTTCCAATTGGAACTTTGTTCTCAGGGAGTTCAACTAATTCCCATGTTTGATTTTTCATAAGAGAGTCATATTCATCATTCATAGCATTTCTCCATTGTTCAGGCTCTTTAGCTTGTTCATAATCAACTGGTTCTACAACATTCATGATATTAGACATCAAGGCATAATCTTTATACCTTGCAGGAAGCTGAGTTTGTCGGGTTGACCTTCTTGGTTGTACAATACCTGTTGGAGTTCCATCCATGATTCTCTGGCTTTGAGGTGAATCTTCCTCTCATGATGAATCACTATTGCTGGATGTGCTCATGCTGCTTTCATTCTGATCTTGAACCTATACCTGTACCTGTTCGTGTTTCTATTTAACCAAAGTATCAATTTTGACATTATCATCATTAGATATATGCCAAGCATCATTATTTGTATCACTTTTATCAACATTCTCATGAAACACCACATCTCGACTTGCAAACAGTTTATGTGAACTGGGATCAAACAGTTTATATGCTTTCTGATCTGTACAATACCCAATAAAAACACACTTGATTGACTTTGCATCAAGCTTTCTTCTGTTAGCCTTAGGAATATGTGCAAAGGAAGTACATCCAAATACTCTTAAATGACTGACATTAGGTTTATAACCATGAATAATCTCAAAAGGAGTTTGAAAAGCTAATTGCTTAGTGGGACTTCGATTCTTCAAATAAACAACAGTATTAATGGCTTCTGCCCAGAAACCATTAGAAATGTTTTTACCTTGAAGCATACTGTGAGCACACTCCACCAATGTTCTATTCCATCTCTCAGCAACACCATTTTGCTGAGGAATATGAGGTACTGTGAACTGTTGTTGGATTCCATGAAATTTACAATAGCTGTTAAATGTTCCTGACTTATATTCACCACCTTGATCTGATCTAAGAATTTTAATGTATTTTCTCGTTTGCTTTTCAATCATAGTTTTGAATTCTTTAAAATACTCAAATACATCACTTTTTCTTCGAATGAAATAGACCCATGTATATCTAGATCTATCATCAACAAAAATAACAAAGTTGGAAGCACCACCAAGCGACCTAGTTTGCATAGGTCCACATACATCAGTGTGAATTAATTCAAGTATATCATATTGTCGTTTCTCTGTATGAATGGGAAACTCCTCTCTATGTTGCTTACCAAGTGCACAAGCTTCACATGGTAAATGTTCACTCTTCATAACAGGAAGACCTTCAACCATTGTTTTTCTTTGCAACAACAATAAATCATTGTAATTTAGGTGCCCATACCTGTGATGCCATAACACTGTTGTTGACGTTTCTTTGGATGTCAATGCAACATGACACTTCATCGTCACATCCAATTTATACAATCCACCAACCTTGGTACCTGTGGAAACAACCCTGTAGTGGTCCTAAACATCTTTCAAAATACGGCCCAATTTACCAAATTCCACTTTTAAATTATGATCAGTGATAGTTGAAACAAATATCAAATTATTTTTAATAGCAGGAACATACATCACATCATGAACCTGTCTCATTTTTCCATTAGGTAAGTATGCACTTATTACACCATAGCGTTGGACTTTAAGTGACCTGTTATCTCCTAGGTAAATGTGTGTGCCATCAGTTTTCTCGTATTATTTATTATACCATTCTTTATTACAAGTCATATGTGCTGATGCACCAGAATCTATGAACCAAACATTCTCATCATCAGTTTCAGCAGACAATGCAGCATCAGAAAGAAACAATTTAAGATTTTTAAATCCATCAATAACTGAAGTGTCTCTGTTCTTGAAATTTCCATTATGCCTTCTATGTCTCTGATTTGATTCATAATTCTTTCTTCTATAGAAATCTTTAGCTAGATGTCCAGGTTTTCCACAATAATCACATTCAATATTTCTCTTAACATAAGAATCAGGATGTGTCATACATTTCTGTTTTGCTTGAAAACAGCCTCTGTTCCTGTCCCATGGTCTCCCTCGGAATGATCTTTTACCTCTTGCAATCAACACCAAATCAGAACCATTTGAATCCAGTTCAAAAATTTTCATTCTCTCTTCTTCTTGAAGAATAATTCCAGCCAATTCATCAAACGTAGGAGGCGTTGGTCTAGCTGAGAGTGCTGAAATAAAGACTTTATAGTCTTCGACTAAACCCTTCAAAGCAACAGTTACTAAATCGCTACTAGACACTTTTTCACCAATGTCACCAAGCTTATCGCTTTAAGTCTTTAATTATAGAAACAAAGTTGCTAATACTCTCATTGGTTTCCATTTTGATAGATAGTAGCTTTGCTTTTAAAAATAAAATGCGGTTTGCATTAGTAGTTTCATACAAACCTTTGAGAGTGTCCCATGTCGCCTTTGAAGATTGACAGTCCCGAATGTGAGGAATGATATTGTCCTTCACAGACATGCGCAACAGCACTTTCGCTTTCATTTCTCGCTTATCTCAATCTGGAATCGTGGCGGCAACAATAGGCTTGGGTTCGTCACCTTTGACAATCGTCCAGAGGTTGTATGCCTCGAGAACGGTGACCAGCTTAAACTTCCAATTGACGTAGTTTTCACCATCAAGTTTTGTGGATTCATTTAAATATTAATCGGCAAGAGGATTAGCCATTATTTTTAACAACAATGACCAGATTTAAAAATCTAAGTAGCAGGTTTTATTGAATACAACAATGCACAACCCGGTCCTCAGAGCCCACGAAGACAAATCATTTTCAAATAAAATGCCAATGAAACCACAAGCTTCATATAATAAATTCCATTAAAAAAAATTCTTTAAAAAGGTATTTTTTAACCAAAAGACTTCAAACAAAGCTTTCTCCCGTATTAAAAAATGGTCACTTTCAATATACCTTGTATCATTTTCCTTTCATGACAAAGATGATATGCTTGAATGAAAAATGGCTTTGACTTATCTCTATTTTAAAACTTCGGTTACCAAGCACGAAATTTCAACTCTTCTCCACGCTGCTTCCACGGTCACATATGACTGCCGCCACACGATCTTCTCGAGAGGCCATAAGAATTTTTGCCCCGGTGGTTCAAGAATAGACGCCCAAGGATTCACAGAAGGAATCTTTAAATACAACAAATTAAATACAGCAAAAAAATAGAGCTCCCTCACGTTGAATCTGCCCAATATAAAATGTCGTCAACACGATTATACAAAGACTGAATAAGCCTTGATTCCCCTCACGTGATGGCTACTATTCTAATTAGAAGATTCTGTTTGTTTCTGTGGAGTAGTGAGGCAGTGCAACCATTTAACGATAATCAAGACTCCTCTCGATACGGTGAATGGGATGGTCGTTTATGGCAGCAGCCGTTGTTTCTTGAAATCGAATGTCGACTCTAGCGTTACGCAGCATGACTCCATTCAATAGCCAACGTCTTACGGGCTTTGCTCTTGACTTTACGTAGGTCGAACTTGACGTCCTTCGATCTTGCAGGAAATCACAAGGATCACCACAGCCATCCACGGATTCAGCTCTGATACCAAATTAAATTAAACAAAACTAACAAAAAGTGAGACAAAGCTCACACAATACTTGACTACTTTTTATTCCATGATTACATTACATTTTTATAGCATTGGTCATTTATCTAATCTTCCTGAATTGGAGGCAACAAACCTGAATTAGTTAAACTAAACTTTAAATAAAATCTCTCGTTCAACAACTCATAACCAAATCTATTTCTACATTATTCTAGATTATTCTCACAATGAATAGTGCAAATGACAGTCCGTCCAGTATTGAAAGTGTTTCGAATAGTTTTCATGACAGCAGTAGCAACCCTCGCATCCAGTCCAGATGTTGGTTCGTCCATGAAAATTATTGAAGGATTGGATACCAGTTCAACTGCTATTGTTAGTCTCTTTCTTTGTTCTATGCACAAAGCATTCACTTCGGGGAAACCGAGCAGAGAGCTACTTAGTTTATTCAACTCTACAAGATCCATTACTTCGTTCACAAACATATGATCATCAAGTAGAATCGGTGGTTAGCGATCAAACATATAATATTAGTACTAACTCCAAAGTAGTAATTAATTCACTGGAAAGTAAACACAATGAAATGAAATATTACCTCCCTTGTTTCAGAATTCACCTCCTCTCTCAGACGAAGCCAATATGAGTATACGAGGGATTCGTATATTGTAATAAATGGTGAATGAATATCAGTTTTTTCGTAGTAACCAACAATTCTTGCAAAGGTTTTGTTGTTTCTTAGGATATCCAGAAATGGTAGTTGATCCTTCAATGTATCCTCCAGTTTTTCTCCCTACCAGAACATCCACATCCATCAGTGTCGTTTTTCCATCGTCGCTTTCACCAGCTAAAGTTGTAAGGACTCCAGGTCTGACTGATCCGCTCGCTCCACGCAGTAGCTAAAGTGTTTGTTCTGCAACTCCTTCCTTTTTCTTTTTCATTTCCCACATTGTTCATAACTAATTATAACAAGACTAGTATAAAGAATCGATGATCATCACTACTGTAATTAGTTTGTAATAATGTGAAAAAGCTATCCATAATCTTTATATGTAATCTAAATTTTTAGAATATTAAAAAATTTGATGTATAAGATTCTTTTCACCGCTGATGGCAAGATAGAGGGAAATGACAACTCTGTTGTATGGTGATGTAAAAATTTGAACTAATGTACTGTCTTTTTATGAATGTTTTTTTTTTTTGGCTTAATTTTGAAAAATTTCTAAAATCCATAATTAAATTAAACTATTCTTTTAACATAAAATCATAAAAAAAATAAAACTTTCCTTTATTACATTGATACATTCATTATTAAATCCAAGCAAATATAATTATTATGTTGATACATCCGTTGTTTAATTTCAAATATAGAACATGGTAACCCGACAACACATACCACAACCATATCTACATAGTAATTGACGTCCTTAAATGTTAATGACAGAGGTTGGAATGGAAAAATCATTCATTTTGTTCTCACCGTCGACTCTCTTTTTTTTCAGAGAAACCGGCATCCCCTACGACAAAAACTACAGTTTAATGGGAAACCGGCATCCCCTACGGAAAAAACAGAGAAAGCAGCATAAAAAAATATAAACGATGATTTACATACGGCATCAGCAGATATCATGATCATATGAGGCCACCAGGAGAGCACCCCTACTCCCTCATAAAGGAAAATGCATGTGCCAGATCGGATCCTATCACAGCACTGAAATGTTCCCTCTAGGTGGCAATAACAGCCCAGAGAAAGTATGACACAGTCCAATAAAAACCCCTTCATGCTCGCTTGCAGAAAAAATATCACCGTCGACTCTGCACAAATCGCTTCTTAGTAATCACAATGGACAAGGAAATCAAGCAAACTTTACAGTAACTTATAATAGATCTATCTGTCCACTAAATTATAGAATCTAAAATTTTTAAGGGAAATTGTTGCAGGGATTTCATGAAAGATGTTACCAGAGATTTCACTTTCATTTTGAGGAGGAGGATGGGGCGGAGAAAACAAATTTAATCCTTTTAATGGAAGGCTCTGCATTTCCTGGTCTTAATTTTCTTCAAACACGTCGTCGGCAACGATTGCAGTTTTCCAAAGGCTGAGAAATATACGCAAACTATAGTATCAGTTGACCGACTCGACAAACACATGAAAAGTAGAGGTTGCTGAACAGTGTGTCAGGGAGTCTCTCATCATGATTACTTATTTTTAATGTTTTTATAATGATTTGGGCATTTGTATATGTAGATTATTTATTTGATTTGTATATGATATATTGTATGTTAAAGTGTATTTTTTTATATATTTCAAATTTAAATATTTATGTCCGAACACTATATAATGTAAAATGGTGCAGGAATTTTTTTTTGAAATATAAAGAAATATTTTTAAAATGCAAAAAAATATTAATAATTTTTTTTTTTTTTAAATATGTAGATTGGTTTATATATTTTATTTTGATTTTTTAATTGTTTTTTTTTCCTATATCTTTTGTTTATATATATATATATTTTGCCTAATTTTGTTTTTTTGCCCTAATTTTTTATGAGGGTCGAATTGGGCTACAATAGTAGCGACAACAATTTGATTATGTCTCAAAGGAGTTATTTGTTTTTTCGAATAAATGGAAATCTATTTTGTTTAAATGATATTAGATTTTAAGCTTCATAGCACCACCATGTCCATCTTTACATTTAGAGAGACTAATGTTTTATTCTTATTTCCACATTCTTAAACTTTACTAAGTAGGATGTTTTGCATAAGTCGAGCCTTGTAGATGACATTGAAGGTTGAGACTTTAAATATTTAGTAGGAAATATTGTCCCACATGCATGATGGCAAAAAAATAAATGTAGTAGCAATAGCATAAAGTTGGGTGGGACTAATGGTTAAGAACATCTATTTCCTTCTAAGAGGTCATGGGTTCAAATCTAGAGGGGGGTAGAATTTGTACATGTTAATGGATTAATATTTCCCCATTATAATGATACTTGAGGGGTTGGTGTCCCTAGGCATGGTTCAACCAAATGATCATTGAGATCATTTGATGGGAGTGCCTTTTCACATCTTGGTCCTTGTCATTCTAGTATTGACTTATTGACTAGTGGACTATTTGAACTAGCTACACCTAATGTGTTTGTGTGTGTAACAATGTGGATCTACAACTATGTATCCAATAATGTTTTATCTTGTGGGTGTTTTGGTATAGCCTTTTCAATTTTTCATGATAATTTTTTAAATGTATATGAGTTGAAGCATAAAATTCATAAATGTGGTGCTATTGAAATTGGATACAAAGATAATATATTCATTATTGATGATTTCGTGTGTGATAACATTATCTCCATTTCAACATACCATAATTGTTTATAATAATTTCGACATATTAGTGTGATGAAGTCTAGTTTAGAAAATGAAGGGAAAAGGATAAAAAACAACCAAATTTAATTACTTTAGTGGTTAACGAAGAGGGTTAAGATGATGTACCTTAACTATTAAAGATCCATTTTAATTGTGGTTTAATCATGCACTAAGAATGTTCAAGTCCCTCGAGGCACAAACCTCCTTTTAATGTGAAAAGCTTAAGGAAAGGTTTGAAACTCAAGGGATTTGATCCTCTTAGCACATGATAGATATACAATTAAGATGGATGGCCATTACTTCTAATGGTGAAAAGAAACATAATTTTTTTTATATTATTATCAATATGTATATGTATATATGTGAGATGAACATAATATTTTGAAATTTACATCATTAAGAATCTAAACAATAAGAAAATAATCATATTTAGTGATGAAAACATTGAATAATAAAAAAATAAAATGATTAATGTATTGAATCTTTCTCAATATACTAGATAAGGATCAATGTCAATCTATCAATTTCTAGCATGGTGACACAATTTGCAAATAATGAAAAATATTTTTACCTATATGTCTCAGAAAAATATGGTCAATTTAAATTTACTTAGTGTCCTTTGTTTGTTAATAACATAGAGAGTATTATTCAAAAGTATACTTCAAGAATTACATAAGGAATAAGCTGAAGATAAATAAAGTATAAAAGTTGAATAATGAAAAATGTACATTGAAATCTATACATTTACACATAGTTCAATGAGTTGATTTCAGTGTACATATCAATTTCATTTTATTCTATTCAATGTAATTTTCACTTTCATTTTCAATTTCTATATCTATTTCTATTTTATTTCAATTTCTATGTCAATTCAATTTCAATTACCTTTAAATTTCTATATAATTTTCTATTCAATTTCTAAATGTGTGCATGTCAATTTCTAAATGTGTTGACTTAGAAATGATGAAAAACCTACATTGAAAGCAATGCTCAATGTACGTGTCAATTTCAGTTTCTATTTCAATTTATGTTTAAACTCTAATGCATTAATTTAGTGTACATGTCAATTTATAGATGCATTGATTTAGAAATGATGAAAAATTATCACTAAAATCAATGCATGTAAACCACAACCAAGTTTTTGTAGAATTAGAAAGATTTGTTGACTAGCATACCTATATCTTTTTTTGTTGTCAAAGAGACATAAATAATATATTCAAATGTTATTAGAATAACAAGTATTCATGAGATTTGATAGGATTGTGACTACAACTAGTGTTTTTCTTCCTTTTCACTATTTCTATGTGTAGATTGAAGAGTTGTTAATTTATGCATCCAAGTGAATGTTATTGGTGCAATATGTCTGAAAGACAATGGATTTTCTGTAATTCCTTTTGTCAAGATTCAAACTTAATAATTGCTTGGTTTGCATTTATAGATGTCAGATATTCTTCTTTAGAGTACTCTATCAATGCATGTGCATTGAAATAAATGCAATGATTATATTGTACATGTCAATTTCTATTTCTATTTAAATTTCTATGTCAATTTATATTTCTATTTATATGTCAAAATTCTATTTCAATGGAGAGAGGACTATCCTCTTACTATGATGTTGCTTCAAGCTATTGATTTTCATATTAGATCTTGAACTAGTAACTTCTTATTTACTTCAATATCTCAACATCTTCATAGATATCTAACTACTGTGTTATATACTCAACAACAACATGATGAAATCCTTATTTTTTATAGATGATTTGCTCGCTGCCTATGTAATCCATTATTTAATAAAGAAAAATTATAAAAGCATAAAATTATCTCTTTTTAATTTCAGTTTCTTCTTTTTTAATCTCACTTCTTATACTCTAATATGTATTTACTATACCTTATATTTTATTTCCTTAACGCAATTCTTGTAGATTTCCACTTTCATGCATTATCTTTGCTCTTTTCTATAATTTTTTTCTTATTTACTTAAATCTATATTCCACTCTTTATATTCTTCCACTTTACTCTTTATATATTTTTCTATTAGTTCTCCATTTGAAAAATAAATAAACTCATTCTTTATTATGCCATAAGGTGTTTCTCTTTGAAAGCAACTCCCCTAACTGCCATTGTGTACCAAAATACACCATTAAATCAAATGTTAGATGATTGAAGATTTTCAGACCATCAGATCAATAGTTAATAGTTAAAACACAAACTAATAGTTAAAGCTAGTAAATAAAAATAGCAATAATTAATCCCTTCCTCCCTCATGGGTGAATAGATAACTGCTTAATAATAACTGGTTACATTTATTCCCTTCTTGTTTCCTTTAATTGACATCCAACTGTAATGAACTAATTTTTTGTTTTTTTATTGTGCAGGGCTTCAACTTATATCGCTGTGGTAGGTTTATTCAAAATTAGTCCCTTTTTGGAACATGAAAAGCCTTATTGTCCTAGGCTTTCTTTTCCTGAGTTTACATTGAGCTTCTGATTATAATTAAACTCTCAATTTTTTCTTTTTGGTTCTTTAAGCGATTTTGCTTGGGGTTAATTTGTTTTAAGTGGTTTTACATGGGGTTAATTTCCTTTGAGTCCGTTGTTGCATGCTACTGTTGCTACAGGATAAATAGAAAAAACCTATCACCATTAGGCAAGTAATGTCACCCTTTTTTTGTTTCCATAACTCGTGTCTTGCGTTTTACTCACGTTACAAACCTTAACATGAATTTATTTTGTTTATAGGTTTTTATTCTCACGGTTAGGTATGGCTCATATCCCCAACCCCTGAACGTTTTTAATCTCTCTGATGACCAATTAAATGAAAATCAAATTAAATATATATATATGCACGCTCCCAAATGTTTTAGCTCATAGTTGTCAAGGAAATGTGAGGGGAGAATATCATTTTTTAATTTAGTATAACGCACCTTTTTCTTATGTATTTTTGGCGCATAATTGTCTAGAAAATATAAGCTCCGCCTCTATTTATTCTCGCAAGATAATATATCATGGGTTGTAAAAGATGGCTAAAGGCTCGGACAATTTTTATTTATCTATTTTATATTTGATTAAGAATTATATTTTTCTAATCTTATCAACTATACAAGGAAGTTAGATTATTCCTCATAGAATTAGATAACATTCACTTGATTTTAATAACAATGAGGGATTTATTATGCTTTATATCCATTCACTTGTTTCCATAGACTTGTTGATTCTGTTATTTGATAAGTGTGCAAAGTACACATAGTTGTATTTGTGAGATCAGTTTTATGTTTGTTCGAGGTATTTGTATTTGTGAATTTACAAGTTCAATTTTATGTTACGAGTTGAGAAGTTTAGAGAAGTCTCCGCAACCAAACTGCCTCACATGGTTCTACACATGTTGCTTGATAATCTGCTTCCATTGAGGACAAGGATATTTTGTTTTGCTTCTTACTGCTCCATGCAATCACCCTGGATCTAATGCTAAATGCATAGCCTGTTATGGATCTTCGGTCATCTACATTTCCAGCCCAGTTGGAATCTATGAACCCTGTCAATCTAACATCGGAATAATCGGTATAAATAATACCATAATCTAAGGTTCCTTGTAGATACCTTAGAACGCCTTTTGCTGCAGTCCAGTGACTCTCAAGTGGATTGGACATAGATTGACTTACCACACTAACTGCATAAGAAAAATTTGGTCTTGTAGTGGTTAATTAGATTAAACTCCCAACCAGATGTCGATAGAGTGTCGCATATGCCTCTTTAGATCAACCCTCACTCCGAAGTTTAATTTTTTGTTGTAATGGTACTACTGCAACCTTACATTGATCCATCCTGAATCTTTCTAGTAGACCCCTGACATACTTACCCTGGGATAGAAAATTTTATCCTGAATCTCTCCAGATCTCAAGACCCAAACAATATCTTAGTTAACCAAGGTCTTTCATTTCAAACATTTGTGACATTTGCTCCTTGATTTCTTTTATTAGATCAACAACATCTCCTGTAATAACTAGACCATATACATACAAAGAAATCAACACTATACGCCCATTTTCATCTTTCATGGTATACAAATTAGGGTTGTTTTTACTTCTATTGTAACTGTGTTACAGAAAAAATGAATTTGTATTTTCATACCATGACCTGGGTGCTTGTTTTAGTCCATATAAATCTTTCTTTAATATGCAAACTAAATTTTATTTCCCTTTCTGGGCAAAGCCCTCAAGTTTCTCTAGGTAATCATCCTCTTTCAATTCCCCATTCAAAAATGCAGACTTTACATCTAGTTGTTAAATCATCCAATTTTTTCTAGTAGCTAAAGCAATCATCATTCTAATAGTATTTAGTTTAGCTACGGGGGCGAAGGTTTCCTCATAATCAATACATTATTTTTGTGAATACCCATTTGCTACCAATCTAGCTTTTAGTTGATCTATACTTTCGTCTACATTAAACTTGGATTTATACAACCATTTACAACCTATGGTTTGTTTTCTTTCGTGTAGTTCAACTAGATCCCAAGTTTTGTTTTTGAGAATTGATTCATATTCATGTTCCATAGCTTCTTTCCATTCACTACGTTGATTGGTTTCTCTATTACTAAAAGGTTCTACAACATTCATCATAATATTTATAAATGAATTTTCCCTATATCTAGTAGAAAATTGAGTCTGCCTACTTGATCTTCTGAATGTTGGTGTGGCTTCCAACTTGTTTTGATTTCCTGTTGAAGGACTCACCTCGATTGTTGTATCTGAACTTTCTGCTTTTGCCTTTTTCTTCTTCTCATGGCTGTCACCTAGTTCTTCACTTCCTTCCACCAACAAAGGAATATCCCATTCCTCATAGCGTTTTATTAGATTCATCATAAAACTGCTCAAGGAACTTACCATCTCTACTGACAAAAAATTTGTGAGTAGAGGGATTAAACGATCTATAGGCTTTATATTTTGAACAATACCCTACAAAGGTGCATCTGATGGCTTTTGAATCTAATTTCCTTCTATCTTCCTTTGGAATATGGGCAAAGGATTTAGAGCCAAATACTCTCAAATGTTTTACTGCATGTTTGAATCCATACAATGCTTCAAAAGGAGTTTTAAACTCAAGACTTTTTGTAGGACTCCTATTTTTCAAATAAATTGCATTATTCAACACTTCAGCCCAAAAACCATTTGAAGATCCTTACCTCTCAGCATGCTTTGAGCACACTCCACCAATGTTTTGTTCTTCCTTTCCGCTACTCTGTTCTACTAAGGAGTATGGGGTGCTATGAATTGCTGCAATATTCCATGGTCTTTACAATACTTGGTAAGTTCAGCCTTCTTGTATTCTCCCCCTTGATTGGAGAGGAGAATATTTATATACTTCCTTGTCTGCTTTTCAATCATAGTTTGGAACTTCTTAAAATATTCAAATTTATGGCTTTCCTTGCTAAATAAATATACCCAGGAAAAATTTATGCAGTCATCCACAAACAGCAGAAAATACAGTGCACCTCCTAATGACTTTGTTTGAATCGGTCCACATAGGCGAGTATGCACTAATTCAAGTATATATCTCTTTTTATTTTCTACTCGAACATGGAATTCTTCTCTATGCATCTTTCCTAATGCACAAGCTTTACAATCATTATGCACTTGTTTTAAAGTAGGAAGACCTTTTACCATTTCCTTTTTCTGAAGTAACATCAGATCGTTGAAGTTGATGTGACCAAGTCTCTGGTGCCATATCTCTTCTGTACTCAAACTTGATGATGTCAAAGCTCGAAGTGGTGTTGTCCTCAAATTTAGTTTGTAAAGACCTCTTGTTCGAATTCCTGAAGCAATAGTCTTTATTCCATCCAAAAAATATTTAATATAACAATGATATTTAAAGAATTATACCTTGAGATTCTGATCTGTAATCATGGATACAAAAATCAGATTCTTTGTAACTCCAGGCACATACATCACATTTTGAATGTGTCTAATAGTACCATCAGGTAGGATAACAGGAATGTTTATGTACCCTTTGATCTGATAACCTCTATCATCGCCAAGGTAGATTTTTGCTCCATTGTTATTTTTTTTGAAATCTTCAAACCATTTTCTGTTCCATATATTGTGCGTGGATGCTCCTGAATCCACATACCAGATGTTTTCTTCGACATTTTCATCAGATTCAGCCATGAACAATCTGAAATCCTGAACATGGTCACCATCTGCGAAATGACTTGCATGTCTTTTATGTCTCTGTTATCCTTCATCAAATTTCTTCTTTCTACAATGCTTAGCCATATGACCGATTTTACGCAATAGAAACATTTTAATATTGAATCGTTCCTATTCGAGTACATACCTTGAGATTGATTCGGTAATTTTTATGGGTTTCCTCCATGTAGATGCGATGAATTTCCTTTTGCTCTAAAGGATTAAACATTTGGTAATCATAAGTCATACCATTCATGGTAATCATGACCAAGTCTATGTCTGCAACTTTCTCACTGATATCTACCAATTTGTTCTTCAGATATTTGATCTGCAATACGAAAGAAGCAATTGTTTCATTCTCCTCCATATTTATGGAGAGAATATTTCTCTTCAAGAACAAGAGACGATTTTTATTTCTGATCTCATACAGATCCTTCACCACTATCCAGATGTCACTTGTAGATTTGCATTCTCTAATATGAGGTATGATGCAGTCTTTCACTGAAATATTCAATGTTGTCTTTGCCCTGCTCTCTCTCTTCTCCTAGTCTTGAATAATTGTGGTTGGACCAACTCCTGCTGCTGGATTTGTCTCATCCCCATTTGAAATCATCCAAGAACTCTGCGCTTCTAGCATAGTCTGCATATTGAACTTCTAATTAGAGTAATTGGAACCATCGAGTTTATTTCTCTCATTCAAGTATGCTTCAATTATTGGATTATTCATCAAGTTGACGATTCTAAAAAAAACTTCAAGTAATTGATAGGAAAAAAATGGATCTACCCCAGATCCTCGCATAAAGCAATATCACGATACAGATCTACCTAATTTGTGATCAATCCAGTATGCTTATTTGCACACTGTGCCACAGGCTCTTTGCTTCTCTACCACAACCTCTTCTATTTCTCAGGACAAGCTCACTGGCTCCACCACAGCACTTTCTTTAGTACAAGCACTCTGGCTCCTCTACACCAAGCTTACACCGGCAAAAAATCTACTTCAGATCTCTTCGTTCATCAACGAGCTGACACGAGCAGTAGATCTACTTTCAAATATCTTAATTCATCGACGAACTTTCACCGGCAGTAGATATGTGTCAGATCTCTTCCTTCATCGGAGAACTTTTACGGGCAGTAGATCTCATATCACTGCCCCTCATCAGTGGGTGAACATTGGCACATATCTTTTTTCCAGATCTCCTCTTCTTGCATTAGCGCGCTTTCTGAACCAATATCCACACTCATCGCACCGAGAATAGAATGGTGTAAGGTTTTGGCCTATCGACATGGTTATCCCACACATATTCATGCTTATCGGCGCGGATAAAATATACGGGATCACACTGAAAAAATCACTCAATCATCACGGTCTTTTCCTCTGCTACTTGAATACTCACAGGGATCACAGCACTCCAATTATGATTTGGCCTTGGAGCTCTGATACCATGATAAAATATGATGGATTGAATTTAGTAATAAAAAAACTAGTAAGCTCTACAATGGAGAGACTAAACCAGGAGACTCTGACTCTGCAAAATGCTCTGCATTCTCAATACAACTCAATCAATATATAGCACACATAGATGTAGGGAAGTTAGAACCATACCATAAGAAATAGAAACTAATTCCTATCCTAAGGTTCAGTGAACCAACTCTCACAAATTAAGGATTATCCATGATATTTTAACAATATATATATGTTCACCAAAATTTAATGATCCATGGTTTTCTAAAATTCATTATTAGGTGGTTCATTTATTTTGACTAACCATTTAAATTTTCACTCTTGAAAGAGAGAGTAGGAGAGTGGGGAGAGCCTCCATAAGGGAGAGGGAGTGAAGGGGTGGATAGTGAGAGTAAGAGGGGAAGAGGGAGATAGAAGGGGTGAAGGAGAGCAAGAGAAAGAGAGGGAGAGATAGAGAGAGACTGAATAAGAGAGAGGGAGCGAATGGGTGGATAGTGAGAGTAAGAGGGGAAGAGTGAGAGAGACGAGGGTGAAGGAGATCAGGAGCAATAGAGGGTGATATGGGGAGAGATTGAGAGTGATAGAAGGATGTAGCAAAATAGAGAGAGTGGGTAGGGAGAGAGGGGAAGGAGACAAATGGGGGGAGAGGGTTAGGGGAGAGAGATGGGATAGATAGGAGGTGGGAAGGAGAGAGGGAGATGGGAGTAAGAGAAGAGAGAGAGAGAGAGAGAGTAGGGATGAGGGGGCTCAAGGGAGTGATATTTAATGGGGGATATAGAGCAGCAGGATGGGGGGGAGAAGGGAGACAATGAGAGAGAATGAGAAAAGGGGAGGGGAGAGGAATATTTTTTGGGGTGATGGAGAGATAGAAGGAGAGGGAGAGAGAGAGAGAGAGAGAGAGGGGGGGGGGGGCTAAGGGGGGAAGAGATAAATTAATGGAGTGAGAGAGAAATAGAAAGAGTAGAGTGAGAGAGATGGGGTGATAGGTATGGGTAGACAATTGGGGGATATAGAGTGAAAGAGAGAGGGGAGCATGGATATATAAAGAGAAAATTGAGAGAGAGAGAGAGTAGGAGAGTGGGGAGAGCCTGCCTAAAGGAGAGGGAGTGAAGGGGGGAGATAGTGAGAGTAAGAGGGGAAGAGGGAGAGAAAAGGGGTGAAGAAGAGTAAGAGTAATATAGGGTGAGATGGGGAGAGACTGCATAAGAGAGAGGGAGCGAAGGGGTGGATATTGAGAGTATGAGGGGAATAGAGAGAGAGATATAGAGGGAGATAGATGGGGGTGAAGGAGAAAAATAGTAAGAGAGGGTGATAAGGGGAGAGTGTGAGAGCGAGAGAGGGAAATAAGAAAATATATAGAATGGGTAGGGAGAGATGGGAAGCGAGAAAAATGGGGGGAGATTGTTAGTGGAGAGAGATGGGATAGATAGGAGGTGGGAAGGAGAGAGAGAGAGAGAGAGAGAGTAGGGCTAAGGGGGCTCAAGGGAGTGAGATTTAATGGGGGAGATAGAGCAGCGGGGTGTGGTGGAGAAGGGAGACAGAGAGAGAGTGAGAAAATGGGAGGGGAGAGGAAGAGTTTTGGAGGTGATGGAAAGATAGAAGGAGAGGTAGAGAGAGAGAGAGAGAGAGATAGAGAGAGAGAGAGAGTGGGGCTAAGAGGGGAAGAGTTAAATTAATGGAGTGTCGAGAGAGACATAGAAAGAGTAGAGTGAGAGAGAGGGGGGTGATAGGTATGGGTAGAGAGATGGGGGAGATAGAGGGAAAGAGAGAGAGGAGCATATATATATATATATATATATATATATATAGAGAGAGAGAGAGAGAGAGAGAGAGAGAGAGAGAGAGGTGGGGGTGAGAGGGGTGGGAGAGAGGGTGAAGAGAAAGAAGGGGAGGGGGGGGAGGAGGAAAATAGAGGGATAAGGGGAGGTTTAGGTAGGGAGGGAGAGGGAAATATGGAAGAAGAGGGAGAGAGAGGGGGGGGAGTTAAGAGAGTGAGAAAATGAGGGAGAGAGGGGGGAGGGAGTGAGAAAATAGTAAGAGGGAGGGGGGAGAGAGGGAAAGAGGAGAGAGATTGTTTAAGTGGGATAGAAAGAGGGGAGAGTGAAAGAGAGAGAGTGGGGTGCAAGGGGGGAGTGATATAATGAGAGAGGGGGGAGAGAAATAGGAAGGGGAGAGATAGAGAGAAAGGGAGGTGGGGGGTGAGAGGGGGAGAGAAATAGGAGGTGAGAAACTTAGAAGTGGGGATATATAGAAGGGATGGGAATGTAAAGGTATAGAGTGAGAGGTAGAGAGAGTGGGTTAGAGAGGGGTGAGAAAGATGGCAGACATGGAGAAATAGAGGGAATGGGGAGTGAGAGAGGGAGGTTGGGGGGGCGAGGGAGAAGAGAAAGAGGGGGAAAGAAGGAGGGGAGGGAGAGAAGGGGAGAGAAAGAGAGGGGGGGTATATATATATAATTAGGAAAGAGAGAGAGAGGGAAGGGGGACGTGGTGATAGAGAGGTGGAGGGAGGGAGACAAATGAAGATAGAGAAAGAGAGGGATAAAGAGTCAAAGAAGATAAAGGGGAGAGAGTGAGAGAGAGAGAGAGAGAGATAAAGGGAGATAAAGGATAATACATATTTGGTAATATCACAGGAGGATCCTTAGGTCCTTTATCAAATTCAAATAATTTATTTTATTTATTTCTCGGAGGCTCAAATTTGACCAATTTAAGGAGAGGTATTGAAACATTTACCTTAACAAGTGCATTTCACACAATAAACCTTCTCTTGTATGATATTTTGTGTTTGTTTCTTTCTCTTGGATGATTATTAGTGGTCTTGGTGATATATGTACGAAAATCATTAAAGAGCTTTTGAGGTCTAAAATGGGCCTCCTAAGAAAAATGTACATCTAAAATAAAATTTATAAGAACCAATAGGATTCAAGATGATGATGTCAACCATCGGGGATGATTCACCATTTTTGGGGTAAAAAAGTAAAAATATTAAAAAATAATAAAATAATAAAACTACTTTTTCAACTTGTATTTTCAACTTATCTCCCTAAGGTTTTACTCAAATTTTGAGCGGGAGTACTCGTTGGATGCAAAATATAATTCCTCATCCAAGGAGTACCCATGTTTCATACTTTCGATGGACCCTACTACATGAAAATGGAGAAATACATGAAAAAACATGATTGCAATCACATTTTTCATGTATTTATCATTTTTCGTGTAGTAGGGTCCATCGAAAGTATGCAACAAGGGTACTCCTTGAATGAGGAATCAAATTTGGCATCCAACGAGTGTTCCCACTCAAAATTTTAGTAAACCCATAGGGAGATAAGTTGAAAATACAAGTTGAAAAAATAGTTTTTTTCTTTTTTCCCTCTAAAATTTTATGATGTAATCTAATATTATTTTATTATTTCCACTATTATTTTATAATTTCCTTAGGAGGCCCATTTGAGACATAAAAATGCCCCTAATGGTGAGTTATCTTCTTCCAATCTTGTTTTTGTTGATGAATTATAGTTCATTAAAATTTTCATTAAGGTTGTTAATGTGTGATGGATTTAAATCTCCTTGCGCAATATTCTTCATCAAGTTCTCTTGTGATGACCTAGGTTTTTCTCCCTCCCTTTAAATATTCTAAAGAAGATAAAATGATGTCAGGGTTAAAGGATTGAGGCACACTACTTTTTCTCCCTCAATTTCTTTGAATCAACATCCATCTCTTTTCTTCGAAAATTTGTTATGCATAAAATCCATTAGCCCTACATTGAGAAGGGAACTAGTCTTATCTCTTGTGTCAATCCTTTAGAACTATAAACATTTATATTTTATTTCTTATAAAGTAAATTAGGGTTTAATTATAGAAAAATAATTAACATTCAACAACATTTTCTGTGGATATTATTTCCTATGGTTAGGACATGTTTGCATTTATTTGGAGTAGAAAAATAGCATTTATCATGCATTTTTAGCCATAATTTAGGGCCAATGTATAGGGTTTCTTGTGCTATAATTTGTATCTTTACCATAAATAATTTTTTGTAACTATTCTTTTGTTTATTATTTACTTATCGCTAAGTTTACCCTTATTTATTATAGATTCAAGTGATTTTCATTATTTCTTTTATAAACCATTTTCTTGCTGCAATTTATAGTTTAAAACCATAGTTTATGACAACGAGGTATAATTCCTTTATTTTATGTGTTTGGGAACTTGCTTAAGCCTCTACTAGTTGACCCAAGCCTCTAGATTCAGCCACAAGAACCCTTGAACTCACATTCTTGGAAGTATACCTTAATCCACCAAAGACCCTAATTTTTATAATCTTATTTTTGAGCGAAATATTGTTGTAAAACCATTAAGGGGAATTCAACCTAAGAAAAAGTGGGTTACTCAATCACCAAGGTCTAGCAACAATTCCTCCCTTCTGTTCAATTACATTCATGAACAAAAAATAAGGATTTGTAATCAAGGTGATAGTCGTAGCACTCCCATTTTTGTGCTCAATATAGGTTGCACAGTGAGGCTTTGCACCTAGGGTACTAGACTTTGTGGTAAAATCTCTGGCACCATTTCCAGCAAGGATTTCAATCTTGTCCTCAAGATTCAAAGTCTATGCTTCAATCTTATTCTTGATGAGTATGTCTAAAAAACCTAATTTATTTTCTCATATGGCAACTCCATAATCTCATTCAAAATCAAGAAATTATAATCATATTCCTAGTAAGATATTTTCTAATCCTCCTAGGACCTATAAAATAATGACACCATGTAATCTCTTGTATTTAAGTATCCTTTCAATTATTCTACTACAACAACTCCACTGGTTAATCCATGGCTCGCAAATTCTTTCAATCCTTTGGATATGACTATCATTCAAAGATACCCCAATAAAATTCCTGATAAATTTGATGAATGTTTACCTAAATTATGTGGATATAATATCACAACAATTGAAGAACATGTAGTTCAATTTTACTAGTGTGTTGGTGGTTATTACATTGAAGAAAAGGACGTTGTCATGAAACTCTTTCCTCTTTATTTTGAAGGAAGTTCTACACCATGGTTCCAAGATTTTCTTGATAGGGCAATCATAAATTTGGACCAATTACATGATGATTTCATTAAAACATAGGCATTCAAGAAATATGGAAGGTTATTAATTGCGCAATTTCATCAAATGAAAAAGAAATATCATTTAAATTTGATTGATGATCCTTATCCTATTTTTGTTTTTCCTAATAGAACTTTCCCTATTCTTAAGTTACAACACGAGGAGTTTAGAAAAGGATGTGTAGAAAGCCCAATTCTAGGTGTGAATGTAATAGAAGTAAGGGACAAGTTTAATAAATGGCTTCATTATACTAGAGGAAATAAGCAACCTAAAAACCTCAAGATGAGCAATAATGGTGTTCCACATAAATGATATACTAGCACCTATTACAACCACTATGGTATATGTAAGTTTGGAATGACGTGAAATTTTACTCATCCAATGGTAGGTATTTTTTATAGTCAGTCAACTTCTTCCCTTTCAAAGGCTCCATATTTACTTCTTTCTGCTATGCTACTCTTTTATATGCTAAGGCCTTAGGACGTTTCCTTTGCAACATGTGGTGCAATTTCTAGTCTTATTATTTATTATTATTATTCCTTCTAGTAGGGTATAACCCTTTTGGTAAATGAATTGACCTTAAAAAAATTTCTTTGACCAAAAAATTAAAGTTGCATGTGTAAGGTTAACCTTATTGCTGAAAACAACAATTTATTTTTTGGATTATTTTAAATCTATTTTTTAGGTAGTGATTGGTGGAAGAGTCTTTCATTAGACGAAATGGAGCCCGAAGACGGTTGATGAGACAGCTCCCCCTAGCGACCCCTATGACTTTTCGGATAGGAAGTGGACCCCGCCCAACTCGGACGGCGACAGCAAGAGAACTCGGCGATGACATCCCAACTCGACTCCGGTGGACCCCGTACCCCTACCTCCGCCACCTTGCTCCCTCTACGCCGCTCCTCTCCCCTCTTCTCCCCTTGCCACCACTCCCACACGCTCGAGTCCGCCACCCCACGACCAGGAGCCACCTACTACAATCAATGATGGAATTCTCCTGCTTAGCTTGATGTCCACCGGACCCACTCAGCTTGAGTTTTCCACGCATGAATGTTTCCAGCCTGAGTTCTTCATGTATCAAGCACTCAATTCGGTCCTGTATCAAGCTATGCAGTGAAGTCAAAGTCGGTCTTCCTGAATCACCTGACTTTCAGGTTTGGTACAAATCATGGTCACTCATTTCATGTTATTATTCTATCCTGATTTAAGTTTTCTTTTCTTTTTAAATCCAAGGTTTTGAATTATCTTAGCATTGGCTAAAACTTGTGGAGATAAAGACAATTTGAGATAACATGTTCCTATTACAAGATAACGTGATTGTCATCTATAGATTTGGATTGTGACTAGAGTCTTTCTTTTACAAATTGTGGCAAGATCTACTTGATAGCCAGGAAATCACTCTTCTTAGTTACTTTCACTAGATTAGGAAATCACTCTTATTAGTTAGTTACAGAGTTTTGTACCTTGAATCGAGAGAACATTAATATTCAAAGAGCACGATAATATTCAGAGCTCTAAGGAGACAATGGAATTTAGTTTGAACAAATGTTATATTTTTTCTCATACGTAGGAGTGCAAATAGTTGAGGGTTTATGTTTAGAGATTTGAGCATAACACAAAATTAATTGAGGGAAACATTGCATGGGTTGGGGAAATTCCTCCAATGTCTTAGTCTTTGTAATAGTAGTTTTTTTAATGATATTTTATAAAAATTTAAATTTAATGTTTTATCTTGGAGGGCCACATTGCATGGGTGGGGGAATTTCCTCTAATGTCTTAGTCTTGGTAATAGTATTTTTTTTTAAATGATAATTTAAAAAATACTTTATTTTGTAGCACATCACCCTAAAAATGGGGAATTGGGATTATTTAATGCTCCTCTAAGCAGTTTGGTTGTCCTTAGTTTGGATGAAAACCACTTAGAGGGAAGTATACCTGCAGAGTTAGGTTTCTGTGGCAATATCATTAATTTAAGGAAATGATTACATCTCTAGAGATCTAATTTCTCAAAAAATCTTGGTAGATTTGAAGTAGAAATGGATTAGTGACTAATGAAATGTTTTAATTATAAGATCTTATTTTTATTTATTTCTACCCGTAGAGTTAGGTTTCTGTGGCAATATCACCGACCTCACACTTTCTAAAAACCAACGCTCTAGTTCCATACCCTCTTCATTAGGGCTCCTGCAACAACTTAGATTGTTATACGCACATGACAACAGGCTTACAGGGATAATTCCCATTGAGCTTGCCAATTGTACTTCTTTGTATGACCTCCATCTCCATAACAACTTGCTGCATGGTGTAATCACTTCAGGGCTTGGTCGATTGGGGAATCTAAAAAATATTCATTTGTTCAATAATAGCTTGGTGGGATCAATTCCACATGATATTTGTAACCTAAGTCTTCTTGAGGAGCTTGGCCTGTACAATAATAATATAAGTGATAGAATACCCGCTTCAATTGCAAGCCTTCATCATATGCATTTCCTGAGTCTTGCAGAAAACTACCTGGTCGGAGAATTTCCAGCTGAGATTGGGATGAAGAGCAGATTGAGAATGTTGGATTTGAAAAGGAATCATTTGAATGGTACAATACCCCTGCATCTCTGTGCAGGAGGAAAGCTGATGTTGTTAGACCTTGGGGGCCACCTTTTCGAAGGAGCCTGTCTAGGTGAGGTTGGGCATTGTCCTTCCTTACAAAGAATGGCTTTCAGTAATAATAATTTGAGTGGAACAGTACCAAACAATCTAATGGTGAACACATGGATTTTGTATTTGGACATGAAAATGAATAGCTAGGAAGGATCCATACCACCTAATATTGGTCTTTGGAGAAATATTACATTCTTAGATATGTCATACAACCAGTTCTCAGGAGCCATACCAGTTGATTTTGGAAAACTCTCGGAGTAGTGTAGAAGTACATACCCATTATAGTTTATTTAATTGCCCAAAACATTCCCAACATCTTAAAAAATAGATAAATAGTTTCTAACTTATGATACAATTCATGTAGGCGCTGGAAATGATTTTCCAGCGCCTACATGATTTTCTTGCTTTTCTTGCCATCCCCTTTTTTTCCAATTAAAACCTCATGGGGAAACTCAAATTAAGGATGTGGCACAAGCTTCTAATATATTAGATTGTATCGGGAAGTTGTTATACCAAAATAGAATGATTATATTTCGAGAATTAAGGATTTACTAATGTAATAATATACCACTAGGAAGGGTTACGCATCAAATGAAAACTTTATTTTCTCCTACATCACTTTTTTTGAAGAATTGAAAAAATGAATTGCAACCTACTTATCACATTAGATGAGAGTTCTCAACTCATGTGAAGGATTTTATGTATCGCATACCACTTAATTATCTGATGAAGGGATGGCTGGCTGCAACCATTATCCTTGACCAATGAACCTTGATGCCTATTGTTAGCACTGGAATCAGCACTTAGACTGCAACAAGTGCCTGACCAAACACATCCTAAGATGTAAGGTAATTTTTTTATGATTTGATTGGGTTTTGGAAAGAGGTTGGTTCTTAAGCACTCTAGAAGTAATGTTCAACATATAAAAGTCTCTGACACATATGAGGGCACTAATATATGATGTGATAGCAAGGTTGAGTTTGTAGTCGAATGATCCAAAGAATAGAAGAAAGACAGTGGGTCTATAGGATAGAATTCCACTGCGTAGATGAAAGGATAACAAAGATCCCAGAACTAAAATGCGTTAATGAAAGAAGGATTTCACAAGACTTACAAGAATCTCATCATACATCTAAAAGATTTATGTCACAGGGAATGCTTATGAACAAATTTTCCATACACATCTTATCAAGAATGCTTGGAGAACAAGACTGGTAAAAAATGATAATCATGTACTAGTGTATCATAAGGCTAAAAAAAACATGAGACATCATATATATATATCACAATCTAGAAAGGAAGATCTGAGATATGAAACACATAAGGAAAATACACACACCATATTGTTTGTGAATCCTCAAGAGTGTAACTGGAATGTATTATATGTTCAATAATAGATTGTTCAAGAATGACATGAGAATTAGCAACAGGGCACACAACCCTGCGTTGCCAATCCCCTCTCCCCCTTTGATCTGATTGCTTTACTCTATATTTATATGAAACTAACAGATCTTTTAAGATCCACAACTTTGGGTAAGTTGTTTATTAGAAATTTATTACAATTTACTAAAGATAGTAAAGCTTATCTAAAAAAAACATTAGGTGTACAATAGTATATTTAAAAAACAAGAAATGAAATTTAATTGTTGATGAAGATCGAGCTGATGATGTGGAGGGCTGTCCCATAATTTGTGAAAAATATTCCTTCAAAAGTGCAACTGCTGAGAGTTGTTGATGATGATTTCCACCTGCCTTAAACATTTTACCACCTGTCTTGACTATCCTCAATTACTGCAAGAAATGTGGAACTGTTTGACACCTAATCAATCCTCTGCCTTTTTTCTTAACTATCTTTATTGCTGCAAGAAATGTGGAACTGCCTGCCACCTGCAGCAATTATTCCCTTTAAATACGGAAACCATTCGATGAATTGTTACTTATGCTCTTCCTTGAAATCTAGGTGAAATCTGCCACCTAACCAACCCCTAAATATGTTGCATTCAAATTTATGTTGTATTCAAATTTCTAGGAAAATAGCTACCTACTAGATTTTTCTGTAAAAACCAGATTTTCTGTAAAAGGTAGTTATTTCCTAGAAATGACTAAAAATCTCCCAATACAGTAAACTGTGAGGCTCAATCTCTACAAAAAACTTAAGCATGATAATAAAATGTTGTTAGCAGCATGATCTTCAAAAATTGAAACCAAACCAAAACATGAGATTCACTTCATCTGCTGGTTTTCCTATATATCTTCTAGAATTCAGTTATGTCCTTCTTGGGTTAAAATTAGACAAACCTTTTCCAGCGAAGGCTGGTTGACCAGAATCAAAATGTGCACATCATATGGCTAGGAAAAGTATTTGTAGGATCAAGAAGCAAAGAACACTTCATGGATTCCGGATCCTTGACAGTCTTCTGCCTATCCACAACAATATGAGGGCTTGCACCATCTGAAGAAGATACCCCTAACGCATATGGATGATCTATTCTACCAATCCCAAACATTTGTTTCTGCTTTCCTTACAATGCCCTTTCCGTAAGCCCTAATAAGTGTCTCGAACTGGAATGATTCCAGCTTTCTTCATTTCCTTGAAAACTCTAGCAACATGAACATGCATACCATTTTTCCCGCACACAGCCACCAGAGTATTCCATGTGACCCTATCAGGGGTATAGCTACTAGACCTCATTTCATCCAATTTTAACATTAGAATTTGTAGTTTTGTATTTTTCCATACATACCAATGATAACATTGAAAATGCAAAGATTGGGATGACAACCTCCCTTCTTCATCTGTGTGAAAAACTTCAAGTCTCTTTCCTCTCTTCCTGCCTTGCCAAATTTAGATATCGGCATTGTATATGTAAAAACATCGAGCTCCACTCCTTTACTTACCATAGTATCCATCAGAGTAGCAGCTTCATCACAAAGTCCAACAGTACAGAAAGCTGAAATCAATTCATTGTGGGTAACAATATTGAGTTGGCATTGTTTGTTGTTCTCCATTTCAGCCAAAATATTGAACACTTCTCCATGGAAACCTAATTTCCCATAGACATTAAGAATTACATTGTATGTGATTATACCGGGGCACATCCTGCTGCCTTCATCTCTTCGAAAATATTTGATGCTTCTTCACACAGCTCTGCTCTAGCACAGGCAGCTATGATGGTGTTGTAGGTGTATTCATCAGGCCTACATCCTCGATTTTTAAACTCCTCAAAAAGTAATACTAATTTTTTCCAATAATTACGCAACTTTCCATATACACCGAGGATTATATTGTAGGTGACAACATTAGGTTCGCATCCATCTTCCACCATTATATTGAATAGATAAATTGCTTCTCTGTACATGCCACTTTGGGAATAAGTAGAAATTAAAGAGGTGTATGCATAGGCATCTATAGGATACCTTTCTAGCCGAAGCTTAAAAAATAAATCAGTTTCTTTTGGAGCACTAAGCTTCTCGGCATAAAGCCCTGATTATTAATGCAATCGCTTGAGCATTTGGCTTGTGATCCTCATGGTTTCTCATCCATTCAAATACATCCAAGGCCTTCTTCCATTTTCTAAATCTGCATAGCCCCTTTTAAAATTTCTAGAAGATCCCCTTCTTGTATTTGAGCCGAATCTAAAATTTTGCCCAAATCCCCACCTTGATTGAGAATAGAGTCTGTTGGTTGATAGATATTTTATAGAGACATGAAAAATTTTGCAATGTCTTCATTACTGGTGGTGATTTTTCAGTCGCAGGTTTTTCTTCAATAAACTCCAACGCTGCTTCTGGAGATTAAGTATTTCAACGTCCTTATCAACGTATACCATTGTGGCGAGAATCTTCTCCAGCCCTGAGACACTCTTCCTCTTTGTGGATCTTGAAGTTATCTTGAATGTCAGTAACCTTATGCATCTTTTTAAGGCATTTCAAATACTTTTGTTGATGAATTCATGCTTGCTCCCAACTACGGATTGGTCCTAGGTGATTTAATAGGAATTTCTTCTGTCCCAACTAATTCAAATATTTTTTTTTGACATTACAGCTATTGAAACTAGCAACACAATTTCTTCCTTAGTGTCCGATGTCTTTCCAGGAAATTTTGTACTTCCTCAAGGAAATGAAACCAAACCATCGTTATCCTTACTCGATTTCATTAGAGATGACAACCCTTCCTCCATCTTACTTGTTTGTGCTAGAGCTACTGGGCATTCCAAATCCTCAAGTACTAGTGTTGGAGAGGCTAAATATTCAACCTTCCTTCCTTGTGTGGCTTTCGTTTACTATTTTCTCATATTCAATGGGAATAATCCCACATTTTACAGGCATGGAAGTTTAATATTCGACAACAATGAGCCCGAGGTTATACACGTTGTGACATTTGCTTAGGAATTGGCGCGATGTGTCCTCCGTTCGTGACTTGAACTTGGACTTAGCTCTTGGAATAAGCTCTCGGTTATATGACACTTTGTTGTGTGATGAGGATTTGAGCTGAGAGCTAGGGAGCTCAATGAACCTTTTTTTTTATTTTTCTAAAACTTATAATAATTTCATATATAAAAATATAAAATTAATATAATTTTATTTTCCCTTTTGGAAAATATTTGACTAGAATAGGGAATAGATAGGAAAACATATCATTAGGTAGATTTTAGACATGAAAATGGCTAATTAGGAATAGTTTAGGGATTTTTTAGCATTTGAATGAAAATAGCCAAATTAGGATGAATTTCAACATTTTTGGCAAATAAGGAAAGGATCAAGGAGAATGGTGAGGATGTAGCAAAAAGTAGCGAGAAAAATTGAAGCATAAGGGGTTAGAGGCCAAATAGAATAACGGAGAAGGAAAATTTGAAAGGAATCAAAACTAGTGCTAATAGTGGCTCTAATTGGGGATGATATGCCCTCTACGGGCTATCAAGAACCATAGTTCCAGTGCCTTATCCAACTCTTATTTCTACAACTTGCAATTCTTCTCATTGACTAAAAAAAGACCAACAGCCTAGCCATTGGGTAATGGATTCAAAAGCATCATTTCAATTTTGCAACTTATTTCTCAAAACTAAAACTGATAATTGAACTCTAACATTCTGTAAAAATGCTCAAAACAAGGAGCTTATTCATTCTTCTACTACTAATTTTATCTGAATGGAAATCTTCATGCAATATGGAACTTGTCGTACAAACATTCAAATAGCTGAAAAAGCTCATATGGATTTTGAATCTTAAGAGTAAAACTGAAAGAATCCATATCATAACATAGTGCATCTCATGATTAAAATAATCACAATGTGGGATACTCATAAATAATTGAATGTATGCACTATAAGAAGACTCCAAATCATCAGCTACTAAATGAGGAAAAACATTAAATTCTACCTCTGCAATGATGTCCCTTTCAAAATTATGAAAGGTGTAGCTGTTTATCCAAAACTTCCACTGAAAATATGATCTCTGCATCCCTGTGAAGTCGACACTGGATCCAGAACAATGGAGTCACCAGGTGAAAAATTGCAGCCCTCTTCAAGTTATTAATTCCTGTTCACCTTCAAGAATCGATCTTCAAGAATTAGAAAAAGAGACTTAGGAGAATACTTCGTTTCAAGGCCTTCGTCTCTGCGGCAGACGCACCAAAAGATGTCGGCATTGGAATCAGCACTTGGACTACAGCAAGCGCCTGACCAAACACATCCTAAGCTCTAAGGAAAATTTTTTATTATTTGATTAGGTTTTTGGAAAGTGGTTGGATCTCAAACACTCTGAAAGTAATGTTAAACAACTAAAAGTCTCTGACACATATGAGGGCACTGATATATGATGTGGTAGCAAGGTTGCATTTGTAGTCGGATGGTCAGAAGAATAGAAGAAAGACAGTGGGTCTATAGGATAGAATTCTACTGCGTAGATGAAAGGATAACAAAGATTCTGATGAAAAGAAATCTTGGGGTAAGCCCAAAATCTCTTTTCACGTAAAAATCTCGAACCTGGGCCTGTGGGTTATGGCCCACTAGGTATTATCGGAAGCGTTTTAAACTTTAACTCTTTTAATTTAACAACGTGGATCTACATAATATCGAGCCATCCATACAAATACACGAAAACCTTTGTTCAATCCGCTTTAATCCTCATATGTGTATTTCAAAACATATACCCCCGCCTCTATACATATCGGCGGTTTTGCACTCCATCAACTCCGATCCAAAGCAAAACTCCATTTCTCCGATCTGATCCACTTGCTACAGCTCCGATGTGAACAATTCAGCGATCGGAGATCACTGGTTTTCGACACTACTTCTTGTATCTGCCTACAAATTTGCAATCGATCTTCTCTTCATCTTCGTCTCTACGCATCCATATCGGCCTCTGCACAACGCGCTGTCACAATCTTGATGACAGGAAAAGCTGCAAACCCCAAATAAGACTCCAATCCAATCGATCACCGGCAATACACTTTTGACCAAGCTGTAGACTGCGACTTCACCTAATTCAAACTGGACCAAAACATTCGCACATCAACTTCCGGCTTTCATCCAACTATGGATATTTGTTTATAATCAAACTTCAGTGATCAGATTTGTAGTTTCTTTTCAACTACCCTTCTCAGCGTAATTTGGTAGCTCGTTCTTTATCGATATCGATTCCAGGCAACCAGCGTTTCAATACACATTTTAATCATATAAAATGCTGGAACCACTTGCAAAGACCAGAATTTGTCGATTATGTATAGTGCTTTCATACAGGTTAAAACACACAGATTCAAAACGCAGACAATCTACATACGGATTATTGCATTCATCACGTTACCACCTTTCCACAGATAAAAATGCATATCATTCATCAACAAGACATGGGTCAAATGCGTTAACCCCGTCTCACACCTCTCACAACACGCAAGATCAAATTAAGAATTAATACAGTCGTATACATAATGAAAAAAACACCCATAACTCGACATCAGAAATCGACATAGAGGCCATAGTTTCTTGGTGTATGTAAAATAACCTAAATCTCTATGGCATTGCGGCCTTGGCCAAATAATCCACACGATTACATTGTATTTTTCCTCCTACCTATCTCACGCATACGAGACTTGCTTATAAAGTATTTACAAGGCGTAGATAGGTTAAAGATCACAAAATCCTGACAAATCACTCAACTTACTTAAATCTCTCATTTTAAATCAATTTAAGAGCAGATCTTCCCTTTGTTCAGTTTCGTTGTCCACGTCCTCCTCGCTCAGCTTCGGATTCCTCTTTAATTAAGGAGCATTAGATGCTCCTGCATCAGACTCCCGAGGTACAAAAACTTTATGACCTCCTAGTCATATGCTTCTCCCAATTCTACCCACTTTATTTCTCTTCAGTGGAACTGCCTTCATGATCTTCTGTGAGCTGCAAACAACCTCTGCAGTAACAGTCTCCTCTGTTACATGATACCTCACCAAGCCCTTCTCACTCGGTCTTTTGGCATCCTTCTGGTTCTCTTCTCTGGAACCAATTGAGCACACCTTGCTCTAGGTTGCTGCAAATCTTCTCACATTTCGCTGCCGCCATCTGCACAACGGTAAGACCATAAACTCTCCAGCTTTAACACAACTGTACCTCTTTCCCCTTCTGCTTGCATTCTTCTTCCTTCTCGCAGGAATCCTTTCCCTGCTCTGATACCACTTGATGAAAAGAAATCTTGGGGTAAGCCCAAAATCTCTTTTCACGTAAAAATCTCGAACCTGGGCCTGTGGGTTATGGCCCACTTGGTATTATCGGAAGCGTTTTAAACTTTAACCCTTTTAATTTAACAACGTGGATCTACATAATATCGAGCCATCCATACAAATACACGAAAACCTTTGTTCAATCCGCTTTAATCCTCATATGTGTATTTCAAAACATATACCCCTGCCTCTATACATATCGGCGGTTTCGCACTCCATCAACTCCGATCCAAAGCAAAACTCCATTTCTCCGATCTGATCCACTTGCTACAACTCCGATGTGAACAATTCAGCGATCGGAGATCACTGGTTTTCGACACTACTTCTTGTATCTGCCTGCAAATTTGCAATCGATCTTCTCTTCATCTTCGTCTCTATGCACTATTGACCTCTTTTTCAACATGACATCACAATCTTTGTTGATGACGGAAAAGTACAAACCTTCGAATAAGACTCAATCCAATACGATCTGCAAGCGATACACTTTTGACAAGGCACATGACTGAAACTTCACCCCTTTCAAGCGGACAAAACATTAACACATCAACTTCGGCTTTCATCCAACTATGGATATTTGTTTATAATCAAACGATCAGATTTGTAGTTTCTTTTCATTTTTACAACTGGTAATGTTTTTGTAGCTCGTTCTTTATAGATATCGATTCAGGGCAACCCGACGTTTTAATACACATTTAATCATATAAAAAATCACGGAACCACTTACCAGGAGACGAGGAGTTGTCATTACAAATAGTGCTTTCATCTGGGTTAAAACACATGAATTCAAAACACGGACAAATACATACGGATTATTGCATTCATCACGTTACCACCTTTCCACAGATAAAAATGCATATCATTCATCAACAAGACATGGGTCAAATGCGTTAACCCCGTCTCACACCTCTCACAACACGCAAGATCAAATTAAGAATTAATACAGTCGTATACATAATGAAAAAAACACCCATAACTCGACATCTAGAAATCGACATAGAATATAGTTTCGATTATATACAAAAATCGCCTAAATCTAAGGCATTGCAGCCTTAGCCAAATAATCCACACCGATTACATTGTATTTTCCTCCTACCTATCTCACGCATATAGACTTGCTTATAAAGTATTTACAAGGCGTGAATCAGTTAAGATCCACAAAATCCCTCCTGAAATCACTCAACAACTTACTTAAATCTCTCATTTTAAATCAATTTAAGAGCAGATCTTCCCTTTGTTCAGTTTCTTTGTCCACGTCCTCCTCGCTCAGCTTCGGATTCCTCTTTAATTAAGGAGCATTAGATGCTCCTGCATCAGATTCCATACCTGAAATGCATTAATGAAAGAATTCTTTCACAAGACTTACAAGAATATCATCATACATCTAAAATATTTCTGTCACAGGGAATTCTTATGAACAAATTTTCCATACACATCTTATCAATAAATCTTGTAGAACAAGACTGGTAAAAATTGATAATCATGAACTATTGTATCATAAGGCTAACAAAAACATGAGACAATATATATATATATATATATATATATATATATATATATATATATATATATATATATATATATATATATATATATATATATATATATATATATATATATATATATATATATATATCAAAATCCAGAAAGGAAGATCTGAGATATTGAAACACATAAGGAAAATACACACACCATATTGTTTGTGAATCCTCAAGAGTAACTGGAATGTATTATATGTTCAACAATAGATTGTTCAAGAATGACATGAGAATTAGCAATAGGGCACACAGCCCTGTGCTGCCAATCCCCTCTCCCCCTTTGATATGATTTCTTTACTCTATATTTATATGAAATTAACAGATATTTTAAGATCCACAACTCTGTGTAAGTTATTTATTGGAAATTTATTACAATTTACTAAATATAGTAAAGCTTATCTAAAAAAAACATTATACTTACAATAGTATATTTACAAAGCAGGAAATGAAATTTAATTGTTGATGAAGATCGAGGTGATGATGTGGAGGGTTGTCCCAGAATTTGTGGAAAATCTTTCTCCAAAAGTGAAACTACTGAGAGTTGTTGATGATGATTGCCACATGCCTTAAACCTTTTACCACCTGTCTTGAATATCCTCAACTGCTGCAAGAAATGTGGAATTGTTTGACACCTAATCAATCCTCTGCCTTTTTTCTTAATTGTTTTTACTACTACAAGAAATGTGGAACTACCTGCCACCTGCACCAATTATTCCCTTTAAATATGGAAACCATTCGATGAATTGTTACTTATTCTCTTCCTTGAAATCTGGGTGAAATCTACCACCTAACCAACCCCTAAATCTGCTGCATTCAAATTTCTGTTGTATTCAAATTTCTAGGAAAATAGCTACCTGCTAGGTTTGCTGTAAAAACTAGATTTTATGTAAAAGACAACTATTTCCTGGAAATGACTAAAAATCTCCCAACATAGTAAACTGTGAGGCTCAATCTCTACAACAAACTTAAGCATGATAATAAAATGTTGCTAGCAGCATGATCTTCAAAAATTAAAACCAAACCAAAACATGAGATTCACTTCATCTGTTAGTTTTCCTATATATCTTCTGGAATTCAGTCATGTCCTTCTTGGGTTAAAATCAGACAAACCTTTTTCAGCTAAGGCTGGTTGACCAGACTCCAAATGTGACACATCATATGGCTGGGAAAAAACTTTGTAGGATCAAGAAGCAAATAAAAAATATGTGTATGATCAAGAAGCAAAGAAGACTTCATGGATTCCAGATCATTTACAGTCTTTTGACTATCCACCGCAATATGAGGGCTTGCACCATCTGAAGAAGATACCGCTAGCGCATATGAATGATCTGTTCTACCAGTCCCAAACATTTGTTTCTGATTTCCTTCCACTGCCCTTTCCGTAAGCCCCAATCAGGGTATAATAAGTGTCTCGAACTGGAATGATTCCCTCTTTCTTCATTTCCTTGAAAATTCTAGCAACATGAACATGCATACCATTTTTCCCACACATAGCCACAAGAGTATTCCATGTGACCCTATCAGGCGTATAGCCACTAGACCTAATTTCATCCAATGTTAACATCAATTTTTGGAAATTTTCAATTTTCCATACATACCAATGATAGCATTGAAAGTGCGGAGATTGGGATGAAAACTTGCCTTCTTCATCTGTGTGAAAAAAATCAAGGCTCTTTCCTCTCTTCCTACCTTGCCAAATGTAGATATCAGTATTGTGTATGTAAAAATGTCGGGCTCCACTCTTTTAATTACCATAGTATCCATCAGAGCAACAGCTTCACAACAAATTCCAGTAGTATAGAAAGCTGAAATCAATTCATTGTGGATAACAATATTGAGTTGGCATTGCTTTTTGTTCTCCATTTCAGCCAAATTATTGAGTTCTTCTCCATGCAAACCTAATTTCCGATACACATTAAGATGTACATTGTATGTGATTCTACCAGGGCACATCCTGCTGCTTTCATCTCTTCGAAAATATTTGATGCTTCTCCACGCAGCTCTCCTCTGGCACAGGTAGCTATGATGATGTTGTAGGTGTATTCATCAGGCCTACGTCCTCGATTTTTCAACTCCTCAAAAATTAATACTTTGTTCCAAGAATTACCCAACTTGCCATATACACCGAGGATTATATTGTAGGTGACAACATTAGGTTCACATCCATCTTCAACCATTCTATTGAACAGATAAATCGCTTCTCTGTACATGCCACTTTGGGAATAAGTAGAAATTAAATAGGTGTACGCATAGGCATCTATAGGATACCTTTCTAGCCGAAGATTAAAAAATAAATCAGTTGCTTTTGGAGCACTGAGATTTTCGGCATAAATTCTTGATTATTAGTGAAATATCTTAAGCATTTGTCTTGTGATCCTCATGGTTTCTCATCCATTCAAATACATCCAAGGCATTCTTCAATTTTATAAATTTGCATAGCCCCTTTTAAAATTTCCGGAAGATCCCCTTCTTGTATTTGAGCTAAATCTAGAATTTTGCGGAAATCCCCACCTTGATTGAGAATAGAGTCTATTGGTTGATCAATATTTTATGGAGACATGACAAAGTTTGCAATGGCTTCATTAATGGTGGTGACTTTTTAGTCACGGGGTTGTCTTTAATAAACTCCCAACGATGCTTCTATAGATTAAGTATTTCAACGTCCTCATCAACTTATACCATTGTGGCAGGAATATTCTCCAGCCCTGAGACACTCTTCCTCTTTGCAGATCTTCAAGTTCCCTTGAATGGAAGTAACCTTCTGCATATTTTTAAGGCGTTTCAAAAACTTTTTTTGATGAATTCATCCTTACTCCCAACTGCGGATTAGTGCTAGGTGATTTAATAGGAATTTCTTCTGTCCCGGCTCATTCAGATATTTTTTTTGACATTACAGCTGTTGAAACTTGCAACACAGTTTCTTCCTTATTGTTTGATGTATTTCCAAGAAATCTTCTACACCCTCTAAGAAATGAAACCAAACCCTCATTATCCTTACTCAATTGTGTTGGTGATGATAACCCTTCCTCCATCTTACTTGTTTGTGCTGGAGATGCTAGGCATTTCAAATCCTCAACTACTAGTGCTGGAGAGGCTAATTCTTCAACCTTCCTTACTTGTGTGGCTTTTCTTTACTGTTTTCTCATATTCAATGGGAATAATCCCACATTTGTTGGGCATGGAAGACACTAATTGTTTTAAATAGGTGTCAAGTTTAATATTCGACAACGATGAGCCAGAGGCTATACACGTTGTGACATTTGCTTGGGACTTGGTGCGATGTGTCCTCCCTTCGTGACATGAACTTGGACTTAGCTCCTGGAATAACCTCTCGGTTATATGACACTTTGTTGTGTGATGAGGATTTGAGCTGAGGGCTAGGCAGCTCGATGAAGCCTTCTTTTTTATTTTTCTAAAATTATAATAATTTCATATATAAAAATACAAAATTAATATAATTTTATTTTCCCTTTTGGAAAACATTTGAATAGAATAGGGAATAGATAGGACAACATATCATTAGGTATATTTTAGACATGCAAATGGCTAATTAGGAATAGTTTAGGTCATTTTTAGCATTTGAATGCAAATAGCCAAAGTAGGATGAATTTGAACATTTTTGGCAAATAAGGAAAGGATCGAGGAGAATGAAGAGGATGTAGAAAAAAGTAGCGATAAAAAATGAAGCATAAGGGGCTAGAGGCCAAATATAATGACGGAGAGGGCAGCTTTGAAAGGAATCAAAACCGATGCTAACACCTATGATATGCATTAATTTCACATCTAATGGATAATTTGTCAAATATGAAGGTGATTATGCTTTTGAATCACCCTTGTATTATTTACGTTAAGGAATTATTTTTAACTCTGTAATTCAACCAACCCCATGAGCAATGAAGACATATGAGGGGTTTTTCACTCAATATTGTTGCCAGCTAGAAACATATATAGTTTGGACAAACATTGGGTGGATCTAAAGGCTATATGTAGCTATATGCAACACATAACTCATGGAACCAACATTATTAATCATTTTATGTAGATTTTTTACCATCTTGTTTCAATGTGTACTCTTCTCTTGTATGTCCCAAAAGATCACTTTTTCAGTGATATGCAATTATTTATGATACACGAATTGGTTGTATGAAGCTTCGGGTATATTTCATCAACACAACTCTTATTCAACCTTTACTTGCCTATTTTAGAGGAATTAGCTTTAAATTAGGATTTTATTCCATTTCCTATAATAATCACGTTAATATAAGAAAGACATGTATGTATGTCTTCTATATAACTACAATAGAATAGATCTTCATCTCGTAACTATATTCCACCCGGCTTCTGAAGGTTGATGTCAAATATTTTCCAGTCATGTGGTCCAGTCAGGCATTGTTGAGGATATACATTGAACTCTTAAGTGTTCTAACCAAATATTATAGTGTCAGAAATATTACAAATTGTATTAGGGTTTCCAACAGAATGTAGTTTCATCAATGGTCTCTCAATTATGGCTCTGAAGTATACATACAACAAATACCCACAAATTTTGGTGCATAACAGCTATAGATGAGCTTCTGCTTTTTATCGCAGGCCATGGAAACTTTCAAAATCATCAGTTTTTCATCCTCTCAACTCAATTGTATGATTCAATTGTATGATTCAAATTTTAGGTAAATTTTCTGCCACCATGTTTCAATGTGTACTCTTCTCTTGTATTTCCCAAAAGATCACTTTTTTAGTGATATGCAACTATTTATGATACATGAAGTGGTTGTATGAAGCTTTGGGTATATTTCATCCACACAACTCTTATTCACCCTTTACTTGCCTATTTTGGAGGGAATGACGAACTAAAACAAGAAACAATTGAAGTTGGTGAACTCATGCATGAATTTCTGTGAAGTCATGCACGACGAGAAATTGGATAAGTGTTAAATCCCAACTGACCTACTGTTAATGGCACAATGCAAAGCTTGTTGGCTAAATGAGTTATATTTTTGGTTAAGTGTGGGTTGGAGGATTTTATTGAAGATCTGTCGAGATTACGGTTTGTTATGTTGAATTTGGATGAGGTTTATCCATTAAGCATTCAACATCCATGTAAATGCATTGAATAGTCAATGGGACCAATCAAGTTTATAACATAAAATTTAATTTTTGGCTTGTTATTATTGTGAGGATGATGTGGTCAAAAGACTGGACATCTGTAGCACATCTAGAGATGTGAATAATAGAATTTATTCTTTTAAGTTCAAGTTATTCTCAGGTAAGCATTTAGAATCTTACACGAATGTTGGTCCTCTGTTACAAAAACAAGAAATAACTGACCCTTGCATGTAATTCACAGACACAAGAAATAATTGGCCCATGCATTTAATTCAAAAAAACAAGAAATAATTGACCCATGCATGTGATTTACAGAATCAAGAAATAACTGAAGTCAGTGGCAGTTGCACTTTTGTGGGAATGAGAAATCCAAGTGGCAAGGGCATGAAATTTGATACATTGTGAAAAACATGAACCAAGACCATATAAGACAAACATACACAAGCTTCCAGTATATTAGAATGTTTTGGGAAGTTGGTACACCAAAACATAACATTAAAAGAACCATAACATTAGCATTAATAAAGGTTATAAAACTCCAATCTTCCCATCTTTCATATTTCAGCAAGATGTGCTAATTCTACAAAGATTTTGAGGGGGTTGTTGTTGGCCACTGCCCTACTCACTCTTTTACCCTTTTCTAAATTGTTTGAGATTGTTTTTCAATTTCTACTGGAAGCCCATGCTCATCTCTAGAAGACTCTTCTTCTTTCTCATCAATAATTAAAATTGGATCCTTCAGTTTGGGATTTATCTTAGCTTTCAAACCCAGCCTCAGTTTTTTTGTAGGCCTTGTTCATGGCCTCTTAGAGTATTATGTTACATGGTGAATTTCTCCAAGACCTTCACCCTTATTTACAGAGTCTCCAATTGTTTCATATTTGTTGTTGTCTTGGACTTTTGTTTGCTTCCCTCTATGCCTCCCGGTATGTAGCCTAGGGCCTTTCCTCCTATTAGGGTTTTCTGTGGCTTTTGCAATAGCTTGATGACTGCTCTCAGCCTCTGTAGGTAAAGCCCTTTCCTTCTTATGTTTTCTAGGAAGTGGTTATCTCATTACCCTCTTCCTCGACTGTTGTGATCTCTTATTTAATGCATGTAGGTACAATATTTGAATGAGGCCATGGTGGTAGACAACATGGGGATATATAATCTTCCTTTTTCTTGCACAGGAAACCATTTTTATTAAGCTTTGATGCAAGAAATAAGGGAGATTCATCTTATTGAACCCATCCATGTGTACCCGAAATCTCATGTGATACAAAAAGACCTTAGAGAAACGACCATCACATGTGAGATAAAGTTGAATTTGTCACATTGGTTTATCCTAATCTAATTTTAAAATGTTAGAGTGGACCCCAACGCTCCAGCAAGGGTCATGACAATTGTATTTTAGGAAAAAATTGAGGTTTACCCCTTATACTAGCTTCCTTATGAACCACCTTTCTCCCTCAGTTGATGTGTTTGTTGCTTCTGCAATTCTTTCCTCCATTACAAGAAATAATAGCCCCTCAACCTTAGTGTTGTTACCATCAAAAGTATCAACGAAATCGGAAGGGAGTTTCATTTTATGCCCATTGAACAACTTAATGATGGGAAACTAGCCTGTTTCACTGAAAAATGGAAATTCATCATCACCATAAATATCGAATGCACTAGCTCCATCCAACTCATAACGATATAGATGCCCACTCTTTCCCATCTATCACAAAAACATGAGGAGTTATCAGAAATATAGCTAAACTAATGCAACAATACAGTGATAATGTGCATGAACTCTACCCAATGATGTTACATTCCAAACAAACTAACTAAAACAAATAAACACCTAACAATCTTGATTTGTGCGAAGTTTTTGTAGGCCAATATATTCAATAATGTAAATAAATAAAAGGAAACAGTGAAGCAGAGACTGAATTGATGTGATCGTAGGGGATTAACAGTCTGCAGGCATAATTTATGTAAAATTCATAAATTAAAATCATATATGTTCTATCAAGAATCAAATTTAAATTAATAAAAATACTCTATAGTTAAACTAAAATGCTTTAGACTCATATAGCTTTGGAACCACTGAATGGTCAAAATATCAGGTACTGTGAGTAAAACTTTTAAATTTTTTGAAGAAGTTAAATTATAGCAAGGCCTTAAATTTCCTTTGCATTCCCTTCAGTTTCTTGTTCCTCTGTTTACATTCCCTTTACATTTAGATATGTTTATCACTTCCATACATTCGAAGGTAGTGTTAATAGTTGTTGGTGTCCCTGAGCATATGTTTCTTCTTTTGGTCATGTTGGTTTCTATGGCTTCTATCCAAGATTAATAGATTATGGATGTTTTCATTTCAAAGAGTTTGGTCCTGCTTTAAAGATGCTGAGATAGGGGTATATTATTTTGTCTATTTTTATGCATCATCTTTATTTAGGTGTACTTATGTGGTGAGTTATTTTGGGCTAGTTAAAACTTAATAACAAGTTGAAGATCTATTTTACTTCAGTCTCCAAATTTGTTAAAAATGTGCTTATAAATGTCTACTCTCAAGCTAACAAAATCATTTTTTTGAGGAACATTTTCCCTTTCTCTTTCATCCTTCCGTTGTGTTTGGATTAGAAATGAAGTTGAATTAGCTGAAGGTACTTGTATGCCTCGTTATCTAGTAGGTAGACATTGTGTTTCTCCAAAAGGTGGAATGATAAACCTATTATCTAGTGTGGAGCCTTTCCTGCTGTTTGGATTTACAAATAAAAAGGGACATGTTTCATTTTCAGTTGACTACACGCCAAACCAATTTTACTACTTTCAAGTAAAACTATCAAATCAATTTCCTTCGATAGATTTCACTGAAAGAAGGGATTTTCGTGAAAATTTGAAAACATAGTGATATATGATGTTATTTTTTTTCTTGATAATTACTTTACCTTGTTCCCCTCTCCCTTGCCCCCAAGGCTCTAGAGCACCTTCTCTTTTCAATGCCATCATCCAAAGTTATCAATTGAATGTAGGGTTATGGTAGTTTTTGGATTAAATCCAATGAATGGAAAATGTTTGACATCAAACAGTGCTAAAGCAAGGCCTTGGAATTCAAACAATGCTTGTGATTTTATCCAATACATAGTTGACCATGGTTACAAAATAAAGGCATGGGAGTTAGATAAGTTATTATTGTCATCAAATTTGGTGCTTTCTAAGTGGTTTTAGAGAGGTTATAAGAGCAATTGATATTCAGTTCCTAAAGGAACCATGAAGCATCCTCACTCTTAAGAGAATATAAGAATTTAATGTTTCCTGAGGTGATTGGAAAAGGTGGTGGACCCAGCATCAACATTAAGGAGTATGTAGTTGATTTAATTGAGCTTTATGGGATTGTGGATATTATTTACAAATACTATGAAGAAAAACCTCTTATTGTTGTGCTTGATGGATCCTTTGATGCTAAACAAACCAAGGAACTTATTAACCTAACAGGACCAATTATTTTGAATGTTATTACATGTCATCTCTACAACGTTGGGGCAGGTATATAGAATTGAAAAGGCTATATTTTTTCATTGAAATGATTTTATCTTTCAGATAGCTATAATATTGACCTTATTAATAGTTTCCTTGTTGACCAGGGAATGATAGTGACCTATCAATACCCCAAGACCTGCTACAGGCATTATTACAATCACAGTTTGAACCTTCATGGGCTTTCATCAAACACTTTGGGAATAGTGCAATATATGTTGAACAAAGACGAGTTGGTGCTAAATTATTATGGTCATGGGCTTGAATTTTATTCCTAATGGAATAAGAAATAAAACCCTCTTCTAATAGGCTATAAAGAATACAAAACTTATTAAACTAGGGATTTTCCTTCTATCTTTTATCAAGAAAGAATGAATCAACGATTGATCCTTCCAATGTAGATGAGTTCGAGAATTAGAGTGCAGTCAATTACCTTAAGGATAATCTAGTGTGGTTTTGGAACCTAAACTCAGGTTTCATAGAAGACAAAATCTGGTGCGACTTCTAGAACTAATATAGTAGTTTTAATTTATTGAAACTATTACTAATTTACTAATGTATAATGTTTTCATTGAATGAACTCATCGAATAACTTTTAAGGCTCCACATTCTTGCATTGAAATAAACCTGTTCACACTTTCTAAACTAAATTCTCCACTGCTAGATCTATATCTTTGTTCATTACTTCATTGTGGAATCATATGTGTTGCAGTTCAAATCTCATGGTTATGTTTAGATATGGCTGATTGTTAGGTAAATTGACTCAGGGTTAGAGTCAAGTTTGACAGTTAAATAATGATGGTTTTGGAGCACATGGTATTTTTCACCCATGGTTTTTTGGCCCATGGTATTGCATGTAATGGAGCACTTCATTATAAAGGAGGCCATGGAGGTGAGAAGTGAAGGCTCACATGGCGGATTGGCTAGGGTTTTGGCCAAAGCTAATGAAATTTAATTAGGATGGGTTTTCTCTGGAGTTGGGGTTTTTCCCAGATAAACATATGTGTTCACGTTTATGTGGTTGTTGCTAATGGTTTTTTTTTTTTTTGTTCTTCTCCGTAAATCTCCATAAATAAGTCAAGTTAAACGGTCTTCATTTGGTATCAGATCCATTTTGACTTCAGAGGGACACTTTTGTTGCCAAGGGTTTATGGCCTGATGGTTCAAGGAGATCTAAGTGGCTAGGGGTTGTGCTTGCTCAGTATTGAGTGGCCAATCCACCTAAAACCAGAAATGGAAGTGATTATAGATAATGTGGATAGAGAGATCTGAGCATTGTAAAAAAAAACGGGTGTGAAGTCGTGGATGCATGAGAAAGATCGATGCATAATTTACTTGTATATAAGATCTGGGCTCGTGAGGTTGACGAAAAAATACGAGCTCTATGGTCGCATCATGGATAAAATGGTGGCTGGGGCCGACAACATCATAGGAATTGTTGCTGGCAGAGGAGATTTGTTGTGGTAGTGAAGAAATTGTGAAATTGGGAATGGTGATTGGTATTTTCATATTTCTGGTGATTTGATTGATAGAACTCACTATGAAAGCCATGGATTGGCAGTCGGCCTAGGAAATTTCGTTTTCTCTGCTATTTTTTTTTTTTTTGCACGATGCCTTCTTGCATTGTTGATTGCGAACGAAGAAGCGAGGCAGATTGGTCATGGAGGAGACTTTGGAGTGGAGGACGTTCGCAAATGAGACAGAGGAAAGTGATCCTATCCATGTCAGTGATCCATTAAATCCTCTTCTCGCCGATGGTGGCCTCTCTATATTCATATCGAAGCACAACGGAGCATCAGGGGACTTTCTCTCATCGTCTCTGGGGTGTTGGCAGAATCGCGGCTCCAATCCTAACCGCTCGTGGCCTTCAAGAAAATTGGCACCATGTCGGCTCGGTTGGGTCTGGTTGTCAGCATCAGTAAATTGGTATCTCATCATGGAGCTACTAGCGCTAGAAAGGGAACTCTGGAGACCTCGTTGTTCGAGGAAGGGGAGGTCGCGGAGTGGCTGATGAGGTCAGCAGCATAAATGGACAAAGATCCAGTGGGCGCGGGAGGCATAGGAGGTTACTCCAACATGATGTAACAAGAGACTCATGTTCAAGGCAGACGCGATGGTTGATCTCAAATTTGAAGACACCCAAGTGCGACGCACCCAAATTTGATCTCGAATGTGCAGCAATGCCATATGCAAAAGCGCAACATAGTTTTTTTTAAGAAGAACCGAAATGGCGAAGTGGATCAGACGGAAGAAGAATTAATAATGGTAGAGAAACGCATCGAATTTCCTATCAGGTTGCCTAAATCGAAGGGATGCGTTGGGGCTGGAAATGGCCCTCCATGTGGTCGTTTGGCTTGGAGATCACGCAACCATGGAGATGATGATGGTGGTCAGGGTCATGATCAAGGTATAATTGGTTGTAGAAGGCTCAATGTAAGCGATGAGTAGCATGGAAAATGGGTCGTGAGAGGTCCATGAGAGATGAGAGGATGTTTATATTAAGATAGCAACAAGGGTTTAAAGAAAAAAAAAATATTGTAATGGAGTCAAATTTTATTACATGTAAATGGGCATATTGTTGTAAGACCTAGTAAGGAATGCTTACTTTTGGGTAATCACTAGTAAAGTTTGGGTTATACCTAGGTGATAAGGGGGATGTTTACTTGGCAATGTTGGCTGGATTTAGTCAAGGAACCCCAAGTCAAGTTTAAGGGGGGAATGTTAGGTAAATCGAGTCGGGGTTAGAGTCAAGTTTGACAATTAAACAGTCATGGTTTTGGGGCACATGGTATTGTGCACCCATGGTTTTTTGGCCCATGGTATTGCATGTAATGGAGAAATTCATTGTAAAGGAGGTCATGGAGGTGAGCGGTGAAGGCTCACATGGCGGATTGGCTAGGGTTTTGGCCAAAGCTAATGAAATTTCATTAGGATGGTTTTTCCCTGGAGTTGGGGTTTTTCCCAAATAAACATATGTGTTCATATTTATGTGATTGTTGCTAATGGTTATTTTTATTTTTCTTCTTGGTAAATCTCCGTAAATATGTCAATTTAAATGGTCTTCACTGATATACTCACCAAATTAATCTGAATGAGCTCAATATACATGAAAATTAATGTGATGTTAACTAGAAAATTCTGATGTTGTTTGCTGAGGCTTTGGCAAACTGAGAGAAACAAACAGAGTATGACAGAGTAGAGAGAAACTGACCTTGTCTTTTTGTTTGAACTTGTAGCTCTCTTCCAAGTATTAAAATCCTATGAAATTAAATATACCATACCATATGTACACTTAAATCCCTTGCTGAGGCAGTGACAAACATCAGGAGTTGGGAGCAGAGTTCCCAAAGAGGAATTGACATGGTCATCAATAAGAAACGGTCCCACCCACTTGGACAAAAAGATGATGACCGTGGACGAGAAACCGTACATTTTTCTTATGGTGCAAGCCCTACATGTGCATTTCCATAATGATATATTACATCATGATGAACCATTCGTTGATGTAGGAATCGTCCTTAAATGTAGAATATAATGACTATAGGAGACTATATAGTATAAATGTAGATTTTACCTTTTTACTCAATAGCTTTTCCCTTTTTAATCAATAGCTTTCACATTTTCCATAACTATTGACTGTGCTGGAAAATGATTTCTAATGCTCTTGTAGGTGCTGGAAAATGATTTTCCAACACCTACAGGAGTGCTAGAAATCATTTTCCACTACATAATTTCATGGAGATGCAATTACTAAAATGTCTATACTGAAATGTTTGATACAATATATCTAAGACTCCTAATATTCCTATATCTAGGACTCCTATATCTAAGACTCCTATATCCATATCTAAGACTCCTATATCCACTACTCCTTGTGCTTCAACCCTAAGTGTCATTCACTTAGATTCTTTATTTCCCATTGAAGAGGAGGGAATTCCTCCTATTGATTATTTTTTCATTGTTAAAAGAAGATCCATTATCAAAGGCATAAATAAAAAGAGGAATCTTCAATAGGGTGAACCTCTAGTATACTAGACCATAATATGTGATTCTTTTAAATATAATGACGAGGAATTAGTAGGAGAGCTAGAAGACTTCATGGGAGAATTTTCTTCAGCTAACATATGGTCAATTAGTAATACGAAGCAAATCATCAACTAGTGAGATAATGGAATAGCTAAATTAGAGTAGCATTTGAAAAAAATCAAACACGGTTTGAACAACAACTCAGCCTATGGTATCAGAAGCACAAAAACAACATTTGGAGCAGATGAAAGCCCATGAAAAATAACTAAGGGAAGAGATCATATCAATCCAAAAAATCTCTATTTGCTCAAAGAAATAGAAAGATACCAAAATAACCCAATTATAGTTTCCAATACATTAACTAAAATATGGTGCAATAGATATCAATCAATTCAAGCAAGAATTAGTTAGGGGAAATGAACAAATCTCGCAAATTCAACGACAATTTCTTAGGGACTTCAACTTGGTTAAAATTCAATTAGGTTTGATTAACAAATTTTATGACAACGTAAAAAATAAGTAAATTGAATTAGATAAAGCTCAATATGGTTTTTTCAAGTTGAAATTTTGGCATACAAGACCAAGGATATCCCTCACAATCTCCTCAAATTTCTCAAGTATAAAAATTGAAAGGAGAAATTTCCTTGGAGGTTTGGAAGAAAAATTTAAATCAATAAAAGAAGCCAAAGAAGTTTGTGCTACATTGATTGAGTTAGAAATTAGTGTTGTAAAGGATATGGATATGCTAGTGGTATCTTTTTTAGATGAAACAACTAAGGTAGAAACTTACATCAATGATGTACAAAGGCACAAAAGAGTAACTGAAGAGTAGATTAAATAGTCAGAGAAAGTTGACCTCAGGGCCATCAATCAATATTTGGTCAAACCCCAAGGGTGTTAATTTAATTACCAAACAAGTTACTTCAAATCTATTATAGGAGCTTCCAGCCATAGAAGACAAGATATTTGACTGAAAACTCAATATCTATTTAGACCTGCCTATATTAGTATCAAATATCTTAAAACCCCGCCCCCCCCAACGGAAAACATATATGGAAGCTTCTCAGCCAACTGGACCATCAGGGGAACAGAAATAAACATAAATTAAAACAATTCCACCGAGATCATAATGATCTTAGATTTTCTTAGCATTTTGTTGTATTGTGAATCATTTGTATTGAAACAAAACATGGAAATCATTAGGTTTTTTATTTTGTAATATTATTTGAAGGAACTCATGAGAGCTTAGAAGGGGTTCTAAATTTTCTAGAAAATACTCTAAGAATTATTGTACGAGTCATATTTTTGGAAAATATAGGGGCCATTGAATATTTTTTTCTCCGATGCATAGTTAGGTGTGCTACTATTATTTACATTTATTTATTTCTACATGTTTGATACTTCTGGATGTTAAAATAAAGATTAGTGGAAAACATGTCATCGTCTACCTGAATATAATCCATGAACTATCTCACAAATGAGCATATTGTTTAGATTACAAGCACACAAATATGTAAGATGCTGGTCTAGTTTTAAGACCCAATCAAAGCATTTATTTGCAGTGAACAGTTAAGATCATTTTTGTATATAAAATGCAGATACTATAGATGTTGTTGGATTTTATTATATGTAATTACTAACATATTAGTTCCAGAATAAACCAGAGCAACCATCTACCTTCCCAAATTCAACACAGTTGGATTAAAATGTCTGTTGTATATGTAGAAAACATTTCCAGAATAAACTAGAGCAACCATCTGCCTTCCCAAATTCAGCACAGTTGGATTAAAATCCCTGTTGTATATGTAGAAATCACCTTTTGGGCCAAATTTCTTATTTCACAATTTAGTAATAGAAGAAGAAATATTGATGTTAACACCTTTTACTCATGATTTGGTTTTATTCGGAGTTTTATTAAAGTTATACTCTAGATTTCCTTTGTTGTACAAAATATGCAGTATTCAACCCTTATGAAGATCTTATGCATGATCTGAAGCATATTAAGACATAGGTATAATTATATCTCTATGCACTAACTGCACAACACAACACTAATACATATTCCACTATCCATGTTACCTATCCAATGTGTCAACCTCTACTATTCAAGTTCATCTAATTATACCATTGAGTGTGTCATCATTTCTAGCTTCCTAATATGTTTCCACATTTTTTTGCAAATATTTGGCCAGCATGGAAAAGAAATGGAAGTCAATCATGGCTCTTGAGGTGCAAGACCCTAAAGACAAAGTCATTTTTTCTAGTAAAGATTTAATTTGGTCTTAAGTCTACAAAAAAGACATGAATATTGACCATGTTGCAAAAATTCCCAAAGAAAGGGTTCATGATTTTAAAAAATGAGAGGAATCGAATCCAAATTCCCCATGTTCCTTTGTGCGTCTAAAAAGCAAACCCCCGAGCGCAAGAGCTAGTGCTGCCTTACAGTATGAGCTGTAAGTATTTTAGAACTGCATTGTTTAGATGTTGATATTAAATATGTTTTATATTTATCATATTTGGTGACATTTCGTAATTTATTTTGTAGTTATCATTGCTCATATGTTCCAGCTGACAGGAGAGAAGAATGGAAAAGCAAACCAAGGCAGTCATTTTCCAAAAAGAGGGGATGTCAATGCCATTTTATTGTAAATATTATGGTTCAGGATCCCAACATAGCAGTAGTAACATACAATCAGTATGATCATGAAGATGGGCAAGGATGGCCTTGTCATGGAAAACACAGCAATTTAAGTGATGATGTTACAGAGAGAAAGCCAAGACTGTTGAAGGACATGATTTCTTATTTAGAAAGTTGTTATTTTATTGAACTACCAATTGACTCTATTTGTAAAATACATATAAAGAAATATCTTGACATAGATGCTACATCCAGACATAGGGATTTTTTCTTATGCAGAAAAGACATTGTAAATGTCTATAATCATCTAATGAAATAAAGTTATCAATTGCATAACAAAGATGAAATGAGTGTGAATCTTTGCTATTAAAAAAAACAGAACGATTTTTTCTTCTACCAAAAGCCTAATGGTGCAGACATCCCTTTTATAGCTGGAATACAAACAAAATGGATGTTGGAAACTATGGTCAAGTTATCCCACAATAGCTTGATAGCCATGGACTCAACATTCAATACAAACAAATATGGGGTGAGTTTTTTTCCAATGATTGCTTTAATAAAATTATTTATGTTAAAATTAACTTCATTTCATTTAATATGACAGTATCAGTTGTACACGCTTGCGGTGTCTGATGAGCAACAAAGTGGGGTACCAGTTGCCTGGGTGGTGATGTCACGTAATACATCACAAGATATATCAGTATGGCTGGAGAGCCTCATGCTTAGGTGTTTTCAGCTTTGTCCTGATTAGAGGGTCAATGCCTTCTTGGTTGATGATGTTATGGCTGAAATCATTGCTTTTAGGTAACAACAATATTCTTATTTGACATTTCGAATTGCATTTGTTTTAAAAATTTCTCACTTAAAATGAATTAAATGTCATGGGAGAATCATGAGATGTGAAGTGATCTTGTGTATTTGGCACATAAGGAGGGCATGGCTCAAGAATGTTAATCGGTTGGTTAGCAGCTCAGAGAAAGCAAAAGAGATGTTCAATGAACTTGGCCATATCATGAAAGATTATTGTACTGATGAAGTGGATGATGCAATCAATGCTTTTTTTCACCAAATATGAAACCGAGCAGAATTTTTTGGACTATTTCTACAAGACTTGGGTTGTCGGTGACAAGATTCATAAGTTTTCATAATATTCTTTCTGTGCTGTATGTTTTTTGTTTATGTTGGACAACTTATATTTACTAATTGAGTCTTACTATGTAGGGATGTGGGTTAAAGGTTGCAGAAATTTTCCTCATGCAAACCAGGAGACAAATAATGATGTGGAATCATACCACGGTTATCTGAAGACAAAATTTCTATGTGATAAATGAAAGAAATGTTCTCATAGAATGGATTGGCTATTCTACACTCTCCTCAAAAATTTTGAGCCATGTTATCGATTCAAGGCAATTTTGAAACAAGAAGGATATTTTAACAACCACAAGAAAGTGATGCAACTTGAATCATCAATGTAAAAGGCTAAAAGAATTCCAGACAGTGATTCCAGGCCTCATGAGAGCATATATCATGCTTATTGGGTAAGGAGTCAAAGCAAACCCGATAAGGAATATCTTATCATTTTTCATCGCAAAAATTTTAACACTTGCGATTTCCCATGGTCTATTCGGGGGAACATTTGCAAGCATGCTATAAAGATAGATTGGCTTCATTCCTCTTTAATGGATTTAGACCCTTTATTGGATCTTCATACCACACCCAATGCATTGAATGCCCCTTTTGAGATAAGTACAGAGGCACTAAACCTTCATGTAGATACTATCACAACCAATATTGAAGATGAAAATGTTGAAGAACTTAATTTGTTGAGAGAGGATTTGTTTGGCTATCTAGACTTGTTTTAGAATAGTCCTCCTTCTACTGTGAGCGAGACAAAAAAGTTGATTGATTTGGATAAAAAAATTGTAGATGATGCTAATAATCTTAATATTATGGATTATGACTTCACCCTTGGTTTGGGTTCTTATGAGTCATCCTTGAAGAGGAAGAAGAGTTTCCTTAGTCAAAATATAAAAAAATACAAGGAAAATGAATGTCACCTGGAATATTGATTTGAATGTCTCTGCATCCGAAAATGAACCACTTCAGTTTCCACACCTCAACAAGTGTGGTCGTCCTCACTCCAACAATGCATCCTCCACTGTTCCAAGTAAGTTCTATAGGGAGATGATATTAGTATTCTTAGATCAAATTGGTGATCTTCCAACTTTGTTGCTATGTTTAGATTGCTTTGTCGATTTTCCAAGTTTGTTGCAATGTCTTTAATATTTTCTATTTCTTTTAGCTTAATGTAGTCCTGGAATGTTTGCAGGGCTGCAACATCCAATTAATGTGATTACAAATGAAGGATGTACACAGACCCACCATCAACCTTTTGATCACATGGGTCAAGGTACATTTGACCAGATTCTTGATTGATCTACTATGTATTCTGATGCATTTATTACTTGAAATGTTATTTTTTTCTCTATTGGAAATTGTGTTGTCATCTTACAAACACAGCTGATTCGTCAATGGGTCCCCCCTCTACCAGAACAAGATTAGGCCACTGACATCACAGAAACTGGTGAATTTCCATGTTTGTTGCATTGTCTTCACTCCTAACGTTTAGCATTTGTTGTTGTTCATGTTGTTAATGTAGCATCGAAATGTTTACAAGGTTGCGACATCCAATTAATGTCTTTACAGATGAAGGATGTACACATACCCACCATAAACCTTTAAATAAGATGAGTCAAGGTACATCTGACAAGACTCCTGATTGATCCACTATGTATTATGATGCATCTATTACTTGAAATGTTATTATTTTCTCTGATGGAAATTGTGTTGTCATCTTACAAACACATCTAGTTCGTCAATGGGTCCCCCTCAACTAGAACAAAATTGGGCCAATGACATCATGGAAATTGGTGAATTTCCATGTTTGTTGCATTGTCTTTGCTCTTAAATTTTAGCAATGGTTGTTGTTCATGTTGTTAATGTAGTGCTTAAATGTTTGCAGGGCTGCAAGCATCCAATTAATGTGATTTCAAATGAAGGATGTATAGAGACCCACTATAACTATTTTTATCATATGAGTCAAGGTGCTTAAGGCGAGACTTCTAATTGATCTACTATGTATTTTGATGCATGTATTACTTCACATCTTATTATTTTCTCTGATGAAAAATGCATTTTCATGTTACAGACACAGCAAATTTTTTAATGGGTCCCCCTCGATCCAAAGATGATTTGGTCACTGACATCATAGAACTTGGAGACATCACACAAATTGGCTTCAGAAACAAGTTGTGATAGAAACTGCAATTTTTTGTTTATTGTCCGAGATGCCGACATTCATGCGATGAATGTCATTCCAGTTGTGATGCTATGTTGGTGAGGATTTTTGGTGGAGTGGCCAACTTTGGTTACATGTGATTCCTAGCATGGAGGACTTTGTTGTTAGGGTTATATTGGTTTCAATAGCTAGGGTTAGGAGAGCTTAAAATTATTCCAACTTCTGATAAGCTGCAAGTATGTACATGTACATCATCTTTTCTATATAAATGAAGTGTTTCATCAATCCAATAATTGAGTACTTGGAGATTTCAATCCAATAATTAAGGACTTGAGTAATGAGATTTGTCTTAATGCACAAAACTTATATTGTCACTATGGTGTATTATTTCCCAATTCAGTAGCATGGTGTATAATCATTCCTACTATAGAGTGTCAAATTTGTTTTTAAGTTTTCTTTTTATTAGTTTGAAAAATATCCATGTTAATCTATCATGTATTAGATCCCAAGGAAGTAAAAACAAAACCAAATATTCATGCGCAAAAATAATGGTGTGTCAAATTTGTTTTTAATTTTTCTTTTTACTATTTTGAAAAATATCCATGTTAATATATCATGTATTAGATCCCAAGGAATTAAAAACAAAACCAAATATTCGTGCACAGAAATAATGGTGTACTACTTGCATGGTCATTATGACAACATTGCATAATATAATGCCTAGTCGAAAATATTTGTCCTTTGAACAAGAATAATCAATTGGGGGTTGAAAAGGTTCATGATACATGGAAAAGTAATACAACAGAAAATATTTATACCCTCTAGAAGACTCATCTATTATATCGCGAACCATCCAAATATTACAATGGGTTCTTCTCTAATGAAAGAACCATGCCATCATAGCCCCAAGGAAAATGATATGAATAACACATTTACATATTTGAGACTTATCATGATGCTAATTGATGACTTCACTTGCAATAACCCGTGATTCGGTGTCATCTCTGACACCTACATCTACACTTGACATTCCTGCCACCAGTATATCAGTGGACTTCCTATGAATGTTTGCAAGCCATTGCATGCTGAAAGATTTAAACTAAGAGCTCCACATTATTGTTTCCTTGTACAGGAGTTTTAAATTAGCTTTTTGAACTTCATAGATATCATTGAGCTGATTGCAGATGAGTTGTGAGTTCATGTAAACTGCAATATCATTGACAACATTGCTTTTTTGCCTCTTTTAAGCCCTCAACAAGGGCAATATGGTAGGATTCATTATTAGTTGTCCTCCCATGTAGATTTATGTTTCTGTGCACGACATGATTTCGCGCCAGATTATAAAGAACATATTGAACTATGGCTTGTCCAGGATTTGGATGACAGGAAACTTCGATACACAATGTCGACTTTTCCACCATTTTCCACACTTAAAAAACCTAGAACATAAAACAACAATAAATTAATATCAGACAAGTAGGCATTTATATCAAATTCAATCTATAAAATCAAGGCACCTTGCACACACGAACTCCCTAACTTTACCAAAGTTGCAGAGCACCTCACTTCCTTGAATACAATAAAAATTAGGTTTGTTAAAATGTCCAATCATGGTTTGGAAAATACAGGTTTGTTCGGAAAAGAAAAGCATGAGATACTTGGAATGATTCACAATCAAAAGTTAGAGAAGATGAGATCAAAAGTTTGCGCAGAGGATTGCATATTTCATTTCATTTGTTCTTCCTTTTCATTCTAGTCATTCCAACCTTTTCATTCTAGCCATTCCAACCATTCATTTCAAGTGTTCCTCTATTCTATTCTTATAATTGAGATGAGATGTTCTTTTCAACTCGTGTGTAATTTTCCTCCTTAACAACCCCCTTTTGTAGCTAAACATCATGCAAGTCTTCTTCTAAGAATGTTTCTATCTCTGTAAAAAAAATTCTTTCCCCCTATTGTACACCTATAGCATGCAATCATTTGACAATGTTCCTTGAATCAATGTGAGGCATATTCAACTTCAAGGAAATGAAGATGGGAAGGTTGCAGAATGTCTAATATTCAAAGTAGACACTAGATGCAAATGACCTAAACATATATATTGTGATAATGTGCATAATGCATGTCTACTATCAAAGAAATAAGAAATAATTGGTTATGAGCATAAATCCTATCCAACTTAGTCTGAAATAAGTCAGAAGCTCTTTCCCTACTGGACAATTAAACCCTCCACCATAATCTAGGTATTTTTGTCTCCAATTTATATTTAAAAACTTTAAATATATTTATATATTTTATCAAAGAAACCTTCTCCAATCCCCAAATCACCTATGGCATGCCTCCTCTATCCCTTCCCATTCTACCATATTGTAATCATAAAGAATGTTCCATTCCACATCAAGTAAGGTGTTAGAAATCCACTACCATTGATAAATCCTATGAAATCAAAGACAAGGCACATAAATGTTACATAATCCAACTTACTTTCCCACCAACATGTAATTAAAACATGGTAATAGTCAAATTTTGTGAGAAAAAAGATAACAAGCAATGCTAGAGAAGGAACAACATGAAAAATTGCACTCTTTTCCTTGGTTATGACTAGTTCTAAGAATAGATCATAGAAACATATGGAGATTTTCGAGCATAACAGAGGAATGCATATAATTTTTTTATCCTAAACCATTCACCAAACTGGAATTGGTTTTGTCTTAACCAAACTAGAATGCTTTTTTCCCAAACCTAACCAACCAACAGCAGTTTTGCCTAGAAACCACAAAGAAAAAAAATAACATACCTCTCTCCCAAACCCTACTTTGAGCTTAATCTGGTGTGAATTTCTTCTATCACCCTTACATGGTATATACATCAGCAAACTTTGTATATTCGACGTCCAATGATTTTTTTTTTTACACAATGATGTACATAAATGTATAATCTATTTATTAAAATTTGAGCATTTTATGCATTGTTTATATGACTATTTTTCCCCAGTTGCAGTACAGTTCCAGTTTCGATAACTTCTATATGTGTGTCATAAGAATTAGAAATCATCAATATTAAATTATAAGTCAAATACCTAATCATGGTTATAGCCTAATAAATACATGATTTATGTTCCAGTTTACTGTTGAGATACAGTTCTTAACCCATTATAAATTAGGGAAATAATTAAGAAATTGAGGCAACCTACACATAAACTATCCCACTATGTTCCAATGTACTCATCATATATTTTCATATTTCAGCATACAAGGATTAAAACCTATTAATACATTTTATTTTATGGAGTCGTAATTTTGTTGCAAGTTTCATGTTTTGAATAGTTTACAATCTATTGTGACTTAGATAACCCTTAAGAACAGTGACAGTCTAGGTTATATTACTATTCCCACTCCTTCAATAAATGTGTGCTTATAATGCCAACACTTTCATAGTTATTTTTGTAGAAATTCCAACATTTAAGGTGTACACCAATTGATGCAAGCATGAAACATAAATGTACATGCAACTTGTTCATATGATGCAAAATTGATAGGTAATTTATTAAACAACTAAATTACTGGAAACCTCGAGTTTCAGCATACTACCTACTAACCCAAATGAAACTCATACCATTACATTTTTAACGATCTACACTCATCACCTTCTGTGAAGAGAGAAAATAAAAGTCTAAATCCTAAATCAATCCAGGGAGGTGTATGAAACCAACATGGCATGACTTTTCCCAATGCCCAAAAAGATGACAATATTTCCACAAGCCACATGTTTTACAATTTAACTTATAGATGACTCATTGTAGGTGCTTGAATTTGAGGTTAGACTGATGTTAAAAGTTTTTTAGAGACTAGAAAGCAAAGGTAGTGTCACTGGAACAATCTCTGACTAGATTTATAATACCATCCCCTATTCTATAAAGGTGATCACATGCAAATGAATCCAACTTTTAGACAGAGAGAAGCTACCGAATCCATTAAGCAAATTATGCTACAATGGAAAATTTTCTTCTACCAATTTTGCACAACACAACATCTTGTAACCCCTCAGGTGTGTTCAGAAGCAACAAAAAGAAGCCAAGATATGCTAAAAAAATCTTGATAAATGCCAGGCAGAGAGAAAAAAATCATTTTCCAGTGCCTACGGGAAAAAAAATTAATGCTTCCATTAAAGTATTTTCTGTGGGTTCTTTGAGGATCATAATCATGGACCTTTGAGGAGATTTATTGTGGACCTTTGAGGATATTTATCCTTTTTCAATGACATTACAGACATGCAAGTTGTATAAATTCATTTTTTTCCTATAAGCGCTGGAAAAATAATTTTCCGGCGCCTACAGGAAAAAAATGAATTCATACAACTTGCATGTCTGTAATGTCATTGAAAAAGGATAAATCTCCTCAAAGGTCCATGATGATGATCCTCAAAGAACCCACAAAAAATACTTTAATGGAAGCATTAAATTTTTTTCATGTAGGCACTGGAAAATCATTTTCCATTGCCTATAGGAAAAAAAAAATTATATGCATATCCAATATCCAGTTACCAGAATCCAATTACTGAAGAAAAATAAACAGATGATATATTTCATGTAGGGATGATACATGCCATGTGATAGGTAAGCATCCCAATAATGTCAAATCAATGAGACAAGTAGGCATCCAATTAGTGAAACAAAAAAATAGATGACATATTCCATGTGATTGAGTTTGTTTCACTCTATTGTCACTATAATGTCAAATCAAAGAGACAAGTAAAAACATCCAACTAGTGAAACCCAAAAAAATGACATATGTCATGTGATTGTGCTTCTTCACTCTGCTCTCCCTTGATTCATATGATGACAGCCATTGTTTCATGTGTAAAATTTTAAAGAATAGGTGAATGTGAAACAATCATTCTGTAAAACAGGTCATCCTATTCTAGAAGCATATTGTTTGAATAAATTAATACAATTTTGGTTTGATATTATGTTTATGGTATCTAGAATTGCTACATTTCCTTCTTTTCTATGTGACATATAACGTGAATGGGTATGGAAAATTTAAGATTATACTATAATATCTTTGGATATCTTCAAATGACTTTTAAATTTGCAACTTTTCCTTTTGTCTTTAAGAGATGTGAGTATGTGAGAAACACTAGCATGAGATACTCATATAACATGGCTTTCAATTCTGTGTAACATGTTTGTGGATGGATGTATGAGTAGAAATAATCTAATATTTTCTCAAATCACATCTGCAAATTATTAACTTTTATGACATCTTAGACTTCATCAAAATTTTCCCTTACTCTGTAAAACAGGGTGTTGATGAAATATTTATGTATATCTTCAAGTATTATAATATTACTTGAATCAACTACAGAGTTTCCTCTTTTTATCAATACATATGATTTATAGAGATGAATACATTGAATAATATGATATGTGTATCTTAAAATTACAAAATTTCCTATCCTCTTCCTTTCATCTCTAGGAATCCATGGATATGAATATATATGGGTAGTAAACTACTTTTGTTTTCTTCAATGCTCAAGAATTTGATGCATAGAACTTTCGATTTCTGGTCTATTGTTAATATGGTGTAAAAGTAAGGATTTGATGTACTACTATTGTGGTGTTTAATACGTTTATAAGGAATATGATGCATAAATTTTTAGAATGGATTTTATATTTTGCTCAGCATGGTTGTTTACTGTTAATTGTTGGTGGAAATTCTAACTGGAGTTCAGTTTTTGGAGTTCCAACCGTAGCACTCAGAAGAAGACCTGGCATGATCCCAGAGGAGGGGAAGGTAATATGTACGAGTAATCCAAAAGCCTGCTCTTGGATTTGGAGTTGAAGGTAGACATAAACACTAAAAGGAAATATATGAACCTACAAATGATTTTTTGGCTTTATATATAAACAATTGACCAATTGTTAACTACTATTGTTTATACCTTTTGTGCAGTTCAAATACATATTTCAATGGCAATTTTCAAGCATGAAGCGTACTTACCTAGACCTTAAATTTTGGTAGTTTGAAGTGAAGAAATTAAAGAGAATTTCCCACCTAATAGAATGATCATAAAGTCCAACAACTATTAGATCAAGGAATTTTTAAAGGTAATTAGGCATCGCATGCACTGTCTTCAAAGAAACAGTGGGGAAAGGAATCCAAAAACCTATATTCAATCAAACAGTGGGGAAAGAAATGTTTATTCAAAATTAAAACCATAAAATTTATGCTTAATTGAACAACACAAATTATTTCTTTAAGCTGCAATTGAAACACTTACAAAGCTATCAGCTTCAGCTCCTTGAGATCATTTCATTGCATACTTTTCCATTGACAAGAAACGGGATAATTTACCGGCACGACTAAACTTCAATGGATCGTTTAATCCTCCGGCGCGACTGACTTCGACGGACTGTTGAAGTTGGGATGGGTTGTTGAGTTCTCCAGCTCGAATGAACCAGAATGACAGGCATAACAATGAACCAGGCTATTTATCGATGCGAATAGTCAAAATTCAAATTTTAAATATCTCTGCTAAGCATGCGGGGGGAGCAGAGGGGAGAGGAGTGGCGCGGAGGGAGCGAGGTGGCGGAGGCAGGGGCACGGGGTCCACCTTATTCGAGTTGGGATGTCGTAGCCGAAGTCGAGTTGGGATGTCGTCGCGGAGTTCTCTTGTCATCGTTGTCCGAGTTGGGTGGGGTCCACCTCCTATCCCGAAAGTCGCAGGGGTTGCCAGAGGGAGCTATCCCATCAACCGTCTCTGGGCTCCATGTCGTCTAACGAAAGACTCTTCCGTGATTGGTTGCCTTGGCTCTAGTCTTATTGAGTCATCATTGTAGGCTTGTACTTCACCAATGTGAGCTCATACTGCTAACTCCAAAATTAATGTTTTGGATTATTTTTAATCTATTTTTTAGGTAGTGATTGGTTGCCTTCGCTCTAGTCTTATTGAGTCATCATTATAGGCTTGTACCTCACCACTATGAGCTCATATTGCTGACTCCAAAGTTCATGAATGATGGTATGGTTATTTTGATATTTTATTTATGTGAGTTCATCATTTTGACTAATAACTTTTCAAATAATTTATATTATTTTTTCAATTTTATTACTATCATCTCATTTCCAATAACACTCATATATTTACCAACCCTTTAAAAATAAATCCTTAAATTTAACAAGAATGGCTACAAGGCAGCTAGTCACTACCTTGAGCCAGAGTTGGAAATTATGTTACTATTCTGGACAATCTCATTCCAGAAAAGCCTTATGGTTCTAGAAAAAGCTTATGAATTAGGTTACTATTATGTTACTACATCATTCCAGAAAAGTCTTATGAATTAGGTTACTATTATGTTACTCTTGCTTATGAATTAGTTACTAGTTATAGTTGTAACCAAATGGTTTATGAAAAATTAAGCAAGTTCATATTTATTATGTTACTATTGCAGATGCTCACTCGTTTTCGTGATGTCTATCCATATCTAGAATTAGTTTATGCCGTATCTTGGGTGACCGTGTAAACACCCTGTGTATCTATTGATAGCTAGTCCCACAACAGCCCCAACAGAGGATCAGCAGCACACGCAGGAAGAAAAAAAGGTCGTGCAAGATCCGCGGACGAGAAAATTGGATATCATTCAACGGTAACACGAAAATTAGAGTAGCACCTACGCTTTAAATACAGATCAAAGCAAGCAGGCAAACCTAATTGCACTTTCACTAGCTGTTAAGATAGTAGTGGTTGAAGCAGCACTCCCAACAGTTGTTTCATCTGTTAAGGCAGATCCAGGTGCAAATACAGATCCTGTTGGAGATCCAGAGTCTCTAGATCCAGACGGAGATCCATAGCTATTCATTGGTGAAGCTCAATCAACTCGATATTCTACTAGTGGATCAACTGAAACTTCAATTTGTATATTTGGATCATTAATTGTGTCTCGATATCGATTTTAAGATCAGACATACGTAGCTCTGGGATCAATGAAGTGCGAATAATGCATCATATACTAAGATTAAGTGCGTATTTATCGAGAGAACAATAGCATTATAGTACATGAACTTTTTGTACGGAATTACAATACTTTTCGATATTTTTTTTGGCATTAATGAACGTTTTGCCCGCTTGACTAAGGTGCCCAAGAAGAAGACCAATTTGTTCCCCGGGATAAACAGTTTGGCTTCCAGGTTCTCAATATGACAACCCATTCAGACAGAGACTATATGGGTATTTTCTTTGCAACAATCCTCCTAGGCCCACTGGTCAATCCAGCATTCAATGTATTATATACAAACACATATGAAATCAGTCACCCTAATCAAGGTCCTTTCGAATCCTAATGTTCTGAAAGACGATAAGAGGAGAGCGACCAACCACTACTAGATCAATAGCATAACAGGCAACTCCAGCCTCATTCGAGACATGGACAAGTTCTTTTTGATCCACCCTGATCTATGTGCGTAGAACCCATCCCAACAACTGGAAGGAACCGGCTCATTCTGACTATAATAATTGTAAATGATTGGAGACTCAAGAATTTAACAGGTTGTTTCCCAAAACTTCACAAAGCATTGTCAGTTACGCAAAAAATAAAAAATAAATTACCGGTTACGTAGAAAAGAAAAATTAAATATATGTTATTAGCAGTTATAAAATTATCACTTTACAAAGCATTACAAGTCAAGCAGAAAAGAGAAATTAAATATAAAGCATTACAAGTTAAGAAGAAAAGAAAAATTAAATATATGTTATTCGCTCTTATAAAATTATCACTTTATAACATGCACTGAGTGGCTCTGTTTGGTTGCCATGTGCCTAAACTGACAGAACATCGTCCATGCATGCATGTTGGCCAAGTCATTGGAGTTGTTGTTACACCTGAAAAATGACATCCTCCGTGCATGTTCGCCAACACCTGCCCCATACACCTGCTAGAGAACACTTGCTAGAGAAAGAAAAGGAGACCATAGCGATGTTTTGTAGGCCTGCCTTGTCATCTCTTCCAGTTGTTTATGGTGCTCTCAGGGACTGTGTTCCGTCCAGGGTAAGCTCTATTGCTATCACTATTCCATAGGTGGTTTACTTCTCTCATAAATTATCAGAATACTGCTAGGGATTTGATGTTGAGCTTGCGCAAAATTTGCAGGAAGATTGCCCCATCAAACTAGATTTATGCAGTCTTCTGAGGCATATGGCATTGTGATTCCACAAAGAAGGGCTGCCAACCAACACCTCATAGATATCTAAATGGGGTGATATCACATTCTACTTCATCAATGATATGCACTGAGATGCCAAATTTGAACTTACATTGTTTTGTGGCTTGCAGTCTGGTGTTCTTGTAAAGCCATCCCAATGGAAATGGTGCATGATGCGGTCTTCAATCCCAATTTCTGCTGCTTCCGAAGACCAGATTCTTCTAAATTCTCGAGTTAAGCAGTGCAGTGGCCTTCTTTATATTTATATAGATCTTTGAAAAGGCTACAGGTGGTATCAGATGAATCTACAATTCCAGAATTTTTTTTTTGGCTCTAATCATCCCCACGGAATTTTTGCGTTGAAGAATTTTGGGTTTCTGAAATTGTTTGTGTACTAAATGACAGGGTTATTCGAAAGACTCTAATGCCTCGAGTGGTAAGATTACTAATGCCATATTGAGGTAACCCTGTTTTCCATATATTTTTGTTTGCTACATCAAGTCTCCATTTTACAAATCCTCTGGTGTAGATGTGAACATGCGATCATATCATGCAACAGAGAGCAATTTAGCTTGTAAAATGTGTTGAGCTGAAGTTTTCAATACTTTTCCATATATCCTCCGGCGTAGATGTGAACATGCGATCATATCGTGCAACAGAGAGCAAACCTGTAAAATGTGTTGAGCTGTAGTTGTCAATGCTTTTCCATATATGTCTGCCTAGTATGGGTCAGCGTCGCTATTAAGGATAAATTAGACTCGATATATTCTATATTCTTATTATGTTTTAGTTTCACTTTGGTTGGTAGTGTTTTGATGCATTGTTATCATAAGAAAACAAAGTCAATTATGAGATATATGATGATCATTTCTAGATTCGGGAGAAATAGTAGGAGAGGTGAAAAATCATGGCAGCCTATGCACCGTAAATATGCTTTGTTATTCTGACTTTATTTCCATGGATGATTTCTACAGTTCACGTTGGACATGTATAATAGTCAGGTTTTAACCAACTATGCCACAACTAAAATTCAGTATAAGTAAATATAGGTTCATTCATTGATTTCACTCTAATTGCTCTAGCTTTGACAATTAAAAAATAAACTAAATTAAATTAAATTTTATGGGTTTCATGACAACAAATAACCAAGATATTGACTGTGGATTGTAGAGAATTAATCACCAGGGTATGACAGGCTTGGCTTTGGCCACCAACAACAGATTCAGAGCCTCTGACCGCTTGATTCAGAGCAAGAAGGGATGGCGTTGACAAGGTTGTGAAGATTGCCAGGTACTATGCCAAAAATAATTATGGCTTCTTCTCTCATTACTAAGGATGTCTTTTTGTGTCTATTGTCTGTGTTGTACATGTAACTAGATGTAACTCTGTGTTGTAGATGTAAACGGGAAAAAAAAAAAAAAAAACCGTCTAAGCCTACATCAAGTGTTCAAGCAAATGATTTGAAAGCAAACAATTAATCGTTGGAAAATCAGCTAAATCGGTTAGGGCCGAATAGGCCCAATAGAAGCACTATGGCAATAGGACAAATTTACCTGTACTTGTTACCATGATTTCGAAGCAAATAGAAGAACTGATTTACATGTACTTGTTACCATGATTTCAGGTTGCCCTTGCCAGAGCGTTCCATTGGGTACTTGGGTACTTGCAGAGCTGCTAAGCTCTCTGCCGCTGCTTTGCTGGTGGTTCTTCTCTCCGTTGGTGGAGAAATTTTGTTGTTGTTTCTTCTCTGTTGAAGGTATCGATTCTGCAGGGAGCCCTTCTCTTCTGAAGGGAGTTCTTCCAATATGTGTGAATAGGTGTTGTTAAGCACCCATAGAGAAAATCCTTGAAAGATTTCAAGGAAGCCCCGTGTACCAAAAGTCTACTGGAAGAAGGCACATGTATTGGAGCAAGCGATAGTGGCAACAATCTCAAGTAAGAGGTGCCAACAATTTGAACTAAGAGATATTAAAGATATATCAAAGGAGGTCATTAGCAATTAATGTTAGTGCAGTGATGCTAGGATTACTTCGCTACGAAGAAAATTGCCTCCCAAATAGTTTTATTTTCCTAAGTTTTTGCCTCTCTGCCTTGGGAAGAGGCCAATAAGATGAAAAAAATTATCATATAGTTAACCAAAATGTCTGGTGTATAAATTGCAGGTTCGAGATGTATAAACTACAAGCTCAAATCGGACGGTGTAGGCTCAAAACAAACTAATGCTAAAATACATTTTCGATCACTATAGTCCCATGCAAGGACTAACAAATAAAATCATTTCCAATAACACTCATATACTTACCAACCTTATAAAAATAAATCTTTAAATTTAATACATGGTTTATTTATGTACTATCCACTTGGTTAAATTATGTTCCAAGTCTGTACTTCTTCACCATAAAAATCCATGTTTCATTATACTTCATCATTCAGGCTACATTTAATGAGGTGTAATTCCCGGCAAGTAACAACTTCAAGGGACAATCGCTTGGAGCATTCCTACTACTAGGCATTCCCACTTGAATGATCGAATTCTGGTAGGTGATCCGCCGCTGGGTTTCATCCAGATTAACTTCAAAATAATATTATTTTAATGTTATTTCAAATTTTTTTAAGGATTTCTCGTTTATATATATATATATATATATATATATATATATTTTAATGTTGTGGGTATATAGTACTAAAAAAACTCTTCGTTATTATGAATTTAAATTGTAACTACCATGATTGAATATCTGGGTTTAAAATGGTTTTCTTTTTTTAAAATTTAATCTTTCCACGCAGTTTTAATGCATCATTAATTTAAAATAATATTTTTTAAATTAATGAAGAGTTTTTGTGTTATCCGAACTGTCACCTTTACGCCGCTGCATCAATAAATTCATGGATACTATGCAGATCATATTTTTGTGGCAGTACATTGGTTTAAAGAACCGTCAATTTCAGCAATTAAATGCATGATTATTGCGGCAACATATATTTTTCAGTCTTACTTTATTAAATGTTGGTGGGGCAGTATATGTTTATCTTAAACTTAAAGAAATTTAATTATAAAGTACTGCCCACCAACATTTAATAGCGTATAGACTTAAAAAATAATGTAAACCCGATCACTCTTGCACCTAACTCACAGGCTGTAAAGTAACACCTGTAGTAACTGTGTGCTTGAATCAAGGTATAACTCGGCATAGTATTTATCTGAATTACATTTTTTGGTTTCTATCTTTTAACAGGTACATTTGGGGGCTAGTAGAAAATTCCATACAATTTATTATTAGTACTCCCTGTCATTCTGTATTTTTCAGTTTTCCTTTACTGCATTCTTTATTTCTTGCGGTTTATGTTATCTCTCTGCATAAGGGTTGGAAAAGTGTTCTGGTATCAACACAAATTAAATGCCATCCTTTCAATGAAATCCTTTCTCTATGATGTTTTTCGTCTATTTCCAAGCTATGAGACCAAAATTTTGTTCAACTTATCACTGTGATCATAATCTCAAATGATCTGGCCATGGATTAGAAGGTCCACGTCGACCCCTTCTAAGAGAAACTTTGAGATAAAAACTTGCTCAGATAAATAGAAGTTGTATTTCCCTTTTAGTTGAAAATTGTGTTCTGCTATGTTTAAATTTACTAAACAAATCAGTGCGTCTTCAATGAGTGCTTTAGTCTCCAAACATAACCTCATTATAGTTTTTTATTTCTATTGTCAATGATTTCATAATTTCACCCTCAAATATTGTATAGGTTTTGCATGTTTACATATATTTTCCAAGCAGTTGTATTTTCCAGTCTGGTTGCTCGATTAGGTTTTATTTTGTATCTGAATTGATACCCAAAAAATGACACCATACAAATTATTATAATTATAATTTTATTATTGTCTTTTACAATATAAATATAAGTAAATACACCAGTTATTAACTGTCCTCATTTACAACATAAATAATCCCACCAGTTATTATTAAAAAAAAAAATAATAAGCTTTGTAGGTCTTTAATGAGTGCTTTATTCTCCAAATATAATATCATTGTAGTGTTTTATTTCTATCGCCTTAATAATCTCACTCATAAATATGGGCCAACAAGTGTTTTTAGACAACGAAGAACTTCAAGTGGGAAGTGACATGAAAGGCCCAGTAGAAGGATTCATTCGCTCTGCTTTGGTTAACATCGTCATTTTCTCCAAGAGATATGCCAAGTAAGTTTGGTGTTTGAATGAGCTAGTTTTAATATTGAAAGCTCATGATAGAATTCTTCCAATGTTTTCGGATGGTCTTCATGGTGAAATTTGTGGGTTTATGGGAGCTTATGGTGATGCATTTTGCACACACAGAGAGGAAAGTAATTTCTTTAACACACACACATAGAGAGGAAAGTAATTTCTCTTCTACAACACAGAGATAAAAACTAAAATTAAATTGCAGACTTCTATTTCATTAAGATTAACTTTGTTACAAAATGAAGATCCTCAGAACATAGTTCTAGATTCACAAGAAGAAAATTTACTTGCTGTTACAAACACACAGCGTTGTAATTTCCTTTTCTCTGTCTCTCTGTTTTCTCTGCCTTCTAGCTCTCAAAAATACAATACACAGCTACTGTCTATACAAAATAGTGCTCTCACAGCATATTTATATTTCTTTACAATATAATATATATATTATAAATATCTCATATTTATAATATATATAATATGTATTTCCAAAGTAAAATCATAAATATACTGCCGTAATAAAACATTAACACAGGTTAAAAGTTAAAACATGTATTTGTAGTGAATAAAACAAATATTAAAACAAAACAAAACTTCATGTGATTCTTTTATATTTTCCGTGGGGTGTATGGAGAGTATTCACTCCAACTTTCTTAGTCCCAGATATTTATAATATATATAATATGTATTTCCAAAGTAAAAAAATAAATAAATTGCGGTAATATAATATGTATTTCCAAAGTAAAGTCATAAATAAATTGCGTAATAAAACATTAACAAAGGTTAAAAGTTGTATGGAGAGTATTCACTCCAAGTTAAAACATGTATTTGTCGTAAATAAAACAAATATTAAAACAAAACAAAACTTCATGCGATTCTTTTATATTTTCCGTGGGGTGTATGGAGAGTATTCACTCCAACTTTCTTAGTCCCTCTGGAATTCCTTTGCTTTGTAGAGTGGTGGGTCCAGGGAGGAGTGACATCAGCACTTCCGGCGGGTGCTTTCTCTCTTGCTGCCCCCTTCGGAATGCTTGTCGCCTCTACAGTGAATGCTGCCGCTATGTTAATTGCAGCCGATTGGACTTCAATGAGAGTGGTTGCAGCGGATAAGTTCTGTGCTTCCACCGCTTTCATACTTATGCTGCCGCACTTCAACTTCACATCTGCCTTAACTCTACTGACCTACGATCCCGTCACAATTACTTCTGTTGTCCGTTGATTAATGCAGGCAGTTAGAATTAAATTCCAACACTCCCCCTTAATTTCAACTGTTTGGTTTTCTTGCATACCCAAGCACTTCCTGAAATAATTAAAATTGTTCTGTGTTAATGGTTTTGTTAAAATATTAGCATATTGTTCCTCTGTTCTGCAGTGTTGCAAAACAATTTCGCCATTATTAACCAGTTCTCTTATAAAGTGAAATTTAGCATCAATATGCTTTGTTCTTTTATGAAAGACAGAATTTTTCGATAAAGCTATCGCTGAGTTGTTATCACAGTAAATGGTTGTGCCTTTTTCCTGTTCATGACACAAATCTCTGAGTACTTTTCTCAGCCATACTGCTTGGCATGCTGCAGCTGTTGCTGCCACATATTCTGTCTCTGTTGTTGATAAAGCAACTATTGGTTGCTTCTTGGAAGCCCATGAAATTTCTCCCGATCCCAAGTGAAACACATATCCAGATGTGCTCTTCCTATCATCTACACTTCCAGCCCAATCATTGTCAGTGTAACCTGTCAATTTAAAATTTTCAGATGAGGAGTATAAGATACCATACCCCTTCATTCCATTCACATACCTGAGAATTCTCTTGGCTGCCTGCCAATGAGTCTCTTTCGACCTTTCCATAAACCTGGAGATTAGACTAACAACGTGAATTATATCCGGCCTAGTTGCAGTCAAATACATGAGGTTTCCAACTATGCTTTTAAACAGTTTTGGATCAAAATCCTTGCTGCTGTCTTCTTTGCTCAATTTTAACCCCATGACAGTTGGAGTTACAGCTGCTTTGTTGTTCTGCATGTTGAATCTTTTCAACACTGCTTCAACATATTTTGCTTGGGAAATGAAAATACCATTTTCATTTTTCTCTACTTCAATTCCCAGAAAATATCTTAGAAAACCCAAATCAGTCATTTCAAATTCACTCTTCATGACTGCTTTAAAATCAGCAATGAGAGAATCTTCATTGCCAGTAAAAATTAAATCATCTACATATAAAACAACAATAAGAGTCTTACCATCATTTTCCTTTATGTAGAGTGTGGGTTCTCCATCACATTTCTTAAATCCATTTTCTGTCAGGTAAGCATATATTCTACTGTACCATGCTCTTGGTGCTTGTTTCAGCCCGTAAAGAGCCTTTTTCAACTTGCATACTTTGTGCTCTTGGTCTTCAATTTCATAGCCTGGAGGTTGTTCAACATATACCTCTTCTTTCAACACTCCATTCAGGAATGTAGATTTCACAGCCATTTGATAAACTTTCCATTTGTGTTGTGCTGCTATGGACAACAATGTTCTCACTGTTTACATCCTTGCAACCGATGCAAAGGTTTCATCATAATCTCTTCCTTGTTGCTGCTTGTAGCCTTTGACAAAAAGTCTTGCTTTATGTCTTTCAATATTGCCTTCAACATTGCTTTTAGTCTTGTAGACCCATTTAACTCCAATCACTTTTTTGTCTTTAGGGAAGTCCACTAACTCTCATGTATAACTCTTTTCAATTGCTCCAATTTATTCATCCATTGTTTCAATCCATTTTTCTTCCTTTACAGCATCTTCCAAATGAATTGGGTCATCAACATGACAATACAAAGCAAATAAAGAATTCAGACTGACATTATCATTTACCTCTCCTTGTTCATAAATCTCACTCAGATTTCTGAATCTCGGTCTTCTTGGTGTACTTGGAGTTCCACTTGAACTCGAGGGTGTTTTTGTTCCCTGTGGTGTGCTTGAAGAAGCACTTCCTTGATTTCTCAATGTTGTTCTATTTCCAGCTTGTGGTGTGGTTTGTTGTGCTTGCGGTGGTGGAGGAGGAGCCACCAAGGAAGGATTATTTACTGTTGTCCTTTCCTCTTCTTCTTCATGAGACATACTAGTCTTCACGTTCATTATTTTCTCTAAACTTCCATCCCAAGCTTCTTCTTCTATAAACTGCACTTCTCTGCTTATTACTGCTTTCTTGGTGGATGGATTATAGAGTTCGTATGCTTTGGACTCATCACTGTATCCAACAAAGATACATTTCTCCCCCTTACTATCAAGCTTATTTCTCAGCTGATCCGGAACATGTGCATATGCCACAGCGCCAAATACTTTCATGTGGGTGGCGAACTGTTTTCTGCCGCTCCACACTTCTTCTGGTACTCTGTTCATCACAGCTTTGGTTGGGCATCTATTCAAGATGTATGCTACACAACTGACAGCTTCTGCCCAATACTCATTTGGCAAATGTTTTGCCTTCAACATACTTCTGACCACGTCCATGATGGTTCGGTTTTTCCTTTCCACAACACCGTTTTGCTGAGGTGTGTACCTAGTGGTAAATTTTTTATGCATGTAATTCTCCCTACAAAAACGCAGAAACTCTTTGGAGATGTATTCTCCACCTCGGTCATTTCTCAGCACTTTGATGTAGTGCCCACTCTGCTTCTCAACAAGAGTTTTGAAGTGGCGAAACTTCTCAAACACTTCACTCTTCTAATTCAATAAATACACCCATGTCTTTCTGGTGTAGTCATCTATGAATGTCAAAACATATTTGTTGCCAGCTAAAGATGGCATTTGCATTGGTCCACAAAAATCAGAGTGGACAATCTCTAAGGGTGCCTTTGCCCTTATGCTCTTCCCTGCTGGAAAGCTTTCTCTGTGTTGTTTTCCCAAGATACAGCCTTCACAAAGGCTGTCCGGTTTCTCAATCAATGGTAATCCTTTTACCATTCCCTTTATGTGCAACAAGTTCAAGCCTCCGAAATTGAGATGTCCAAATCTCAAGTGCCATAACCAGTTTTCATCTTTCACTTCCTCTTGAAAGACCTCTTGTGTTACAGCGACTACATTTCTTCCTTCCTTCAAGTCTACTCTGAGCTTGAGAGGAAACATCATATTGCTTGTCATCTGCACTTCTGCAATGACCTTCTTGCTTGGAGGTATGGCCATGATTGTGCACACATCATCTTTAAAAAATACATTGTAGCCCTTGTCAATGAGCTATCCAATGCTCAAAAGATTACATTTTAATCCAAGTACATAATATAGATTCAGCACAATGTTCTGTTCTCCATTTCTTGCCAGGATAATGACTCTGCCTTTTCCCTTGACAGATATCTTACTATCAGTTCCTGTTGTTACCTCAAATTTAACATCTTCATCAAGATTGAAAAACATTGCTATGTTTCCAGTCATGTGATTACTACAACATGAGTCTAAGAACCATGCATCATCCTGCTTATCTTGTGCTATATTACATTTTAACAGCACATTCTTCTGGTTCTTATTTTCTTCTTTTGCAAAATTAGCATTCTTCCTATTATTCATGTCATTTTTCTTTTTCCTACATTCATTGGCATAGTGCCCATATTTCTGCAATAATGACATTGGACTTGGGATTTATCATACCTTTTTCCATTAGCTTACTATTGTCTTGAGCCTTCATTATGGTTTTGATTGCTGCTTCTTCCACTCGAAGTTGCAGGGTTGTTTCTCCCTCTGTTTTGGCTTCTGCCTCTTCCTCTATTGTTTGCTCTGCCTTGACCTCTGCTTCGGCCAAAAGACATTTGAGTCTTGAAGGCTTGTTCCAATGAGGAATCTAATCCTCTGTTCAGTCTATGTTCGTGAGACATCAGGGATGCACTCAGCTCATCCACTGTAAATTGTGAGAGATCCTTTGTCTCTTCTATTGCCACTACTATGGCATCAAATCTTGAGGGTAGACTTCTCAAGATTTTCTCCAAAGTTCTCCTGTCTTCAAGTGTCTCTCCATGAGACCTTATCTGGGTAACCAACCCAATAACTTGTGTGAAGAATGAGTCAATATTTTCTGACTCTTTCATGCAAAGGGTTTCAAAATCTCTCCTCAGCATTTGCAACTTTGTTGTCTTCCCCTTCTCCATGCCTTGACAGGTTGTCTTGAGAATATCCCATGCCACTTTAGACTTTGTTGCTACTGCAATCCTTGGGAAAATACTCTCATGTACAAATTGAAAAATATAGAAGAGGGCTTTGGAGTCCTTCTTCCTATTATCTTTTAGCAAATCTCTCTCTGCTGCTGTCAAAGCAGCCAACGCTGTTGCATCTGCTGGTTTTGGGTAGCCATTCTCAACTAGCTCTCATATGTCCTGTGAAGAAAACAGAGCTCTCATAGTGATAGCCCAGTGTTCATGATTCTTCCCATTAAACTGTGGAAGTTGGGGATTTTTCAGACTGGTGCCTGCTTCTGCCATCGTGACTGTGTTTTTAAATAAACTGTCTTTCTGCTGAGAAATAAAATCTGTCTCTAAAACTCTTGATACTTCTCTTTTACAACTCTCTAGACTGTAATCTTAACATTAAACAATAAACTCTGTTTTGAGTAATACCTTGGACTTTTGTTGAGCCTTCACTCTGTTGGAGAACTGCTGCAACAAACTCCTTCCTTCAGCGTCTTTGACACCTTCAAAGAGCCTATACTAGCTTCGATACCATGTTGGAATTTTCTGAGCAATTCTTTAACACACAGAGAGGAAAATAATTCCTCTGATCCAGGTGGATATCGGTGGCCACCCACCTTTTCCATTTGGACCAGCACCATCAATTCATGCAGATTTTCACATTCAGCACAACTTACTATTTTTAGCAGGTTTTCGGGTCCTCCACTCTCGGAACCATTTTGGGGGCTTAATGATCCAGGTGGATATTGGTGGCCACCCACCTATTCCATTTGAACCCCCATCTTCAGTTCTTTCAATTTTCAAGTTGCAACAAAACTAACTATTTTTAGCAGTTTTTCGGGTCCTGAACTTCCGGAGCCGTTTTGAGGCCCTAAACGACATTTTTTGGGAAAACGGAGAGCAACATGGGTCCATGGACCGATGTTGCTTGTTCAAAAATTGAATTCCTCGGATAGATCTTTCTAACGAGCTATTGATCGCGTCAAACGGAGATCGGGTGCCAAAGTTATGCCCCCGGGAAGTTGAACCACCAATTTACCCAAATGGGCGCCCACAGTTTTGGCGCCTCATCTCCTACAGTTAGGTTTTTGGACGTTTCAGATTCTACATTGTTTCTCAACAATAAATAGGCCCTCGAGCCTCATTGTAACACAGTTCAGAGGTCTGTAGCCATCACATCTCTTCTCAGAGATTCGCTACCAGCACCCTATCTATTTTATTTCCATTATGCCCGTAAGCATATTTCTGTTATTTGATATTAATGAAATGAAGCATTATTTCCGCTGCATCTCTATGTTCATGGTTATTTCTATATTTTGTTGCGTTCCTGCATAAATCCGGATCAGTGGTATCAGAGGGGGTTTGCTCTTTCTTTGTTTTTCTTTGCATGTCCCCAACGTGGTCAGGGTATAAGGAGTTAGGGCTCGATCTGGTTGAACCCTTGCAAGATCAGCCTCGCAAACCCCGACGACCTCCCATGGCGAAAGAAAAGAAAGACGAGGGAGCAGGAGATCCTATCAAAATACTGCTCGAGGAGGCTCTCGAGAAACAAAGGAACGTGATGATGGATAACTTTGCTCAAATCCTTCAACGACTGCCCACATATGGCGCATCCGCATCCAACAGCCACTCTGGAGGCGCCACTCCCTTCAAGGTACAGGTAAACTTTGACATTCCTATATTTGAAGGAAAAATAGATGCAGACGCCGTAGACAGATGGTTAAATTTGTTGGAAGGGTATTTCTCGGTCCATGACTTCTCTGACCGAGAAAAGATTATTTTTGCACTCCTCAAAGCCGCCCCCATGTCAAAGACTGGTGGGAAACCTACCGTGAGCAAGAGGGCGAAGGGGAACCCTCTCTGTTCTCGACCACACCCACTTGGAATTCGTTCCGAGATGGCATCAAGGAACAATATTACCCTGTGGGGAGCTATGAGGACAAATACATCCAATGGACCACGCTGCGGCAACGAAAGGATCAAGATGTGCACGAACTGACGAATCTGTTCCATACCCTGCGCACAAAGTTGGGTATTAAAGATTCAGAGAGACATTTGGTGCTCAAGTACCGCGGTTGTCTGCACAAACACATTCAGGAGGAAATGGAGTTCCTCGACATTACATCGCTTGGCACGGCATATCGCTATGCCGCCAAGATCGAGCAAAAATTTAAGCAGAAGAAGCGAGACTTTGGATCTGCGAATCCGAAAGGTGCCCCCGAACCAAAGAACAAGGGGCAAGGCCAAAGCAGTGCGACTCAGAACAACACCACAAATACAAAGAAGGACACAGGGAAGTGGTGTGAATTTCATAACAGCCCCACTCACAGCACAAACGAGTGTCGGGCCAAACAGTCTTTGGTGGCTGAACTAAAGGCACCCGAATCAGATGCATTTTCTGATCCTGAGTTAGAACTAGACAAAGGCAATGAAAAAGGAAGTAGATCATTGATGCGGATCCCAGTGCCATTGTTGCCACCACCAAGATCCGATGAGGGTCCGCAGGATTCAAGAGGAGGGGAGCGCCTTCCGGTATCGCGCATGTGGGTGAAGGGTTCTCCGCCGTTAGCCGTCGATACGGAAGTCAAAAAGAACTGGTATTTCAAACAGACGCCGGTGGAAGTGGCTCGGCCTATCGACCATAGCACACCGTTGTTCGCATACTATCGGGTGTGGTCGACCCTGGGAGAGATCTCCGCATCTGCTGCCAGTTGCCGACTTCCCCATACAAGGATCGTCATCTTCACTACGAGGTATTGTGTGATGTCACATCTCGATGTGAAACATGTATTATTGGGCCAACCATACATGTGGAGGCAACATGCTGTGTATGAGTCTAGGCCTCGTGTTGTTATTATTACTTTGGGAAATAACTTGTACAAGATACCGGAGGTAGTACCGCCTCCTTTCATCTCTTTGACTACTGCAAAACAACGCAGTAAGATTGTTTCCCAAACCAAGAAATTCATTTTCCTTACAAATCACTCACAAGGAAAGAATAATATTGTGGCCACAACCTCGAAATAGGGCTCCCTTGCACAGCTACAGCAGATGGACAAAGTCATGGAGGAATATGAGGACATTTTCTCCTCACTCAAAGAGGTTCCTCTACACTGTCAGGACAAGCACTCCATTGATCTGACTCCCAACGCACCACCGCCTGATGTTGCCATACATCCTGCAACTACACATACAGAATCCAAACATGTACTGTCTGAGGCTGATAAAGAAACCAAATTTACTAAATGCATCCAGCATACTCAGTTAAAAATAATTTGCCTCATCTCATGGAGGATCTCAATGCAGTGGGGACCATTGCTTCCTAAGGAGGGAGGAATGATCCAGGTGGATATCGGTGGCCACCCACCTATTCCATTTGGACCAACACCATCAATTCTTGCAACTTTTCACATTCAGCACAACTTACTATTTTTAGCAGGTTTTCAGGTCCTCCACTCTCGGAGCCGTTTTGGGGGCTTAATGATCCAGGTGGATATTGGTGGCCACCCACCTATTCCATTTGAACCCCCATCTTCAGTTCTTTCAATTTTCAAGTTGCAACAAAACTTACTATTTTTAGCGCTTTTCGGGTCCCTGAATCGAGCCGTTTGAGGCCCTAAACGACATTTTTTTGGGGGGAAAATGGAGAGAAACATGGGTCCATGTACCGATGTTTCTCATTCAAAATTTGTAGTCCTCAAGTAGATCTTTCTAACGAGGTATGGTACGCATCAAACGGAGATCGTATGCCAAAGTTACACCCCTGGGAAGTTGAAACACCAATTTACCCAAACGGGGCCCATAGTTTTGGCGCTTCATCTCCTAGGGTTAGGGTTTTGGCTGTTTAGGATTTCCCATTGTTTCTAAATGATAAATAGGCCTCGAGCCTCATTGTAACACAGTTCAGAGGTCGGTAGCCATCACATCTCTTCTCACAGATTCGCTACCAGCACCCTAGCTATTTTATTTCCATTATGCCTGTAAGCATATTTCTGTTATTTGATATTAATGAAATGAAGCATTATTTCCGCTGTATCTCTATGTTCATGGTTATTTCTATATTTTGTTGCGTTCCTGCATAAAATCTGGATCATCCTCTTCCACAACACAGAGATAAAAACCAAAATTAATTTGCAGACTTCTATTTCATTAAAATAAACTCTGTTACAAAATGAAGATCTTCAAAACATAGTTCTGGATTCACAAGAAGAAAATTTACTGGCTGTTACAAACACACAGCGCTGTAATTTCCTTTTCTCTGTCTCTCTATTTTCTTTGTTTTTCTGCCTTCAGGCTCTCAAAAATACAATACACAGCTACTGTCTATATAAAATAGTGCTCTCATGGCATATTTATATCTCTTTATAATATAATATATATTATAAATATCTCATATTTATAATATATATAATATGTATTTCCAAAGTAAAATCATAAATAAACATCGGTAATAAAACATTAACATAGGTTAAAAGTTAAAACATGTATTTGCCATGAATAAAACAAATATTAAAACAAAACAAAACTTCATGCGATTCTTTTATATTTTCCATGGGGTGTATGGAGAGTATTCACTCCAGCTTTCTTAGTCCCCCAGGAATTCCTTTGCTTCGTAGAGTGGTGGGTCCAGGGAGGAGTGACATCAACACTTTCAGCGGGTGCTTTCTCCCTTGCTGCTTGAGCTTGTTGCCCCCTTCGAAATGCTTGCCGCCTCTGTAGTGAATGTTGTCGCTGTGTTAATTGCAGCTGGTGGGACTTAAATGCGAGTGGTTGTAGCGGATAAGTTCTGTGCTTCCACCGCCTTCATACTTATGCTGCCGCTCTTCAACTTCACATCTGCCTTAACTCTGCTGACCTACGATCCCGTCACAATTACTTCTGCCATCCGTTGATTAATGCGAGCAGTTGGAATTAAATTCCAACAAAGGGTATGTACATGAAAGAGTATATTCTTGAATGGAAAAAATCCCTCCATAAAGCTTCCAACTTTATAGGTTGGATATTGGATGAGAATAGAAAGTAAAGGTTAGTAATAGGCATCTTTATAATTTTACCACCTATTGCTACTGACTGTCAATTTATTTTTTCCTCTTACTTACATGCACGATAAATATTCCAATTCACATGATCTGAGATTATGTCTATAAAGATTGTATGATTCTTCTGACTAAACATTGTGAATGTAGAACTTTAGATCTATATATGTAGAGGAGCATTATAGATTCCATATTAGAGAGTATGGATTCGTAGATAGACGAGTCAGACACTCATTCAATCACAGATCTTGTGTAATAGTTTTATGTTTTTCATGAATTGATGTTTATCGATTTTATAAAAGTATTATTTGTAATTTCAATCTTATTTATTTGTGTACTAGGATTGAATTGATATTTATTTACATTTATCAACCATGTTTATAGCTGTGATAGTATTATTTATCTTCTTTTTACCAACCATATAATCTATATTACTATGCTAGTATTATTTGTCTGTGTTTGCCAACCATGTGATTTGTATTATTTATCTTTTTTTACCAACTATATAATTTATATTACTATGCTAGTATTATTTGTCTGTGTTTGCCAACCATGTGATTTGTATGGATGCTAATATTATTTGTCCACTTTCATAACACATATTATTGTGCTAATATTATTTATAATTTCCATTTCATTTATTTGTGGGATGGGAATGACCATAATTTCCATTTTATTTATTTGTGTTGTCGGAATGATCATGGGTAATTCTGTAGAGATGATTGATATTCCCAAATTGTAACATCGTAGCGATGATTGATATTCCCAAATTGTAACATTGTAGGGTTATCATCACCTCCTTGGAAAGATAAGTAACAATGACCAAAGAAAATTTATTTTCTAGTTGCATGTACGAAGAGTTTGTGGAGTTTGTTCCAGGTCAATAAGAGTATATTTTTGTAAATAGTTTCAGGTTTACAATTTATTCATCCCAAACCCATCTCCGCATGCTTTTGTACGAGTGGGAAACAAAAATCACAAGTTTATATCATATGGAATCTTTTGTTAATGGGATAAATGCTATAAACCCAGCTTCCCATGTCACCAAGGGGTTCATCTAGCTTTGTATATAAAATTCTATATTATATAAAAAATTAGACATTCCAGAAATGAGTGATGTGTTCTGATGGCCAAGTGGTTAGCAATAAGAATCCAGTGATCACGAGTATATATGATATTTTGTACTTCTAAGTGTGAGTTGTTTAAATTTTACAGGAACGAGCCAGTTATGTATTATTATTTTGGAGAAAGATCTTTTTCCATCATGTACAATTTTTTAGTTTTATTTCTCAATTATTCCTGAGATAGAGTCAACAGCTTTATTTATTTATTTCTTGCGGTTTATGTTATGTTTATGCATGTTTATCTAGCCATGGCTTAGAAGGTCAAAAACTTGGTTAGATGAATAGAAGTTGTATTTCCTATTTAGTTAAAAATTGTGTTTTGTTGTGTTTAAATTTACCAAACAAATAAGCAAGCTTACTCATATTGCATATAATAGAACCAAGTATATTCTTTACAGGATGATATCAACTGCTCTCCAAGAATTTCTATGCAAAGAACTATCCAATATTTTCAAGTTAACTAACTTTCCTTTTATTAAACAATTTTTGGGTGTTTAATGGGTTTGGTCGCATGTCATATTCTATTTTGTGACCATTCTTTTTCTATCAACCCCTAGACTGTACATTGTCTGTATTGTTCATCACATGACTATAAATAGATGCGAAGTTGGTTTACATGGGCAGATATTTCTGCCTTTTGATTATATAATATGTTGGAATTAATGGAGAAAGTCATAATTAGATAGTTGTTATGATGATGATAGGATTGAGATGCTAAGATTAGATCTCAAGTCCTAATATTTAGGGAGTGTTTCAAACCACCTGATTGTGAGAAAGCCTATATGTACTAGGTTGTTCTCTTGATTGAATGTAATAGATTGTGTGAGTTTTTCTACACTCTCCAGGTATCTTACCTGGAGAGTCATTTAGCTAATGTAGATTTCGTTTTTTAATCATGGTATCAAAATGCAGGATCAGAGGCCTGTGTTGCTCTATCTCCATGGTGGTTGAGGCTAAGTCTATGGAGGCCGAGAGCCTGTGTGAGGAGCGTTGTTGTTAGCTACTCTTGGAATGCGTGGTGTATTGGTGCGGCGTGGGGATCGAAACCGGTCTCAAAAGATTTTAAGTGGACATAAAGTCATCGTTGCGGCCTCGACATTTCTCCTATCTTGTTTAGGCGATTATTAAAGAAAACCCACACTGGTGTTTGATGCGCACTATATTAATGAGCTTGCGCAGCTTTCTACGTTCTACGCTTCCTCTCATAACGTTTTTCTGTGGAGTCTGCTTCGAAAAGCTCAGAGAGATCTGAGATGTGTTAACGAGCATCAGGTTTGAAGCTTGATGAAGTGTGGAAGTGTTGAAGCATGGAAGTGTTCTAGTGTTCTATGGTAGGGGACACACCCACAATCCCCGTGAGCAGTGAATCACATAAACTAAAGCAGAGTTGAGCGAAATTGAAATTAAAGAGCGAGATGGTAGATGAGAAACTACCATCTTGCTTAGCCACATAGCTCCAAGACCAGCCGAGAGGGTTGTTCTTCATCATATAATTGTTGTGTTTCACGTATTCCTCAGGTAACCATATACCTTTTATCATCTTTGGCGTCGAGGAAAACGAAACGCTCTCTTTTATTTTTTTGTGCACCTCATTTTGTGTTCGGCTAGTAAATTGCTTTATTGTTGTAGAAGCAATAAGAAGCAAGTCCCGACCTCTAAAATTTTACTGTTTGGAATAGACCTGCAAGAGCCCCATCGGTGTTTGGAATAGAATATGGGTTTACATGGGGGCGCAACTTGAGGAGTGGATCTGCACCTCCCACCGATCTATTGTAAGGTGATAAAATATCCGTCCACGAGATCGAAGTCTCCTCGACATGCCGAGGAACGCTATCTGTCCACAAGATCGAAGTCTCCTCGACGTGCAGAGGAATGCTTTCTATCCACAAGATTGAAGTCTCCTCGACGTACAGAGGAACGCTGACATGTGGAAGTTTACCGACTGTGTTCACGTTTGTGTGGTGAGCTTGTGTTGAATGCGTTGAGGCTCCGCGACTGAGAGTCGATGCTGCCATTGAGGCTCCAGTGTTGTCTCAACCCCCAGACAGGAGGAGTGTGAGGAGTCGTGGTGCCTGTGTGGGTTAACGCTGCAGTGGAAAAATTGTTCTTGCAAGGAGAAAATAGAAGGATAAAATGGGTCGTCAAAGTAAATTGAAAGAGTCTCGAAGAAAATTCAGGAGAAAGCATCAATGGAGAAGTGAAAAATATTTTGTTGTTGAATTTTTTGATTTGTTTCAGCTTGACGGTGATGGAACTGTTGCTGATCAAGGTGCAGATTTGGAATTTGGTGAGATTATTAAATGGTTAATGTTAGATTTACCATCTTTTTCAGGTATGAATTATGAAAGTTGGGCAAATGAAATAAAAACAGTACTATGGAAGTAAAATTTAATGGATTATGTTAAAGATGTTATTAATGATAGTGGAGATACGGTAGTATTAAGTCTTATAACATCTGCAGTAGATGACAACATCATACTCAACATAATATATGAATATGGAGAGATTCCTAGTACAAAGTTTTTATGGGATGTTTTAGAGATGAAATACTGTTTGAATGAGGGCAATGATGCTGAAGATATTGCTCTTGATAATGATCCCATATTTGATTGTGAAACTGCAGATGCAATGATGGGTGATGAATGTGTATCTGTAATTGAAACTTGTAATAATGAAAACACATCCATTATTGTAAAACCTGAAAGTTTTCCTGATGTAGACCCTGAAAGTTTTTCTGATGCAGAAATCAAGTTTGATGAGACTTATATATCTCATGATGAGTGGATCAATTTGATGATTGAAAAACATCTTATTGATGAATTACTGTTTGGTGAGAAGGAAGGCCTATCTTCACATACAGATTAAATGCAGAACATGCTTGCAGTAACAAAACTGGATGAAGGCATAATTATGTCAGTAGAAACAAATGAAGTAGGGAGAGATGGTGAAATGAAATCTCTCCTGAAGGAGTAGAAAGATGAAAGTAATTATGGTCATCTTTATAAATCTAACATTTTTTTCTGTGCAGATATTGGTAGGCAAGAAACAACAATGAATTTTGAAGAAGAATTGAAGTTTCTTGAAGCATGGCTTGAAACACCATGTCTTTATGAAATTAACATAGAAATTGCAGCAATCAATGGTGAAGATATCATCACTGATGTTTAGATGATTGACACCAAAAATAGTGAGAAGGAAAATTCTCCTATCCACCCTGCCATAATTCTGAGAAGGATGAGAACAAGAATTCAAGTTTTCCTTCATAAGGGAAGAAATGAGGCGAATATACATCACTATCTCATGACGAGGAAAGTGAAGATGAAGCCTCGACTCAGAATGAATAAGTATGGAGTCACAAGCATAAAGACAAAAATGAAAACTCTGTTACCAAGTTTTTTTTTCATGTTTTTATTGTAAGCCTAGCTGAGACTAGACCAGCAGGCATATGTTATTGTTCAGTACCCTTTAGCCATTAAGGGGGAGTGTTGGAATTAATGGGGAAAGTCATAATTATATAGTTGTTATGATGATGATAGGATTGAGATGCTAAGATTAGATCTCAAGTCCTAATATTCAGGGAGTGGTTCAAACCACCTGATTGTGAGAAAGCCTATATGTACTAAGTTGTTCTCTTGATTGAATGTAATAGATTATGTGAGTGTTTATACACTCTCCAGGTTTCTTACCTGGATAGTCATTTAGCTAATGTAAATTCCGTTTTTTATCATAATATGTGTCACCTTAGTGGCGTGGTTTAGATCAATATATGGATTTCCCCTCTTCATTGCAATGTTACCAAATATCTGTATAGTTTTTTTTGCATTTTATTAAAAATACATAAAAAGGAATTTAAAATTGTTTGGTTTAATAAAGCATACCTATTTTGATTATTTTAAGTAGAACATACACTTTCTTACCGAGAAACATATGTTTTTACCTATTTGAATGGTCAATTTCTTTTTATTTTAATTCTACAATCTTTTAACATAGTTTTTAATACACTTTTAAATGGAAAAATTGAACACCCATCATAAAAAGTGACAAAATCTTATTTATAAGGTTATGCATTTTTTATATTTTATTTATTAGTGTAATATACAGTATTTTTATATAATTGTTTATTTTTGTGAATATACATTATGATATTATTTATAATAATCATATTTTCTCATTATTTCTATTATATTTAAAAAATTATGTCACGTTGTTTTTTTTGGAAATCACAACGTTAATCATTTTGTTAATTACAAATTCCAATATGAAGGTTCAAGATACAAGATGCTTGAATATTTTTGTAATTGCCACTATATCAATGGATAAAATTGATGAACATAACTCGCTGGCATATCTAAATCAAGTGATTAAACCTAGCGTAAATACAATTTTTACCAAATTATAGTTAAAAATTTTACTGCCATTAACTATTGACCACATATGAAGATTAATGCAAATTAAATTCACATCATTGAAGTCATAACGTCCAAAAAAAAGTGTCCTATTGCCAGATAATAAAACTATGAAAGCTGAAAGTGATACCTCTTCACATTCTCAAAAGAAAAATGGTTCATTCACAATTAATGATATATAATTTATTATGTTTTATTCCTATTTGAGAATAGAATAACACACTAATGTATTATGTTTTCTTGGTATTATAGGAATTTATATCAATAATTATTTTAATATTTTAATGATGATTTATTGTTTTAATAATCTTTTTGATATTTTAATAATTGTAAGTTACATAATAATGTAACTTATAATTTAATTATGTAACTTACAATTAAAATGATGGCCTGTAATGGAGCGCCATGGAGCCCCACCATTGGAGGTCCATATTCTTTATTTAATACATTTTTGTTAATTTGAAATGGTTGTCATTCAATTTCCACAAAACATATTCAATAAAAAAAGAAACTAAGCTTATTTAGCCCCACCATTGGAGGTGTGAATGCCTCATGTTCCATATTCTTTAATTAATGCATTTCCCACCATTGGAGGTGTGAGTGCCTCATGCTACATATTATTTATTTAATACATTTTTGTTAAATTGAAATGTGTGTCATTCAAATTCCACAAAACAAATTCAATACAAGAAAAGAAGCTTATTTAGAAAGTAATCGAACAAATTATGAGCAGGTTTATTGTTTCTTCACAAGTTTCAATTTGATATGCACGTTAGTCCAAGTTTATGGTTCATTGGTTTGAATGGTATGATAATATATTTTTGGTAAGGAGGTACGTAGAGCTTCTATTTGATACCGAGGTTCAGTGAAAGATATTTGGCCTTAAAGCCTTTATTAAATTGTTCCAGTCTCAATAGAAAGTGGGAGGTTTGTAAAACCTAAGCCATCTTTGTTTTGATACCATAAACCTGTTGAAATTCTGAATTCATTATGAGTATGATGAACATGATAGATAATCCGCACAAGCATGGATTAAACATTTCATCTTCGTTTTGCTCCTCATATATGATCAACTATACCCTTAAAAGTCTTGTGGATGGACCTCTCTCTATATTATATATAATTCCAAAATTTAATCAAATTCTTTGTGGCCATTATTGCATTAAAATCACCACTCCGGCTCATTTACTATATCAAATCAAAGTGTAACATCTAACATTAAATTTTACCATATATAAAAAAAAAACTTACGTTATACCTTATGGTTGAACAATCAAATTTATAACCGTATGGATATGTGCTTTTATTATAAGTCCGATCTATATGCCTTGATTCAAGGTTCAGGTCCTTGTCATAGCCGACAACAATAAATCCACTACCAGCAGTAGGATTTATCGTGTGATTGTTTTATTGCCTCAAGGACATATGCCATGCTATCCACCGTTGGATGGAAATGGGGATCAATGGTAGACACACTGACGGGAAAAACCTTGGCATTACCCCGCTGCCTTAACCTATCGATTCATTTCTCCAGCGTCTTTGTTCTGTTTGTTCTATTTTCTCAGGGTTTAGTTCTCTCTGAGAACTCGGCTCCCTACTCTACCCGAATAGTTCTACCTTGCAAACTGAACTTGCTTAGGCACGAAAGTTCGTTCAGCTAATTTCTTAAATGAGGAAGAGAGCCATATCATGGTCATGACAGCCATTGCAAAGAGAAGGATTCGAAAAATTCCGCATAGGTAAGACTATTGTTTCTTCGCATACCAGTCCTCATTTCTCCTGTGGAATTTCTTTCCGAACCTTGCTATCTTGTTTCGTTTATTTGTTAGTTTCAAAGTTACTTAAGGGTTCGCATTGGTTCTCCCATTGTATTTACAGATTTGCATTTCGGAGTTTGTGTTTGGGAACTTCAATGTAGCAAGTAATTATAATTAACCTTAGTCCCTTTTTCTTTTTTTACGTTTTCTGCTGGAATAAACACTATTGTTTATGATTAAAGGGGCGCGGCTAACCCATCCAAAATGTATGTTTCCACAGGTACCTTTCTTCACATAATTGAACCTACTCCACAATGCTTTCTCGGTTGAACTTCCTTCTGCTAATGGAGCTTATGGTTCTTCCAGGTATTTCACATATCTTGCTTGCTCATCTCTAGGGCTTGTTTGTGGCCTGTCACGTTAGCAGAATCGCTCGACGATCCCTTCTGGCATGGAAAGCTTGACATCTCTTTATACAATATTTTCTGGAGTTTAATATTTTGTAAAAAAATATTTAATTATGTACAACAGTGCTAATTTTCTGTTAAGTGAGGTTTTCCCTCTGAACCTATTAGTTCTCGGGGATTTTTTTCAAGTTTTATTTCATTGTACTATGCAAATTCTCTATTTCTCTTTGTTTTATTGTAAGAATGTAAACACATTGGTCTTGTTCTCTGGTAGTCCTCCACGGACTTACACTTTTTCAATGAGGAAATTCGTATTACTCTTTTACTGTTGTATTTATATGTTTTCATGATGAAATAACCCAGATTTTATACATATTCTATATTGTTCATATGATTCTGGTTTAGGGTATGATCCCTTGGCCGACCCCTACAACTCCATTTTTTTTTTTACTTGCAATATAACATGTTCGACATCTGAGTATATTTTTTTTTAAGTTTACTTTATGGATAGTGAATAATTATTTAAGTAAGTTCTCAGTTAAATTATATTGACTAATTCATTTCTATTTTCTCAGTAAATATAAATCCAGAATTTGTTTTGTTAAGTTTTGTGACTGATATTTCATCCTGGTGACCAAAACACTCAATTATTCGTCCGTGTATAGCTATATCTGAGGTGCAACATGTCTTGGGTTAGGGTTTCACCTGTACCCTCGACCGACAGTCTACTCTATTTCTTTTAAACATTAATAAATTCTCTTATAGAATATACACATATATTATTTTTACATCTACAACTTTACAGTTTATTCTTTTTAGCTTTCATTGGCTTCACAATTTATAATACTGCTCTTCAATCTTCCAGTATAGTTTTTCTCCATGAAATACCACTGTTTACTGTTATAAAATGTTTATTGTAAATCATATATTCAAGTTTCAAAACTTTTTTTTTCCATTACTCCTATACGATACAGTCACCGATGTATATTTCGGACGTAGATATTCTTTATTTTTCTTTGCCTTTATCACAGCTACCAAATTTAAAATACAATATAAGTTTTACACATAGCATAGAGAACTCAAGCATAACATGTGAGACACATAATAAACTAACAGTAATAATGTAGAGTCTTGTTCTTTCCCTACACATGTCTATCATATCTTGTTGTTTTCTGTTCCAAGCGGATAAACACCTGTATATAACTTAGACAAAGATATTGTTGTTTCTCAAATCACTGAACTTGCACAAATACTTATCTATATTATGAAATTTGCAGCTCTGGTTTTCCCAACCTTCAAGAGAGGTGATTACGTCCTCCTCTTGCCCCCGTGCTCCACTCCTGAAAGGTACAGGTTGACAGTGGAAATTTTTGCTGTGACCTCAGGACTCCTAGTCCAGTCAGTACCAAAAATAAAATCAGGATTGCTAAGTGTTTTCCACTGGTCTCTACTAGCTCATGAAAAATCTACACTCTCTCCTTAATCCATGAATAGAACCCCCATTCCTCACTGGGATGAGTCTCTTATCCCTAGAGGAACAGGTAATTGTTCCCAGCTGTCCAACCACCTTTCAATTCTTGGAAAACATTTACCATCAGGCCTTTTTACTTTTTATGGAATTATTTTCCATAACTAATTTTATTATTCACAATTAACAATAAATAAAATAAATTTTCTAGCAAAACATTAATTGTCTCAATCTGTTCCTTAATCAATACTAAAATGTCATTTAACTAGTTAACAACTAGTTATCATTAAATGCAACTGTCACAACTTCCCCCCTAGAAGAAACACTATCCTCGGTGTTTCACTCCAGCTCAGAAAAGAGCTCTAGTAAGCCTCACGCATAAATCCTTTGTCCTCCCAAGTAGCCTCATCCGGGCCGAAGTTCTTCCATTGAACTTTAACCTGGGTGATGACTCGCTTCTGGAGCATAATTTCCCTCCGATCAAGTATGTGTTGCGGCTCGACCATAAACTCGTCGTCTGGCTCTACCTACAAACAGCAAAGTTCCTTGTCAAATTCTCAGAAATAACTTATATTTCAAGTTAGGATTTTTAATTCTATCCTACCTGTATATTCTGCCAATGTACGTTCTTTGAATCATGCACATAACGCTTCAACAGGGACACATGAAACACATTGTGTACTCGGATGTGACTAGGTAAAGCCAACTAATAAGCCACAGGTCCTACCCTTTCTAAAATTTAGAAAGATCCACAGAACCTGGGAAAAAACTTTGCACAAGAGGTCCACCACAAGGTACTCTTCTTGGGTTTGATCCTCACATACACATGATCTCCCACATCAAATTCCTGATAAGTCCTCTTCTTTTCTGCATAGATCTTCTGTCGATCCTGTGCAGCCTTTAAATTTTTTCTTATCTTCTTTACTTCTGATTCCATTTCAGCCAACATTTCTGGTCCCAACGTTAGTTTTGTTTCGGGGCTGCCCCAATTTATGGGTGTGCAACACTGCCTCCCATATAGGGCCTCGAAAGGACTCATCTTAAGGGACTCCTGATAACCATTGTTGTAAGCAAATTCTACCAGAACTTGGTTTACCCGCTTTTTTTAACCATCTGTCTGGGGATGATAAGCAGTGCTAAAGTTTATTTGGGTCCCCAAACCTGTAAACAGAGTTTTCCAAAATTTAACATCTCTATCTGAAATAACAATTTTTGGAATGCGATGTAGTCTGAATATTTCTCTCATAAAAATATTTTCTATCTGTACAGTCATGTAAGTAGACTGTACAAGTATAAAATGTGTAGATTTACTCAATCTTTCAACTACCACCATGATGGATTCATTGTGTCTTTTTTACCGTGGTAAACCCGTAATGAAGTCTAGGGATATGACCTCCCACTTCCATTCAGGTACTGGTATGGGCTGCAAAAGTCCTGCGGGATGTCGGTGCTCCACCTTGACTTGTTGACACTCCAAACATTCATTTAAATATTCAGCAATATTTTTACACATACCAGGCCAAAAATATACTTTTTCTAATGGTAGTTAAAAATTTTTGGTATCCTAGGTGACCTGCATAATTACTTCGATGGTATTAATCCATGATTAGCTCTTTTAGGTCCACACGTTTTGGTACATACACCTTTCCTCTAAAGGTTAGCATATGATCTTTATCAACTCCATATTCAGAAGTACTTCCTCGTTTTCTGGTCTCTTCCATTTGCTGCAATGGGAATTAATATTCCGGATCTTTCTGTGCTTCTTCTTTTACTTGATCTAAGAATTTACTTTCAAGTTGATTGTAGTAAAGCTCATAGACACAATGCAGCTTCCTACTTAAAGCATCAACCACCTATTTTTCCTTACCTTTCACGTGCTAGATGTCTATATCAAACTCACTTAGAAGCCATTCCATCTTTCCTGTCTGGAGTTTAAATCAGCTTGTTTGAAATAACTAGTCAAGCTGCTATGATATGTTTTTAACACAAACTTTTTACCCGACAAGTAGTGTCTCCATACCTGGAGCACATGTACTACTGATGTTAATTCTAGATCATAGGCTCAGTACCTTTGTTCATGTTCCTTCAGCTTTCTTGACTCATGTGCGACTACTTTTCCTTCCTGGGATAAAACTGCCCCAACACCCTCTTTACTAGCGTTTGTACAAACTTCAAATTCTTTGTTGGGGTCAGCTACACTCAACACTGGTGTAGTGGTAAATAACTGCTTCAGCCTCTCAAAAATGTTCTAGCACTCAACATTCCACTTAAAGACTTTTCCTTTTCTCTGTAATGAGGTGATGGGAAAAGCAATTCTGGAAAATCCTTCAATGAATCTTCGATAATACCTACCCAATCCCATAAAGGATCGGATATCCGCCACATTTTGGGGAACTCTCCATTCCATGATTGTTTTGATTTTCTCTGGATCAACATCAATTCCCTCTGCTGAGATAACATGTCCTATGTACTGTATTTCTGTTTTGAAGAAATCACATTTGTTGAACTTAGCGTACAGCTAGTGTTTTCTTAACATTTCCAGCACAATCCTTAAATGTTCTTTATGTTCTTCTTGGTTTTTAGAATAGATTAAAATGTCATCTATGAATATAAGTACAAAATTATCTAGGAAATGATGGAATATACCATGCATTAACCTCATAAATGTTGTTGGTGCATTTTTTAACCCAAAGGGAAACACCACAAATTCATAATGCACGTACCTGGTACGAAAAGTAGTCTTACAAATGTCTTTATCTTTGATTCGGATCTGGTGATATCCAGATCTGAAATCTATTTTAGAAAATATTGTGACCCCCTTCACTTGATCGGACAGATCATCAATCCTTAGTAAAGGATATTTATTTTTTATTGTTAACTTTTTGTTGTGTTTATAATCCATGCACATTCACATAGTTTTGTCCTTCTTCTTCACGAACAGCACTGGTGCTCCCTAAGGAGACACACTTGGATGAATATATCCTTTGTCCAGTAGTTCCTGTAACTGCATTTTTAATTCAGTTAATTCTGGAACACTCATTATATAAGGAGCCCTTGACACCGGTGATGCTCCTGGCATTAATTCAATGGTAAAATCGATATCTCGTCTTGGTGGTAATCCAGGAATATTTTCTGGAAATTCATCTATGAAATCTTGTACCACTGGTATATTTTCCATCATAGGTGATTTTTCCTTGGAATTAGCATATCCCACCTGAATAGAATATATCTGACATCCCTTCCTCATACATTTATTCATTTGGGATGTTGTGATTGGACATAGATGTAGGGGCTTCTTGATTCTCTGAAATTCCTTGCGTTTTTTATCTTGCATCCTGTAATAAATGATCTTTTCCTTGCAGTCCACTAAGGTCCAATGTTTTTCTAGCCAATCCATACCCAGTAGAACATCATAGGTCCCTAATGGCAGTATGTTCAGGTCTACGTTTAACTTCTGTTTTGAAATTTCCAAGGTAAAGTTTGGAATTTTTGAAGTTACCGTTCTTTTTGCTCCTGTGGCTAGCTGTAATAGCCAAGGACTTTTGAATTTCTAACCTTTTAATTTCCATTATTTTGGGATTAACATAACTTAGACTTGCACTTGGGTCTACCAAAATAGAAATAGATTGAGACAGTAATTTACCTTCCAACTCTATCATTGTTGGCTGATAATCTGCCTGTCGATCCTCCAATGTCGCGTTGATACAAGGTATGTTTCGAGCCACATCACCTACTGTAGAAGCCTCCTGCAAATTTTCAACTGTTCCATTTCTTGCTTGTTGTGGGGAATTTTTGTAATAATGTGCTTCACCACACCCCCAACACTGTAGGGGTGGTTTAGTTACTTTCCCTTGTTTAGGCGTGCTAGATGCCTCTATAGGCTTCTCTTCAGCTGGCCATATGGTTCTTTGATGATTTCTACAAAAAAATTTGCTGACAGAACTTCGTGAAGAATTCTTAAAGTTATTTTTTTTGGTGCCTTTGAAGTTTGAGCTGCTTTTTTGTCCCTTCCTTGCATGCCAAATTTTTCCAACCTCCAATTTTTCCTTTGACTGCTGATAGCACATTCGTGCCTTATGAATGGCTTCGTCCATGGTTCTGGCATTTACAAATTCAATTCGCTCCTTCATATGTGTTGGCAAGCTGCTCACAAATATTTATACCTTAGCCTTTTCATCTCGGACATATGGGACGTATCTTAACAAGGAGGTGAACTTGGTGATATACTCATCCATAGTCATCTATCCCATCTTCAAGTCATGAAATTATTTAGATTTCCCATCGTAGAAATGTTTTGTTAAATACTTGTCTTTAAAGTATTGATGGAACGATTTACACGTAACATCTTGGTACTCAATGCTGCGAACATTCTTTACTTCTTCCCACCACAGCGTGGCTTTCTCTCTTAACTGATATATGGCTAATCTAGCCTTCAGGTTGCTGTTGTACTCGTACACCTGAAAATATTTGTTCATGTTTATCAACCAAGATTCTGCCACTTCCTCAACTTCACCATCAGATTTTGGTGGTTTTATTTTTTGAAACTCCCCCTGAAGCTCCACTTTTTGCTTCTTAACTTCTTGTTGATCCGACAAATTTCCAGATTCAGCTTCATTATAGTTTTTATTTTTATTGCTTCGCTAGGATGGGCTTCTTTCCACTCTGTCGGTGGTGTTGTCCCTTGTTTGTCGCTCATCACCTTCTTACATGTTCCTATCAGCACTGGGGTGTTCCATTCCTTGATTTTTCTTGTCTAACAGGCTCTTGAGTATCTTTTATTGCTCTTGCATCAAGTGCTCGTTATCACTTTGAACCCACACCATTTCTTCCTATAGCTTCTATATTGTATTCAACAGTATGCTAGTTTGACGTTGCTGTTCCTCCAGCAGTCTACTTGTTTGCTGGTGTTGGTCCACACTCAGCTGAACCCACATCTCAAGGCTCACTACTGGTTGTGTTTGGGGTTCCTCGGTGTTCTGGGGTGGTTGTTGCATTGATCCCCTTCTCATGATGTTTTCCTATTATGCTTCTTTTCTGTGCATCAGTATACACATAAATTAATCGTTAGTTAACCCTTAGGGTCCCAACGTATGAACGCTCCTCTGATACCACTTGTAACATCTAACATTAAATTTTACCATATATAATAAAAAAAAATTATGTTATACCTTATTGTTGAACTATTTTGTCCACGACATGGTTTTTCTTTCTCTTATACATATTTGGACTGTGACTTGATCTACAACATGCCTAATGATTTTTTATATAGTATAAAGTTGTTAGGAGTGTGGTTCCTCGAGACATAGATTACAATTCATTGCTCTATAAAATGACTTCATTTAACCAACACTTAAACCTTATACGAACAATCAAATTTATAACCATATGGATATGTGCTTTTATTATACGTCCGATCTAAAATGTATTGATTCGGGTTTCACGTCCTTGTTATAGCCGGAAATAATAAGTCCACTGCCAGTAGTAGGATTTGCCATGTGATTGTTTTATTGCCTCGAGGACATATGCCACACTATCCAAAATTGGATGGAAATGAGGATTGACGACAGACACGCTGGTGGGAAAAACCTTGGCATTACCCCACTGCCTTAACCTATCAATTCATTTATCCACCGTCTTTGTTCTAACGTCTCAGGGTTTCGTTCTCTCTTAAAAATCGGCTCCCTACTCTGCCCGAATAGTTCTGCCTTGCAAACTGAACTTTCTTAGGCACGGAAGTTCTTTCAGCTAATTTATTAAATGAGGAAGAGAGCCATATCATGGTCACGACAACCGTTGTAGAGAGAAGGATTCGGAAAATTCCGCACAGGTAAGACTACTCTTTCTTCGCATACCATTCCTCATTTATCCTCTAGAATTTCTTTCTGAACCTATTTATCCTCTTCCATGTATTTCTTAGTTTCGAAGTTACTTAAGGGTTCACATTGGTTCTCCCACTTTATTTCCATATTTTCATTTCAGAGTTTGCGTTTGGGAACTTCGATCTAGCAGGTAATTATAATTAACCTCAGTCCCTTTTTCTTTTCCTATGTTTTCTACTGGAATAAACACTATCGTTTTATGATTAAAGGCGCATGGCTAACCCATCCAAAATGTATGTTTCCACAGGTACCTTTCTTCACAGAACTGAACCTGCTCCACAATTCTTTCTCATTTGAACTTCCTTCTACTAATGGAGCTCATGGTTCTTCCAGGTATTTCTCATATCTTGCTTGCTCATCTCTAGGCCTTGTCTGTGGCCAGTCGTGTTAGTGGAATCGCTCGACGATCCCTTCTGACATGCTCGACATCTCTTTATACAATATTTTTTTGGAGTTTAATATTTTGTAAAAAGGATATTTAATTATGCACATCAGTTCTAATTTTCTGTTAAGTGAGGGTTTCCTTCCAGACCTATTGGTTCTCGGGGATTTTTTTTCCTGATGTATTTCATTGTATTGTGCAAATTTTCTATTTCTCTTTGTTTTATTATAATACTATAAGCACATTGGTCTTGTTCCCTGGTATTCCTCCATGGAATTACACTTTTTCAATGAGGAAATTCGTATTACTCTTTTACTGTTGTATTTGTACGTTTGCATGATGAAATAACCCAGATTTTCTACATATTCTATATTATTCATATGATTCTGGTTTAGGGTATGATCCCTTGGCCGACCCCTGCAACTCCATTTTTTTTTTTACTTGAAATATAGCATGTTCGACATCTGAGTATATTTTTTTTTAAGTTTACTTTATGGAAAATGAGTAATTATTTCAGTGAGTTCTCAGCTAAATTATATTGACTAATTCCTTTCTATTTTCGTAGTAAATATAAATCCATAATTTGTTTTGTTAAGTTCTGTGATTGATATTTCATCCCGGTGACCAGACCACTCAATTATTTGTCCGTGTATAGCTATAGCTGAGGTGCAACGTGTCTTGGGTTAGGGTTTCACCTGTACCCTCGACCGACAGTCTACTCTATTTCTGTTAAACATTAACAAATTCTCTTATAGAATATACACATATAGTCTTTTTACGTCTACAACTTTACAGTTTATTATTTTTAGCTTTCATTGGCTTCACAATTTATAATACTGCTCTTTACTCTTCCAGTATAGTTTTTCTCCATGAAATACCATTGTTTACTGTTATAAAATGTTTACTGTAAGTCATATATTCAAGTTTCAAAACTTGTTTTTCCATTACTCCTATACCATACAGTCACCGATGTATATTTTAGACGCAAATATTCTTTATTTTTCTTTGCCTTTATCACAACTACCAAATTTAAAATACAATATAAGTTTTACTCATAGCATAGAGAACTCAAGCATAACCTGTGAGACACATAATAAACTAATAGTAATAATGTAGAGTCTCATTCTTTCCCTACACATGTCTATCATATGTTGTTGTTTTCTGTTCCAAGTGGATAAACACCTGTATATAACTTAGACAAATATATTACTGTTTCTCAAATCACTGAACTTGTGCAGATACTTATCTGTATTATGAAATTCGTAGTTGTGGTCCTCCCAACCTTCAAGAGAGGCGATTATGTCCTTCTCTTGCCCCCGTGCTCCACTCTTGAAAGGTACAGGTTGACAGTGGAAATTTCTGTTGTGACCTCAGGACTCCTAGTCCAGTCAGTACCAGAAATAAAATCAAGATTTCTAAGTGTTTTCCACTAGTTTCTACCAACTCAGGAAAAATCTACACTCTCTCCTTAATCCATGAACAGAACCCCCATTCCTCACTGGGATGAGTCTCTTATCCCCAGAGGAACAGGTAATTGTTCCCAACTATCCAACCACCTTTCAGTTATTGGAAAACATTTACCATCCACCCTTTTTACTTTTTTATGGAATTATTTTCCATAACTAAGTTTATTATTCACAATTAACAATAAATAAAATAAATTTTCCAGCAAAACATTAATTGTCTCAGTCTTTTCCTTAATCAATAATAAAATTTCATTTAACTATTTAACAACTAGTTATCATAAAATGCAGCTGTCACACGAAGCCACCAAATTGTGCAACTCTTGGCCCTTAAACCACCTAAATGGTCTGTAGTTCAGCATATTAGATTGAAGCCACCTAATTGTGCAACTCTTGACCCTTAAGCCACCTAAATGGTCTATAGTTCAACATCTTAGATTGTGTGTGAAAATCTTAGATTTTGTGTGAAACAATTGCAACATCCACGAGTTTAGGGTTTTCATGAAACATTGCATCCACTTATTTCAAAATAAAAAATTTCAAATTTGAATGAATGATGTATATCAAAATCACAAAAATTGCCACACAATTATTTAAATTTCAAATTTGAATGAATGATGTATGCCTTATGAAAGTGAGAGAGGATTTGATGATGCACTAGAGATGTGGATGAGATCTATGTGATCAAAAACAAGAAACCACAAGCCAAATTATAGTTTTTGTTGGAATTTCTGAACAATTCCGAACACACTGAGGAAAATAAAATTCCTCTTCCACAACACAGAGATTAAAAACAAATTGCGGACACAGAGATATGGAGACAAAGCACTTCTATTTCATTAAACACAAAAAACTCTATTACAAAAGTGAAATTCTTTCTTCAGAGCGAAGTTCTAGATTCACAAAACAAATCTTCTACTGGCTGCTACAAATGCAGCGCTTCAATTTTTCTTCTCTGTCCCTCTATCTCTATTCACTGCTACTCACACAGTGCTCTTTGTCTCTCTCTGTTTTTCCTTTTCTGGCTTCGGGCAAGAAAATTACAATGCACAGTGCACATTACATTACATATGTATATATATTATAAATATTTCATATATATATATATCAAAATATGTATAACCAAAGTTTTAAAATAGAATGTTCTGTGGTAAAATAAAAATTAACCCAACGCTAAAACTTTAAAAATATAATGCAGTGGATGTATAAAAACTAAATTAAAACATTTAAAAATTGTTCATTCTGTGGGGTCAAGATATAATGCAGGGACTCTTTTCATTGCCCCCACGGTACTCTTTTCAGTGGTCCGAAGGAAGGTGACGTCACCTCCTCTGGTAGGTTGCCTTTCCCCTTTGGAGCTCGTGCTTGCTGCCCCTCGGAATGGTGCTGGATGTGCAATCATTTCAAAAAAAATGTTGCTAGTGCAGTGTTTAATGCGGTACGTGAATGGTTAAGTGCGGAGGTTACGTGGAGTATAAAACAAAAGTGGTAATTGCTGTCACCATCCTTCAAGAAATTCACATCAGAATTAAACTTCTTGTTGTTTGATGTCTTTCGATCCCATCAAATAAATTCTGTAGTCCTTGTGCTTATGTTATTATTAACCCTTTACCAAAATTCTATTAATTAATTTGTTAAATAAATTATATTAATTAATAACAAATGAAATATGTATTGAAAATTTATTTTTCAAAAATGTAATTGAAAGATGAATTGAAAATATTATTGTAATATTGCAATACAATGCCGCCATGTGATAACTACCTCACTGATTTTTTTACAATATCATTGCCGATTTTCTGCCATATAAATAACTACACTGAACTGATTTAATGCAATTATTCTTGGAAATAGTTGTAATTAATTAATATAGCTTATCAATTGCATATCCATATCCATGAATAAAAAATTAATGAAAACAAATGCAACACACACAATGTGAGACAGAGCTCACAAAACTTGTTATTAGCTCAACGACAACATTACATATTTATAGCATAGGAACTCAGCTAATCTTCCTAAGTTTGAGACAACGATCCTGAACTAGTGGAACTAAACTCTAATTATAAAATTCTCATTCAACAAACCATAACCACTCCTATTTCTACATTATTCTAGATTATTCTCACATCCTCCCTTAATGGAGAAATTGATTTTCTACAACACCTAATTTACTTCTAAAAACTTTAAACTTGAGTTTACCAAGAGGCTTGGTAAATATATCAGCCATATTATCCTTGGTATTACAAAATACTAAATCAATTTCATTTGATTCAATCTTCTCTCATACAAAGTGGTATTACAGCTCAATGTGTTTTGATCTGGCATGATATATTGGATTGTGTGCTAATTTGATAGCACTTTGATTATCACAATTTATGCATGTTGAACCACTTTTCTCCTCTTCAAGATCTACAAGAATTCTCCGCAACCAAACAACTTCACTGGTGGCATTGATCAAATCTTTGTACTCAGATTCTGTTGATGATAAAGAAACAATTGGTTGTTTCTTACTACTCCATGACACAACCCGTGATCTTATATGAAATGCATAGCCAGCGGTAGATCGTCTGTCATCGGGATTTCCGGCCCAATCTAAATCAGAAAAACCTGTCAGTGCAACATCAGATTCATCAGTATACATAATACCTAAACTGATTGTTCCTTTTAAGTATCCGAGAAATTTCTTTGCAGCGTTCCAGTGATTTCCTGAAGGCTTAGCCATAAACTGACTAAGGATACTAACTGAGTATGCAATGTCTGGTCTAGTCGTGATGAGATAGTTCAGACTTCCCACCAACTGACGATATAAAGTTCCATTTGCCTCTTTAGTTTCATCTTCTTTGTACAAATTTGCATTCTGTTCTAAGAGAGTTGAAATAGCTTTGCAATCACTCATATTGAACTTTTTAAGAATTTCCTTTGTGTATTTACTTTGAGTGATCAATGTTTTACCAGGATCTCTCCATATCTCAATTCCTAATCAGTAATGCAATTCACCCAGATCTTTCATTTCAAATTCCTAAGACAACTGAATTTTAATTTCTTCAATTAATTTGTAAGCACTGCCTGTGATAATGAGATCATCCACATATAAAGATATTAAAGAAACATTTCCTTCTTCATCTTTCTTAACATACAGGTTAGGATCATTTTTTTTTTCACAAACCCATTCTGATGAAATAAAGTATCAATATTTACATACCATGATCTCGGCGCCTGTTTCAAACCATATAAGGCTTTTCTTAACCTGAACACTAGATGCTCCTATTCCTGTTTGACAAACCCTTAAGGTTGAACCAGATAAACTTCTTCCTTTAAATCACCATTCAGAAAAGCAGATTTGACATCCAATGATGTATATTCCAATTATGTTTTGTAGCTAAGGCAACCAGTACTTTAATTGTATTCAATTTAGCTACTAGTGCAAAAGTATCTTCATAATCAATTCCCTCTTGTTGAGCATATCCTTTTGCAACTAATCTCGCCTTAAATTTATCAATGCTACCATCTGCTTTAAATTTAGATTTATACAACCATTTGTTTCTAATTGGAACTTTGTTTTCAGGGAGTTCAACTAATTCCCATGTTTGATTTTTCATAAGAGAGTCATATTCATCATTCATAGCATTTATCCATTTTTCATGCTCTTTAGCTTGTTCATGATCAACTGGTTCTACAACATTCATGATATTAGACATCAAGGCATAATCTATATACCTTGCAGGAATTTGGGTTTGTCGGGTTGACCTTCTTGGTTCTACAATACCTATTGGAGTTCCATCCATGATTCTCCTGCTTTGAGGTGAATCTTCCTCTCGTGATGAATCACTACTACTAGATGTGCTCATGCTACTTTCATTTTGATCTTGAGCCTATTCTTGTTCCTGTTTAACCAAAGTATCAATTTTGACATGATCATCATTAGATATATGCCAAGAATCATTCATTGTATCACTTTTATCAGCATTCTCATGAAACACCACATCTCGACTTGCAAAAATTTTATGTGTATTGGGATCAAACAATTTATATGCTTTCTGAACTATACGATACCCAATAAAAACACACTTGATTGACTTTGCATCAAGATTTCTTCTGTTATCCTTAGGAATATGTGCAAAGGCAGTACATCCAAATACTCTTAAATGACTGACATCAGGTTTATGACCATAAAGAATCTAAAAAAGAGTTTGAAAAGCTAATTTCTTAGTGGGACTTCGATTCTTCAAATAAACAACAATATTCATGGCTTCTGCCCAGAAACCATTAGAAATTTTTTTACCTTGAAGCATACTGCGAGCACACTCCACCAGTGTTCTATTCCATCTCTCAGCAACACCATTTTGCTGAGGAGTATGAGGTATTGTGAACTATTGTTGGATCCCATGAAATTTACAATACCTGTTAAACGCTCTTGATTTATATTCACCACCTTGATCTGATATGAGAATTTTAATGTATTTGCTTGTTTGCTTTTCAATCAAAGTTTTGAATTCTTTAAAATACTCAAACACATCACTTTTTCTTCGTATGAAATAGACCCATGTATATCTAGATCTATCATCAACAAAAATAATAAAGTAGGAAGCACCACCAAGAGACCTAGTTTGCATAGGTCCACATACATCAGTGTGAATTAATTCAAGTATATCATATTGTCTTTTCTCCGTATGAATGGGAAACTCCTCTCTATGCTACTTACCAAGTGCACAAGCTTCACATGGTAAATTTTCACACTTCATAATAGGAAGACCTTCAATCATTGTTTTTCTTTGCAACAACAATAAATCATTGTAATTTAGGTGCCCATACCTGTGATGCCATAACTCTGCTGTTGAATTTGCTGTGGATGTCAGTGCAACATGACGCTTCATCGTCACATCCAATTTATACAATCCACCAACCCTGGTACCTGTGGAAACAACCCTGTAGCGATCCTGAACATTTTTCACAATACACCCCATTTTACCAAATTCCACTTTTAAATTATTATCAGTGATAGTTGAAACATATATAAAATTCTTTTTAATAGCAGGAACATACATCACATCATGAATTTGTCTCATTTGTCCATTAGGTAAGTACACACTTATTACGCCATAGCCTTGGACTTTATGTGACCTGTTATCTCCTAGGTAAATGTGTGTTCCATCAGTTTTCTCGTAATATTTATCATACCATTCTTTATTACAAGTCATATGAGCTAATGCACCAGAATCTATGAACCAACCAGTCTCATCATCAGTTTCAGCAGACAATGCAGCATCAGGAAGAAACAATTTAAGATTTTTAAATCCATCAGTAACTGAAGTGTTTATGTTCATGAAATTTCCATTACGCCTTCTATGTCTCTGATTTGATTCATCATTATTTCTTCTATAGCAATATTTAGCTAGATGTCCAGGTTTTCTACAATAATCACATTCAACATTTCTCTTAACATAAGAATCAGGATGTGTCATACCTTTCTGCTTTGCTTGAAAACGGCCTTTGTTCCTATCCCATGGTCTCCCTCGAAATGATCTTTTACCTCTTGCAATCAATGCCAAATCAGAATCATTTGAATCTAGTTCAAAATGTTTCATTCTCTCTTCTTCTTGAAGAAGAATTCCAGCCAATTCATCAAATGTAGGAGACGTTTGTCTAGTTGAGAGTGTTGAAATAAAGACTTTATAGTCTTGGACTAAACCCTTCAAAGCAATAATTACTAAATCGCTACTAGACACTTTTTCACCAATGTCACCAAGCTTATCACTTAAGTCTTTAATTCTAGAAACAAAGTTGTTGATGCTTTCATTGGTTTCCATTTTGATAGATAGTAGCTTTGTTTCTAAAATTAAAATGTGGTTTGCATTAGTAATTTCGTACGAACCTTTGAGAGTTTCCTACATGTGCTTTGAAGATGTACAATGCCGAATGTGAGGAATGATGTTGTCCTTTACAGACATGCGCAACAGCACTTTCACTTTCATTTATTGCTTATCCCAATCTGGAATCGCGACAGCAACAGAAGGCTTGGGCTCATCACTTTTGACAATCGTCCAGAGGTTGTATGCCTCGAGAACAGTGACCAGATTAAACTTCCAATTGACACGTAATTTTCGCCATCAAGTTTGGTGGATTCATTTAAATATGAATCGGAAAGAGTATTAGCCATTGTTTTCAATAGAAATGACTAGATTCAATTGCAAGAAATTAATTCACTGTAATGATCCTGCACCAAATTCGATCTATACTCTTCTTCAGAAGAGCCTCACTTGAACTTATAATTTATGACACAGCTTTCACGCTTCAAAAAAATGTTAAATGTTCCTAAAATATAAATAAAAAATTCTCATGAAAGATTTATATTCGCTTCAAAAAAAAATGCTCCTGAAATTATATGACACAGCTTTCACGCTGAATTGGCAACACAACCCCACGGTTGACACTGCTCACAACTGTCCACGCACTCGCGGATTTCATTGCTCTATGGATTTCAATACACGCTGAGCCACATACGAAATACTCTCGGCTCTGAGGTTCAACATGTAGATGTATATATTTACAAATCACCGACGGCACACCCAGTGCAGGCTCTTCGACGAAAAGTCTCTGCAATGTCAAAGCGTAGTGGGAAGGTTAGGCAACAGTGTTGTTAAATGGAGAGTGTAGACAACACTAAACTACTGCAACCTGCAACAAACATAAAGCAACACTCCAATTTACAACACACAAGCGAAAAATATTGCGGAAGGAGGCAAGAAACAATCCGCGAACCGCTGTCTGTGATAATGAGATCATCCACATATAAAGATATTAAAGCAACATTTCCTTCTTCATCTTTATTAACATACATGTTAAGATCATTTTTTCTTTTCACAAACCCATTCTGATGAAAGAATGCATGAATTTTATAATTAGATTTTAGTTCCACTAGTTTAGGATTGTTGCCTCAAACTTAGGAAGATTAGGTGAGTGCCTATGCTATAAATATGTAATGTTGTCGTTGAGCTAATAACGAGTTTTGTGAGCTTTGTCTCACATTGTGTGTGTTGCATTTGTTTTCATTAATTTTGTATTAAAGCGGGAAAATTCTTGAATTTCGTCGGCTTTTGTGCTTTGTTCCCTTGCTCCGTTTGGAGTCTCCATTGGAGCTTCGGCATTGAGCGTTCGAGGTTTTTCAAGAGGACCAGCGTTAAAGATCCTGCGAGGAAGAACGATTCTGGATGATTAATTCAGGCCTAGATCGGTAAAAGTTCGCTGAATCTACGAATGTTTGGAATTGAGGCGCAGTTTACAGATCTGTTTCTCAACGTGCAATTCTTTGCTGTGGCTTCTAGCTCTGTGATCCAATCATGCCGTGGTGATGAGATTTCAGGTACCGGGAAGGATTTTTCCTAAAAATTTCACAGTTTTTTAGGAGCGTTCAATGCGAAGTTTGAGGCAACTATCCTGAACTGGTGGAACTAAACTCTAATTATAAAATTCGTGTTCAACAAACCATAACCATTCTACATTATTCTAGATTATTCTCACATAAAAATGTTAAATCGCTCAAAAATATAATTTAAAATCGAAGAAATTTAAAACTAGCGTGATGCGCTTATGCTAATCAAGCCATGCCGAATTGTTCGCAACCACTATCAACTAAATCCATTCAAGATATCTAAAACAATTGTAATTAATGAATATAGGTTTTTAAGTGAATATCCCTTCAATATATCTCAACTTTACAATGGTTTTGAATGCCAAAATTTTCTGAATTGGTTTATATAGGGTACGCTATCTTTATGGTTCTAGCAGATCTTCATTCCTTTATAAAGGGTATCCACACGAAAACATTATTATTTTTTAGTTTAATCATTTCAAACATGTCAATTATTAAATAATACATAATAAATGATATAAAGTGAGGGTTTGTCTACACCTATAGCAGCTTGGAGTGTCAACTAAGCTCTTCTTCCACTTCTTCCACCTAACCGCACTCCTCCCTCCAGGATTGAAACCAGCTAGTCATCATAGATACCGCCTCAAGGATTGAAAACAGCGAGTCATCATAGGTATTCATGTAAGATTTCATTTGATTCTGCATGAGTAATGAAAGATATTTCCATTCAATAATTTCCACTCTGACTCCAGTGGTTTACCTTGAACGTTGCAGAGTGGTTTTCCATTATTTGTTTCTCTGGTGAAATGTAGGATTAACTCATTTTTTTTTCTCTATTTCCGGTTGATGGTGGGTTTTCATTTTGAGTAATTATATATTATATTAAAAATGAATATCAGAATATATTTTTTAATACTTAACATTTAAAAGAAATTTAAATATTAAAAATTTTAGGGTATTATATTTATTAATATTATTTTAATATAATAATTAATACAATTAATTTAATTATTATTAATATATAATACTAATACTGTAACTATATTGATATTTTAATATAATATAATTAATATAATTTATATTATCATTACAACCTATATTAATAAAATTTCAAATATTAAGTTTTTATATTTTCACATTTGTATTATTTTTTACAATTTAATTAAATTAAAATACATATTATCAAGATCAAATTATTTAATATAATTATGAAATTATCTTTTCAATTATTAAATTATAAATGATATAAAAATTTATAGAATTAATATTGATGCATGAGTGAGATTTATCCATATACAAAGAGGATCATTCATCTAATACAGATAATAGATATTATTAAAGAAATTTTCTTTTCAGAACCTTCACTAAAGAAAATTTTTGATTATTTATTTATTAATATTGTTAATATTGATATTGTTAGTATAATATAATTAATACAATTAATATAATTATTTAATATATAATACTATTAATATATTGATACATTAATATAATTTATATTATCATTGTAACCTATATTAATAGAATTTCAAATATTAATTATTTTATATTTTTACATTTATATTATTTTTTACCATTTAATTAAATTAAATTAGATCAAATTAATATATATTTATTATAATTATGAAATTATTTTTTCAATTATTAAATAATACATTATATAAAAATTTATAGAATGAATATTGATGCATGAGTGAGATTCATCCATATAGAAAGATAACCATTCATGTAATACATATAATGGAGATCAATCTATATTGCTAAATTTTCTTATTATTAATTTTAATTTTTTTCAATATTTATGTTTGTTATTAAGTTCAATCTTTATGCTTTTCATTAATATTAATAAGCATTGATAAACATAAATGTTTAAAATTAACATATAAAGTATTACTATTAACATATTAATATTATTACTATTATAAATATTTTCATCATTAATATTAATATTATTATTAATAATATTAATTATTTAAAAAAGAAATTTCCACAGAAAAAAATCAAACCATCTATTAATTATAGAAAGTTACATAGCATATGCAGAGCATTTCTGATGAACTCATTTTCTCCTTCAGAAGAGGAAGAGAAGTAGTCTAAACTGTTTTGAAATACACAGGTATTTGCTTAAACAACCCAATCCAAAAAAATATCGTTGTTCAAAAGAAATCCTGTTCTGGCACACCTCCCGAGTTCCTTTAAATGAAGACAATCTGAAACAGAGGTGTACAAGAAACATAATTTTGTGTCTATGTGAGCAAAAAGACAATAAATTCCATCTAGAAACCAGTAGTAAGCACTATACCGGTTCCTATCCATACAAAAAAAAAGCAGAGTTTTATTGGATATCTAGGGCCTCCTTAAAGCATACTCATAGGCCTTATGCGAAAACAGGTTGTTCAGTAGGACTAACAAGCCCGTTTTCCTCTTCAACAACTAACCAAGACCCCAAATCTTGCTCAACACCCTCTTTAGATAGGCGGTCTGCAACATGGTTCCGTTCCCTGTAAATGTGGCAAACGGAGATCTCAGTGAAATGAAATTTTAGATGAGAAATTTCATTAAGTAAAGGAAGCAAAAGATAGTTCCTGCAATGTTGATTCCCATTGAACCATTTAACGATATTCATAGAGTCCCCAAAAATCTGGGCCATTCTCACATTCCTAAAACTTAGCCAACAAAGGAGAAGGTGAAGAGCTTTTAGTTCAGCAAAATTGTGAGTCCCTTGACCGAGGCCAATAGAAGCTTTGATGACTTTTTCAGATGAAAGATGTATAACCAACCCTGCACCACACCTCCCATTTATGTCTGAAGCTCCGTCAAAATAAGCCCACGGAACACCTTCTCTGATAACTTCCTACTGAACAGTTCGGTTTAAATGGGGGTCTGCTAGGATAGGGATGTTATCATAGATTGCAACCCTTCCGCTACAAATCTTCTGATTGGGAATGCCGAGTCTTTGAAAATCACCTGATTCCTGGCAATCCAAGTCCCCCAGGCTATCAGAAGAGGAAAATTTCCCACTCTATTGTTGGGAGCTTCCTACCACCACCAGTGCTATGCTTCCTGCACCTCCTAACCTTCCCATTTATAAGGAAGTTTGAGGATCCTTAACGATTCAGTCCATAGGCTTACATTCTAGGGGTAAGAGAGGAAAAGATGTTGTACAGTTTCCTCACTAGCTTTGCAAAGAGAACACCAGACAGTACCAATACTCCCTCTCCTTTGTAATAAATCCCATGTTGTAACTCTCTTCTGAAGGATACACCAGAAAAAGAGTCTGGCCTTAAGTGGTTTAGCCTGCCAAGCCGGGACCTCCCACCCATTTTGAGCCATCAACCGCTTATACCCCAGCCTTGGTGAATAAACCCCATTTTGTGTGTGTACCCATCATAGTTCATCCCTTGAATCAGTGATCTAAATTGAAGAGTTTTGGAGATCCATTCTAAAGTTTTCCCACTCTTCCAGCCACCGGTCTTCCAATTGGAGGTCCCTTCCAGAAAGCCATCCTTGACTCCAGATGGAAGTGTTCCATTGATCAATCACATGGTTTAAACTGTAAAAACCCTTATATGACCAGGTCTTGAGAAAGAGAAAACCTCTGTGTGCAGCCTACCCAAGGATCACGCCCCAGCCTTACCTGAGTTCCATCCCCCACATTCCATGCCAGTCCCTATTCAAGAATTTTGACAGAGGCTACCACTGCCTTCCAGACCATTGAAGCAATTTTGGAAGATTTCTGAGGCAGTCTTATCCATTCAAGCATTGGAACTGGATCAATATATTTTCTTTTAGTAACTGAAGTCTAGAGGTTTTCTTCTAAGATGAGTCTCCAGGCGAGCTTAGCTGCAAGTGATTGGGAGAAAGGGAAGAGATTTTTAATACCCCACCCTCCCCATTCTTTAGGCCTAACTATTTTATCCCAGGCTATCCAGGGGGTCACATGTTCAGCCTTTGATCCTGCCCACAAAAATTTGCTACAAAGTTTTTCAATGGAAGCCAAAATACCTTTGGGTACCCAAGTAAGACTAGCCCAATACACAGGGACTGCCAGCAGCACAGATTTTATAAGGACCAACCTCCCTGCTCTAGAAAGCCATTTAAAGCTCCAGTGTTTCAATTTTGTTTTGATTTTTGCAAGGAGCCATTTCTAGTCCTAAATTCGGTACTTATCTGGTTTTAAGAAGAAGCCCAAATATTTGAACTTGTCCTGCAAAGACTTGACCTCAAACTGCAAGTAACCTTCCACCCTTTCCACTTCCTCCCTGGTCAGACCCACGATCGTTAGACTCGATTTTTGCTCATTTATACAGAGGCCTGTGGCTTTCAGGAAGAGATCCAGGATCTTTTTTAGGGCCCTGTAGTCCTCGGTATTTCCATTACTAAACAATAAGATATCATCCATAAAGAGTAGATGAGTGACCCAAAGGTTTACCGCCACTTCAATTCCTTTAATGTTTCCTTGTCTCTTAGCCTCATGAATCATTAGACTGATGCCTTCAGCTGCCAACAAGAAGAATAATGGAGAAAGAGGACAACCTTGACGGAGCCCTCTCTTAGGGTTGAAAAACATAGAAGCAGCCCCATTAACCAGAATTGAAATGGAAGACGTAGTGATGCAACCCATTACCCATCTCACAAATTCAAAACTGAAACCAAGATGAATTAATAAAAGTCTGAGGTACATCCAAATAATTCTGTTGTAGGCCTTCGACAAATCAATTTTTACTATAGCACCTTTCTTCCCTCTTAATTTTAAACTGTGGAGAGTTTCTTGAGCTACTCCCACCGCCTCATGGATTTTCCTGTCATCTAAAAAGCCAAATTGCTTAGCCGATATGTTCTTGGACAGAAATGGTTTTAGCCTAGAAGCAATGACTTTTGCAATAACTTTATAGATGCAGGTACACAAGGAAATAGGCCTGAAATCATCAAAATAACCCGGTTGATCAGACTTAGGAACGAGGGCTAAGAAGGTAGCGTTGAAAGGTTGATAGATGGTGCCCGTGCACCTGGATTCGTCCACCACTGCTACCAACTTATTTCCCATAGAATCAAAGAAATGTTGAAAAAGTTCCACCGTCTAGCCATCCGGCCCAGGACTTTTATCCTTCTGCAATTATTTGAGAATGTCTTCAACCTCCTCTCTGGAAATAGGATCCATGATTGAAGCGTTCCCTTCCTCCTCAATATATCTGGGAAAAAATTGAGCCACTCTGATTACATTAGCAATGGAGGCTTCCTCAGATGCTCTAAAGAGGCTTTTAAAATGATTTACCCCTAAAGAGGCCAGGTCCTCAAAAGATTGAGCCATCTCCCCATTCTCTTTCTGCATCTCCCAAATAGTATTTGAGTTTTTCCTACCTTGGGCATAGTTCTAAAAGAACTTGGTGTTTTCATTTCTTGCCTGCAGCCAGATTGCATGGCTTTTTAGATGCCAGCTTTCCTCTCTGAGCTGGAGAATATTTCTCCAAATGGATTCCAATTCTTTGACTCGATCCTGGAAGTCCAAAGATGCATAGCCATTTCCCTTTAGCCTTTCAAGGATGTCCAGTTCTGAGTTCACATTTTTAAGAACCTCCTCCTCCTTCAATTTCTTTTTAAAAGCCCACTATTTTGTTGCTAGCTTCATTCTCTTTAATTTTTCCATAAAAAGACGGCTTCTGTTTTCATCTTCCCTGAAACCATCCTTCCTCCATGTGTCATGAAACAAAGCAATGAAGGATTCGTCATTTAGCCATGAGGAATTGAACTTAAAAGGGGTTCCAGGTTTCTTATAGTCACCTTTAACTTCCAGAAGGATAGGAAAGTGATCCGAGTGACCCCCCTCCCCAACCCAGTGTCTGAAAACTGATAGCTTCTCCACCAGGTCTTCACTCAGCAGGAAAAGATCTATTCTTTTCCCCACCCAATCTTCTCCCACTCTTTGGTTTCTCCAAGTAGGCTGCATCTTGTGCAGGGAAGCGTCCACTAGATGAGAAACAACCAACCTGTTCATAAAGTAATTAGAAAGAGGGTCCACTCTTACTGAGGCATCCCAAGATTCCGACGCACCCAATGAGAAGTTAAGGTCTCCTCCAATGATGAGATTTGGATGAGAGAGAAAGGATTTCAAGAAGCAGGGGTTCCAGAATCTCTCACACTCCAAACATGGCCCATAAAAATTCAGAAGGAGGAGGGGTAAACAAATTTCATTAGAGTAGAGTTCCACTGCCAAGGCACTTTCAGATCCCAAAGAGGAAATCTCTCTAAGATTTTTTGTGTTAAAACCCATAACCACCACCCCAAAGCGACTGTTCGCATCAAGAGCATGGAACTTCCATCCCGGGAACAATTTTGATAGGCTCTCTTTCACTGCTTCCCCTTTCCCCAGCGTTTCTTGGGGCAGAATTACATTTGGTTTTAGAGAAAATACCAATTCACTGAAAGCTAGCTTTTTGGTCTGGCTAGCTACGCCCCTACAGTTGTAGGACATAATGATCATTGGAGACCCTGAGGGGGTGGCCGCTCTGTTCTAAGCACCCCAGGAAGAGACCACTGCTTCCCATCAGCTATGTCAATAACAGCTTTCAATTGGGCCTTTGACAGCTTTGACTTCCTGCCCCTTAACTTCCTCAGACCAACCTTCACCGAATCCATCTCAAGACCCCCTACCACAATCCCTTTCCCCAATATATTAGCTAGAGGTATAACGTTATAAGGAGGGGCTTCAGGGACAGAATCCTGAGAAGGGGCAGTTAAAGAAACACCCTCCATAGAAGAAACACAGGACACGGATGGAGACGGGACAGACAAGATGATACTGTCAATTGAAGCGTGAAACATATTTGAGTCAAAAAGATCATGCAAGAGCTGCCTAGAAGGACCAAGCTCATCACTATCTGACTGAGAAAAGAAAAAATATTTACATTGAGAGGAGAGAGGAGTAAGAGGCATACCCACCTGAGACACCCCGGCAATCTCAGAAACAGAAGGGGGTACCAAGGAGGACACCAGAGAGGTCAATTTCTCAGAAGAGGCATTCTTGACCCGATCCTACTCCACTGTCACCTTCTTCTCTGAGTCAGCTCCCAAATCTTCATTCATCAGCTCTGGCTCCTTATCCTTTTCCTTTTCCTCATGACGAGGTTCCTCCTAAATAATGAAATTCCTCTTTTGCCTTCGATGACAACGGTGATCCAGAGGAAAATCCCTTGCCAAATGTCCATATTTGTGGCATCTGTGGCATCTGAAAGGGATATTTTCATAGTCCAGAGTCTGCAGAAACTCCAGCTCCCTATAATTCAAAGTCATAACATCCACCAAACCTTCTCTAGGATTGAGGCTGACCAAAATACGGGCCACACTCCAGTCTCTTTTTTGAATATAGGACCTGTCAACCTCTAAGAATTTTCCCAGAGTATTCCCTATAGATATGAAGGCCAAATCGGTCCAGAATGGCATAGGAAGTCCTGACGGTTTTACCCACACAGGTGATTCCACTGTCTTCTCTTTCTGGGCATCAAACAAGGGAGTCCATCTTTGGAACAAGATTGTCCGCTTCCCAAAACACCAGTTCCTATCCATCACCCAATCAGCATGATCCTTTTGGTCAAATCGGATACTAAACCAACCTCTGTCCAGTATTTTGATCTTGTTCAGCTTCCCTGGGGCTTCTTTCCACTCTGATTGAACCCAGTCTGTAATGTAGTCCGCCGAGAATTTTCTCCCACGGACTCTACCAACCAGCATTGTTTCAGAGGCTTCCATCACCTTGTCTATGCGAATATCCACACCAAGGACGCAGCAAGGGTGATCTTATTTCTTTCTAATAGGCTCTTTTTCTTCCTTTTCCCACCCCCAATTTCCTTCTTTCCTTCACCCTCACCAAGATCCTGAATAACTGGAGCATCAATCCTTGCAGCCTCATGCGACCTAGGTCGCCTTCCAACAGGATCCTTATTGCCTTCCTTCACCACCAACTCCTCCCCCGCAGTTCCAAGGACAACCTCCTGTCTCGGCCCTAGCTCTTGATTACCTTCTTCAAACCCTCTCAGCTTCCTGTCTACAGCTTCATTTGAATACACCCTTGATTTTTTTTTGAACGAGGGCTTAAAACTTAGGATTTTTAGATAGGAACTCTTCTAAACCTTGAAAATCCCCTAGCGCCTGAGGAGAAAAAGGTAGCGGCAGTCGAGAAGAGAGATAGCCTTGACTCAGCACAGGGTTCCTGAACCTTTGAGTCTCTCCCCTAGACCCTACGCCTAAGGAGTCTTTACAGCTCTGGCTACCTTCCCCTAGGGCTTTTAGTCCCGCCAGACCATTATACCATAACTAACCACGACATCTTCAAGACCACCAGTAAAAAGAGGGTTAACTTGAGTACCTAGGTGTCGAGATAATGGAATGTGCAGAGGTTCCTTGTGATCCAGGCTTGTCCTTTCTCCAAAGTAAGGGTTTTGAGCTTGTGCTTGACTCGAGGGAATCCCACTCCTCCAGCAACCACTCCACGTACTCTGGAGCATTTCTTCTAGCAAAGCCGATCCATTCGCATAACCTCTAACTCTCGTCGCCTCACCGATTTCTTGGGAATTCTCAGCACTGTTCGGGAAGTATAGCTCCAAATTTTTCTCAGAAACTTTGTGCCCCCAGCAAGTTAATAGATCTTCTGGCACTGGCTCCACGTCTACGAGTTCACGATCAAAACCCTTAACTGTGACAACCACCGCCTCTTATCCCGCCATGACAAAAGCGAAAAAACCGCGCCACTCCACAAACCCTAGCACAGGAACTCCGTCTCGGTAGGCTGTAACAGAAACTCATTTTTATTGTTGTGGTTACATGCATGATAGATTCTCTTATTTAAAATTAATATTAATATTATTAAAATTAATATGTATTGATATTAACATTAATAATTTAATAATATACATTGATATTAAAATTAATAATAAATATAAATATTTCAAATTAAATAAGAAATTATTAATATTAAAATTAAATATCAATATCTCTTTTAATGTTAATTAATATTAATATTAATTATAAATACATATGTGAGACCTGGATTAATTGCTAACTAATTGTTATGCTTTTTTATTTTTAAGAGACTAAAAACATTTATTTCTTTTGAGGAAAAGATTATATGATGAACATGAATCAACTATGTTTTTGTTGAAATAAAATTAATTATGGAATAGTGGTTCCATAAAAAGTAAAAAGACTGAAGATAAAGTATTCCAAGAACTGAGAAGTGGTTGAACAGAAAACAATTCAGACAGTTACTTTTTTATCTGAGGATAAAGGTACATCCTAGTGAGGAAAAGGGGTTCTACTCTGTGGCTAAGGAGAAGAAAGGAAGAGAGTGATGATTTCCTGAGCTGGTAGTGACCAGTGGAAACACTCAACATTCTTGAAATTCCTGGAAAAGAAGGCTGGACTTGGGGTCCCAAGGTCTCTTCCGAAATCTCTATCAACCTACTCATCTTAGGTGTGGAGCATAGGCGAAGATGAGGACGTAATCGCCTCTCTTATGGTAGGGAGGACATCATCAGTAGAGCCCGAAATTAGATAAGTACACATATTTATTTAATGCATATATGTTAGTCAGACATATTTAATACAGGAATGTTATTAAATCAAGTTATTTCAAAACTCGAAAAATGTGCCTTAAAATATGGAAAGAAGAAATGTACGTTGTGCATGTTGAGTATGAATCATATATGTTTATTTTATATTATATTATGGCTTTACTATAGAACTGTAAAATGTATGTGGAACTATAAAATGTATGTGGAAGTGTAATAAGGCCATATGAACACGTTGTAGATAAAGCCTGACTGTTAAGGTAATACAAATAAAGAATGAAACTAAAATTTTGGACTAATAGAGTTAGAAATATTTTTAAAACTGAAATTTATGACGCAGCTCATAAATCACTCGTCTTACCTGACAGGTCTTGGTCGATACATTTGAGTTCGGACTGCAACATGCTCTCTACACGATGGTTTCACCATGCCACGGTGGAAGTTGCAGACAAGCCACACCGGCGAAACCACACAGCAAAAATGAGGAAAGGTGGTTAGGGTTTGCAGGGACATTACCCTAGGTAGGTTCCGCTCAATCCTCCTTCGTTGATCCTTAGATTCCAGTTGAACAGTGGGCGAACAGACAAATGGCCTCATATGGTGAAGAAATTCCAGAAACATGTACAAGTCGTATACCTTAAATAAATTATAAAGATCTCTGATGAGACATAAGCAGCATGATTAAATAAGTGAGTTTGTGTAAAATATTTTCCATTATAACCTGTCCTCCCAACATTAATAATTTGGGTAATTACCATTAGGAAGCACAACTACCGAGTAGGCTAACTTGAGAGTCACAGGTTAGGTCAAACCATTAAATTTAAATATTTATAATAGATGCATGTTATAACGTTTGTAAAGGTATAAACAATCACATGTATGCAGGATTAATATCCTTATGGGTTCTGAAATGTATATATTACAAATTTTAGGTTTAGATTAATATAGTAAGATATAAAAAAAAAATTATGATGAATGTTACAAGTGGTATCAGAGTAGCTCTCGCACGTTGGGACCCTAGGGGTCACCTAACATGATAAATTGTTTGTATAAATGATGCACATAAAATAAATAATATTGCAGAAGACAATATGAGTAAGGGATCGACACTTCAAACACCTAGGAATGTAGGGGAACCTACACCCCAATCCCAACCATAAATGAATCCTGAAATGTGGATTCATCGAAGTGTGGATCAGCACCAGTAGACCAATAGACTGTTGGAGGAGAAGCAACACCAAACCAGTATGATGCTAAGTACTGTGCAATAGTTACAGGAAGAAATGGTCTGGGTGAGGAGTGACAATGAGCGCCTAATTCAAAAAAAGGAAAGGATACTTAAGAGTATTTCTGAAAAATAGAATCAGGGAGTGTTACAACCCAGTCTTGATAGGGACATGTAGGAAGAAAATGAACAACAAGCCAAGGACCAAACCACTGATAGGGTGGAAAGAAGCCATTCACAGTGAAGTAACAAGAACATAAACTACAATGAGGCTGAGTCTGGTAATGTGTCGGAACAACAAGAAATTAAGAAACAAAAGGTGGAACTACAAGGTGAGTTCCGGAAGATAAAACCACCTACATTTGATGGAGAAGCAGAGGAGGTGGCTGAAGCATGGTTGATTAATATGAACAAGTAATTCTAAGTTTATGAGTACAATAGAAATATTAAAGCCATATTGGCCATCTATCAGTTGAGATAAAGGCCACCCTGTGCTGGGAGGAAGTCAAGACTGTCTGCAGCATTGAAGATCAGGACATGACATGGGATTCGTTCTAGCAATACTTCAAAGACAAATATCTAACAGAATGTTTCTATGATGAAAAAACCTGATAATTCCATGATTTGAAGTTGGCTCAAATGATGATAGATGAGTACATAACCAAGTTCACCTCCCTATTAAGATACGTTCCTTATCTAAGGGATGAAAAGGCTAAGGTTCAGCAGTTTTTAAGCAGTTTGCCAACCCACATGAAGGAACGAATTGAATTTGTTGGGTGTGGAGCCTGATTATCTTGTTTATTTTGTATCACAGCATTGTACCCCTGTACCGTTGCCGCCCGTAATTAATCGCTGCCGTGGGGGGTCCAGGGGGGGCGGCAGTGCTTTTCGGAGCCCGCCCCTAGCGGGGGTTTTCGGGGGCAGCGCCCCCGAAGCTAAAAACAGATGTAAAATTGCCTTGTAAAAGTATAGTAATTTCTAGTCAATCTGCGTTGTTCATTAGGCAAATGATCTGACGGTAGAAGTTATGTTTAGATTAGGGTTTTTTGCCCTAGAAGGCAACCCTTTGCTTTTATGAGGGCATTGTATTGTGGCTGTGCATTGTATGTGTATTCTCGGAGTGAGAAACAAAGAGGGAGACTGTGAGAGAGAACAGAGGATATTACAGCTGATCTGCTGTAGGTTTTGTCTCTTCATTTTTGCTGGATAATAGAAAGGAAGGACTAGCTGTTCAGGGTGGACGTAGCCCAAACTGGGTGAACCACGTATATATGTGTCTCTCTAGTTTTATGTGTTTTGTGTGCTTTTATTTTCCGCATATTTTATGTGTTGCATTGCTCTGTAATATTTAATTTTCTAACAACTGGTATTAGAGTCGAAGGTATATTTGGCTGATAAATTCGCACGAAAGAAGGGTTCCTGGTTCGAGTGGGAGCAATGGCGGATGATGGTAAGTTTAGGGTCGAGAAATTTAATGGCCAAAACTTTCCATTGTGGAAGATGCAAATGGAAGATTATCTGTATCAGAAAGATCTGTACCTATCATTGAGCGGAAAAACAAAGAAGTCGGCGGCCATGACAAACGCAGAATGGAACATTCTCGATAGAAAGGCACTCGGAACAGTACGGTTGTGTCTTTCGGCGTCAGTCGCCTTCAATATTTCGAAGGAAACAACAACAGAGGGTTTTATGCAGACGTTGGCGAAACTATATGAAAAACCCTCGGCCTCAAACAAGGTATTTCTTATGAAACGACTATTTAATATGAAGATGTCGGAAGGTGGATTTGTTGCAGACCATTTAAATTAATTTAATACAGTTACCAGTCAGTTAAGTTCTGTAGGGGTAAAATTTGATGATGAAGTTAGAGCTCTGTTATTCTTGTGCTCATTACCAGAAAGTTGGAATGGTTTAGTTATGGCCATTAGTAACTCTGTCTCTGGATCTAGTACTTTAAAGTTTGATGATGTTGTTGGTGCTATCCTTAGCGAGGAAATGCGACGGAAAAGCTCCGGTGAGACATCAGGTAATTCTTTGAGTGCAGAGTCTAGGGGAAGAAGAATGGAAAGAGGAAAGAGCTCGGATATCGCAGTAAATCAAGGAAAGGCAGATCCAAGTCCAGATCAGGGATAGTGTGCTGGAATTGCGGAAAGAAAGGACACCTAAAGAAAGACTGTAGATCTCGGAAGGGAAAAGAAGGAGACACACAGCAAGAAAACAATCATGAAGCAAATGTGACAAGTGATGTGTTACAAGATGCTTTGATTCTTTCTTTCGAAAATGTTACTGATTCTTGGGTTGTAGATTCAGGGGCTTCATTCCATGCCACACCTGATAAGAAATATTTTCATGACTATGTTCAAGGAGATTTTGGACAAGTTCGTTTGGGTGATGATAAACCCTGTAAAATTGTTGGAATGGGTAAAGTTCTTATAAAACAACAAAATGGAAACCAATGGCTACTAAAGGAGGTAAGGCATGTTCCAGATCTGAAGAAAAATCTGATTTCAATAGGGCAGTTAGGCAGTGAAGGTTGTGTGACAACTTTCACAAATAAAACTTGGAAGGTCACCAAAGGAGCGCTAGTAATAGAAAAAGGTGAAAAGGTTTGTACATTGTATTTATGCAATGGTATTTCTAACTTTGTTAATGCTTTAAATTCCAAAGGAGTAGATGCAGCATTATGGCATCATAGGCTCGGACACATGAGTGAGAAGGGAATGAATATTCTTCACTCAAGAAATTTGTTGCCAGATTTGAAGAATGTTGATTTGGATTTTTGTGAGAATTGCATTTATGGAAAACAGAAGAGAGTCAGATTTCTCAGAGTTGGGAAAGAAAAGAAGAGCGAAAAATTGGAGCTTGTGCATACAGATGTATGGGGACCTGCTCAGGTATCATCTCTCTGTGGCTCTCCTTATTATGTTACTTTTATTGATGATGCAACTAGAAAAACATGGATTTTTTGTATTCAGAATAAATATGATGTATTTGATACTTTCAAGAAATGGAAAGCTTTGGTTGAGATTGAGACAGGAAAGAAGTTTAAGTGTCTCAGATCAGACAATGGAGGTGAATATTGCAGCAAAGAGTTTGATAGGTACTGTTCAGAGCATGGAATTCGTAGAGAGAAGACAGTTCCAAGAACACCACAAGAAAATGGTGTGTCAGAAAGAATGAACAGAACAATCATGGAGCGTGAAAGGTGCATGAGATTGCATGCAGGATTGCCTTTACAATTTTGGGCAGATGCTGTAGATACCGTTGTTTATCTAATAAACAGAGGGCCTTCAAGTTCCTTGGATGGTGGTATTCCAGAGGAAGCATGGACAGGTAAAAAGGTAAACTACTCTTTTTTAAAGCCTTTTGGTTGTGAGGCCTTTGTCCATATTAATAAAGAAAACAGAATAAAGCTTGAGGCAAAATCAAAGAAATGTACCTTTATTGGATATGGTGCTAATGATTTTGGTTATCGCTTATATGATTATGAAAATCACAAAATCATTAGGAGCATAGATGTAATATTCAATGAAAAGGTCTTGTATAAGAATCAGTTGTAGGAAAAGAAACAGGAAAAAGAAAGCAAGGAATACACAGTTCTTGATGAGATAACTGAAAAAGTAAAGGTGCCTGAAAATAATAATAATCAACAACCACAGCAGCAGCAACCACCACAACAGCAACAGGCACCTCAAACACCCGAAAGTGGTGTTAGAAGATCTACCAGGATAAGTAGACCCCTTGAACGATACTCTCCTTCATTATATTATTTATTGTTGACTGATTCTGGTGAACCTGAATGTTATGAAGAAGCAATGCAGGTTGAAAGCATGAAGAAGTGGGAGCTAGCCATGGAAGAAGAGATGGACTCCTTAATGCATAACCAGACTTGGGACTTAGTCAGGTTGCCTACAGGTAAAACTACATTGCAGAATAAATGGGTTTACAGGCTGAAGGAAGAAGATGGAGGAAAACAGAGGTACAAAGCTAGACTTTTGGTGAAGGGGTTTGCACAAAAGAAAGGTATTGATTTTGATGAAATATTTTCTCCTGTTGTTAAGATGAATTCAATCAGAACTATCTTAAGTCTTGTAGCAGTGGAAGATTTACATCTTGAACAATTAGATGTAAAGACAACATTTCTCCATGGAGATTTGGAGGAAGAGATATACATGCAGCAACCAGAAGGATATGAGGTAAAAGGGAAAGAAAAATTGGTGTGCAGGTTAAAGAAGAGCTTGTATGGCTTAAAGAAGGCTCCAAGGCAGTGGTATCTAAAATTTGACAAGTTTATGTCTGAACAAGGTTATACTAGATGTCACTCCGATCATTGTGTTTATTTGAAAAGGAAAAATGATGGCAGCTATATTATATTGTTATTGTATGTAGATGACATGCTTGTTGCAGGGTCTAACATGCAGGAAATAAATGTGCTCAAAAGAAAATTGGCAAATTCATTTGCAATGAATGATTTGGGAGCTGCAAAACAAATCCTTGGTATGAGGATAACTAGAGACAGGAAAAATCGCAAATTAACACTGTCTCAGAATGAGTACATAGAAAAGGTGTTGAAAAGATTTAATATGCAGAATGCAAAACAAGTTAGTACACCTTTTTCTAGCCATTTCAAACTTAGTAAGGAGATGTGCCCAAAGACCCAAGAAGACATGGATTATATGTCTAAAGTTCCATATGCATCAGCAGTTGAAAGCTTAATGTATGCAATGGTCTGCACAAGGCCTAATATTGCACATGCAGTGGGAGTTGTAAGCAGGTACATGAATAATCCAGGAAAAGAACATTGGATGGCAGTAAAATGGATTCTCAAATATTTGAGAGGTACCACAAATCAAGCATTATGCTTTGGTGGTTCAAACATTGCTCTACAAGGATATGTTGATGCAGATATGGCAGGTGACAGAGATAATAGGAGGAGCACTACAGGATATTTATTTATTGTAGGTGGAACAACTATCAGTTGGGTTTCAAAAATCCAAAGTGTTGTTGCACTTTCAACAACAGAAGCTGAGTATGTTGCTGCTACAGAGGCTAGTAAAGAAATGATTTAGTTACAAAGGTTTATGGATGAATTGGGTAAGAAGCATGATATGGGCACACTATATAGTGATAGCCAAAGTGCTATTCATCTTGCAAAGAACTGAACATTTCATTCCAGGACTAAACACATACATCTCAAGCACCATTTCATACGGTCAGTATTTGAAGATGGAGAGTTGAAGCTGGAAAAGATACACACTAGCCAGAATCCTGCAGATATGCTAACAAAAGTTGTAACCAGGGAGAAACTGAGAATGTGCTCAGTTTCAATTGGTCTTCAAGGATGACGATGAAGATGAGGAATAGATAGGTCCAAAGAGGAGTCATTGTCCAGCAAATGAAGCAGCGGTGGAGTTGCTACAATCAGTCTCCAAGTGGGAGATTGTTGGGTGTGGAGCCTGATTATCTTGTTTACTTTGTATCACAGCATTGGACCCCTGTACCTTAAAATGGGTGGCAACGCCGCCCGTAATTAATTTATGCCATGGGGGGTCCAGGGGGGAGCGGCAGCGCTTTTCGGAGCCCGCCCCTGGCGGGGGTTTTCGGGTGCAGCGCCCCCAAAGCTAAAAACAGATGTAAAATTTCCTTGTAAAAGTATAGTAATTTCTAGTCAATCTGGACTGTTCATTAGGCAAATGATCTGACGGTAGAAGTTATGTTTATATTAGGGTTTTTTGCCCTAGAAGGCAACCCCTTGCTTTTATGAGGGCATTGTATTGCGGCTGTGCATTGTATGTGTATTCTCGGAGTGAGAAACAAAGAGGGAGACTGTGAGAGAGAACAGAGGATATTACATCGGATCTGCTATAGGTTTTGTCTCTTCATTTTTGCTCGATAATAGAAAGGAAGGACTGGCTATTCGGGGTGGACGTATCCCAAACTGGGTGAACCACGTATATCTGTGTCTCTCTAGTTTTATGTGTTTTGTGTGCTTTTATTTTCCGCATATTTTATGTGTTGAATTGCTCTGTAATATTTAATTTTATAATAGAATTCGTGAATCCAAGGACCATGGACGAAGCAATTCAGAAGGCAAGAATGTGTTATCAGCAGTCCAAGGAAAAAGGAGAACTGGGCAAAATTTGGCAGCCAAGAATAAGGCAGAAAAGCAGTTCAAATTTCAAAAATGCTAGGACTAGTAACTTTAAGAATTCTGCAAGGACTTCAGTGAGCAAACAGTTTGGAAGGAACCATCAAAGAACCCGGTGGCCTACAAAAGAGAGGCCTACAGAAGCTTCTAGTAAAGCTGAGCAAGGACAACCCCCGAAACCACCTCTACAATGTTGGGGGTGTGGCGAGGCTCATTACTATAAAAATTTCCCAAAGCGAGGAAGAAGTGAAACAATTTATAATCTGCAAGAAGCTTCTACAGTGGGATATGTAGCCCAAAATGTACCCAGAATCAACGCAGCATTGGAATATCGTCACGCAGATTATCAACCAACGATGATAAAGTTGGAAGGTAAGCTACTTTCCCAGTCTATTTCTATTTTGGTCGAACCAGGTGCAAGTTTAAGTTATGTAAACCCAAAAATAGTAGAAATATGTAAATTACAAAGTCAGAAATTCAAAAATCCCTGACTGGTATAGCGAGGCACTAGAGAAAAAATAAAAGTAAGTGCAAAAATTCCAAACTGTACATTGGAAATTGGAAACCAACAGTTAAATTATATATGCCATTGATCATGGATCTGAATATATTGCCATTGGGATCCTATGATGTATTGTTGGGCATGGATTGGTTGGAGGAACATTGGACATTGGTGGATTGTAAAGAAAATATTATATATTATAGGATACAAGATGGAACTCATAAAGAGATTCAAGGAATCAAGAAACCACTACAGTTGTGTCCTATTATAGCCTCCCAAATGAACAAATGTATTAGGAAAGGATGTAAGATATATGCCATCCAGGTGGGTTTTTCTAATTCTAAGGAGAATTCCCCTATGATGGAGAACATACTAGTATTACAGGACTTCATGGACGTGTTTGTAGAAGATGTACCAGGTTTACCTCTAAGAAGAGATATTGACTTCATTATTGAGTTAATGCCAGGACCATCACCAATTTCAAGGTCCCCATATCGAATGAGTGTCCCGGAGCTAAATGAATTAAAAATTCAATTGTAGGAGTTGTTGGACAAAGGGTACATTCGACCAAGTGTGTCTCCTTGGGGAGCACCAGTGTTATTTGTAAAGAAAAATGATGGAACCATGCGAATGTGCATGGATTATAGACAACTCAATAAGCTGAATGTCAAAGATAAATATCCCTTACCTCGGATTGATGACCTGATTGATCAGCTGAAGGGGGCCATTGTAGTTTCAAAGATAGACTTGAGGTCTGGATACCATCATATCCGAATAAAAGATGAGGATATCCACAAGACTTATTTTCGTACCAAATATGGCCATTACGAGTTTGTGGTATTACCATTTGGTTTAACTAATGCACCAACAACATTTATGAGGTTGACGCATGGTATATTTCACCCCTTTTTGGACAGTTTTGTGTTTATATTTATTGACGATATTTTAATTTATTCAAATAATATGGAAGAGCACAAGGAGCACTTCAAAATACTGTTGGAGATGTTACGAAAACATCATTTGTACGCCAAGTTTAGAAAATGTGACTTCTTCAAGGAAGAAATCCAGTATCTAAGCCATGTTATTTCTGTTGAGGAAATAGCGGTTGATCCACAGAAAATTAAGACGATTATGGAATGGCGAGTTCCAAAAATTGTGGCATATATCCGATCCTTTATGGGATTGGTTGGATATTATCGACGGTTCATTGAAGGGTTCTCAAAGATTTCTTTCCAATTACCTCCTTGTAGAGGAAGGGAAAATTATTTTAGTGGACTAATGAATGCCAGAACAATTTTGAAAGGTTAAAACACATGTTGGCCACTGCCCAGTTGTTGAGGGTAGCCAACCCCGACAAAGAGTTTGAGGTTTGTACTGATGCTTGTAAAGAAGGAGTTGGGGAAATTTTATCACAAGAAGGAAAAGTGGTTGCCTATGAATCGAGAAATTTAAAAGAGCATGAACAACAATACTCAACCTATGACTTAGGGCTGACAGCGGTAGTGCATGCACTCTAGCTATGGAGGCACTACTTGCTAGGAAAAATATTTGTGTTAAAAACTGACCACAACAGCCTAACCAACTACTTTAAGAAATTTGATCTAAACTCTCGTCAGGAAAGATGCAATGCCTTCCTAATTGACTTTGACATTGATATTCATCATGTGAAAGATAAAGAAAACTGTGTGGCGGATGCCTTAAGCAGAAAATTGCATTGTGTTTATGAACTTTGCTATAACTAACTTGAATATAAAATTTTAGATCAGATAAAAGAGGAAGCCTAGAAGGATCCAGAATACCAATTTTTATGGCAATAAATGGAGGAGACCAGAGGGCAAGAAAAACATTTTGACTACAAAGTTAGAAAGATCAATTGCTAACCTTTAAGGAAAAGATATATATTCCAAATCGAATCGATTTGAAGGAGTCGTTCATGAATGAATATCATCGTAGCAATTATTCAAGACACCCAGGATACCAGAAAATGCTAACAACAATTATAAAGGTCTATTTTTAGGCTGGTATATGAAGAAGCATTGCAGAATATTGAAACAAATGTCTGGAGTGTCAACAGGTTAAGGTGGAGCACCAACATCCAGCCGGATTGTTGCAGCCCATACCAGTACCTGAGTGGAAATGGGAAGTTATATCTCTAGACTTCATTACTGGTTTACCAAGATAAAAAAGGCTCAATGACTCCATTATGGCGGTGGTTGATAGATTGAGCAAGGCATCACATTTCATACCAATACATTCTACTTACAAAACTGTGAAAATAGTAGATATCTTTATGAGAGAGATCTTTAGATTGCATGGCATACCAAAGACTATTATATCAGACACATATGTAAAGTTTACTTCAACATTCTGGAAGACCTTATTTACGGGTTTGGGAACCCAAATAAATTTCATCACCGCTTATCATCCCCAGACGGATGGAAAAACTGAGCGGGTGAACTAAATTCTGGAAGATATGTTGCACATGTACGTGATGCAGTAGCCTACGAGATGGGAAGAGTATCTACACTTGGTAGAATTCGCTTACAACAATGGTAATCAGGGATCTCTTAAGATGAGTCCCTTCGAAGCTTTTTATGGACGACAATGTCGTACACCTATCAATTGGAGCAGACCTGAAATCAAGTTGATGCTTGGACCAGAAATGTTAGCTAAGATGGAATTAGAGGTGAGAAAGATCATGTTAGCCACCTATAAAATTCGGTCATATAAAGTGGTGGCTAAATGATGTTGGATAGCCTTTAAGAAAAAATTTTATTGCCTAAAATTGTTGGTGCTTAAAGTCTTCTGAAGATATTCTATCTTTTGTTTAAATCATCACTGTTGTTTCCCTTTCAAAACTGAAAATCTGTTATTTTCATAAGGAAAAAGACTGCTACAAAATCCCTTTTTCCCCCTCCCCCACTCAAAAAACTAACCCTCATTTTTACCCCTTTATTCCCCACAGAATTCCTCTATTTTTCATAATTTCCCTTCTTCCCTTCATGAAAACCCCTTTTACAAAGTCTAAAACTCATTTTTAGACTTTACCGAAACCCCCAAATCCATCAAAAACCTTGAAAAAATTCATAAAAAATCAAGTTTGTTTAAAATATGGACTTAAGCCCCCTTGGGCTAAGTAGTAAACCACTTCCGCACATGTGGCCAGGTGCTAGAACCAATCACTAAGCCCTTTTCGACGCTTATCGCATCAGAAAATTCAGAGCGCACAAGTCTTTGTGCCATGTCAAAACCTCCGATGCGATTGAGCCCTGTGTTTATAACCCCCGATCATATTATTATTTCATATAACCCGTGGGCCCACAATCGGGTGCTAAAACATTGTAAAAATCCATCTCCGATGCATATTTTTCTTTGTAAAATCGAAAAACCCACTTTTCCTAAGTTTGGTCTAAACCTGTCGGTGCAACGTTTCTTAATGTAAATGGGTAGATTGAAAAGCCCGCATCAAATTTCTGATGAGATTGAGCCCCATTTGCATAAACTCCACCCTTCGCTTCACTCCATATAACTTATGCTCGGGACCAAGAATTAAAAGTCCTGGAGCGTTGATCGCATTGGAAAATATCAAATGGGTAGATTGAAAGACCATTGTTTTATTTCCGATCTGATTGGCCCTTTTACGTTTTAAAGCCCCGGGCCTATCATTTCCCATATAATACATGGCCCCGCAGATGGGCGCCAATCCACATATATATAAACCCGCCCCCGAAGCCAAAAACCTTTGTATTATATTAAATCTTTTTTTTTCATGTGTTATAAAGGGTTTCTACTAGTTTCATATTTGAAGGAATCTCTGTCGTTGATCTGAAACCGATCAAACGGCCCGCGCAACATCGCATCGCAAGTTCTATCGGGTGCATTTCTGTTTCCCCTCCGATTGACCACCCCTCCGATTCACTCCCGACCATCGATCTGATTTGCAGATCGACGGCCAGCGCTAAATTGCATCGATGATATTCAAAGCTCCTTCCCCGCCGATCGCGGAGCCCCGATTGCATCTGGGTCATCCACATGTCCAGATCGGATGGTCCAAATTATGTCTCCCGACTTTGGTTAAATTTTATGCAACCCCGCTCATAATGTTTTTCCAGCCATTATAGTCGTTGATCTTTGCAGATCAACGGTCCTTATTGAACCTTTCTCCACCTGTATATTATTTCGTTTTACCCCGGATTAGATCTGACGGCCCACACGGATTTTCGCACAACTTTCAGCGCGGAGGTTAATTTTCAAAAGTTACGTGATATAGGTGGTTTTGAAAGGCCACGTGTCAGGTGGGAATGCATATCGCGTTAAAAAAGGCAAAACCGCCTCCCCGCCCTTCCACCACGCGAAAACAACTATTTTTCTCCCCAAAACCACTTTCCCTCTTTCCATTGTGTTTCATCACGCGCGACTCCCACCGTTGATCTCTGCAGATCAATGGCCCAGATCTAATCTGGCCTCATACTATCGCCCTCCACCCTCGCCAATGGTTTTTAACGTAAAATATCCACCGTACATCTCGTGGACCGATCTCATCCGATGGCCCATGATCATCCCAGAGCCCCAATTTCATTTCCTTTGCAATTTCATCCGCCAAAGGGATTTTTCCTCTTTCCTTTGTATTTTCTCACATTTTACGCCCGTATTATTATAAAGTGACTCATTCACTTTGTGTATTCACAACTGATCCCCATCGTTGATCTTTCTAGATCAATGGATCTGACTTAATTCTCCCCTCGCTTTCCTTTTTAACCACTGTGCGCAGATCTCCACCGTTGGATGCTGCCATCCAACGGCCATGCTCCCACCTGAAACCTCCGAAGCAGTTTTTACCAAATACACAGGATTTCCTAATGATTTTTGTATTTTGCAGGGTTGTTACACAGCAATTTGTCACCGTCCTTGCAATCCCCATCCCGCACATTGGAGGGCTCATTCCGTGACCTGTGAGCAGAGACAAGACTTGAAAATACTTTCATTCCATCCCTCTGAAGATGAGCTTTCATTGCCCTGAAGACATCTCCTTGTGAAAAACCCTAAGAATGGCCCTTTTAGCATTAGCGTTAGCAGGTAGTTTAGTACCCGCGCCAATGGGGAAAATCCTCCAAAGAGGGCGCACCAATTGGCACTCTGTCATAGAGCCACACCCGCACCAACCATATTAAGAGGTGTTTTTTAAAAATAAAAGGCGGAAGTTTCGTCCTAATAAATTCCTGGACTGATATCTATCTTGAGTTGGGAGGATTGGCTACGGATTTCCATAGGGAGGAAGTGGTTTGCCACCTCTCATGGAAGCTTTCTTGATAATAGGGCCAATCCCATAATTATAGGGATCCCAACTCCCCTTCCTCCATCTATAAAAGCGTGCTCCTCTCCATGGCAAGCTAATCTCCAAGTTCCCAAGAACTTTCACATCCTTATGCTGCAAGAGCCTTCTTGATTCCCTTAAGGCCAAATCCAAGCAAGGAGACTATTTCCAAGTATCCGGAGAGAGAGGCTTGTCCCATCCTTGACAAGCTTTATCGAGACATGTTTTGCTGACGACCCGCCAAAGGAGAATTCGGCGTCGAAGCTATGGTTGTATTCTTCTTTTTGACTCATTAATGATAAGCAACTATTGGTTATGGTTCCACTCTTGTTCTTGATTATGTTCATGAGTTATGTCCTCTTTGAATGACATATAGTTGTATATACTAGATTTTATGCTTGCGTTTGTGTTGTTTCTTGCATGTGTAGGTGTCTGAACACGGAGATCGTGAGGATTGTGATCTGCCAGGGCAAAGGAACGGGAGCACCACTTCTTCTACAAACGACAGCGTTGGATTCCAAGTAAGCCTTCCTCGCAAGTCTGTTTATTTGCAATTAGGAACCTGCACTGTAGCGTGTTTGATTGTTGCTAGACCCGATCTGGGCTAGTAGGGATCGCCTCTGTCCGCAGAGGGGATTTACCTCCTCAACAAGGATTTAAAAGGGTTTTCAAATATTTCAAAAAGAAAATGAAAGCCGAGGGTGACGATCCTCCAGACTTTCGTTCATTAAAGGGAAAGCCATATACAGGGTTCAACTTCTCATTTCATCAATGACTCATGGGCATTGATTCCATGTGGACCTTGTACACACCTCCACATCAACAAGACACAAAGAATTAAATCAAATCAAAGAGTATCAGTGTCAAAGACCCACACACAACATAAATGAAGGATTAAGCATGGATTATACAGTTTAACAGATTACGGTTAAAGTCGATTATCAAAGGCCTAATCCAGTGAGTTAAACACAGTTAAAGACAAATCAAGGATATTTATCAGACAGAGGATGCCTCCATTGCGTCGTCAGAGGAAAATTGATTCCTCTCAGTTACCAAATTGCCACCTGCGCCTTCACAGCATTTAAACAAAGGCCGAGTAATGACCAGAACAGAGCATATCTGCCCCTTGCAGCTGAATAGTTATTTCGAATCAAAGAAGCTAATATAAACTATCAGCAGAGTTATTGCAAAAGATGACACATAGACTTAAAGTCAACATTAGCTTCCAGCAAGCTGAATTACTTAATGTAAACCAATTAATATAGGAAAATATCTGTAAACTTCTCCCTTGAGCCCCTCAAAGGCCGAGAAGCATTAACTGTATTAATTGAACTTAGAAGATCTTTTCTCTCTTTCAACCTCCTCATTCCTCTATAAAAACTTGTTGAGGAGTCCATTGTAAACGTTGGTTGGTTGTTTGATTACTAGTTGTAATACTGAAACTCTCTGAAATAAATACATAGTCTGTTGAAGTTGAAGAATAAATTGAAGTCTTAGAAGCCCTGATGATGTTGTTGCATGCTTGTTCTTGAGAAGGCTCTATCATTGGATCCATGAGCTTGGTTGTCAATGAAGTATTCTGAACTGTTTAATGTTTTCCCCTGTTCTCATTTTGTTCCATAAATTCTTATTACAGTGGGATGAAATTTTTAGGCTAAGAAATGACTCTGGGAAGCACCTTAGACCTGTTTATCCTTCACTGTTTTATGCTTTCTTCTGCTGAGGTTTTTTTAGAGTCTTTAATCTCTCTTTAGTCCTCATGCTTGTTTATTTCCTTAATAGTTCGAATAGTTGGTTTCAGCATGATTTATGGTTCTCCCTGCTTGTTTGCTGCCACTTAAATACTGTTATTGAAGTCTCCCTTTGAAGTTTCTTTATTTACAGTGAGCCAAGGAGGTCTGTTCTGATCTTGCCCCTTGTCCTTGCTTGAACAGTTGGCTTAAAGGTCATTATAGTTGTGATCATAGATGTTCTTAGGTGTTCCCTCTTCTATGACAGTAATTATCAGTGAATCTTTTATGTTTTCTAAGTCATTTGAAATAAAATCTTTGAGGAAATAGGGTGTTCCCCGAATCTTAGATTTCATTTAAAAAGTTGTTTTGAAGTCATTATTTGCTTAAAGTGTGATTTGTAGAATTCATGGTTAGCCCTGTCTATCAAATAGCTCTTTATTGTTCAAGTTGTGCTTTCAAATTCCCTTTGTTGAGAATTAAACTTCTCTTTCCAAATCATTGATGTCCATCTCATTCCAAAACCAAAGGATCCTGCGGCCAAGTTAGATTTTCCCTTTGATATCCCACATCCATTGATAAGTTTTTCATGACCTTTTTTTGACTCCATTGCCCAATGAAGCTGGCATTTCCTCTTTCTATCTATCTTTCCTAGACCTTTTAGGTTCTGCTGTATCAATTCCAACCAAACAAATAAACAAACACTTGCACTTAATAACTAGTCTAAAACCAATACTCAAAGCACACAAGATAAACCTTTGCAAAAACAAATAATTTGAGAGATCCCTCTCTGAGAGCAGGAGGACTAGATCCTGTAACTCTAAAGATTGGTTCTGATGTTGCCTTGTCTTTTGATTTGCCAAAATATCAAAACATGGGACACCAACAGATCATACAAAATCTGAAGGTAGCTCGAGATCGGCAGAAAGTATATGCAGATAAGAAGAGGACTTATCGAGAATTTGAAGTGGTTGATCATGTGTATGTAAGGATTAAACCAAAGAAGATCACACTAAGGTGGGCCTCTTGTGCCAACTTGGCTCCCAAGTTCATGGACCTTTCGACATATTGGAAAGGGTGGGACATATGGAATACTGATTGGCCTTACCTAGCCATATACGAATGCACAATGTGTTCCATGTATCCTTACTAAAGTGATACGTGCATGACCCAAAGCATGTAATTCACTGGAAAAGAATTCAGGTAGGTTAAGATTAAAAATCCTATCTTGAAATACAAAATTTTATGAGAATTTAATTTAGAGTTTTGTTGATTGTAGGTCGAGCCGGATGATGAATTTCTGGTCGAACCTTAGCGTATACTCGATCGGAGAGAAATCATGCTCAACAGGCAAGCCATCACCCAGTTTAAAGTGTGGTGGAAGCACTTCAGCTCGGATGAGGCTACTTGGGAAGATGAAGGATTTTTTCGTGAGCCTTATCCAGAATTTTTTGGTGAGCTGGAGTGAAACACCGAGGATGGTGTTTACTTCCAGGGGGGAAGTTGTGACAACTGGATTTATTGCTAACTAATTGCTATGCTATTTTATTTTTAAGAGACTAAAAAAATTTATTTCTTTTGTGGAAAAGTTTACATGATGGACATGAATCAATTATGTTTTTGTTGAAATAAAACTAATCATGGAATAGTGGTTCCATAAAAAGTAAAAATATTGATGATAAAGTATTCCAAGAATTGAGAAGTGGTTGAAACGAAAATAGTTCAGACGATTACCTTTTTATCTGAGGATAAAGGTACATCCTAGTGAGGAAAATGGGTTCTGTTATGTGGCTAAGGAGAGGAAAGGAAGAGAGTGATGATTTCCTGAGCTATTCACCCAAGTGGAAACACTCAACTTTCCTAAAATTCCCGGAAAAGAAGACCAGACTTGGGGTCTCGAGGTCTCTTCTGAAATCTCTGTCAACCTACTCATCTTAGGTGTGGAGCACGGGGGAATATGAGGACGTAATCTCCTCTCTTATGGTAGGGAGGACATCATCAGCAAAGCCTGCAACGAGATAAGTAAACGGATTTATTTAATGCAAATATGTTAGTCAAACATATTTAATACAGAAATTTTATCAGACCAAGTTATTTCAAAACTCGGAAAATGTGTCTTGAAATATGGAAAGAATAAATGTACACTGTGCATGTCGAGTATGAATCATATCTGTTTATTTTATATAATATTCTGGTTTTACTGTAGAACTGTCAAATGTATGTGGAACTGTCAAATGTATGTGTCAGTGTAATAAGACAATATGAACGCGTTGTAGATAAAGCCTGACTGTTAAGTTAATATAAAGAAAGAATGAAACTACAGTTCTGGACTAATAGAGTCAGAAATATTTTTAAAACTTAAATTTATGACGCAGCTCGTAAATCACCCAGCTTACCTAACAGGTCTTGGCCAAGACACTTGAATTTGGACTGGAGCATGCTCTCTACCCGACGGTTTCACCATGTTGCGGTGGAAGTTGCAGATAATCCACACTGGCAAAACCACACAGTTAAAATGAGGAAAATTGGTTAGGGTTTGCGGCGACATTACCCTAGGCGGGTTCTACATAATCCTCCTCTGTTGATCCTTAGATTCCAATCGAATGGTGGGCGAATAGACAAATGGCCTCATATGGCGAAGAAATTCCAGAAACGTGTACAAGTCATATACCTTAAATAAATTATAAAGATCTCCGACGAGACATAAGAAGCATGATTAAATCGGCAAGTGGGTGTAAAATATTTTCCATTATAACATGTCCTCCTAGCATTAATAATTTGGGTAATGAGCATTAGGAACCACAACTACCGAGTAGGCTCACTTGAGAGTCACGGGTTAGGTTAAACCCTTAAATTTAAATATTGATAATATATGCATGTTATAATGTTTGTAAAGGTATAAAAAATCACATGTATGCAGGATTAATATCCTTATGGGTTCCGAAATGTATATATATCAAATGATAGGTTTAGAGTAATATAGTAAGATAGATTTTTTTTTTATGATGAATGTTACAACATATGTTATGTTAAAAATAGAAATTTATATAAAAGTAAATTTCACATTTATACATTAAAGTGAACATTGACGTTAAACATAAATATAGATATTTCATTTAACAATAGGATTGATAACTTTAGGTTTACTTAGGTTCAATGACATTAGAATTTAACTTTATGTTTTTTTAGGTTCAATGACATTAGAATTAAAAACAAAATTGGTATTTTTATATCATTTGGTCCATGTAGCATTATGTTATTTTATAGCATGAGGTTTATAAGATAAAGCTTTTTAATATTTAAGAAAAAATTGTTTTGAGTTAATATTTATATTGAACATCAAACATTTACCTCTATATTAAACATAGACATTAATAGATACATAAAAATAGATTTATTAAAGTTACTAATATTGGATTGTAAACATTAGGTTTATAAAATTGTGAGTTCTTTTTCACTATTGTAATAATGATCTTATCTCTCACATGATTTTATACATTATGCATATGTGAATTTTACTATATTTGTAGATGGAAAATTTCTTATGTATGTTAATTTTAATTCTATTCACCTTTAGTTGAAAATTGTTTTTTTGATATCACGTGTGTTTTATTTTATGTTATGTGATTTACTTGTTTGATCATGGATCTAACTATTTTGAGTTGTATTCCATTTGAAATTCTTGAAATTGTCTTCCTCTTGTTCCTTTTAACAGTTTTGATAAAGTTTAGCATTGTTTGTAAGCAATGGAAGAATGTTTTTAAAAACCCTTCTTTCTTATTGCATTGCAAGCATATTTGTACAAATGAATTTGGATTTATGGTTCCTTTCCTCAATAATGAAGATAATTATTTTGTTGCTAAATAATGAATGGTCGCATATCTCATTTTCATTTGTGATTCATAGATTCAAGATACAAAATAGAGTCTATTGTTGTACCAATCATAGTTTTATCCTTACCAACAGAATTCTCCCATTCACGAAACTATTTTGTAATGAATCCATTTACAAAGGTCTTAAAAAACAATAGGAAAATACGAATTGAAAACTAGGGATTCTTTTCGTTATTGTAAAATTTAAGCAGCAACAAATATGACTGGGTTGTTCTAAAACATATCTATGATAGAATGGAGTCTAAATTTTATGTTTACAGTAGTCTTGATAGGGTTTGGAAAAGGGTTGATCTTCCATTTGGTGGCACTTCAGCCCCTCAAAATAGAGTGTTTTATAAAAGTAAATTGTTTTGTCTCTATCTGGACACAGAGTATGAAAATTATCCTCAATATGGGTATACAATATACTGTTTTGATGTAATAAAAATGAATGGGTTTTTTCATTTGTTCCAATCACTCACATATGATGTATGTCATTAGCAAGGAATCAATTAATAGTCTTGTCAATGATGGCTCCACTTCTGTATGGTCAATTGAAGAAATAGATAATTTCTAATTTGGTCACCTGTGTGTTGAACAAAGAATTGAGTACTATGAGGATGATTGGGGCTTCAAATGGAAGCTGTTGGAAGAGAGTTCTATAGATATAAATAGCAAATTTCTTGTTTATCTTCCATTTCAAATAGTCCAAGGTGTGGTTATTATGTGCAACTACAGTGAAGTTCCTTTCCTATTATATGACATGGTGATGGGCCTTTGTTTTCCAACAAATGTATGGGCTTTGGTCTCCAATGTTGCAAGACTGAAAATATTTGATCGAGTTTGGAAATGTTTGTGGAATTGCTCCCTTTATGGATTCTATTAATGAGATTCCACCATTAGATATGGACAAGGAGTCTTAGGATATTATTCATGTTAGGATTTATTATATATATATATTCATTTTATATGCTCTCTGTGGTTGTGGAAAATATTTCCATTTCTTTTTACTTTACATACTTTTGGGTCTGTATGCTGAGACTTTAAAATTACAATTCTATGGATATTTATATGGCTCCTAATGGGATTTCTTCTATATGTGTATGCATCAAATGTTGGATATTGAATCCCACTGCGATTTGCTAGATAATATTTCTTTTTTTGGTCCCCTTTAGTTATCTTAATTGCATTTGAATGTGTTTGGATGCTTTCCATTTTTCTTTGTTTTTATAATTATAATTACTGTGACTTATTTTATACATGGTCTTTGCATTTGTTTTTTCTCATTGGTTCTCAAACAATGTTATATATTTAGGTACATTTTAGTATTTACATTTATATTTTGATGGTATATAGTTCCAAATATTGAGATATATTTCCAATTCATATAATGCTTGTAGTATTTTGTTCCATTTATATGGGTTTCCCATTACAATTCTAATATGAGACATGGAAATTTAGCCTTTTTGTTTTAGCCATTTGGAAAAGTCCTTTTACATTTTCATAAAATTATATGGTTGGCAAAATACCATATATGCTTTTAATTTTTTTATATGGTTGCAAAAAAAAAACTTGTTCCTTTTTCATTCTTCCGTGTTTATTTATATTGGATATATTATATGTTCCATGTTTATGGTTCCATAATAAATATGTTATTATTCATTGTAGACATGTCATTTGAAGGCACAAACAAGCGTACAGGAAAACATAATATGTCACCAGCATCGCGTGACAGGTATAATGAAATTCGTTGTTTAGGTATTAACAAAATAAGGACACAATAAATGAGCATAGGAGAGCTACATATCATATAATAAAGAGTGAAACCACTCTTAAAAATGATTTTATGATTCCTCATAAGTATCGTACTATAAATGATATCATGGAAATAACATTTCCCCTTGATAATTCATTGTCAGAATATGCTCCTCCTCGGCATAATTTTGTAGTTCAATGCTCTCCTAAAAATGTTCAAAATATTGGGGAAACATATTGCAATAGGGAAGAACATCATATCGATAATGTGGACTCAAATGTTCACCCTAACCCTTATGTCTCTACAATTGAATCTTTTTAGCAAGGCCAAAGGTTGCAAAACATCCATGGTGGATGCAATGTTGACATTGTATGTGATGATTTGGATGCTAGTTTGATTGACCATTTGTTTTTTAATTTGGAGCCACTTGGTCGAAACATCAAATCTTCCAATCCCCCTTCTCAAAATAAAGTTGTCCCATGAACATAATCAGTCATCTCTGATAGAATTTTTTGTGGAACAATGGAGGTAACACAATGATATTTTGATGTTTGCTGCAATAGTGGTTGTTTTATTACATTCCTCTATTTACAATTTTTTTTTTGCTAAACTTATAAGGTATTTTATTCTCTGGGATACAACTCATTTTAATAGAGGTCTGTAAATTAACTCCCCAAGTGTTCCTTCTATTAATATGAGAATTGAAGATGAAGCATATCATAGCCTTCCACTGCATTCTCCTCGACAATCGAATCAACAAACTAATGTAAATGTTCAATGTATTTGATTTGATTTTTCATTTTTTGAATTTTTAGTAGGCTCGACATGAATTTATTGCATACTTTATTTTCTTCAAACATGACATAGCTCATTTCAATAGAGGCATACAAATTAACTTCATATATGTTCCATCTACTGATGTTATAAGTGAAGAGGAACCATTTCATAGCGTTCATCCAGATCGCCAACCAAATTTAAATGTTGAATTCATTTGATATTTTCCTCATTTTTTCATTTATTGTTAGTTTTACATTGTATTTTATAACCTTTTATGGAAAAAACATGATTTCATCTTATGAGGTTGGAGAAATGGAATCCAAAAATTCAAATTTTCAAACTAATATAATGTTCGATGTATTTGATTTGTTTTACAATTTTTAATATTTATTAGCTGGGCATTTAGTTTTATAACGAATTTTATTTTGTTGAAACGGGAAACAACTCATTTGAATAAAGGCATAGAACTAACTCCCTAAATGTTCTATCCATTGATGTTAGAAGTGAAGAGCAACCATCTCATAGCCTTCATCCACATCGGCAAACAAATGTAAATATTGAATGCATTTGATTTTTAAAAATTTTATGCTAAAGACACATTATCACCCTCTCGGGTTCCAGAAATGTAGGTCATACATTTGGAAAGACCCTGTCATAGATCTTTTCCACATGTTTTAAATTTGGGAAGGGAATCACATGGTGTTGAAAATCAAGTACATTTTCGAAGAAATTATACTCTTCCACATCGTTCTCCACATGGTTCGATCGATACATATCATATTCATTTTGATGAAAACATGATTGCAGTGCATAAAATATTTCAAGAAAATATAGATAGTTTTTCAATTGTCCAAATGTGCCACATCTCCCAATATCATATCCTGGAATCTAGGTTTTGAGAGATTCTGAAGGACCTTTTTGCAGACGATGTAAGAATGAAAGAGGTTCAAATCATTTTTCTAGATATAATAACATGGATCCCAGTGAGAAACCTCATATTTTAAGAGTTCTTAATCAAGTTGAAGAAATGTTTATAGCACATGTAAATCATATTTTCCAAGTGAAACATGCTCGAGGTGGGAAATATAAGTACAGAAGCCACACAATTAGCTTTCCCCAAGATATTTCTACAATTGCACAAAGTCTTCACCAACATGTTGAAGATATTGAACTTTAATTGTGAGGAGACATGCTGCTCAGTCTAAATATTATGAATGTTATATCAAAATATCTCGAGTTATGGTTGCATTTATTTTCAAAATTGAACGTGATCAATATTATCAAGATGTTGTAATTGACTATGATTAAGTGAATGCTCTTCCCGAAAGATCAACAGATGTCTCCTCTGGGCTTAAATTTTTTTATTGTGATATTGAATAATCTAAGATCAATGCAACTAATAATGAAGGGTTTCATTTTGAGAATTTCCCCTCTCATCCTTCTTTTATTGCTCGCATACCCAATGAACAGAGAGAAGTGGAAGAAATTAGAGCATTTGTTGATAATTTTGATTCTTCACATGTCCAAGAAACGGATTGGCCCAATATTGGAACCTCTCCAGTGAATGAATATAATACTGAGGGGTTATTAGATATGGAATTCCCCACATTGTTCCCTAGTGGTGATGTTGATTGGTTGAAACCATGTATTTGCAGTGTTGAACTTCATGAGTATGCATTGCATCTTCTTAGATCCTATGATCAAAGATTTGGAAGCCATCCTCGCTTTTGATATTACCTATTGACATGATAATGTAGCATCAGAGCCAAGAAAATACTGCAGTTTTTGTGAAGAAACATTTACATGATAACTCACCAACAACAATTGAAAACTTGTGTCACCAACTTTCTAATTTACTAGATAATAAGTTGGTTGAGAATATTATGCAGTTTGGTTCTTCTCTTAGAGGTACGAGGGCATAATGGACTAAATGTTGAGCTTAATTGACTGACATGATTACTCAGTTGGGATGTCCATCTTTGTTTTCTACTTTGAGTGCAACTAACAAAAAGTGGCCAGAGTTGCATAACCTCATGCCTGTACCCTCACATTCTCATTCCTTAAATGAGCATCGTATGAAAAATGAGAATGTTATCCAATACCCTCATATTTTTTCCACATTTATTCACCATAGATTCAATATGTTTCGAGAGGAAGTTATCCAAAAATATATTAAAGAGAAAGACTTCTGGTACAGGTCTATGTTGTTGAATTTATTTTCTTTTCATTTTCCATTTATTATTATGGTTATATTTATATTTTTGTAGTAAATCTATATTCATTTTCTTTAGATATGAACGGTAGCATAGAGGCTCAACACATATCCATGGTTTCCTATGATTGCAAGGCACTCCTAACATGGAAATACTTGATTAGTCAAATGCTTCTAATTTACAACTTGCAAAGAGATTCTTTGACAATTATGTAACTACATGGAATCCACATGAAATACATCGTCGCAACATAATGGTTCCAAGAAGTCTCAATGATTACCCTTGCTTATTGAATATTGATAAGGTTTTCTCTTGCAATCCTTATAATGATTATGAAGAATTGTTAAACCGTGTCCAAAGGCACACAAAGTGTAGTGTAGATTCTTGTTTGCACAGAAAGGGCATTATTCTCACATATTGGTACAATGATCCATGAGATATTTCTAAGGAATCAAGAGTGTTCATAGATGATCAAGGAAGAAAAAAATATGACCCGGCAAGAAATTATGATAGGCTCAATGTATATAACATTGACCTTCTAACAATGTGGCGTGCAAATGTTGATTTCCAGCCAGTTCTTTATCGGTATACCGTCCTGAATATATTGCTAAGTATGCATCAAAAGCAAAGAAAAGGTCTGAAATTTATCATGATATGTTAACAAAAATTTCAAATTCTATTGCCTCTGAGGATCATTCTTTATGTTCTTACAGAAGGTTTCTTGTAGAAACGATTGTTGATCGTGACATTGTGTTATGAAACCTGCTCCAAAAATAGAAGAAAAGAGAGATCAACGCCTTAGAAATAGCCACTTTGAGGGGAAACCTCAAATATATTACATAAATGAACAATGCTTGGATGATACAAATGACCAAAACCTCCGTCTATATATAGGAGTCTAGGGCCCACCATATAATAATAGCCGACCTAACAATAATAATGCAAGGGCACAATAATAACAATATTGGGGTTACAGGGGTACAACAATAACAATAAGGGGGCTACACTAATAACAATAAGGGACTAAACAAGTAATATAGGGACCTAACATGCCCCTCTCCTTCAAAAAATTGTTGTCCTCAATGCTTGAGTAGCTCTGGGTGCTTCTGTATAAAATTCTCATCCTCCCATGTAGAATCTTCAATGGGTAAGTTCTTCCACTTGATGAGATACTCTGAAATTGATCGATTCCGTAGTTGTCGAGTTCTTGTTTCCGTGACTGCTTCAGGTTCCAATATGATTTTTCCTTCCTCATCAAGTTCTGGTAATATTGTTTGAACTGGAAGATTTTCACCGATAACCTTCTTTAAGCATGAAACATGGAAAATTGGATGTACTCGCGAAGAAGCAGGAAGCTCCAATTTGTATGCCATAGTACCAATATTTTGCAACACCTTGTAAGGACTATAGTACTTTGGCGATAATTTATTATCCTTCTTTGCTTGCTTGAGGGACATTTGTTTGTATGGTTGTAGCCGTAAAAATACCCAATCTCCTACATCAAAACTTCTCTCGCTACGATGTTGATCTGCCTGTTGTTTCATTCGATTTTGTGCCAAATTCAGGTTATCCCTTAAGAGTTGGAGAACTTCTTGCTGATGCTCGATGTGATCTTCCACTACTTGAACCTTCGAATTTTCCCTTAAAGATGATGTGATGGATGGTGGATGATATCCATAAAGTGCCATAAATAGGGTCATTTTTGCTGCAGTATGGAAGGAAGTGTTATACCACCATTCAACGAGAGGTAACCACTTGACCCATTGTGTTTGTTTATCAGATACAAAACAACGAAGATATCCTTCCAAACATTTATTTACTATCTCAGTTTGACCATCAGATTGAGGATGATAAGATGAGCTATGAGCTAATTGAGTACCCAAACAAGAAAATAACCCTGTCCAAAAATTTCCAGTAAAAATGGGATCTCTGTCGCTCACAATAACCCTTGGGCTTCCATGTAGCTTTTGAATTGTGTCCATAAATGTAGTAGCAATTTTACTTGCTTTAAATGGATGAGATAATGCACAAAAGTGTGCATACTTGGTAATTCTATCAACTACCACCATGATGACACTCTTTCCTTCGAACTTAGGTAAACCTGTGATAAAATCCATTGGAACCTCCTCCCAACGTTAACTTGGAATGGATAAAGGTCGTAGAAGACCCGGGTCTTAATTGTCTCAAATTTATTTTGCTGGCAAACCAAACATTCTGCCACAAAATTTTGAATATCAGATTTAAGGACATCCCAAAAAAATTCTTTCTTCACCTTGTGGTAAGTTTTTAAAAATCCTGAGTGTCTTCCTAAAGGAGAAGTGTGCAATTCCAAAAGAATATTTTGTTTAGTTGGTAATTCTTACAAAGATATAAGTGATCTTTGTACCATAAGGAATCATTTTTCCAACTAAATGTATCAGATGTACTAGGATCTTGCTGAAATTTTTGAATGAGTGTCCACACTTCTTCGTCCTTCTTCCATTCATCCCTTGCTTCGGTTATCCAATCTGGTTGGATAATAGAAATGGAACAAAGCAATTCTTCCACCTCTTCATTATTTCTTGAGAGTGCATCTGCAACAACCTTTAGCTTCCCTTTTTTGTAGATTGTTTCAAATTCATAACCCAGCATCTTTGTGACCCATTTTTGCTGCTCTTTTGAAGATAGTCTTTGTTCCAAAAGGTGTTTAAGACTATCGTGATCCTTTTTTACCTTGAAGTTTCTTCCCATTAGGTAAGGTCGCCATTTCTTTAGTGCATGTAGTATTGCTAACATTTCCTTCTCATAAATAGCTTTCTGTAAATACTTTCCTTTGATTGGACGACTTTCAAAAGCAATGGGTCTTCCTTCTTGCATTAAAACAACACCAATTCCATTCCTGAGGCATCACATCACAATAAAGGTTTTTGTGAAGTCTGGCGTAGCTAAGACCGATGCTAGGCACATTGCCTCTTTAAGATTCTCAAAGGCCTTAGTTTCCTCAGGAGTCCATGAAAATGCATCTTTCTTCAATAATGTTGTTAGAGGTGCTGTTATTCTCCCATAATTCTTAACAAACTTGCGATAATACCCTGTTAACCCGAGAAATCCTCGCAACTTCTTTATGGTTGTGGGGGCTTTCCATTCCTTAATGGATTTAATTTTTTTAGGGTCTACCTTAACACCCTCGTGAGATACAATATGACCCAGATATTCCACCTCTTGTACTCCAAAGAAACATTTTGATGTTTTTGCATATAATTGCTTCTCCTACAATAGTTTGAGCACCTTGTCAACATGTTGAACATGATACTTCCAAGACCTACTGTAGATTAGTATATCTTTAAAAAATACTAGCACAAATTTTCTAAGGAAGGGTTTGAAAATGGAATTCATCAACCCTTGAAATGTAGAAGATGCATTGGTAAGGCCAAAAGGCATGACCAAAAATTCATAATGACCCTCATGAGTTCGAAATATTGTTTTCAAAATATCTTCAGTCTTCATTCTAATTTGATGATATCCTAAATGAATATCCAACTTGGTAAAATAAATTTCTCCATGTAATTCATCCAATAATTCATCAATCACAGGAATGGGAAATTTATCTTTAATGGTGAGCTTATTGAGCTCCCTATAATATGGACACATTCGCCATGATCCATCCTTCTTGTGTACCAATACTACAGGAGCAGAGAAAGAACTTTGACTAGGTTGAATTATACCAGCCTCTAACATTTCTGCAATCATACGTTCAATTTCGCTCTTTTGGAAATAAGGATATCTATAAGGCCTGATGTTTGGAGGAACACTTCCTGGAATCAAATGAGTAGCATGATCATGATCACGAATAGGTGGGAGTCCTTTGGGAGTTTCAAACACCTTGGAATGATTGTCCAAGACTTTTTGGAGATCTACAGAAATTGATGATTTTTATGTTGGAACTTCTAGTGAGCATAATTGTGCAATTACGCCTCGTTGTTCTTTATTCAAAAGATCTGTCATGACATTAGAGCTTATTATCTTTCCTGACTTCCCTGCGATACCCTGTAATTCGACTTCCTTTCCTTCTGAAAAAAATTTCAAGAAAATTTCTTGAAAATTAAAAGCTATTGTCCCCAAAGATTGTAACCATTGTACTCCTAGTACAACATCAGCACCTCCCATTGGAATGGAAAGCATTGGACTATTCAATACATATTATGCCATGGTTAGCTTGATATCATGGCTTTTTCCAAAAAAATTTATAGTTCCTCCATTTGCAACCATCACTTGACATTCTGGTGCTGGGTATAGGAAAAAATTCAATTCCTTGGCTACCTTACAATGAATAAAATTATGGGTACTACTCGATTAAATCAACACTATTACCTTTTTCTTCTTGATATGTCCTTCTATATTTAGAGTTTGAGGAGTGGTAATTCCTGCCAATGCATTACACGATATGTTCGGACTCATTTATTCCTCTTCTAAGGTTGGTTCCTGGTGTATGTCCTCTTATTTTGAAGATTCTTGTTCATTTTCTTCTTCCTCTTCACAATCTATGTAAAATAACTTCTTCTCAGCACACTTATGACCTTTAGTGTATTTTCTATCACAACTGTAGCAAAGCCCTTTTTCTCTTTTTTCTTCCAATTGTTGTGTTTTCAACCTTGTAGGTTGTGGAATATTAGGAGTAGCAACACTTCCATCTTTATATATGTGAGTGGTAGGCTTCCTTGTCGCCATAATTTTACATTCAATTTTTCTTGCCAAGCTGAATGCCTTTTCCAATGAATCAAGTTCCCAAATGTGAACTTCATGTTGGATGTTATCCTTTAAAGTCCATATGAAGACATCAATCATGTTTTCCTCTGGAATATCAGTTACCCTAATATTCAATTTTTGGAAGTCCTCAATGTTCTTCACCATTGAATCCTTTTGTTTGAGATTTATCAATTGGCTAAAGAAAGTGTTGCTTTTTGTATCCTTATAATGTGCTATCATTTCCTTCGTAAAAATTGACCAAATGAAAAAAAAAATACGGGAGAAAAGCCATCGATACCATACAAATTTATTTTGTTCTAAATATAAAGATGCAATGCGTACCTTTTGTGTGTTTTGCATGTTATTGAGATCGAAATATTGCTCCATCTCTAGTATCCATGTTACGGGATCCTTGCCATCAAAATTCCTCATATCCATCTTTAGAATATGGTGGTTCTTCCATCCAACATTAGAGTTTATGAAATCATGATTAAAATTTATTTTGTTCTCATCATGATTTTCCTCTATTATCTTTTCGCCATTAGGAAACATTTCTTGTATCAACTTTTCCAAACCTTCGATGTCTACTTTTAGATCATTCTTCATGTTTTCCATGTTGTCTTTCATTTTTTCATCGATCTTAGCTTCCATGTCATCCATCTTAGCTTCCATGCCAACTTCCATGCCATCCATCTTAGCTTCCAAACCATTCATCTTAGCTTCCACGCCTTTCTTGAAACCATCCATATTAGTTTCCACACCTTTCTTCAAAACTTCCATTTCATTTTTTATTGCTCTTTGCGATAGCGAAATTTGGTGCACTTGCTCTTATAATTTTGATATCTCATGTTTCATTTCTTCGTCTTCATGAGTCATAGTAGAGCCTTCTAAAGGCTTAATGGGTGTTGAATTCTTTTTAGGGGGCATTTTAGAACCCAATACTAATATCTATTCGTCAATATTCCCTTAGAATAAATTCAAACTAGTTTTTTCAAACAAGACTTATGTAATTCAAAAAAAATACACACCTTTTTCTTGCTTTTGAGGAGCTCGATATTGAAACTGAATTATATCTGTGATTTCGGATCTTCAATATCTAAAATTGGGCCATATAGTAGCCCTTTAAATATTCTTTCAAATTCCAGAGGTCTAACCTGATTTGGATTCTTCAAGGAAAATTTATGCCAAATATCCCACAATGACCTAATTATGGACTAGTTCAGTAGAGCAACCTTGTGCGGTGTGCCACGTGTCACTGTTTCCTCCTTTGGCTCTGAAATCGATACATAGGAAACTATAGTCCGTTTAATTGCAGTCACTTTTTACATAATTCCAATCCAATGCTCAGAGAGAGAGTTATGACGATTTTCCCACAGTCACCTCTTTGAGATGAAATTCGGGAGCCTGAAAAAGCCCTATCTCTGAAAATATTGTGAATCAAGCTCTGAAATTCTTCCATGACGTTCCTCAGGATTGCAGCTTCGCTCTATAAACATTTTAGCTTTTGAACCCTCACAGAAAAAACGTTAAAGTGAAAATTCCACAATGACCTATTTAGGTTAAATTCAGGAACCTGCAAAAATCCCTAACTTGCAAAGATAATATATCCAAAAATATTGCAAACCAAGATTTGAAATTTTTCCACAACGTTCCTCGGGATTTCAGCTTCACATTGTAAAATGTTCAAATTCTTAACCTTCGCAGAAAAAAATTTATAGCTAAAATGCCACAATGACCTGTTTGGAGCAGCGAAACCCTAGAATCCAAAGCTTTGATACCAAATGTTATGAAACCAGCTCCAAAAATAGAAGAAAAGAGAGATCAACACCTTATAAATATCCACTTCGAGGAGGAAACCTGCAATACATTACATAAATGAACAACGCTTCGATGATACAAATGACCAAAACCTCCTTCTATATATAGGAGTCCATGGGTCCACAATATAATCCTAGTCAACCTTACAATAATAATGAAAGGGCACAATAATAACAATATTGGGGTTACAGGGGTACAACAATAACAATAAGGGGGCTACAGTAATAACAATAAGGGACTAAACTAGTAATATAGGGACCTAACACATTAGAGCACAAGAAACATTCCATATGTTGCTTAAGCTACCTCTTGTTGTCTGTTGTCGAAAATTTGTTCCCTTAAATTTTGGAAGAAATGTTTTCAGGAAAATATCAAGAAATGGCATGCAATGTTAATATGAGAATAATTTTGTTCAACATTATCAGAAGATGCAATTTTTTCCTTAAACATATATCTTTGATAGAAACAACAAGATCTTGGACATTTGATAGCAAGTGTAAAAAAGATCCCTGGAAGCCTAAAGATGTTCATGATATTGTTCGGGTTTGACCACGGTTTTATTCTATTCCTAGTGAGTGTTCAGACGAATTTGAAACATTTTTCTAGACATAATTGCCCTTGTACAAGCCATTTCATGACATTTGTGCAGAGATTGGGCTTTCAACTGAAATTATTGTTAAAAATTGGATGAATTTACGATATTGAGCATGGCATGTTGATTGAAATCCATCAATTGTTGACAATATTTAAGATGGAGAAGATGGTGATTTTTCTAACCAGGAAATGAATCTTGAAGTGATTTTCAAGAATGGAAACTTTTCTCTTGCTTGGTTCCACCAAATAATGTGAATTTTTTTTATATTCACATCCTTGGTCGAAGGGATTTTGATATATCCTTTGACTGGAAAATTACAATTATTTCTGATGATGTGGCTGAAGAAGCCATTAATTTTATAAGGAATGGAAAATCAAGGGGTGATATTTTTGACCTTTCAAATAGAAAATTTGCATCTCCAGATTCATTGGAAATAAAACAACGACTTTCTTTTGAAATTGTTTTAGGGAATTTTGATGAATATGAGATTCGTGAAGCTCTTCTTATGATTGTTTAAGGCACTACAGGCATTGGAAATTCTTTCCTTATCCATTTTATTTTTGAAGCTCTTTATAATTTTTCAAGTAATGGAAGAAGTCATTTTCTTCTTCTTTCCCCAACAGGAATAAATTTCTTACAATATACATTCAAAAGCAATACACTTAGCTCTAAAAATTCTGATTAAAGTTATGAAATGACTACAGGGTCAATCTCTAGTAGTATTCCAAGAATAAATGAGGCATATTCAATATATACTAATTGATGAAATGAGATTTCTAGGATCAAGGTTATTCATGCAAATAGATGCTTGATTACGAGAAGCATTTCCAGAGAAAAAATAATTTTCCTTTTGGTGGCAGATCCATCATCCTTGTGGGTGACCTTGGCCAGCTACCTCCTATGAGAGATAAGCCTTTGTATGTAGGTAATACATCAGGGAAAGTATTGTGGAAAAAATTCAACATTGTTCTCACTCTTGACACAGTATTTATCCAACAAGGGAATAATGGGAAACAATCTTGTTTCTGTAGAATCCTCAATAACATAAGAAATGCATAACCTATTTTTGATGATCGGGATTTTCTTATGTCGCGGGCTGATATGAGGTTGCATCCTAGAGAAATGGATTTATTTAATGCATTAGTTCACATGTTTCCAACAAATAATTTTTTGTCCTTCGATAACAGACATATCTTGAAGTCATTAAATTCTCCAATTGCACGATGTATTGCTGAGAATTCAAGGCATTTAGAAATCATTAGTGCCGATGATGATCAGTTGGACTATAAATTATTGTTGTGTCATGGCCAACGTGTTATGTTGACATGTAATTTGTGGGTTGAAGCTATTTTGGTGAATGGTGCACTTGGTTATGTGAAGTAAATATTTTATATGCCTACCTCTAAGTCACCTCAAATTCCAATGTTCACAACTGTTGTTTCTTATAAGTATGTTGGTGTTCCATTTGATTCAAGCAATCCAAACGTTGTACCTATCACACCAGTTATAAGAGGAAATCGAAAACAAATTCCTTTAAAGATGGCTTGCGCTCTTACAATCCACAAGTCACAGGGTTTGACTATAGAACGAGCATTAATTGATATCGAGAATAAAGAGAAGCAAGGCCTGGCCTTCACAACCATATCAAGAGTGAAATCAATAGATGGTTTACGCATTGCACTGCCTTTCTCTTTTCAATGTTATGCCAAGATGAAATATAGTGCATATGTTACAATTAGGAAGAAAGAAGAGGAGCGATTGAAGTCCATATCGCTATGACATGCAACTATTAATACTTTTATCACCTTATAGAATGTTTTTTGAATTTGTTTTATTGTCCTCTTTATTTACTTTTAATATAATAATTATTTTGATATATTAATGAGATGAATACATTCATCATATTCATAGTAATATTTTGGAAAGTTGTTTACATCGTTTTTCATGTTGTTCAATTTAATTTAATTTTTTTAAGTGGTTTTTTCTATTTTGTTGACAATGAACCATTCAGAGATAAAAAACCAGTTATGTGATACAATCATTAAAAATCAAGATTGAATTCCATATCACTATGTGTAGAAATTATACAATATGCATTTATATTACCAGATTCTCCTGATCTAACAATTTAATCTTATGCTAAATACAGAATCCTTCCACTTAATTCTTTGCGGAAATTAAATCTCCAATTGCAAAACACATATGAAGCAATATAAATCACACATAACAAGATGTTTTACTTGGAAAGCTTAAAGCTAAAAACCCAAACTATCATATATTATGTATATCAATGGATCATGAAACAATCTCATATATCTCATACAAATCTCAGCTCATAGAGCTCTCAGTACAATATACAATCGTCTCACACTATCTTGCAGAAATTTGCACCTCCATGCACCAATTTCTTGCCTCCTCACAGCCTACCTCCACTGCGCAATCCCTGCTAAAGAAGAACCTTGAATGAATTCGACCTTACCTTGCCTTGACTGCACAATACTCGTAGGCATATCCAATGTGCGTGTGGATGCATTGAATGCTCCACTATAGTCACAACTGATATTCCATCTCACCCACTTTCATTGTTTCTTGTTGCAACCTTCAACACTATGGCATGCAACTAATAATATTGTGACATATTTATAGAATGTTTTTTTAATTTCTTTTATTGTCCTCTTTATCTAGTAATTATTTTCATATTTTAATGAAATGAATACAATCATCATATTCATAGTGATATCTGAGAAATTTGTTACATCGATTTTCATGTTGTTCAATTTACCTCCTTTTTTTAAGTCGTTATTGTTATTTTATTTAGAATGTTGGGTGTGGAGCCTGATTATCTTATTTATTTTGTATCACAGTGTTGGACCCCTGTACCTTAATGGGGTGGCAATTCTGCCCATAATTAAACGTTGCCTAGGGAGTCCAGGGGGGGTTGCAACTTTATGGAGTCCCCCCCCCTTGGCGGGGGGTTTTGGGGGCAGCGCCCCCGAAGCTAAAAACAGATGTAAAACTGCCTTGTAAAAGTATAGTAATTTCTAGTCAATCTGGGCCATTCATTAGGCGGATGATCTGATGGTAGAAGTTATGTTTGGTTTAGGGTTTTTTTCCCTAGAAGGAAACCCCTCTCTTTGTATGAGGGTTTTTTATTGCAGATGTGTATTGTATGTGTATTCTCAAAGCAAGAAACAAATAGGGAGACTGTGTGAGAGAACAGAGGATATTATAGCAGATCTGTTGTAGGTTGTGCCTCTTCATTTTGTTGGATAATAGAAAGGAAGGACTGGCTGTTCGGGGTGGACGTAGCCCAAACTGGGTGAACCACGTATATCTGTGTCTCTCTGGTTTTATGTGTTTCTTGTGTTTGTGTTTCCGCATATATTTTATTTTTTCCATCGCTCTGTAATATACAATTTTCGAACATAGAATGAACCATTCATACATATACAACCAATTATATGAGCCAATCATTAAAAATCAAGATTGAAGTCCATATCCCTATGACATGCAACTAATAATATTTATCAATGTGGTTTGTTAAATATATTTTGGTTTGGTTCAATGACAACATATTTATATTTTATATTAATATTAAAATAAAATTAATATATAGATTAACATTAATTTAAATACAAATATAGAATTAATAACATTATTAATATTTGATTTTAAACATTAATTTAAAAAAATTGTGATTTCTAGTTGATTATTATAATAAGGGTCATATCACTCATTTAAATTTATCACTCATTTCATGTGTACAATATGTATTTCTAATGAGGCTTATATTTTTACAAATTTTATATTATTTGGTTCATGTAGCGTTAGGTTATTTCATAGCATGAAGTTTTTAAGATTAAGTTTTGTAATAATATAAAAATGGGGTGTTCTGTTATATATATATTAGTGTGTATTAATTTTTATTTTGTCCTTTTTCCTTTCAAATGTAGATATGGATAATAATTATGGTATCCATTATAATCAAACAATGGAAAATATTTATAGAGTGATCAGTTTTCTTTCGTATCTTCAGAACAAGTTCGATAGAAAACATGTCTTCCATCCTGCTTTTATTGATGATCATCTTTGTGTGTTAGATGAAACGAAAATGAATATAAAATACTTGTTGCATGTGCACATGAGGGAGTCTGGGAGGAAAACAAGAAGGGATTGGTTGGAAAGTGTTAGTATCATAATCATTATCCTATTGATTTGAATTGGTGTTCCTTTTGTCATCAGTTTGGTTGTGTTCTGGAAGAGTCTATTTGATAAATGACTTTTGATGGAGAGTTTCGAGTCCATTTTTGTGGTGGGATTTTCTGATGTAAAGACAACAAAAAATATATGTTAATTTCAATGTTCTTTCTTTGGTTGCACTGATGATGGAATTGAATGTCACTTTAGTTTATTAATTCATTCGGTTTATAATATTAACAATCAGTAAGGTTGATTGATCACTTGGGTTTTATAATATTAATAATCACATGAATTTATCAATCCTTTTTGTTTAAAATATTAAGTCGTAGGCTTTATTAAGCTCTTGTGTTTTTAATATTGATCCATTGGCCTTATTAATCCCTTAGGTTATTAATATTTATCCCTTGGGTTCACCAATTCCTTTGGTTTATAATATTAAACCCTTGGGTTTATCAGTTCTTTAGGTTTATAATATTAACAATTCCTTGGGTTTATTAATCTCTTGAGTTTAAAATATTAATTCTTAGTGTTTATTAATTTCTTTAGTTTTTAATATTTTTTTATTAATTTTATTAATCCTTCAACTTTATTAATCACTTGATTTTATTAATATTTTTATTTATAATATTAATCTGTTGGGCTTATAATATTAATACTCCCTTCGGTTTATTGATGTTTTTTGTTTATAATATTAATAATCTCTTTGCTTTATTGATGTTTTATGTTTATAATATTAATATTTCCCTTTATTTTTTGATCCCTTGGGTTTATAACATTGATCCCTTAAGTTTTCTAATTCTTTCGGTTCATAATATTAGTCCTTTTAGTTTATTAAATCCAAATATTAGGGGTTAAATATTAGTCCTACAGTTTAATATTAATGCATAGTCAAATGTCACATTATGAAAAACATTGTCTCAATATGAAAATCAACCATGGGAAACCATCGTTAATCAGTGTTAATTCCATGGTCGAATGTCCCATTGTGACAAATATTCTCAATATTAAAATCAACCATGACCAACCATGGTCATACTTGGTACAACGTCTCATTGTGACAACAATTGTCTCAATTTTTAAATCAAACATCGTCATCCATGTTTATTTCGTGGTTTATAGTATTTATCAAAGGTATTTTATATACTTCGGGTTTATAATATTAATCTCTTTGGTTTAATATTATTCCCCTCAGTTTATAATATTAATAATCATGTGAATTTATCAATCCTTTTTATTTAAAAAATTAATTCCTAAGCTTTATTAATCTCTTTATTAATCATGTGAGTTTCTCATTCATTTGTATTTAAAATATTTAGTCCTACGCTTTACTAATATCTTTTGTTTTTAATATGGATCCCTTGGCCTTGTTGATCTCTTATGTTTTTAATATTTTCCCTTGGGTTCACCAATTTCTTTGGTTTATAGTATTAAACCCTTGGGTTTATTAGTTCTTTTGGTTTATAATATTAATAATCCCTTGGGTTTATTAATCTGTTGATTTTAAAATATTGATTTTAATGGTTTATTAATTTCTTAGGTTTTTGAGTTTAAAATATTTATTCTTAGGGTTTGTTAATCTCTTGTGTTTTTAATATTGATCCCTTGGCCTTATTGATCCCTAAAATTTTTAATATTTTTCCCTTGGATTCACCCATTCTTTGGTTTATAATAGTGAAAACTTGGGTTTATTAGTTATTTTGGGTTATATTATTGGTAATCCATTGGGTTTATTAATCTCTTGAGTTTAAAATATTAGTTCTTATGATTTATTAAATTCTTAGGTTTTTGGGTTTAAACTATAAATTCTTAGGGTATATTAATCTCTTGAGTTTAAAATATTAATTCTTAGGGTTTATTAATTTCTTGGTTTATAATACTAATATTTATCCCTTACGTTTATAATATTTTTCTATTGGGTTTATAATATTAAACGCTTGTGTTTATTTGTTCCTTAACTTTAAAATTTTAATAAGTACTTTGGTTTATAATATTAAACACTTGGGCTTATTACTTATTTTGGTTTACAACATTAATAATCTCCTGGGTTTATTAATCTCTTGAGTTTAAAATATTAATTCTTAAGTTTTATTAATTTCTTAGGTTTTTTAGTTTAAAATATTAATTCTTAGGGTTTATTAATCTCTTTTATTTTTAATATTGATCTGTTTGCCTTATTGATCCCTTAGGTTTTTAATATTTATCCTTGGGTTCACCAATTCCTTTGGTTTATAATACTAAACCCTTGGCTTTACTAGTTCTTTTGGCTTATAAAATTAATAACCCCTTGGGTTTATTAGCCTCTTGAGTTTAAAATATTAATTCTTTAGCTTTATTAACTTCTTAGCTTTTTTCAGTTTAAAATATTAATTCTTAGGGTTTATTAATCTGTATTGTTTTTAATATTGATCCCTTAGCCTTATTTATCCCTTATGTTTTTAATATTTATCCCTTGGGTTCACTCATTCCTTTCGTTTATAATATTAAACCCTTGGGTTTATTAGTTCTTTTGGTTTATAATGTTAATAATCCCTTGGGTTTATTAATATTTTAAGTTTAAAATATTGATTCTTAGGGTTTATTAATTTCTTAGGTTTTCGAGTTTAAAATATTAATTCTTAGGGTTTATTAATCTCTTGTGTTTTTAATATTGATCCCTTGGCCTTATTGATCACTTAAGTTTTTAATATTTATCCCTTGGGTTCACCAATTCCTTTGGTTTATAATATTTAAATCTTGGGTTTATTATTTCTTTTGGTTTGTATTATTAATAGTCTCTTGGGTTTATTAATCTCTTGAGTTTAAAATATTATTTCTTAGGGTTTATTAATTTCTTAGGTTTTTGGGTTTTAAATATTAATTCTTATGGTTTATTAATCTCTTGAGTTTAAAATATTAATTCTTAGGGTTTATTAATTTCTTAGATTTTTGGGTTTTAAATATTAATTCTTAGAGTTTTTTAATCTCTTGAGTTTAAAATATTTATTCTTAGGGTTTTTTAATTTCTTGGTTTATAATATTAATATTTATCCCTTTCTTCACCATTTCCTTTGGTTTATAATATTAAACCCTTGGGTTTATTACTTCTTTTGGTTTATAATATTAATAATCCCTTGGGTTTATTAATCTCTTGAGTTTACAATATTAATTCTTAGGGTTTATTTCTTTCTCAGGTTTTTTACTTTAACATATTAATTCTTAGGGTTTATTAATCTCTTTTGTTTTTGTTTTTTTTAACTGAGTTGGTTGCTATTTTATATGGGGAGAAATCCCTGTTACATTTTGATGAAGGAAAGGATAGCCATGGAGGGGTGAAGTTGAAAAATAATGAGACTTCTCTGTGGCAACTATTAGCACTATATTGCATTACTGATTCATGATATATTCTAACAAACTTAGCATAAGTGAAAATTTAAAATACATGATCAGAAGAGAAAGAGGAGGAGTGAGGATTAGTCAATGCTGATTGGCCGGCTAGTTGAAGCATCGACATTGTCTTGATTATCATCTAGATTGACATTTTTTACATTGTTTGAGTTGGAACTTGGTGCAGAGCGTTTGTCTAACATGTATTTCAGGATCTGAAGGGATTCTTCCACGTGTGTGCAACGAATTGTGGCATTCTGAAGCTGCTGCTAAAAGGACTAAGCCTAGTGCTGGAGGAAGGCAGTATCCACTTGATGTTTTTCTTCCATGATATTCAGTTGTCCACGAATCAATTCCATCTCTTCTTGAAGGTCAGCACAATGGAAGAAATTTTCGTTTCTCATGTTGTCACAAAATGTTTGAGCCAAGGATCAAACAACGCTCAGAAGATGTATTGGTAAACTGAGAAGGAACACGGAGTGGCCGAGATTATGGGAAAACAATGTTGAAAAGGAAGTAAATCAATTAGAACCTTTGAACAACAGATAGGCACAGGAGGGAGGTCGGGATTTACGCAGGTAATGTTAGGAAGCAAAAATGTGAAAGAGAATCGTAAAATGGGGATAGGGCAAACCAGGAAATTCACAGCGAATGGTCACTCGCGGGAATGAGTCCCAAGAGAATAGGTTCTCTAGCTTACCAATAACAGAGAGAGGAGGGAAATGCAGAGTGCAGTGCAATCGCATTTTCTAGATAGCTTAGGCATAGCGAGGAAGGAGGGTGAATAAATAAGGGTGGCACAAGGGATTAGCGGGAATGGAGAAGACACGAGGCGAGCTTCACAAGGGGATAGTGTCACGAGTAAGAAGATGTGGAGAGTAATGGAAGGACTTACTTGCACTTACAAGATCTTACAGAGAATCGGACAGTCGAGGTTTGAGGCAGCAATAGATATCATGGCAATGGAGAAAATGATGTGCCATCTTGATAGGATAGTTGACCAGCTGGTCTACTACAAGCTTTATTTGCTAAGATATCTGCTTGCTTATTATTTACTCTGAGAATATGAAAAAATGAGATATCTTCCATATCTTTACTCAGAACGTGGCATATGTCAATAAGTCTGCATAGAGCAATATTGGGAGTTTGTGTAGTGTTTATCATCATATTTGCGATAATTGCGGAATCATCGAATATCATAACATTTTTCAGTTTTAAATTCTTGATGACTTGGAGACATTTCGACAGAGCATAGACCTCAGCTCTGTTGTTTGACAAAGAGCCAAGCCTCCATTCAAATGAAGCCGAAACACAACCTTTTTCATCCCTAATGAGACCTCCTACCACAGTTATTCCTGGGTTAGCCTTTGAGGCACCATCAAAGAAGAGTGCGGGTCTTTTACAACCACCCATCCACTCGATAAAATATTTCTCCTTGAGTCTTAGCTTCCACTAATCCTTCTGGGAAGTTTGAATGATAGAAGTTTTTCTATAGATCGGATTGTCGAGATCTCTCCCAAGAAATATTCTTTCTTCAGCTTGCAAATCATTGAGATTTAAATGGCTGTCAATTTTGGAAAAAATCATCTCAATAGTGAGACTCCAAGTCTTACTTTGGGCTTTCCTTGTGCAAGGTTTTTTGTCCTAGAAAATCTCCTTATTCCTAGCCAGCCAGATACTCCAAAGAAGCACATAGGGAAGGGTGTCCCAAACTCTTTTGTCAATGTTCTTGCTCTTTTTTCCCCAAGCATAACTATTTTTCCAATAGATTATCAATTCCGAGATCAAACTGATAGAATCCAAGTCAATCTAGGAGGAGTTCGTAAGATCATTCCAATAATGATTGGCAAAGGGACACCTCACAAATAGGTGGAAAGCCATCTCTTCTTCTTTTAGATAAAGGGGGCATCTGGAGGGGCCAAGAATGCCTTCTTTTTTTAGATTATCAGAAGTCAATATCTTCCCTTTGAGCAAGGTCTAGATGAAAATTTTGACCTTTGGGAGGGCTTCAGATTTCCATACAAGCTTCCAGGTGGGCCACATAGGAGTGGGGAACTGATCTTTGAGAAGGGACCCATACCCTACTTTGATTGTGTACGATGATCCAAAGGGATCCCATCTAAAACTATCTTGTTTACCTTTTGACATTGGAGCTGCACTGTGGAGCATTCCTTTCAGGTTTGCTAGATTAGTCTTAAGGTGAGGAGGGATGATAGGAAATGTCCAGCCATTCCAGGTGTTGGAATTTTTATCCCAATTGGAAATCTGGTCCATGGTGTTTATACCTTGATTCCAGAGATAATTTTGGATATGAAGAATGCTCGAGCTATTAATGAGGGGAGGTTTTCCCATAATTTTATCCTCCAGATGTTTATGTTGCTTCTTCCTTGTGGAATTTTGGAGATGTATCTATTGATGAAAGGTATGGTTTTTTTACAGAGAGCCCAGATTCGAGAGCAAGGCCTGTTAGGGATAGTGTGATCAAGGAGATTTTTCCTAGCAGTGGAGAGATATTTGGACTCCAGCACTTGCTTCCACCAATTTTTTTGTCCCGATATAAGGCGCCACACTATTTCCCCCCCCAAAGGAATTATTCAAAAGCTTAGGTATGCGAATACCAAGTCCACCATTTTCATGATTTTGAGTAACCTGCCTCCATTTGACAAAATTGAATTTCTTCTTCTCATTTTTCCCACCTTGCCATAAGAATTGTCTTAAAACAGCTTCTATTTTTTGTTGGATGTTGAAGGGAGCATGAAGCAAGGAGAAGTGATACAGAGGCAAGGCAGAGAGGACATATTTTAGAAGGATTGTGCGCCTGGCCAGATTGAGCCAGGAGGATTCCCATTGCTGAAATTTCTTTTTCATTTTTTCAATGGTGATGTTCCAGACCTCTGTCTTCAAATGCCCAGCATTGACAGGAATCCCAAGATAATTAAAGTGAGTCCAATTCCACTTGTAGGAGACTCCAAATATTTGAGCAATATTGTGGATGGTGTTAATTGTAGCATTCCATCCATAGATGCAGCTTTTATGATAGTTAATATGCCCTCCTAAAAATAGCATAAATTTGTCAAGACGTGATTTGAATCTCTGAGCAATAATGCTAGTGGCTCCACCCATCAAGAGGCTATCATATGCAAATTGAGAGTGATTCATAGTCTTGGCTCCATTGCTAAACTTGATACCTGTGATGAGACCAACTCTGCGCTTATGATCCAAGGCCCTCTTGAAGGAATCTGTCATGAGGATAAAGAGGAAGGGAGATAAAGGGAAGGATTTCTTGAGGCCACAGGAAGCTTGAAATAATTTCCCAGGTTTTCCATTGACTAAGGCAGTGATCCAAGGATTGGAGATGTAGGCATTGATGAGAGATATGAAATCTGCTTCAAATTCCATTTTCTAAAGGACAGAGAGGAGGAAGGAATGTCTCACTCTATCAAATGCATTAGCAAGGTCAAGTTTTATAATAAATCCTTTCTCTGATCTCATCATACTCCAGTGAATGGCTTCTTGGACCAAAATGATAGAGTCTGAGATTTGTCTTTGGGATATGAAAGCCCCTTGATTTTGAGATATGATTTTTGGGAGATGGGCTTTGAGGCGGGTGGCAAGGATTTTAGTAATGATTTTGTACAAAGAGTTGCAAAGGGAAATAGGCCTAAATATGGAGAAGGAGGAGGGGCAGTTCTCTTTGGGAATAAGATCCATTAAGGTTGAGTTTGTAAAGCCATCGATATTCTTCTTTCTTTGAACCCAAAGGATCATTTTAGTAAGGTATTTTTTAATTACATCCCAGAAGGTCTGGAAAAAACTTATGGAAAATCCATCCGAGCCCAGAGACTTGTCAAGATGGAGTGTACAAATTGCGTTAAGGATTTTAGCCTCCTCGATATCCTTGGTGAGGGAAGTATTGATCTCGTCTGTGATTAGTTTGGGCATGTAAGTCAAGAAATCATTGTAATCCTCTAGCACAGTTGTTTCGGTTAGCAAATATTTATGATGGTTGTTAGCAGCTACTTTGATAGATTCCTGATCAGTGTGTGCCTTTCCTTTATCATCAGTTATGGCTGCGATATTGTTTCTTAACATTATGACAGTAGCTTGTTTGTTTCCTGCTTGTTTTCCTATTGATCTTTTCCATCCATTTGTGTTCTACCCATTTTGGGATCGTCTTTGGTGAGGGCCAGAGTCCCGTAAATTTTCCAATGAGGCCTTTTTCAACAAGCGAGAAAGTTTTCATTCAAGGGATCATAGGAGGAAGAGAGACTTCCTAGATGCCCTCCAGTTTTTTAACAAACTTGGAAATTGTTGGCCTTGGTCGAGGCAGATTCAATGAACTAATCAATGCTGAAAAGGCCTGGGCATGATCAGGCAGAGAGGCCGCCTCTGGGATGTCCTTCGGAGGGGCCATGCAGCCGGGATCAGACAGCAGAAGCAGGAAAGGGCACGCCTGCGCCTAGGTCACCAAAATCAAACGCTTTGCTCCTTCAGAGCTCCTTCGATCTTAAAATTCCCTTCTAACTTATTAATCTCTTTTTTTTTTAATATTGATCCCTTGATATTATTTATCTATTAGGTTTTTAATATGTATCCCTTGGGTTAACCGATTCCTTTGATTTCTAATATTAAACCCTTGGGTTTATTAGTTCTTTTGGTTTATAATATTAATAATCCCTTGGGTTTATTAATCTATTGAGTTTAAAATATTAATTATTAGGGTTTATTAATTTCTTGGTTTATAATATTAATATTTATCCCTTATGGTTATAATATTTTTCCCTTACATTTACTAATTTCTTGGTTTTATAATATTAAACGCTTGTGTTTATTTTTTTTATTAGCTCTATAATATTAATAATTCCTTTGGTTTATCATTTAATCCCTTGGGTTTATTAATCCCTTTAGTTTAAAATATTAATGTTTTTAAGTATTAAGAAGTTTCCACAGTGCATTATATTAGATATCATATTTTGGGATTCAACTGCATTAAGAAATTCATTCAACTATGACCGCAGTGCATTATATTAATGTTTATTTCATGGTTTATAGTATTTATCTAAGGGTTTATATACCTAAGGGTTTATAATATTAATCTCTTAGGTTTAATATTATTCCCTTAGGTTTATACATCCTTGGTTTTTTAGTATTAATCCCTTGGGTTTATTATTTCGTTGGGTTTTTAATATCAATCCATTGGGTTTCTTGATCCTTTATTTTATTAATTCGTTGGTTTTATAATATTAACAACCCCTAAGGTTGAATGATCGCTTCAGTTTATAATGTTAATAATCATGAGAGTTTCTCATTCATTTCTATTTAAAATATTAATTCCTAGGCTTTATTAATCTCTTCTGTTTCTAATATGGATCCCTTGTTCTTGTTGATCCCTTGGGTTCACCAATTTCTTGGGTTCATAATATTAAAACCTTGGGCTTGTTAGTTCTTTTGGTTTATAAATTAATAATCCCTTGGGTTTATTAATGTCTTGAGCTTAAAATTTTAATTGTTATGGTTCATTAATAACTTGGGTTTATTAACAATTTGTATTTATAATATTATTCTGTTGGGTTTATAGTATTAATAATCCCTTCGGTTTATTGATATTTTTTGTTTATAATATTTATAATCCCTTGGATTTATTGATGTTTTATGTTTATCATATTAATAATTCCATAGGCTTTTTTATTCCTTGAGTTTTCTAATTCTTTGGGTTGGTAATATTAGTTTCTTTAGTTTATTAAATGCCAATATTAGAAATATTAGTCCTACACTTTAATATTAATGCATGGTCCAATGTCACTTTATGAAAAACATTGTCTCAATATGAAAATCAACCATGGGCGACCATTGTTAATCATCGTTGGTCGTAGTCGATCAAGGTCTTCCATGGTCGGATGTCATGTTGTGACAAATATTATCTCAATATGAAAATCAACCATGGCCAACCATGATCATTCTTCATCCAACGTCGCATTGTGACAACAATTATCTCTGTGTTTAAATCAAGCATGGTCAACCATGTTTATTTTACGGTTTATAGTATTTATCTAAGGGTTTTTATATACTCTGGGTTTATAATATAAATCTCTTAGGTTTAATATTATTCCCTTGGGTTTATAATATTAATAATCATGTGATTTTATCAATCATTTGCATTTAAAATATTAATTTGTAGGCTTTATTAATATGTTGTGTTTTTAATATTGATCCCTTGGCCTTTTTGATCCCTTAGGTTTTCAGTATTTATCCCTTGGGTTCACCAATTCCTTGTTTTATAATATTAAACCCTTGGTTTTATTAGTTCTTTTGGTTTATAATATTAATAGTCCCTTGGGTTTATTAATCTCTTTAGTTTAAAATATTGATTCTTAAGGTTTATTAATTTCTTAGGTTTTGAGTTTAAAATATTAATTCTTAGAGTTCATTAATCTCTTGAATTTAAAAAATTAATTCTTAGGGTTTATTAATTTCTTCATTTATAATATTAATATTTATCCCATGGGTTTATCATATTTTTCCCTTAGGTTTACTAATTTCTTAGGTTTATAATATTAAAAGCTTCGATTTATTTGCTCTTTAACTTTCTAATATTAATAATTCATTTGGTTTATCATTTAACCCTTGGTTCCTTAACTTTTCATATCTCTTTCTTCTGCAGAAGCAGAGTATCGTGGTGCAGTTGAAGCCAGCAAGGAAGTCATGTGGCTTCGTTAGATTCTGTCTGAATTTGGTCTTCATCAGCAACATCCAATTACACTTTGGTGTGATAATCAGAGTGCCATTCAGCTATGCAAAGATCGAGTTCAGCATCAGCGTATGAAACACATTGAGCTTCATATACATTTCATCGGAAAGATCATTCATGATCATGTTCATGAAGTGCAATATTGTTAAAACAATGATCAAGTTGCTGATATCTTTACAAAGGCTCTCACAGAAGCGAAGTTTACCAAACTTCGATCTATGCTTGGAGTTCAGGAAAGTTATCATTAATGGGGATAGGCTCTAATGCCTCCTTCCTTCTCCTATTGTGTCACCTTTGTAAATCCTTCAATCCTATCCCAAGTTGTTCTTAAGGGGGATGTTAGGATATTTCGACACATAGGAAATAGTCTCCTTTTGTGTCACCTTTGTAAATCCTTCAATCCTATCCCAATTTGTTCTTAATGGGGGATGTTAGGATATTCCAACACAGAGGAAATAGTTAAGTATAAATTGGTCTAGTGTAGAGTTAGGTAAAGTGTGTTCCTTTACTCTGTACATTTGTAAATTATAATCCGATGGTCATGATATGTAGTGATCTGACAGTTCACTCTCTCCTCAGTATTACCGACACTTGATCTGTGGCTTAGCACCCGATTTGTCCATGATCTCTATTTAAAGAACATGGAGGGTCATTTTTCATGTAACCATTTATGAGAGAAACTTATGTAAAATTTATTTTTTATATTAATAAATTTCCTGAAGTGGCCGCATTAGCTTAAGTCATGGATTGTTTCCCTCTTCGAGGGTTTTAACCACGTCAAATACTATTGTATTGATTTGTGATCTAGTTGTGAGCGGTGACCCTTGGTGTTTGACCTAAGGAACTTACCCTGTAAATTCCTATAATATTAAGGTAAATTGTGCAAAACTTCAAGCTCACAAAATATAATTTGAAGGTTTTAAAATGAATGAAGATGAGAATATAGCATGCTTATTTCTTAGAGTAGATGGGATTTTGAATATCACCAAAGGAATTGGTGACAAACTTGATGAAGCTACAATTTTACAAAAGGTATTGATATCTCTTCCCTCTAGACTTGATGCAAAGGTCCCTACCATAAAATAACTACCAGACTTAGATAAACTAACTATGGATGGACTTCTTGGAATTTTAACTGTATACGGGATGAGAAAAAGGAAAGAAAAACTTGATCTAAAGGAGGAAACATTTAAAGCCTAAAAAATGTTGAAAGAACATATAAATCATGATTGTTCTAGTCAAAAGAACATAGATATTATGCTCTTTTAATTTAATTTACAACTTACTCATTTTTTGTGCATATGATTTTATTTTGTTTATGTTGTTATAGTTTCAATTTGGTGCCTATTATGGAGGTAAATCTCACTTTGAGAGAATAGAAAATATAGCATTGTTTAATGGTTCTTTATTTTAAATTATGTTTATTTCTACAATTTTATTACAATTTGCAATTCTCTAGTGAAATTTACTTTCATAGATTAGTAATTTCCTTTATTTAAAAGAAATTTAGAAAACAAGTGCAATTAAAGAACTTGGAGCCTACATATTAAGTGCACAACCTACTTCAAGCATTAGGACTCAAAGTTAACAATTTAATGGTAATTTATTTGATTATTCTTTGTTGTGAGTAATTAGGTAATTAAATATCTTGACAACTAGTAGAAGATATATATTTTTGAAAAGAAGTCAAAATGACCATATTAGACCTATAGTAAATATGGTCAAAAGGAAAACTACATAGCGAGTGAAAATGGTACTTTGGAGAGAATGTCTAAGTAAAAATTCCTCACCTCATTCAATGAAAGCTTTTGGGTACCAAAATCATCCCTAAATGGGGAGGTATGGTCCACAATGGATCATTATATAATATTTCATATATCTTGTTACTTGCTTGGTAGAAAATTTGGATTAATTGACTTGTAGGGTCCATTTTAGTAACGTCTTAGTTTCTAGGTTTGGAGTTTGGAACCTTTCAAAGTGAATTTGAGGCATCAAATGACACTTTTCGGGGTCAAAATTTTATAAGTGTATATTTAGTTCCTTGATGTTATTTTACCCACTAGGAGATTTATAACATTTTTAAAATCACATCAATCAAAGCTATATGTGGAATTTAAGCCCCCCGTAACTTGAGTTGCCTTGTTAACCACCATGGTATCAAGTGGATGCCACATCAAACCCCAATAATCACACATGTGGGGCTATTCATATGTATAATTCCAATAATAGTATAGGTCCAAATCCCTAACATAATTAGGGCATAAGAGATGAAAAACCCCTAACAATTACCCTATACAATTGTTAAACTATGTTAAATACTAAGTCACTAGGAAGAGAAGGAATTCCATTCTTTTAACATTGTAACTATTCCATTGTTGAGTAGAACATGTAAAAAAGGGATTTGTGATCATAATATATGAGGAATAGGATTCATAGTAGACATTCAAGCCTCAATGTCATAGGAAAATCCATAATGAATTCCCATTTCTTTGTACTTGAATTTTATAATTGAAGTAAAAAGAGTAGAGAATAGGCCTTGTTACAAAAAAAATTAGTACCTGGTGCAAAGCCTCACTAACTGACGAAGACAATGTGTAATGCACAATATTATCATGCACTCTTCATTCAAGGATATGGATCATGCATTATACGGTGAGAACATGACCCTGAGTTGGGGCCCGATGTTATCCATCCATAAACATGGGTAGCCCTAGGATAATTTTTTTCTCTTATGATGTAGCTCTCCAGAAAATAACCTCTACTATTATGGACAAATAGTCAACCTTAAAGACCTATTAACTATTCTCTAGTTATTACCTTGTTGATCTAGCCTACTCGTCTAATAAAGGTGGGTCATCTATTGTGATGTGTATTAACCATGTTTACATTCAATTTCTTTCATTTAATGTTTAAGACATTATAGTATGATTCATGGGTTTAAATTTTGATTATAAACCATTGTTGGTTGTGTATTATACCTTATTTCACCTTGGTTCTTATCATTTTCTCCTAGTGTAGTGTGACCTTTCTTGGGATTTCTTTTTATGTCTAGGAGGAGAACAAATAGGAGGCTTTGATGATGGTAGTGTTCCATATTATCCACATATAACACTTATCAGCATTCCAATAATTTTTTATATCATATTTTGGTTGTCTATTGTCAATAACTTGTATAGGTTCCTTATTGGCCTTGTCTTATGAGAAGAAGGGGTTGTAAAAGCCCTAGGTTGATGTAGCAGTAAGAAAAAAAAATCATAAGACAAATTTTAAAATGAAAAAGAATGGAAAGGGACATAAAGAAATCAAAAGCTAATAATAACTTTAGCTCTACCCACTCTTATATAGCCACTCATTCTTGAGAGTATTTATGCATATCAGGCCTACCAAAATAAAATGAGATTTCAATGAACATCAAAACCTTAATGAAGCAATAAATTTCCCATTATTAAAGAGGGGTCATATTATTATTATTACACAATGAATTATTGAATCTTGTTAAACATGCCATGTCAAGAAATAAAAATTTAATGAGTGGGTTTTGGAAAACAAAGGCTAGAGAAGGTAACTCAAGTAGCTAAGTGCTTCCTCTACAAAGTGGTCACTGAAGAAGGTTACAAATAGCCTAACATAAGTCTATGGTGCCCTTCATGAAGTAAACCCCAAGCCATAACACCTATCATTTGAAAGGATCAACCTAGGAATTATTCCTCCCCTAGGGTTGGAAGCACTTGATGAGGTCATGTTGATAACCCTCCCATACTTAAATATGGTAACTTATGCACAATCATAAGCTAGTAATACATTTCAACATGAATATTTGTGTGAATTACTTAGATGGATTTGAAATTGGATATGGTTCACCTTGATTCTCTCATGGTTCTTGTAGCCATGATGTTGATCTCACTTAATTCTTTATGTATGTGTTAGATGATTCTTTCAGGTACAACTAGGATCTTTTAAAGGATGATATAATACTTCTCTAGCTCTTCATGAATAATATCTCACCACTTTGATGACGATGCAAAACACCTTGACTAGGTTCCTTTTGAGGGACATTGACCTTGAGAGTGAATTGGCACAATTAATGAGATTTTTCCCCCACCTTAGGACCTTGGTTGTTGACGATCCAAGCTAGGATTCTTCTTGGAGATTAGGTGTGCCCTAGAGGTGATAGGATTCTCTAGAATGACATTTTTCCTTATTGACGGTTTTTACACTATATTGGTGATGTTTTGAGGGTGATGATGGCTTGGTATCCCTGTAGAAGGGTTTTCACACCTTTTACCCCAGTCAAATTATGCCCTAACATGGCGATGTCACTCTTTTAATACATTTGGGTAATGACATGTACTTTCTAGAGGATGACATGGGTATTTAGAGGGTTTTATATAGTGATGAGGTGCAATTTTGATGAGGATACATGGCTTTTGGGATGAGAAAACCCCATTGGGTCATCTCTTACACCTTTTCATGGAGAGACATGCATTTTGGGAGATGAAATCACCCTTGGAGGCTTTTAGACTCACATATGTGGGTTAAATGAGACTTATTTTCATGTTATTTCATTATTTTTTGTTATCCTTTTGCGTTGGCTTGATGAACTGTCCACCTTGTGTCATGGATATAGTAGTATTTAGGGATTTTATCCTAACTTAAATGAAAATCAACTTGGTTATCCTCGTATAAATAGGATAGTCAATTTCCTCAATGGATTATTGTCACACTTGGATGATAGCTCCTATTAAAATCAACTTGGTTGTCCTTGTATAAATAGGAGAGTCAATTTCCTCAATGGATTATTGTCACACTTGGATGATAGCTCCTATTCATAAATGATCTCTCTCTCTCTCTCTCTCTCTCTCTCTCTCTCTCTCTCTCTTGTGCAATGTAGGCCTAGTTGGGTGACTTTCTTAGGTGGATCTTGCAATGTAATGTGATCTATTTTTATGGATTCTTATGGTAGATCTCGGATATTCTATGGTGAATAAAGTTAGTTATTTTCTTTATCTTGATGTTATGTTCCATGGGATTAATTTTCTTGTAATAAGTTAGTTTATTTTCCCTAGATTTGGATTTAGAATCACTCCAAAAAACCCCTAAAATAGTTTGTATCATGGACTTCATATATTATATATTGAAAAAGGTAGTTTATCTCACTCGTGGCATTCTTCTAAAATATAAAGATAAATTGTGTTTTTTTATGGTAAATTAGAATTAAATTACAATAAAATATTGTATTTTTAGTATCTAATGATATTAATGCATGACCTAGAGTTAAATTTTGTTTAAAAGTACACTATAGAATCTAATTTCAAATATTCCATATATGTTTCAACAGTTTTTTTAAAGTTGACATCAAATTTTATTATTATTATATGTTATATCAACCATCAAAATTTGTTGTAATTTTACTCTCAAAATTATCCTTCATTTCACATAGCTTTTACACAATTCTAATGGCTAAATTTGCTACTTTTATGAACTATTGTTTTACTACAATTTGATAGCTTAAAACCATAGTTTGTTCCATCCTTTAGTTTCTATTGATTTGTTGTGTTTGAGTAACCTCTGCATATGCAGCCTATCAAAATGACGAGAGCCTCCAACTATCCTTTATAATACATATTAACATATATTTTTATTGAATCTAAGGATTGCATTCATCATCCTTAGGGTGTGGTGTCAAGTAAATCCATAACAAGACGCACCCTTGTACTATTCTCGAAGAATCTCATCGTTTCCATAAGACAATACGTAAAACCAATGCAAAATATATATATATATATATATATATATATATATATATATATATATATATATATATATATGAGACCTTGCTATGTCTATGTATTTAGATGAAATAGTTATGAGTGTATGCTTCCGCAAGATCGACATTAAAAATAAGTGTTAAATCCAATGATTTTCTCCGTATTTTAATGCCCATATAATTGCTTGGAAATTTAATTCTAATTATGGATAATAATTTTAAATTTTTATATAGATATATAAAATGGTGATGTAACATGTGTAAATATTTAAGTATTGAATATTTATTATATATTATAGAATATAATATTTACAATAAAAATAATAACTAGCAATTGTACCGGGGTGCAAGGGAACGCCGGAAGGAGGAGATGTGAATCATTTTGTGCTACATGTAATGGTACATGATGAATGTGAACTTATGAGGGGTAAAATGTGTCATTGATTGATTACATGGATTGTTAGATTTCAAACTATGAAAAATAAATATTTGTGCTACTTTGAAGGATATACATTGAGTTTATAGGCATTTATTGTAAGATTGTTTTTTTATATTATGTTTGATGTTGTTTGCTCAACTTGAAGGAAGAATCAAGTTAGGTAATTTCATCTCCATGACTTTAATTTTATAACTTTGTGGTTTCTCTCTTAAATCATTATGTCTTAATAAAAATTTAAATGTTGTATAAACAAAATACTTTCTATAAATAAAGATCAACTTTTCAAACCAACAAATTTAATAATCATTTTGTTTAATCTAAAAAAAGAAGGTATGTAATTTACTCAAATAACATGTACAAACACTGTAATTAGTAGAATTAGAAATAAAATATGAACGAAATGCCAGAATTGAAGGCAAGTCCCATGCAGTGCAGCTGTCTTGGACTGTAAAATAACCTTGACCTCAACTTTTGGAGCTGGTTCTATTTAATATAAGATTTGGGGCATGACGTTGTCCTGTGCATTTTTTATGAAGAATACACATCGCTCTAAATTCCCAAGGTTTGATGCACAATGATAATATTTCTGATTGATGATCTGTGGGGTTATGGTTTGGGGGTTGAGATAGGGTATTGCCACGTTAATCCCTGGATCATAGGTTGGCTGGGTATCGCAACATCAATGCCTGGAAAATAAGTTAACAAGGTGGGACGGGTTTCATACGCGGGATAATTCCGATAAATTATAATTAAATGCTAAAAATGGTTTAACCTAAGCAAATTCAGATATAATTTTTAAAAAATTATTTTAGTAGTATTATTATTATTTAAAAAATTATTAAAATGAATTAATCTAAGCAGCATTTAATAAATAAATAAAAACATGGAAAATACTAAAATACTAAACGCTGCAGGTACAGCAAAAAAGCAAGAACCAATATAAGAATACTTTAAACTGTATGCCATTTTTTAAAATCCGCTGAGATCAAAAAACGTCCTCATTCATTAATAGACTATACTCAACTGTTGTATATTCAATCAATACAACCTACAAACAGTATTTATCTAAGCTAACAATAAATTGTAGCCAACATACAAATCTGTCGTGCAATTGTTATCTATTAAATCAATACAACCTACAAACAGTATGTATCTAAGCTAACAATAAATTGTAGCTAATATACAAATCTGTTGTGCCTAAAAATGGCCAAAATTTCATCTCTTAGAGCCAGGCCGAAGACTGCATAATGTTACAGTTCTAAAAAAACCCCATTTTCCATGACCAAAAAAAATTGCAATGCAACTCATGAATGTACCATAGATAAATAAATTAGACCCTTGAAACCCTACTTTTTCACAGCTTCGTCGGGAACAACCATGAGAAGCTTCTTCTTCTTAGACTTGGACAAATTCTTCAAAGTCTTGGGACTTGTAATCTTCTGCAACTTCATTCTGGATTTCAATTCATTTTCCTTCTTCCGCTTCTCAAGCTCTTCTTTCTTCTTTCGTTTCTCAACCTTGTTAGCCCTAATCTGCTCCTTCAGCTCACTCATCCTCTCTTTGTAAGCCTTTTTAATTTCCTTGACCCTCAACCTCTCTTCGAAAGTGGTGCGCTTGTGACTCACCTTGAGAGACGAAGCTTGGGTGGCCTTCGCCTGCTTCCAATTGCGGCATGAGACTTTGCCAGCGATGACACCATCATAGGAGGGTTTGCCATAGACGGCCTTGTCTTGGCCTTCGACTGCAATGGTCGATCGCTTGGCCAATGGCTGCCCGATCTCCATGGAGATTTCATTGTCGGTTGAGCGTTTTTGCTTGTTCCACTCGCTGCCTAGGCCTTCGTCTAAGCTTCTGAAGTCCAATGTGCACACCATGAATCCTGAAAACACACAGCAAAAAAACTAATATTTGAAACATAATAAATTTCAGAGATTGAACAATTTCAAAGTATTTTTCGGTGTAGTGCCGTGTAAATTTCAATCTCTGAAATGTAAATTTCAGTCACTGAACAATTTCATTGGTTGGAGGAGGTGCCACATGTCCACATTTGACTGGCTAGAAGGGCGATAAGAAACACTTCTCATTGGCTGGGGTGAACAGTGTTTTCTCACCCGAAGCCAGCAAATAGAATGCCTCCAGCGTAAATATTATAAAAAATAAGTTTTATATATTAATGTGTTTTAAAAAGTTTTGAAAATTTTATTATTATTATTATTATTATTATTTGAAGTGATGACGAAAATGTGTGAGTATTTTAATGTTCATAAAATAAGATATTTTCAAAAAAATTATATAATTTATTTTTTCAATTTAAATCTATAAATTTTTGAAAAAATATTTATTTTTATTATTAATTTTATTTTGAAAAAATATAAACAAAATTGATTAAATAATACTGATAATATAAAAAAAGTTTTATTAAATCATAATAATAATTATAATAAGATTAATATTGATTGATTATATTTTAAGAAGATAACTTTAATATTGTGAAAATGTGAAGTTGGGTTACATTTTTTGCCTTTTTTTGAGAAAAAAATATCATTTTTGTCTGTTCTTCAACTTTCTGCAAGCCAATTTTTCTATTTAGAATTTCATTTTACGATAAAAATAAAAGTTGTCAGAAATTTTATTAGCTTTCTATTACTTATTTTTTGGAATTTTTTTATACACATTTGATATGTAAACTTAACATTTCTTTGAGTGTGTGTTCTTTAACAATAAAATTATTCATAAAAAGTCATATTTAAATGCATTGGTGTATTCTTTGAAAACTTTGTGTTTTTTAGAAACAAAATGGGTTATAACAATCTAGATAGAGTCTACTTCGGTTTCGTTATATTTATGAAACCAACTAATGCATATTATAATTACTAGAATTTTTTGAACTGATCCAATATGAAAAAACTGCATATTTTGAATATGTTTCGGCTCGCACAAAATTTCTCAACATATATGTTATAAACTAAAAATCTAAAAATTACTCATTACAGACAACGAACCAATGTAATGCATCATAATTTTTTCAATTTTTTACAGTGTATTTTGGAAGATACAGAATATTGATTTCACTAAATCATAATGACCTTTAGAAATTGTTTGCACCCATTTTATTACACACTACTACATTTGGCGGAAATTCCGACACTTGTTTCCGACGCTTTTGACCAAATGTCGGAAAATTTCCCAAATTTTTTCCATCCCGCCCGAAACCGTCGCTATACCGACGTCTATAGAAAAGTGGCGCAATACCGACACTTTACAACGTGTCGCAATTGCGACGTTTAGAGGAAGACGTCGCAATTGCGACACCATGGCCCAAAGCGTCGCTATTGGGACGACTCTAAACGTCGCAATTGCGACACAATGTCTAGGTGTCGCCATTGCGACGTTTGGAGGTACCCGTCGTAATAGCGACGCCTATTCCGCCGTCGGTATAACGACAGTTATTTTCATGCTACATAAAAGTACCAAACTTATATGCGCACTACATAAAAATTCGAAACTTATATGCGCGCTACATAAAAATGATTTTATTGTTTTGTATTTGTCGCAATAGCTACATTAACGTTTGATATCATGCGCGCATTCACCCTCTGCTCTTGCAGAACAGCATTTTCCCTCAGCATTCGCGCTCAGCTCTTGCAGAATAGCATTTGCCCTCAGAATTCGCCCTCAGCTCTTGTAGAATAGCATTCGCCCTCAGCTCTTGCAAAATGGTAAGTTCTTACTGCAGGCCCTTCCTCCTATAGTAGGGTTGACTCTATTTGGGTTTTTTTGGTCAATTCCATTGGATTGTGTTAGGCTGTAGGGTTCTCTGTAGATGTCAAGAGTCAAGATTCAATACCCTGTATTATCTTCATCACCCAATACAAGATTTAAATTTTTCCCAAAGAAACGCTTATTAATTTGGCAGCCATTATTTCTCCCTGCTTTAAAAACCCTACATTTAAATGAAAACAAGCATTGCATTTCAACTACAAAAATCTATTAGTGTTCAAATGTACATGTGTGCTACATTAACGTCGGATATCACGCGCGCATTCGCCTACGCAAGCTCTTGCGAAGCGACGTCGCCCTCGGCTCTTGCGGAAACGACATTCGCCTTCGGCATTCGCCCTACAGGCTCTTGCAGAACGACGTCGCCCTCGGCATTCGCCTGAGCTCTTGCGAACGGCATTCCCCTGGATTCGCCCTCGGCTCTTTCGAACGGCGTTCGCCACGTCGCCCTCGGCTCTTAACGAACGGCATTTGCCCTGCGACATTCGCCCTCGACGTTAGTCATCTTGCGGAAACGGTATTCGCCCTAAGCTCTTGCAAAATGGTAAGTTCTTACTGCAGGCCCTTCCTCCTATAGTAGGGTTGACTCTATTTGGGTTTTTTTGGTCAATTCTATTGGATTGTGTTAGGTTGTATGGTTCTCTCTAGATGTCAAGAATCAAGATTCAATACCCTCTATTATCTTCATCACCCAATACAAGATTTAAATTTTTCCCAAAGAAACGCTTATTAATTTGGCGGCCATTATTTCTCCCTGCTTTAAAAACCCTACATTTAAATGAAAACAAGCATTGCATTTCAACTACAAAAATATATTAGTGTTCAAATGTACATGTGTGCATCACTTGTGTAGGGTATTCCTTTTCCACTTTCACATTATCCAAGAATGTGTGCGGTATAGTTCATATTTTTTGTGATTTAGATTGCCTTGAAAAAGGAAAGGTAAATTATTTCCCATGGAAAAAGAAGGTTTTCCATTTTTATAGGTTGTTTGGACTTACGTGGAAAAATTTATGGTATGCCTTTCATATTATGTAGTTTAAATTTGAATTAACTGATTATTCTACATGAAAATATAATTACCTATGTGATGTCCTTCATCACTAATTAAAATTATAGGGTTTCAATTTCCTAGACTCTAACTCATCTGATGCTAAATTCTAGGTTCTCATTGGTGGATCACTCTTCCATTGATTTCCTTTCCCTCTGGATCTTATCATACTTTAAAAGTCATCAATGTTACATATATTATTTCAGGTATCCCAAAAGGCTTTATAGTAGAACATATTGTGAAGTTTTTTTGACACTTGAGGATTCTTTTTAGAAATGCAACGTGGTCTATGCTATCGAGTTATATATCAAGCAACTTGTCCTTAATAACCACACTATGAGGTAGGTTCAACCAGTTTGAACTTGTTGGGACATAGCATATGAAGTTGTGTGATGAGTCATATCACAGGTCTATTATGGTGAAAAAAGTGAAGACACGTAATGATAGTTACTATGTTAACATTACTAGAAACATTTTCGAAATTATCCATGCTATCAAGATGTCAAAATTCCAGGCATTAGGTGTCAATACTCGTAGCTAATAGATAATAATAATAATATAAAAAAATCACAACTTTATTCTTGAAATATGATTGTTACACATTGATAACCTAGTTCATGAGTTACTATCACCCAAAGACTGCAAAACAAACTTAAAATATAAATTAAACCAACATGAGAATCCAACTAAGGGTTTCTCGACAAAATCATGCCATAACCTGGCATTTTGAAACCCAAATTTGAATCCATCATAAGTAATACAATGCAAACTCGGATGGATTTTCAATGCATGTTTGCATGCTACACTTATTCTCTGTCTAGATATTATTTTTTAAATGGAACCATTAGTCAAGCCCACAGTCCTTTTTATGTGAAAAATTTCAGCTCTATTTGAGCTCTTTTTTGCTCCACCACCTCCATAAAACAGTGTTACACGGGGTCTCGCCCCCCCACCTAGGGGTCTAGATTCCTCGCCCCCTCGTGCTCCGGGGTCTTGGGGACTTCTAGGGGATGTTTCCCTCACACCCCCTCACGTCCCCTCACCGCCCCTTTTAGTTTATGGTTTCGTGTTAAAAGTTGATGTGCCACTTAGCATATTTGAGAATCCAAGTGATTCTGATTCAGATGGTGACATGGTTGATCTTGATATATTCGTGCAGAAGTTGGATGCAGAGGCTAGTGGGGCATTAACTTGAGCATTTATGCTCATTTATCAGTATGATGATATCATTTGATATTCATATGTTATGTTTTATGTTTTATGTTTCAGACATAACTTATTTGCGTTTAAGTTTTATGTTTCAGACTTGAGTTGTAAACTTCGGTTTAAACTCTATTTTGAATCTTGATATAATATGTCATATGATATCTTAAACTTTATTTTCATTGTACATTGTTAGTAGTTACATTAATGATTATATAGTTACAAACTTACATGCATGATTGTATGATGTATGTTTTAACTTTTAACTTTTAAATTTTTTTCAATTATATGATTCATCATTCATCGATTTGTAATTTTATCATTTATGATTTATCTTTCATGATGCAAGTGTATGATGACTGTATATACATTCCTTGAAAAAATATAGTTACATTTTAAATATTAAATTTTATAATTTTTATGACCCCGACGTCCCCCCACGTTTCCTGAAAATTGGTAGGGAGCTTTTGCATAGGCCGCTCCCATGCTCCCTCGTCCCCTCGCTCCCACCTCCAGGGGACTTGGTGGAACATTGCCATAAACATATGCAAACATATATCATGATATTGGAATTCCATTACATATGTATGTGCCAATGTTCCATAATCATGCCCCATCATCAATTTAAGAAATTTCCATTGAATATCAAATTATGGAGGGGGGGAACTTTTTGCTGCAACATTTGGCTCAAAATCAGGGACCATCTCCGTATGAGGTGAATGAGAGCTATAGATATTTGAAGAAGTAGATTAGTGCCTTTTCCTCTGGCCATGGAGTCATATACAGTCATCCATCACAAAAATTTGTCTTTTTTCATTCTCACCTTGAAAGTTGCAAAAAATCATGCCCTAATTGAAACGACACTAAATTTGAAAGATATAATAAAAATGCAAGCTAGAAGTGCCCTATTAATACAAAGGAAAACCTTCCTACCTACCCTAACTGAGATAAATTTTGATTGAATAGGAAACATGATATTTCCTATGGAGTTGATCCAACAACTTGTTAAATGTATGGGACTAAATCATGCATTTGATTTCCCGGGAAACATGCGCATGAAGAGAAAAAGTGCAGAATTAATGGAAAATCCATACATGCCACTTATAAAAACTACACCGAAAGGTCAAAAAATACTTAAGGCCTTAACTTAATTTGAATCCAAAAATGACAAAACGGGATTAGTGAAAACACGAGAGTGGTGTGGGTGAACAACATAAATAAAAAGTGAAGATACCTTTCCCCAAGATGCCTTTGTCACCGTTGTATGAAAACATGTTTTCCTTTCCCTTTATACATGCAAGTGAATGCATTATAGGTATGGTGTTTTCCCAGAATAGGAGAAGCCTAATTAAATATATCATTCGTGGATTGAATGTTTGGGTGCCTTAATGTGCAATGACATGTTTCCAGGACTGAATTCAATGCAAGGCATATTTGAAACTCTAACTCTGTCTTCCAGTGTCTTATTAGAAATTATTTTAGTTTTCATTTTGTGTTTTCAAGTTAGATATTGTTTTCAAGTTTTTACATTTATAATTTTATTGCAATGTGGCAGACTGATCAGGGCAGTACAGGAACAACCCCGAGACGGGATGATCGCGGAAAGAGGCCAGCGGAAGAACATGTAAAGTGCCGGCATTGCTCTATCTTCAGGTATTTTAGTTATTTACATAATTGAAATAATATTAATTTTGTTCAAATATGCAGACACCTAGCCATGGTACGCCTGATGATTCCCTCTTTGAGGAAGAGATTTCTTCATCCCTATCTCTAGTGTTCTTGTTGCAAAAAAAGGCACGAGATGCAAGGTCGGAATTTAATACTTTGATAGACGCGCCTCAAACACCTGAAACAGAAGAGAGGATAAAACATCTTATGAGCCAGCTAGAAAGATATCAGGTAATAATAAAAATTCAAAAGGATATTTTTTTTTGTTCTGCATGAGATGAATTGTGATAGTTTGATTTTTAATTTTTACATTGACTAAACTAACAAAAATTTCTTTTGTATGTAGCGTTTTCTGGCACTTGTTGAACCCGGTGTTGGTGGTAGTGGGACACAAGGGCAAGAGATTGCCCAAAAACCCTCTCGTACACCTTCTGCTCCTTTAGGTGCCAGCCAAGAAACACACCCTGCCCAAGCAGACACCCAGCCAACCGTTGAACGTGTTGGCAATGATGAGGCTGATATGGCCAACTACATTATTGCGTTTCCTGGAGCTACACGTGTCAGCTCCACAGGGACCATTAATAGCACGTTGTTGGTGAACGATGAAGGTGTCCCTATAAAGCACGTACAACTCCTAGGTAAATTTTAATATTTTAACTATTTCATGTACTTTATCTAAAACATATTTATCATGATTTTTATTTTTAAATTAATGATAATATCTTCTTCTTTTTTTCTTTTCTATGTAGGAAAAAATGAGTTCTACAGGATTCTGGAGAGCCATGCGTTGGTAATTTTTAGCCCAACCATACGTACAGGGTGGAATTCCCAGAATTCCAACCTGAAAAAAGAACTTCTAGATTATCTAGAAGCCCTTTTTGGGGTCGGCACATTTGACAGAAAAGCGGTGGCTTAGGTAGCCGGCAAATATTTGAAATATACCAGGGACACCTATAGGATGCAATTGCAATTTAACCCTAGATATGAGCGTCCTCTCGCAGTTTCAGAGAGTGAGTGGAGAGCACTCATCCATGACGGAAAAGAGAAAAGGGCAAAGAAAGAAGGAAAAATGCCAACTGGACCCGAAAGGTAAATTACAACTTTAATTCAATAGCTTTAATTTTCTTTATGTCTAAAATAAAAGTGTGCTACGTCATATCTGACTTCAATCTTTTGATGCTAGGTTGCCTGACACCTCAAAGGCAACTAAAGCTAGGATTGAGAAAAAGGGCCATCACAAGCTCGGCCAGGGTGGCTACTTGAAATTAGCTGCAAGAATTGTAATTAAGTAGCTAAACATCTTATAATTAATTGTATCGCCTTCCAAAGTTTTTGTAATCCTATCGGATATGATTAAAAATACACAATCATATATAATGTAGGGTGATGACTTCGGAACAATAACTACAGAGGAAGATAAAAATATCGCTTTCCGTTTTGGCTATCAAGCTGTAGTTGAACGTCGCAAAAGCTTGGGGCAGGTCCCAAGATCTACAATGCCTGATAAGGTAAAACATTAACCTTTCAATATTTTTGTTTTCGTCCATAAATTTAATGTCTAACAACTTTGTTTAAATCAGGGGAGCAACACTACCGATGAGGTAAATAACCCAGTTTTAGAGCCAGATGTAGATGATCCTCTCGTGCAACCTGATCATTGTAGTGGGGACCAAGCCGACAATGCTGCTATCAGTGAGGGCCGTGACGGTAATTAATTTCCACTTATAATTTTTTCTAATTATACCTTGATGGTTGTCCTTATAACGTTTTTTGTTTAAATGACGGAGAATGTTTCCCTTGAGGATCTTACCACCAGAGAGGAAGACAGGGCAACAGTCCCAACGGCGACAACTGGTGCACCAGGTAAATAATCTCATTGCAATTTTTTTTATTAATATTACCGAACTAGTTCAATGATATTTAAAAACTGAAAATTAAAATTTAATATTATCTGTTTTTGTAGGCGATGCCCCGTCACTGGATGAGCCCGGACATCGTGAATACGCAACTAGGTCAGCAGTGCGGGTTGAAAGGCACGAAACAGGAGCAGAGCACGATGATATTGATGATGTAATTAGGAGCTTTAAAAATAGGAAGAAGAAAAAGAAAATGTGACAATGTAAAATATTGTATTATTATAAGACAAACATTACCATACTTGGAACGTTTTTTTGCGTTATATAAAAAACTCATTTATCATACTATTTTTATGTCAAGCATTAATTGCAATGTTTCCTTGCGTACTTTTTGTTGAATTGTTTTTTTATTAGTTATTGAATATTATTTTTTATGCTCATGAAAGTAAAAAATGAAATATAGATTGGGTATTGGGGAATTGAGAGTGATGTGAGGGGGGGGGGAGGGGCCATAAGAGCTTCCACCTTCACGTGGTTGGCCCTTTTTAGTAGAGAATAATTTATTGGAGCGATTTAATCTTGGAGCAAACCTCCCTTGATCCAGCGTAGCAACAAAAAAGTCACTATTGACTTAGTTGCTACTCTTTCAGATCGTGGGAGGCTTGTTCCAAGTTCATGCGACTCCGATAAATTGTTCTTGAAATGAAGAGGAGCTTATTCAGGTATGTTTTGACATTTTCAACATATGTTCTAACATTATCATAAGAATGCATCTTAGAGTAAAAAATACTACATCAATTACTTGTATTTATTGTATAGATAATGATGGATTTTGATTGACTTGGCAGTGCAGGTACAAATCCTCTTGCATCATGAGCGATACAACTTGTCAACCAGGGTCATGTCCAGGATATTTTTGGTTGTGCGCTTGACGAGGTTCGTAATGTCACATTTTGTAAGTTCCTTTACAGTTCATAATTCAATATTAAGCTTGTTCATGATTATTATCTAGGTTTTTTGTATGTGTTTTTTCATCTATTTGATTGTAAGCAACTCTGCATGTTTCCTGTTGTTCACTATGATTTCTCCCATTACCACTCCCGGGATGAATCCAACTTTATTTTTACATAGGTTACTTTATTGTTACTATTATTTCTCCATTTACGATTTCATAGGTTACATCATGTAAAGTTGTCAATCTCAGGTTGGTGATGAGCTTTAGTTCTCCAGATTTGGGGCTTTTCTGATATTTTCTCCCTCATGTCATTCATGCATCACCTCGTTGTTTGAGCATGCCAATTTTCTACCACTTGTACCAATTGGCACATGTCAATCTCTGAGTGGTGCCACATTTCACCTATTTTCGGTGAGAGTTTAGGGTTTCTCTAACATAGCTTCAGAAATCCGATTCAGTGCCTGCTTGAATATTGTCACATAATACTTATGGTTTGGATTGATGAGCATGTTCTGAATGTTTGGTTGATTCATAAGAACCACCCATAAATCTCCCTTCCTCTAACACACAGAAAATAAAAATTTCTTTGACAGGAGACAGAGTTTCAATACTTTGAAAACAAACTTCTATTCCCTTCAATAACTCAAAAAAAAACTATTACACTACTTCCTCAGTGAGAGGGATTACAAAATTATGACTGCTACAAAACGCAGTGCATAAAACCAACTCACTGTCTGTTCAAAACAAACATACTCTGTCTCTAAAACACTCTGTTGTGTTTTTCCCTTTCGCACTGTTGTGCATACACACTTAAAAAGTTACACTCATTTTTTCACTTTTTACACACTGCTATGTAATAAAAAATTTACGTACTGTCTATAAAAAAAACTACCAAGCTTTTTCGACCTTTTTATTTTTATATGCCGGAACATATATAACATATTATAATAAACCCTCTTTTAAAAAAAATAAAATTAAAACTAAATTCTATGGCCCACCTTTCATTTCGCATATGATATATATATAACATATGTATATATTAAACTATCAAAACATTAAAGAACCCTTTCCGTCGGACTTCAAAATTCTAAATAGATTGAATTTCAAACCAAATTCGCGTTTCAAAATGGGATGCTGACGTCTGCCTAATTTTAACTCGAATTCTCAATCCAATGTGCCCTATAAAAAATTCGGGTCTGGTTTTCAGGTTTTCAGATTCCCTTCAATTTCATGCGATCCAATATTAATGCTCCACGTGTCCTCCTTTTGAATTTACAAAACTATCGGGTAAATTTCTGTTTGTTTAATTTCTGGTTGGTGAATTGCGTTAATGCTGGCTGTTGTGTTTAAATACAATCCTGTACAGAAATATGGCTGTGGCCGTCTACAAAAAAAACTTGTAGGAATTTTAAATGTTGAATTAAATTTCTGGATGGCATGCAAGCAACCTCCAAAAAAAAATGTTGCTGCTGCATCCGTCCTTCTGCTGCAGCATTTGAAGTTAAAATTCAACAGCACAGGGTTTAATAAGTGAGGGTGTAAAGGTAACTTTTTGTCGATAGTACTGGATTAAGATCATCTATTCATTTTTGTAGGGTCTTATGGTGTTTGGTTTTTAGTTTTGGGTTGGGCTTATTGAGTCTAAGATAGTTTTTGAGTGAAAAAATTGCTATCAGGTATTAAAAAAATTTGGTTCTTTTGTCAAAATTTATGAGCTTGTTAGGAAATACAAAGCTGACAATGGTTGTATCTTAAATTTGTGGAAAATAATTTGAAATGAAACCTTTTTGTTTAGGTTGTTGCAACAGGTGCAAACCCTGTTCAAATTACTAGGGGCATTGACAAGACAATAAAGGCCCTTGTTTCGAAACTCAAAATTTTGTCAAAGGAGGTAAACGCTTGCCTTTTGAGTAGGCTGGTTTTCCTTTTTGCTGATGGTTTGGTGTATCTAATTGAATTAGTTGCCTAAGGTATTTTTGGTTGCAAACTCCTTTTCATTTTTCATACGGTATTGGCCTTGTGGAATACATTTGATTGTGTGGTCTTGTTAGATCTACAACATTTGTAGTTGTTTAGTCTTATGGCCGAGGTGCACTTTTATTATGGAAATAGTTGATGCAATATTGTCATTTAATCCTTACTGCACGGTAGCATGTTGAGAAGTTTCTTGTGAAACATTTGGTATTCAAAATGACACTTGATCCTATACAGCATCATGCACTTGACTTCAAAATTCATATTCAAAGTGTGCCGGACAATTCTTGCAAAATTTCAAATATTTATGTTGTTTTAAACCATTATCTTTTTCATGTATTGGATGCTGAAAATGTGAAAAAGACTTTGGTATGAAACCAACTGGTGAATAATTTCCGGCACAACAACCACTTCCAAGACATGATTTAGAAGTAGAACAAATGTGCTTATGAAGCATAGAAAGATATCCTTGATGCATTGTCAATGTTTGGCTAGGGTTATTTTTGGAGAAAATAACTCCTTATTCTTAGAATAGTGATCTTCAATACCAGTAAATGCCAGAGAAGAGAGATCATCGTGTGATGCAACAAAAATGAAATTGGACCCCCAAGGAGAGCTGGTGTGTCTACAATCGCTCTGTCAGCATTTTCCCTTGGTGTACCTCGTTCTTTTCCTCCAGCTTGAGTCTTAATTGACTTCTTCTTTCTTCGGGTTTATTTATCAAATTCGTAGAATTTGATAAATAAATACTATCCACAATGGTTGGACTTTAATTTATATTCCCGACTTTATATTATCTCCAATCCTTATAACCAATGTTTAAATTTCAACACTTTGTATTTATACTCCACGTTTATTTTTAAATAAATAACTTGTAATGAAATTTCGGCTCTATATTTCACCACCCAGCCTTACAACAATCACGCTCCAGAATTATGCTAATTATCCGCCAATCGTTTAATTAAACAATTTCATTATACTCCGGCCCCACCTATATATATCAATAACCAATCAAACACTTGTATCGTACCTGGCTATCCTCCGCACACCTTAGTTAACCTCCGGGCAAGTTCAACGTGTGACCACCGTCCAATGACCCTTCTCCAAATCAACGACTCTTGGCAATTTCACTCGGCTTCCAACGTCGGGCTTTAACGTGCGATGGCATGGGTTAAACGGTTGTTTTCCGGGGGTCACTTCGCCACATGTCGCATTCCCTATGGAATCGCTCGCGAATAGGAAATACCGCCTACTCCGCAAAAGCGGTGCGATATGGGCAACCCGCTTTTATGATTCCGCTCGTGGTTTTGGTAGAGGGCTTGACCACGGGTGCATGTCTGGTTCCGCTATCATTTTGTTTGTTAACTCATGTCCAATCCTCGGGTCAGGTTCCGAAAGCACAACAATTTTGTCTCTTTATTAAGCGGGATTTTAATATGTGTATTATCAAAGAAAACCAACACAAATTTTATAAGATGGGATCAAACAAAATTGTTCTTAAGTCGAGCCCGCCGGACTTCAAATGGCGATAAACCATAATTCAAACCAAATTCGCGTTCCAAAATAGCCTGCTGACGTCGGCCAATTTTTTGACGCGAATTTCTTATCAAATTCGCCCTAATATTTTACGGGTCCGGATTTCCACTGCGCGAGCGGCCCAAACAAAGATCCGCTCCAATCAATTTTTGCCACGTGTCCTCAATAAAAACTTGCCCTGCTCCCGGCTGCGGGTGCATTCGATGGCGTTTAAGGTGATGGGACATGGATATGGCGATTTCATATCATTCGCATTAACATTTAACGCTTTTCAATTAAGTTTTCACATCAAATCTACATTAATTAATTTTTAACACTGTTCAAGATCGGACCTCCACTCCTCTGAGCGATTCCGCACGCTCCAATTTGATCCGGCCTTCGGCTCTCATTATTAATGATCATAGATTAATTATGACGGGCGTCCTTTGATTGCATTGCAGACGGGTCGACAAAATGGCGTTTAGCCATGGTTTTTCAGACAAGCCGGTTGCTGGATTACACTGCCTGGTAACTGTGACGATAAGGAGAAGTGGCCAGCGGAACTTCTGCCTAGACTTTGCTGCATATTTCCATTTCTCTCGGTTCTGTCTCTGTCTGTCTTCCTCTGTTAATTGGAATTCTTCTTCTTCATCTCTTGTGCCCACTGCGCCTGAGATTGCACCCATGCCTCGCGTGCGTCATAGGATGCGTTGCCGCAGGGGGAGCACTAGAGGTCAATCCCGGCGCGCTCCCTCCAACACCTCAACAGAGATGACTTCCGGCCAGTCCAGTGATTATTACTTAGGTCGATATCCAAATACTAGGAGTGGGCGGGGTCGGCTTGTAGCATCTGGCCACCGTATGGATTCCCCTGCTCCTGGCTTCCCCACCGCTAGTTCACCTTCTCCCACGATGCACACTGTGCAATTTTCCTTTGATTGCTCTCTCAACCGCCCGCGAATCACAGCTATAGTCACTGTGGTCTTCCGTGAGGAGGCCCAAACGGAGGAAGAATGCACCCGTCCGGCGGGTCTGAGCTCGGAAAAAGCCGGCCAGCATTCGGGCCTTTAGGAGGGGAGCCGTGGCATGCATGTGGAGGTAGCACCTAGCGATCCTGGACCTTCCGAAGGATGGTGCCGAATCGTGGAGGAACCAGCGGAGGAGTAGTTTGGTTAATTTGTTTTTCTTGCTTAGCAGGCCCAGTTAATTGGGCTGCTTTTAGTTTATTTTACTGTGTTGGACCTTTAAGTAATATTTTTGAATTATGTAAATTAAACGTTCAAGACTGGTTTCCCCGTATGAGGGCAGTCTTCTTAATTTTTTGATTTTTTGATGACAAATTTGCCATGAGTATGGCCAGGCAATGTTTTTGACTTCGGTGTAATTTTATTCGCAATGTTGATAGATTAACTTTACTTTGAATTCTCACATGATTAGCGTTTTTCTTGATCTGTTCAAGGATTTTGGGTACTTTAATTTGTATTTGGAACAATGGACGTCGGTACTCTGTCTGTTGCTTTATTGTTCTACATACTACTATTTCACTTTCTTATAGATGCCTCGGGCATATTTGAATGCTTTCTCAGATTGTCGATAATCTCCATGTGGACCGTTACTGGATTTTATATCATGTACCTGTATGTGACATGGGGTATTTTTCTATCATTGTCTGGGGTGGGACTTCCACTTTTCTGGATGGATATTTGGGTTCCAATCTTCAGATGTGAAAATGTAATGACTTCATGGACTGTTTTACTTCATATAATATATTCAAAATAACGTTTTTTCTCTTCTGAAAAAAAAATGATTAATGTTTATCATTATGCCTTCAAAACTAGCGATGCTGGTCTATGTTGCTGGTTTATTGATATGGTCTGATGGTCTTTTTATATTTTGGACATATCACACTCCTCACATGATTAGCGTTTTTCTCTGTTCAAGGATTTTGGGTACTGTAATTTGTATTTGGAACAATGGACGTCGGTACGTACTCTATCTGTTGCTTTACTATTCTACATACTGCTATTTCACTTTCTTATAGATGCCTTGGGCATATTTGGATGCTTTCTCGGATTGTCGATAATCTCCATGTGGACCGTTACTGGGTTTTATATCAAGTCGCTGTATGTGACATGGGGTATTTTTCTATCATTGTCTGGGGTGGGACTTCCACTTTTCTGGATGGATATTTGGGTTCCAATCTTAAGATGTCAAAATGTAATGACTTCATGGACTGTTTTACTTCATACAATATATTCAAAACATCGTTTTTTCTCTTGTGAAAAAAAAAATGATTAATGTTTATCACTCTGCCTTCAAAAATAGCGATGCTGGTCTATGTTGCTGGTTTATTGATATGGTCTGATGGTATTTTTATATTTTGGACATATCACACTCCTCACATGATTAGCGTTTTTCTCTGTTCACGGATTTTGGGTACTTTAATTTGTATTTGGAACAATGGACGTCGGTACTCTATCTGTTGCTTTACTATTCTACATACTGCTATTTCACTTTCTTATAGATGCCTAGGGCATATTTGGATGCTTTCTCAGATTGTCGATAATCTCCATGTGGACCGTTACTGGGTTTTATATCAAGTCCATGTATGTGACATGGGGTATTTTTCTATCACTGTCTGGGGTGGGACTTCCACTTTTCTGGATGTATATTTGGGTTCCAATCTTCAGATGTGAAAATGTAATGATTTCATGGAATGTTTTACTTCATATAATATATTCAAAACAGCGTTTTTTCTCTTGTGAAAAAAAAATGATTAATGTTTATCACTCTGCCTTCAAAACTAGCGATCCTGGTTTATTGATATGGTCTGATGGTCTTTTTATATTTTGGACATATCACACTCCTCACATGATTAGCGTTTTTCTCTGTTCAAGGATTTTGGGTACTTTAATTTGTATTCGGAACAATGGACGTCGGTACTCTATCTGTTGCTTTACTATTCTACATACTGCTATTTCACTTTCTTATAGATGCCTCGGGCATATTTGGATGCTTTCTCGGATTTGTAGATAATCTCCATGTGGACCGTTACTGGGTTTTATATCATGTCCCTGTATGTGACATGGGGTATTTTTCTATCATTGTCTGGGGTGGGACTTCCACTTTTCTGGATGGATATTTGGGTTCCAATCTTCAGTTGTGAAAATGTAATGACTTCATGGACTGTTTTACTTCATATAATATATTCAAAACAACGTTTTTTCTCTTGTGAAAAAAAAATGATTAATGTTTATCACTCTGCCTTCAAAACTAGCGATGCTGGTCTATGTTGCTGGTTTATTGATGTGGTCTGATGGTCTTTTTATATTTTGGACATATCACACTCCTCACATGATTAGCGTTTTTCTCTGTTGCGGGGTTTTGGGTACTTTAATTTGTATTTGGAACAATGGACGTCGGTACTCTATCTGTTGCTTTACTATTCTACATACTGCTATTTCACTTTCATGGACTGTTTTACTTCATATAATATATTCAAAACAGCGTTTCTCGTCTTTTAAAATTTCAATTTTTTTTTTAAATTGAACCCTCCGTCGATCTACCGACGCCTTGTAGACGTCGGAACTGCGACAACCCAGAAACGTCGGAAGAGAGACAGTATGAAAACGTCGAAAGAGCGACGTTCCAAACGTCGGACCACATATCGTCGGCATTGCGACATCTTACAGACGTCGAATGAGCGACATCCAAAACATCGGACCATGTTTAGTCGGAATTGCGATGGTTTACAAGCGTCGGAAGAGCGACGTCCAAAACGTCGGACCACGTTTAGTCAGAATTGCGACGGTTTACAAGCGTCGGAAGAGCGACGTCCAAAACGTCAGACCACGTTGAGTTGGAATTGCGACGATTTACAAGCGTCGGAAGAGCGACGTTCCAAACGTCGAACCACATTTCATCGGAAGTGCGACAGTTTACAAACGTCGGAGGCGTGACAGTTTGTGAGACGTCGGAAGAGTGACGCTTGTTCGGAACGACGGAAGAAGTGTCGATAGTGTGACACTTTTTACGTGCGTCGGAACGGCGACGGCATGACAAACCACGGTTTGTCTGCCCCCGAACTGTCGCTCTTGCGACGACTATGTGTCGGAATAGCGACGAATTGGCCGTCGGAATTTCCGCCAAATTCTCTAGTGACAAAATTAATTAAAATTAGTAAATATTTATGAAATTCCATAAATGTTATATTTCCTGAAAGTAGATTGAATTCTGCAAATCCTTGTCTTGGTTCTGATTTTTAATTCATAAAGTTTCATGGAGTTTAATCAATCCAAAGTTGAAGAAATGTGTTCAAAGCCGAGCTGTTGCGTAATTGTAGACATGTTAGTTCGGTCGAATTGTTTTTTGTCCCGACGGCCCGACAATTCTAACGTCACAAAAGTTCGGTCGAAGTTTTTACAAAAGTTCGGCGAAATTTTTAATCGACTTTTACGTCAGCTGGAAAATTCGATGAAGCCCCTCCAAAAAAACATTTCGCAGCTATATAAATAGCCGAAAATGGAATCATTATTTTCGCATAGTTTCGCACATTTCTTCATTTGGGCTAATTTTGAAAAGGACTTTTTTTGGGCTTAATTTTCAAATGACTCTTTTTGGCTTAATATTCAAAGGAAATTTTTTTGAAGTATGTGATAAATTTTTTGGAGATATTTGATATTTTTTTAGATGCTTTTTGGGCTTAATTTTCAAAGGACATTTTTTTGGAGGTATTTTGTTTTTAGAGGTTTTTGGGCTTAATTTTCAAAAGACATTTTTTGGACTTTTTTTTGGCTTAATTTTCAAAAGGCTCTTTTTAGGCTTAATATTCAAAGGACATTTTTTGGAGGTATTTTTTAAAGTGACATTTTTTAGAGGCTTTTTTGGCTTAATTTTCAAAGGACATTGTTTGGAGGTATTTTGTTTTTAGAGACATTTTTTTAGAGGTTTTTGGGCTTAATTTTCAAAGGACCATTTTTGGAGGTATTTTTTAAAGTGACATTTTTTAAGAGGTTGGGCTTAATTTTCAATGGAAATTTTTTGAATGTATTTTTTAAAGTGAAATTTTTTTAGAGTACGTGTTTTGGGTTGAAGTAAATATTTTATAATGATTTTTTAAAATGATTTTCTGTCTAACTTTTTAAATGAATTTTTTTTGCAGGACTTGGAAGGAAATATTTTGAGCTTCATTTCATTTTTAGAAGACATTTTTTTCTCGGATTTTTTAAAGTAAGTGTTTTGGGTTGAAGTATGTCTTCTGTGCAAAATTTTTAAAATGATTTTTTTTTAAAATTAAATCTTTTGTGATGGTTTTTTTAATTGAGTTTTTGTCTAACTTTTTGAACGAAATTTTTTGAGCTTCATACTCAATTATCATGGGATTTCAAAGGAATTGCAAGAGAAAATATGATCGAACAAGAGACCCTAAGGAACGTAGAGAATGGGGGAGAGAATATCGCAAAAAAAAAAGAACGATCAAATATTGAAAGGAAAAATCAACCTCAACTAAAAGTTGAAACCGGTACGTAAATGTAAATATTATAAATTTGATATTTAAAATTTCCCTAGTGTAAATTGTGAAACTTAATTTTTATTTGATGAACTAATTTAAAATATATTTTGAAATGTAAACAAAGAGAGATATTTCTCAAAACATTCATGATGAGATACAAAATTTTGAAAGAGAAAGTGAAAGAGATATTGAACCAATGATTGAAGATGGTGAAAATGTTGAAAGAAATTCAAGTGAAGAAATTGAATCACTAGGTATGTATATATATGTTGAACACGTGTATTATTGAAATTATACATATTTACTAATTTATCTATTTATTGAATATGTAAAATTATTATGTACATTTAATTATAATATGTACATATGAAATCAACATCAATGATGAGATGTTAGAAAATGTTGACACTCACACATATGGAGCTAAAAAAGTTGACCATGTTATACGATATCGTGTTTATCGCATTATTGGTTCATTGTTCAAAGATGAAACTGTGGCAGTTCAAGCCCAATTGTTGAAAATTCTCTTAACATCGAGGAAATTAGAAGAAGCCATGACTTTATTGGGTATTCAAAAATCAACAAAAGATTTTTTAAAAAATGAAGGAAAATATGATACAAAATATAAGTAGTGCTCTAAATTCAATTAGAAAATCTAGAAAGAAAAATGATTCAGATGCACTTAGAGCAATACATATGGTAGTGGTTTCATCAAGTACTAAAGAGAATCGTTTGGTAAAATTTATGGCACGAGCATTAGGAACCTCACGATAAACTTTTCACAAACATCAGAAATTTCAGTTGCAAATAGATGTAAATGATGAACTCGCTTGTTGGAAAACTATTTTTAGGCAACCATACAAAAATAGACTTGGAGAAAATGTTAAAAAAAATAATATTTGAATATTGGATGAAAAATTCATTTGTTTCACCAAAAGCAAGGGATGTGATGCGAAGAAGAATAGCACGAAATCAGTACGAAGATAATCCAAAACATTTCTTGAACACCACTCAGATAGAGTTTTTCAACAAGTTCAAATAAGAGAATCGTGAAATTGATGTATCAATCAGTGCTTTTGTGCAACAAAAACCATGGTATGTAAAAACTATCACTGTACGCGACACTTGTTGTTGTCATTATCATGTGGAATTTCAGCTATTTTATGACACATCCCTTAATTTTGGTAAAACTCTTTGGAAAGATTAACCTCATCCTTCCACTATCCATGATTTCATATCTTAAATTATATGTGGAAGAGAAAGCCATGAATTATTTTACCAAAAGAAATGTGTTGGTGGTAAAAAATGCGATGATTGTGGAAATTTGACTAAATTTCAAAACAAATATCATACTGATATAAATGATCAATCATTGTCCAACATGAAAGTGAAATGGAAGAAATATGAATATATCCATACATCGATTCAAGGTTCAAGTGCTAAAAGAATTTATTTACAAGAAGAAGAATTTTTTGTGATAGATTTTTTGAGAAAGTTTGAGGCAGAAATTTATAAATACACCAAGCATTCCCCTAGAGCTCGATGGCAGGACTTTCAATTCAAAAAATCTCGTGAAGTTTTTCTACCAAGGACCATTTTTTCAGTAGTTGATTTTGCAGAAAACTACACATATGTTCCACAAAAAGAAATTCAGAGTGAATACTATCATTCTGACCAAGTCTTCATGCTTGTCCATATTCTATATAGACATGTGGAACAAAATGTTGATCATATAGAAAGCACCAGTGAAAATCGGCATGTTATTAAATAATATCACTTTTATATTAGTGACGATCGTACACATGATACATATTTTGTACAACACTATTTTGAAAAGATTTATGACTCCTTGAAAAGTCATGGAATTAAATTCAATGAACATTGGATATGGTCAGATGGACGCGCAGGTCAATTCAAATCTTCACGATATTTATTTTGGTTGTGTTGTCTTCATATGAAAACCTGCATTAAACATTGTTCGAATTTCTTTGAGACTGGTCATGGAAAATGAGAACATGATGGTGCAGGGGCATGCATAAAATGGTGTGGATGTTCCTATCTCCATCATACACTCCATCGTTAGAATCCGTGGAGAACAAAAATCATCTCCAAAAACCTAAAATTAAAAATTTTGAAAGTATAAAATAACTCAAGATCTAGGATTCTGAGAAATGCTGCTCTGCGTCGTGCCCTAGCCGTCGTTGAGCCAAGCATGTCACAGCCTATGCCTCACAACACTCATGGCTACCCCGGAGCCAGATCCGGGGCCGCCTTCACCTTCTACTGCTGCTGCAAATTCAATCGGTTCACAGCCAGATGATTCTTCAGCTGCCTTTGCCTCTCTAATCAATTCCTTGGGACCCCAATGAACCAGGGCATCTGCCACAAAATTTGTAAAAAAATTGGAATCCATACCAGAGATACCTTTACCTCCATTTGTGCCAAGGAAAGTCGCGATCTCTCTTGCGGAAAAAGGACTGGTGGGTCAATTCACAGGACTGTGGCCCTCCCCCAAATGTTAGAAATTAAATATTACAGAGCAATGAAACACATAAAATATGCAGAAAACACAAGCACACAAAACACATAAAACCAAATAGACATAGATATACGTGGTTCACCCAGTTTGGGCTACATCCACCCTGAACATCCAATCCTTCCTTTCTATTATTCAGTAAAATGAAGAGACACGACCTACATCAGATCCGTTGTAATATCCTTTATTCTCTCTCACAGTCTCCCTCTATGTTTCTCACTCTGAGAATACACATACAATACACAGCTGCAATACAATACCCTCATACAAGCGAGGGGGTGCCTTCAAGGGAAAAAAACCCTAAACTAAACATAACTTCTACCGTCAGATCATCCGCCTAATGAACGGTCCAGATTGACTAGAAATTACTATACTTTTACAAGGCAATTTTACATATGTTTTTAGCTTCGGGGGCACTACCCCCGAAACCCCCCGCCAGGGGGGGGCTCCATAAAGTCGCAGCCGCCCCCCCCCTGGACCCCCCAAGCAGCATTTAATTACGAGTGGTGTTGCCACCCCCATTAAGGTACAGGGGTCCAACGCTATGATACAAAATAAACAAGACAATCAAGCTCCACACCCAACACCAAATCAGTGCATAAATGGGTGGAGAGGAACTGGGTCCAGTTTACACAAGGAAAAATCGCCATACGATTCTGTGGCAGGGGATACTACACATTTCACTTCGAGACCAAAAGTGACCGATATCTCATTTTTCGAAGTGATCCTTACTTCATGGACAAAAGGGGCCTGTACTTTAACCTATGGACCTCGAACTTTGATTCAGAACTGGATGTCCCTATTGTTGTACTAGTATGGGTCAGATTGTCGCACCTCCCTCTCCACTGCTGGAGCGATGACTTGGTTCGTGAAATAGGAAACAGAGTGGGAAAATACATTGATAGAAGTGAACCCAAAGACAATATGCAGGCATGCGCAAGAATCAGTGTTAAGGTGGATCTAGGAAAGGGCCTCCCGGAAGCTGTCAAGATCAAGGTGGACAACTGGATCCACATTCAACAGCTGGACTATGATAAAATCCCCTTCAAATGCAAGGTATGTCATGAATACGATCATTTCTCCAACAGATGTAGTAAAAGAGAGGAACCTGAAAAAAATGCAGAAGAAACCTCAGACCCAAAATGGGAACAAGTAAAAAAGAAGAAGACAGCTTGAAAACCCCTTTCAACTCTTGACACCCCTCCATCGCCTGGATCTCCGCCACCTTCTCAAACAATCTCCTACCTCCCATCCTCCCTTTTGGGGACAAACCCTTTTGACATCCTCTCATTTTTCCTCATCCCATCTGATCCGGTCTCCACCTCCTCCCCTAAACCCTTTCCCCTCACCTCTCTCTCCCCCTCCTCTCTAGGATCCCCCCATCAGGTGGAAAAACCTCTCCCTCAAATCTTGGACCAAATCCTAAAAAGAAACCCAACTAAATAAACCCCTCAAAATATCGAGAACACTAATAAAGTTGGAAGGAGATCAAACAAATAAATTAGGGATGAAGAAGCAGCCAAAGACATCTCATTGGGAACACAACATGGGTTGGAGAACTTTGTAGAAAAAGGATCAAAGGATAAATAAAAAGTGTAGCAAGAAAATAAAGGGAAGGGTCCTACAGTCACCCATAATAGTAAATAATGATAGTTGTCTCTTGTAATTGTAGAGGGTTTTGTCACCCCTCCAAAATCAACTTTTTAAAAGACCTGATCAAAAGTGAAAAACCTGACATCCTCTTAATTCAAGAGACAAAACTCAACAGTCAAGAAGTTGACACGATCATAGAAAAATCTAGAATCTATGAAGGACAAGCAACATATGCCATTGGAGCATCAGGAGGGATAAGCACTATATGGAAAAAAGGAAAATGGAAACTGCATCAACACACAAAAAAAAGGTAAGAAGAGAAAATGGCGGAAGAAGAAGAAGAGGCAGCATCCTGCACAATCACTAAAGGACAAAAAAAAAAGGGATGTGGTGAAGATAACCTCATTGTTGGGGGAGATCTAAATCTCATCCTCAAAGCCGGAGAAAAAAGAGGAGGGAACTTCTTACCGGATCCAAGTAGAGAAACTTTAGAAGAAATAATGGAACAATGCAACCTTCTTGACATTCCCCAAAAAAATGGGAAATATACCTGGGATAATAGAAGAATAGGTAAGGCAAACATCAAGGAAAGGCTAGACCAAATCATCACCTGAGATAAGATGATAGTTAATTATAGCATGGCAGCCTCTAGAATTATTCCCTCAGCAGCATCTGATCATAAACCAGTTCTAATGGAACTTGGCATGGTTGAAATTATGGACCACTGCCTTTTATATATAATCAGCTATGGGGCAGAAATGAAGAAGCACAAAAAGATGTGGAAAATGTATGGAAGAAAAACATCAGTGGATCACCAACTTTCATATGGGAAACAAAAATAAAAGCAACAAAAGTAAGCCTAAAATATTGGGCCAAAAAAAGATATAAGGAACCCCACAAAGAGAAATAGGATCTAAAAAATGAGCTAAAAACAATTCAAGAGGAGCTGGAAAGCAGTGACAGCACCATAGAGAAACAAGCAAGAGAAAAAGAAGTGTAATGGAAAATCTACAGAAACAACAGACAAGATGAAGAAACTTGGAGGCTCAAGTCCAAACAGATATGGATGCAAGCTGGAGACAAGAACACCTCCTTATTCCACAATTCCGCAAAAAAAAGAATGTAAAGAACAATATTGAAAAAATTACAGGAGGAGAGGGACAAGAGTTAAAAGGACAAGAAGAAATAAAAAACGAGGCCTTTAACCAATACAAATAACTCCTCACAGCTCTAGATAGCCATGCAAACCCTGAAGAGTTTTTGAGACATATCCCAAGAATTATTGGCAATAGTAGGAATATCTCTCTCACTAAGGAAGTGATGGAAGAAGAAGTAAAAGCAGTTGTATGGGCTTTGCATCCGGACAAGGCCCCAGGTCCGGATGGTTTTCCCATAGCCTTCTACCGAACCTTTTGGCATCTCATCAAAAAGGATCTGTTGAAAATGATAAGATATGTAATGAGAAAAAGGAAGATTGGAGGGTTCACCAACTCAACCTTTTTAGCCTTAATACCCAAAGATCCCGCCCATCTTCTCTCAATCACTTAAGGCCCATATCCCTCTATAACAATTCATACAAAATAATCTCCAAAATCATAGCTGGCAGGCTGAAACCCCTCCTCCCCTCCCTAATTACTGAAAACCAAGGGGGTTTTGTCCCCAATAGGCAGATCATGGACAATATCATCTTATTCCAAGAAGCCATTCACACTAGCTTCACTAATAATGAAAAAGGCTTCATCCTAAAAATGGACATGGCAAATGCCTTTGACAGAGTTAATCTTTCCTTTCTTGCAGTTGTTCTAAAAACTTTTGGCTTCTCAGATGAATTTGTGGAATTAATACAAGATTGTACAGTGGGCCCTTGGATAGCTCCTCTTGTAAACAACAGGCCTTGTAAATTCTTCCAAAGCTCAAGGGGACTAAGACAGGGTTGCCCCTTGTCTCCTTTCCTCTACATCATAATGGCAGACTCTCTCAGTAGAAATTTGGAACATTGTAGAAGAAATTCCACCCTAACAGGCCTCTCTATTAGCAGTGGAACCAAAAGAATAAATCATTCTCTGTTCCCTGATGATACTCTTCTCCTGGGTGGAGCCTCATGCATCGTGGCAAGAAGATTCAAAGCTATCTTAGACAGCTTCATGGAGGTCTCTAGAGGCATGGTTAACAATGGCAAAAGCTATCTATACAACTGGTACACTCCAATAAGGACCCTACAGAAAATGTCACAAATTTTGAATATTCCCTTCCAAAACAGCTGGGACCATTTTCAATACCTGGGGCTGCCAATAAGTAAGAAAAACATGAAGAACGAAATATGGAGTAAGTTTGCAGAAAAAATGAAAGTGAAAAATCCAGGCTTGGGGAATTCTTTGGTTAAACCAAGCTAGTAGAATAACGCTCATAAATTCCATATTGGCAGCTCTACCTTTATACCAATTTTCTCTCATTTCAACCCCTGCAAACATCCACAAACAAATAGAATTAATAATCAGAAGCTTCCTCTGGCAGGGAGGGAAAAGGGAAAGGAAAAAATACAGTATGATAAATTGGAAACAAGTGACAGCCTCATACAAAAATGGGGGTCTCTCCATAAAACTCCCAAACTAATGAACACAACACTGGGGAACAAAATAACGTGGAGATTCCTAACAGGGGAAAAGTTATGGTGGAAAGCTACCCTTGAGGCTAAATATCTCAATGGGCCAAAAACCTCGATTCTAGACAAGACCCCTCCGACAAGGCCATGCACCCAAATATGGAAATCAATCTCTAATGCAACTCAACTTATCAAAGAATATATCACAATGAGACCAGGTAATGGGGAACATATAAACATTTGGAAAGACATCATAATGGGACATCTCCCTTTGGGAAATAACCCAGGTTTGAAAGAATTAAAAGAATGGATAACAAGGGAAGGCCTTCACAAGTTGAAATACATTTCCAACTGGGAGCTGTATGGAGACTGGAAGAAATGGACCAAACCCAACCTTCCACGTGACCTTACAGGCCAATGGAATCAATTGACAACTCTCTTGGTAGGAGCAACCCCGATAGACAAAAATTGTCTACATATGGGATTGGGAACCAACAAGAGGAGATTATACTGTCAGAACAGGATACCAAAAACTTCATGAGAATCAAAATCAACAAGATTGGAAATACTAGAGATTAGCATGGAAGGTTGAATCCCTCCCAAAAATAAAAATCTTCCTGTGGACTTTACTTTACAACAAATCTCTAACTGCAGAGAATCTAAAGAGGAGAGGAATATGTGGCCCGTCTCAATTTCCACTATGCAGAAAGAAGGAAGAAACAATCCAACATTTATTTCTGGAGTGCACATTCTCAAGAAAATGTTGGGAGGAAATGGTGACACCCATAGCAGCAAATATGAACTATAACCTCCCCATAAATCATTTTATTAGCAGGTGGAAGAGCAGTTGCCCACACTCTTTCAAAAACAAACAAACAGTGCAGCGGCTATGGAATAGCCTTCCCTCATTTCTTTGCTGGCAATTATGGCTAACAATAAATGGAATAATTTTCAAAGACAAAGCCCCAACAGTAAGCACAATCACATCAAAAACATGGGGATTGATGGTGGAGTTCCTCACAGCAAAATGGATCAAAGGAATCAATCTGAGCCAACTCCAAGAAGAAGAAAGGAGCCGGATCAGTTTTGCAGCCAGCAAGATCAAACAAGTCCCTCAAATAAAAAATGCAAGATGCATCAGAATTGGAAAATTAGGAAAACTGAAGAAGAATTCCAAGCCCGGGTAAATATGTTGAAAATGCAGCAAGATGATGGAGCTTAGTGAAATGCAGTCGCCTTCACCAAGTGGGCCCGCAGGCGAATTCTGGCGCAAAGTCTATTTTTAGACATATGGAGCATGGTTCGGGGATTCCAGTTTGAGATTCTTGGAGCATTGGTCATGTTGGTAAAAATAGATGGGACTCTATTTTTGTGACCTATAGGTCGAAGAGGTCGAAGTCTATTTTTAGACTGCCTCTCCTAAAAAATAGGGAAGTCAAATATTATTTACCCTTAATAATATTTGGACTCTAAACAGCAGTTTACTCTCTTGGAGCACTTCAGTTCGAGCTACAGAAGTGGCTCATGCATCTGACAGAGGAATCATGTGGTTCCTAGGGTTTGATGGCATCTTGCATGGTTGACTTCAGTTAGGACTTCAGTGACAGAAGTTTGGTGGAGTTAATGAGACAGATAGTGGAGTTGTGTTCTGTTTATTTTAGTTGAACTAGTTAAGATTAGTTTAACTAGCTAATCAATTAGTTATGAGTGGAGTGAATTAAATATTATTTAATTCATTAACTAGTAACTCATTATTCAACTCAAGAACACATCAGTTCACTACAGTGCATGATCAGTTTAGTGGAGACCAGTGAAAGAGGTAGATGAAAGGGTGGAGTTAGCTATCAGTGGCGACATCAGTTGTGCATGAGATTTGCACCACACTTGGAGGATTTTTCCATGACAATTACGCAGTCAAGCCAAGGAGATTCGAACCTTGGATCTCTATATAGACAGGCCATGATTGCGCAATAGAGGCAAGGCAATTGGCGGTGAGTTTTGAACCAGTAACCTGTTCAAAACCAAGCTAGGTTGTGTGTAACTTCATGAGAAAGTACTGAGTACTTGTGAGGAGTATTGTACTGAGTTTGTTACATGATTTCTCCATTATAATATACACAATAGCTGCGGGGTTTTCAGCTATGAGCTTTCCCCATACATACTGTGTTAATGTGTATGATGATTTGATGTGTTATCGCTTGATTTTATTTCCGCATGTGTGATGATCTGAGTTGGTTGAGTGGAAGAGATTATGTGTTGCATATAAATTCGAATTGTATGTGATCGGGATAGTCTCGGTGGATAATTAATCATTATTCAGCAAATTTCTACATGGTATCGGAGCTATTGAAGCAGAGATTGATCATCACAGTGATTACAAACTTATTTTGGTAGACAGAGTCTGCATGCGGGCCAGGTAGCCTCCGGATTCATCTTTCTTCGGAAAGTGAAAGGTCTGGTAAATGCCCCTTGCAGTCAATCTCTGTGCTAGAAATAATTTGTTCTCACAGATCTAGAGCGGTTGAGCTTTGAGGTGGAATTCGAATTTTGCAGCAATTTTGTTTTCTTGGTGCCAGTGTTGAAAATGTCTTTCAACGGTTTGCGACTCGAATATGCTCTTGAAGGCAGTTCGAATTATGTTGCATGGAAGGATCGCATGGAGGCGGTATTAGAAGATAATGGTCTGAAGGAGTTCGTAGATACGGATGTCCAAAAGCCCACTGATCCTGCTGAAGTCGAAGCATGGCAAAAGAAGATGGCGAAGTGTCGAAGGATCCTGTTGGAGGGCGTCAAGGATCATATTGTATCCGGCCTGCATGGAAAGGCTACTCCATATTTAATGTGGAAAGCTTTGACGGATCTATTCCAGAGTAAGAGTGACCAAAGGAAGCTGGCGCTCAAAGATAAGCTCGGGAACATCAAGATGGAGAAGGGCGACAGTATCGCCAAATACCTCACGAAGTTCACTCAATGCAGAGATGAGCTGGGAAGTGTGGGAGTGGGCTGTCAAGTTTCACTGATCGCATGCTTGGTTTCAAGTGTGTTGGGATCGGTGTGGTTCTTGGACAACGGTGTGTCATTTCATATGACGGGAGATCGGGATTTGTTCTCAGATCTGGAGGACAAAGATCTGGGTGTGCACATCGAGATGGGTGATGATGGTAGATACAGTGCGACTGGTATCAGTACCATATCCTTTCAGAGGGAGTCGGGTAAACCCTTCGTGTTGAAGGATGTCATGCATGTGCCTGGATTGAAGAAGAACTTGATCTCAGTAGCGATGTTGGAGGATAAGGGGTATGATGTGGTCTTCAGCGAAGGAAAAGCCTTCCTGCGCAGTAAGACTACTGGAGAGACCCGGAAGATAGGGGTTCGAACCAAGAACCTTTATCGGTTGCAGGTAGATGGCTACGCAGCTATGGCATGCAAGGCGGGAGAAGTGGTGAGCCGGGATGATGAGGGCGAACTGTGGCACAGGAGATTGGGCCACCTTCACCACGGAGCTTTGAAGATCCTGCAGCAGATTTCTACTGGGCTTCCTAAGGGCACTCTTGCATAGTCAGATCAGTGCAAGGGGTGTACTTTGGGGAAGTATGTGAAAGCCACCTTTCACGAGAAGGATAGTCGCGCCACGACGATCCTTGAGAGAGTTCACACAGACGTGTGTGGTCCTTTCTCAGTTGCTTCGACAGCAAAGCACAAGTATTATGTGATCTTTGTTGATGATTTCTCTCGAAAGTGCTGGATCTTCTTCATGTCGAAGAAGAGCGATACATTCGCGAAGTTCTGTGAGTTTAAAGCACTGGTCGAGAAGGAGTCGGGGAAGAAGGTGATTTCTCTAAGGAGTGATAATGGTGGTGAATTCATCTCGGCTGAATTCAAGGAGTTCTACAGCGCAGAAGGGATTCGGAGAGAGCTCATCGCACCCCATAACCCACAGCAGAATGGGGTGACTGAGCGGAAGAACAGAACGATCGTGGGTGCTGCACGGGCGATGTTGCATGATCAGGGCCTACCCCTTCACTTGTGGGCTGAGGCATGCAATACAGCAGTGTATGTGCAGAACCGTTGTCCTCACAAGGTTCTTGGCATGAGTACACCAGAGGAGGCTTATTCTGGCAAGAGGCCTGATATTTCCCATTTGCGGATTTTTGGTTCTCCTGTCTACATGCATGTGACGAAGGATGCGGGAAGGAAGCTGGATCCAACTGCTGAGGTTGGAATATTTGTGGGGTACACTGATACACCTCACAACTACCGGGTGTATTTTTCAGACAGTCGCAAGACTGTTGTGCGACGGGATATAAAATTTTAGGAGGAGAAAGCCATGCAGTGTTCGCTTGAGAGGGAGCTACACTTGCATGCAGATGAGGAGCTGTTAGTTCCTAAGGAGGAGCTTCCGGATGTGGATCAGCCACAAGAGGAGGTTCGGGAGGTGGAAGAAACCACCCAGGCAGCGCCAACCATCAGAGGGCGCATGCGCACTACAGAAGCTGAGCGACTGGCTCGGGATGCAGAGAAGGTTGTAGGACCACCTACGGCACAGCGCAGACAGAGACAGTCACCGGATCGGTACACTGGATACATGGCTCTTGTGAGTCAATGTGTTGTGACAGAGCCATCCTCTTTTGAGGAAGCTGTGGAGGAACCCGCATGGGTTGATGCCATGATCGAGGAATATGATTCGATCGTCAGGAACAGTGCATGGGAGATTGTCCCAAGACCGGTGGGGAAATCAGTGGTGGGTTCGCGATGGATCTACAAAGTGAAGTAGGCGGCTGACGGGAGTGTGGAGAAGTACAAGGCGAGATTTGTCGCCCGTGGCTTTTCACAGATCGAGGGGATCGATTATGAGGAGACCTTTGCACCTGTCGTAAGGTACTCTTCCATACGGACGATCCTTGCTCTCTCAGCGCAGATGGGGTGGCACATTCATCAGATGGATGTGAAGACTGCGTTCCTCAATGGAGTTATTGAGGAGGAGGTGTACATAGAGCAGCCTGAAGGTTTTGAGATCTTCAGGAGTGAGTCGCATGTGTGCCGACTCAAGAGAGCACTGTACGGGCTGAAGCAAGCACCTCGTGCTTGGTACACTCGGATAGACAGCTACTTCACCGGGCTTGGATTCTCCAAGAGTGAGGCAGATCCAAACCTGTACCAGATTGTGGTGGAGGGGAAGCTGTTGATCATCGTACTGTATGTAGATGATCTGATTTTGACTGGCGATGAGCAGTTGATACTTTCATGCAAGGAGGATCTTGCACGAGAGTTTGAGATGAAGGACCTGGGCATCCTTCATTATTTCCTGGGATTGGAGATTTGGCAGCGCAGCGGAGGATTGTTTGTTTCTCAGGGCAAGTATGCTCGGGAGATTCTGGAGAGGTTCAACATGCAAGGCTGCAAGCCTGTTGACACTCCTCTTCCTGGTGGTTGGAGGAAGGAGGATGCTACTTCAGCGGAGGTAGTGGATGCCACTGTCTATCGACAGTTGGTGGGGTCGCTTATGTATCTGGTCAATATACGACCCGATATATGCTATGCAGTTAACCAGCTTTCGCAAGCTATGGTTAAGCCTACCAAGCTCTTTTGGAAGGCAGGCAAGCATGTATTGTGCTATATTAGTGGCACATCGGGATATGGTCTATGGTACAGACAGGAGGATGGAGCGAAGCTTTCTGGCTTCACTGATGCAGATTGGGCAGGGAGCCCAACGGACCGGAAGAGCACATCTGGAGGAGTTTTCAGCGTTGGGTCGACAGCAGTTTCCTGGTACAGTAGGAAGCAGAGATCCGTGGCACTCAGTTCAGCAGAGGCCGAGTACATGGCAGCTAGCTTGGCTGCATGCGAGGCTATTTGGATGAGGAAGATCCTCGTTGGATTGTTCGGGTTGCATTTGGAGCCTACAGTGATCTACTGTGATAACCAGAGCTGCATCAAGCTCTCGGCTAATCCGGTATTTCATGATAGGTCCAAACACATCGACATCAGGTACCATCATATCAGAGATTGTGTTCAGCGGAGAATCATGATGCTTTCATATATTCCCACGGAGGATCAGGATGCCGACATCCTGACGAAGGCGCTCACCGGGAGCAAGTTCGAATTCCACAGAGGCAGGATAGGGGTTGCAGATAATCCATATCTTGCTGAGAGGGAGTGTTGAAAATGCAGCAAGATGATGGAGCTTAGTGAAATGAAGTCGCCTTCACTAAGTGGGCCCGCAGGCGAATTCTGGCGCAAAGTCTATTTTTAGACATATGGAGCATGGTTCGGGGATTCTAGTTTGAGATTCTTGGAGCATTGGTCATGTTGGTAAAAATAGATGAGACTCTATTTTTTAGGTCGAAGAGGTCGAAGGCTATTTTTAGACTGCCTCTCCTAAAAATAGGGAAGTCAAATATTATTTACCCTTAATAATATTTGGACTCTAAACAACAGTTTACACTCTTGGAGCACTTCGGTTTGAGCTACGGATGTGGCACATGCAACTGCCAGAAGGAAATACGCTTTTCTTATGGGGTATTGAGCTCATGCATGGTTGACTTCAGTTAGGACTTCAGTGGCAGAAGTTTGGTGGAGTTAATGAGACAGATAGTGGAGTTGTGTTCTGTTTATTTTAGTTGAATTAGTTGAGATTAGTTTAACTAGCTAATCAATTAGTTATGAGTGGAGTGAATTAAATATTATTTAATTCATTAATTAGTAACTCATTATTCAACTCAAGAACACATCAGTTCACTACGGTGCATGATCAGTTCAGTGGAGACCAGTGAAAGAGGTAGATGAAAGGGTGGAGTTAGCTATCAGTGGCGACATCAGTTGTGCATGAGATTTGCACCACACTTGGAGGATTTGTCCATGAAAATTGCGCAGTCAAGCCAAGGAGATTCGAACCTTGGATCTCTATATAGACAGGCCTAGATTGCGCAATAGAGGCAAGGCAATTGGCGATGAGTTTTGAACCAGTAACCTGTTCAAAACTGAGCTAGATTGTGGGTAACTGTATGAGAAAGTACTGAGTACTTGTGAGGAGTATTGTACTGAGTTTTTTACTTGATTTCTCCATTATAATATACACAATAGCTGCGGGGTTTTCAGCTATAAGCTTTTCCCATACATACTGTGTTAATGTGTATGATGATTTGATGTGTTATCGCTTGATTTTATTTCCGCATGTGTGATGATCTGAGTTGAGTGGAAGAGATTATGTGTTGCATATAAATTCGAATTGTATGTGATCAGGATAGTCTCGGTGGATAATTTATCATTATTCAGCAAATTTCTACAAAATACTCTAAATAAATTATGTCTTTTCTTTGATGGAGCATCAAAAAAGAACCTAGGAAAAGCAGGTACTGGAGGAACAATAATTCTACAACGTAACTCCACTCAGATACTTTACAACTGGGGACTAGGCCAGATGACGAATAACAAAGCAGAGGCCTATGGGCTTCTATTAGGTCTCAAAATCTAAAAGAAAAAAAGATCAAAGAGGTTATCGTCTTCAGAGACTCAGCTATCATCATCAAGGCAATGGTAAGCAATTCCCTCCCAAAAAATGCAGGCCTAAATCAAATTCTGAGCAGAGCACAAAAAATATCAAATCATATTGGCCACATTGAGTATTATCACATTCTAAGGAAGAATAATAAGCAAGCAAATAAAGGAGTTCAATGAAATGCTAGACAAGCACAAATTGGTGAAACCATAACTCAAATTCCTATCCCATGAATTTCCCTTCCTCCTCTATGATGGACAGCAATCAAATCATTTCAAATGCCAATGATAACACCAAAATCCCTCTTGATCCAATAACACAACACTCTGTCAAAATTGAAATAATTTCCAATCTCTGTAATATTCCCAAACTCTCTGAGAACAGTACTTCAAAATCTCATGGCATGCTACCTCCTGTGAACTCCCAGCATCCCTCCTCCCACCTGTGCAATTATAAAAATCATTTTACCCATCCATCACTTTCACTCTCCTTCTCGCTTTGGTATCTGCATGAGATCCTTGCTTTTAGAGATGTGTTTTCCCCTGTAAGCTCTCAGCTTTTCCTGAGCTGTTGCTAGCCCACTCATCCACACAATGCTTCCCTTATCTCTCCAATCCACCTTATCCCTGTTTTAATCTTTGCTTTTAACTACAAATCGCTGCAAGTGAGATTTTTTCCTTCCACGCTTTGCTCCATTGCGATATGGCCTCTCCCTTCCTCGCTGCAGAAACGCATTCGAATCTTAGCTCGCAATTCCACAAGACTACGAATAGCAAGGAGATAGTAACAAATAAAAAGGGTACTGCTTTGAATCAGAGAGAAACACCAGCGGCAGAGGAAGCATACATAGCGCGCAGCATCAACAACAAAAAGCCACAGATGGGTCCTCTGGAGAATAGATCACACCCTTGTGCATTCTGCAAACCTCATCGAATTGTAACAGAAAATCTCAAGAACCAGATCCAGCAAGATAAAGAAAAATCCAAAGCAAATATGGCTTATATGAGAACAAAATTGAATACGTGTAATGAAGAAATAAGAACACTAAATAATAATTGCAGCCATATGAAGGAATCACTAAAATTCATCAAAGAAGCAATGAGCAAAAAGTCGGAGCAAGGCTCCACATCAATGGACCAGGGGAGCAGGCATCAAGGAAGTGAGAATAATGTCAACAAATATCTCATTAAAATCTCTGGTCACCCATGGATCTTGTTCTAAATTGTAGTAGTAAACATAGTTATTATGAAAGTCAAGTGTATTTTGTTATTATTTCAGTTTGTCAAACAGTACAGTTCCAATGTAATGGTGTCCAGCTCTAAAAGAAGGATAGAAAAATGTAACTCAAGCAGCACATCTCATGAAATAGCCCCCAAGCAGATCTCCTTCTGCATCAAACTTGGGTAATTTCGTATTGTAGAAGTACCTCTCCTCACTTTCTTTTTAGAAATATAATACAACCGATCTTGTTCGAAAAAAAAAACAAAAACAAAAACAAAAACAAACTCAAGATCTAGATCTCATTTTTTAATTAAAAAATTGAACTTCAATTTATAACTTATAACTTAAACATATAAGTTAAAATTTGAATACTTTTGATGGTGGATTGGACACATCTCCTAAGGGTGGATCGAAAGAAAATCTCCAGAAACCTAAAATTCAAAAAATTTAAAACTGTAAAATAACTCAAGATCTAGATCTCATTTGTTAATGGAACTTTTGAGTTGCAATATATAACTTAAGAACATATTTAAGTGAAAAATTGTTCATACTTGTGATGGTGGATTTGGCACATCTCCCAAGGAAGAAGAAGGTACCTCCATCCCAAAAACATCAAACAGAATCAGAATCTGTTAACATTTAATTATATACCTGTACATGTGTGCACAATTATTTATTTTAAAAATATGTCATCATGTTTCGATATATATAATAATAGATAAAAAATAATTTTACATCATCATGTTCACTTAAAAAACACTAACATGTGCCAACATATCATCTTGATCGTGAGAACCATATTTATTGTGTGATTGATGGTGAGAACCATCTTGATTGTGTGAACTGGAGGCTTCGACCGTGATATTAACATCTTTGTTCATCAAGCGTGAGAACTGCAAATGGTGTTAACATATATGATACATTTTTTTTAGATTAATGTATACAAATAAATGTATGTATATATGTATTTATTACAAGTTTTACATGTGTTAAAATAATCACCCTAACCATTAACACATACCGATCTCATGCCCTCTTGCTCATGAATAATTAGGTCCCGCCAACTATTGCGACAATTCTTTGCATATGTTCTGAGATCTTCAACACTCATGTTGTCTATCTCATCATTTGTATGATGCACAAAATTAGCATGTGCATTCTCTCGTTCTCTTTGTTGATTCAGAGAAACATCAACTCCACTCAGTCCACTCTGAACATTGTCAATGATGGCATCCTTTACTTCTTGACTAATTTGAGAAGTGGCATCCATCTATGACCGCAAAGTTTCGACACAAAGAGGTCGACTAACCAATGGTGTCTTAGGGCGAAGCAACTCAGCATCACACTTAGCACCCCTACGGTCAAATAATTGACCTTTCCCAGGACCAAAAAAATTAGAGGGGAGGTCATTATAATTGGGTTTCATTCCCATAAATAATTATGCATAAAATAATTTTTCAAAATAAAGCGGAACCTCGTCGTTCCATGGGAGTCTTCCATTAGCATCAAGGTGCCTATCATACAAATGGCCAGCTATATCAGAGTGCTTGAAATATTGCACCTTTATCATCTTTCTTTTTAGCCCTTCTTTGAAAAAAAACATAGACTTGGCCATTTATGTTATAGCTCTTTGTTTAACAACCTCCCATGTGTCGGGACCCATCACTGTTTCCTTTATTTTTTTCATCACTACTACAAAAGTATCAGTGGTTGGCCCATGCCTTAGGTACACCTCTACTAGTTTGCTTAAATACTGTGTAACTATTTCTAAGCTTTCTCAACTCTCGGCACAGAGTTTCAAAGACACAAGATCTTTCTTCAATTTTGAATGAAGATGTTGACACCTTTGTAACATGCATTGTTGCATGTTTATTTCCCAAGGTATATCGGAAATGTCAAATGGATGAGTCGTGGTTGGTGTACAACCTTTTTCTTAAATAACATGTTTTGTCCTATGTCTTTTTGGAGCAACATTTGGAGCAAAATTTTCACCCTCTGCGTCAATATATAAAATTTTATATAAATAAAAAAACATGAAAACAAATTTGTACAAATTGAATGAAAATAATATTCAAATTGATGGCCACCTCGATATGGTTGGCCATCATCATGCCCACCCTGAGACTGTTGAGAACTAGAACGACCATCGATTGGTTGAGAACCAACATGACCATCTATTGATTGGCCTCCGGGGGAATGCATATCACCACCCTCACGCAATTGGCCACCACCTATTGATGGGCCTCCAGGGGAATGTGTACCACCACCAACCTCACGCGATGAGAGGGAAACTTGCCTTAAATTTTATGGGAGAAATGACATGTACATGGTTCCAAAAACAATATCAAATGCTATAAATGACATGTATATGGTTATCCTTAATGTTTGCCTTGAGTTTATGGGAGAAATGGGAGAAATGACATATATATACATGGTTTGTCTTGAAGTCTGCATTAAAAATTATGGGAGAAATGACATAGAAATGAAATGTACATGGTTCCAAAAACACTAGCAAATGCCTTAAAGTTTATGGGAGAAATGGGATGTGCATAAATGGATATTACAATGAAGAACTTATATTTAGATATGTTCCAAAGATTGACTATAGGGGCATTTATTGGATATGTCACCTTTGAGAAAGGATGAGATCCAGAGGCTACCTGACCCTTTATAGACTCTGCCTTTAGAAATTGTAGAAGTTAACACTCAATAGAGTGACTCAAATCCTATGGAATTTCAGCCACTTTAGGTTCTCACCAAGGTTTTTAGGCCTTGAATTTTGACTTGAGTTTATGGGATAAAGCCTTGAGTTTGTGGGAGAAATGACATGTGCATGGTTTGCCTTAAAGTTTTCCTTAAAGTTTATGGGAGAAAACACATCTAGAAATGGCATGCCTTAAAGTTTGCCTTACCTAGAGTTTAAGGGAGAAATGACATGTACATGGTTTGCCGTAAAGTTTGCCTTATGTTTTATGGGAGAAATGACATATAAATTACATAGAAATTACATGCCTTAAAGTTTGCCTTAAATTTTATGGGAGAAATGACACATGTACATGGTTTGCCTTAAATTTTGCCTTAAAGTTTATGGGAGAAATGGCATAGAAATGACATGTACATGGTTCCCAAAACACTAGAAAATGCCTTAAAGTTTATCGGAGAAATGATATGTACATGGTTATCCTTAAATTTTTCCTTGAGTTTATGGGAGAAATGAGAGAAATGACATGTATGTACATGGTTTTCCTTAAAGTTTTCCTTAAATTTTATGGGAGAAATGACATAGAAATGACATGTACAAGGTTCCAAAAACACTAGAAAATGCCTTAAATTTTATCGGAGAAATGACATGTACATGGTTATCCTTAAAGTTTGCCTTGAGTTTATGGGAGAAATGACATGTTTGTACATGGTTATCCTTAAAATTTTCCTTAAATTTTATGGGATAAATGACATAGAAATGAAATGTACATAGTTTTCCTTAAATTTTTCCTTAAAGTTTGAAAAATTATTTTATGCACTTACTAAAACAACTAGTGGTAGTGGTTGATGAAGTTATGTCAAAAGTCACGCCTTGATGATTTTGTGGGAGAAATGACATGTACATGGTTTGCAAAATTATTTTATGCAATTACTAAAACAACTAGTGGTAGTGGTTGATGAAGTTATGTCAAAAGTCACACCTTGATGATTTTGTGGGAGAAATGAACATTAAAAAAGAATTTTGAACTTGCATTAGTTATGTCCTTAATAAGAAATATGATTTAGCACCTAACATATTGTCTAATAATATAATAATGTCATTTTTGGCTTGTACTATCATTCATCCTTTATATGTACAAGAATTTTACAACTTGAACATCAACCTACACACTATCATCATATCACTGTACATAATCTAGATCAGTAATATCCATTACATCATAAAACACTCCACTTTTAACATTTTACAAGATTAGAAAAGTAAATGACAACACTAGGAGAGGAAGCATCATGGAAGGTGTAAATTTAGGTACATTAATAAAAAATAGCTAGCATCAACATAATTATGAATACAGTGGAAAACCTATAGTAGCATTATGGTAAGAGGCCAAGGGTCTTCATTACTCAAATAAACCATTTATATCAATCATTCCTATTAACATCATGCCTCCAAATGCATAAAATGATAAACCATAGTCAACATGCATTTCACCTTTTTCATAGAATACCATTCAATTTCACTTCATATGTATTTCCAATATTCATTTTTCCAACCACTATCAAAGGTATCCAATGTAATTATATCAACTTATAAGGAATCAATATTTTTTCACTTCTATAAAAAGGTAGAAGAAAATTTGTGTGCATCTACTACAGGAAATAGACAATAAGGAAGCTATAAGAATCCATCCTATAACGCATTGTTTTCAATTCTTTGAGGAAAAGTGATATCTAAGAATCAAACAAGCTTTTATGTACACATGAATCAACCATATTTAGCCATTTCAATCCATTGTACACAATTATGTACACATGAATCAACCATATTTATCCATTTCAATCCATTGTACACAATTATGTACACATGAATCAACCATATTTAGCCATTTCAATCCATTGTATACAAGGAAATCAATTTATATAAGATTTTGTAAGTCAGAGAAATTTGTGTGCATCTACTATAGGAAATAGACAATAAGGAAGCTATAAGAATTCATCCTATAACACATTGTTTTCAATTATTTGAGGAAAAGTGACATCTAAGAATCAAACAAGCTCTTATGTACACATGAATCAACCATATTTAGCCATTTCAATCCATTGTACATAGTTATGTACACATGAATCAACCATATGTAGCCATTTCAATCCATTGTACACCAAGAAATCAATTGCCAATTGCTATAAGATTTTGTAAGTCCCTCTGAAAGGGACAATATCTTATGAAATTCCATGTTTTCACCTAAAAGACATAACTCTAAGACATAGAAACTTTTTGTGATTCAAAAAAACTTTATAAAAACCACGAAGAAACCAATTTAAATGCATAAGAGTCCAAAAAAATGAAAAGTATCACTAAATCAATGTTTGGTTAATTTTTTAAAAATATCTAACCTCAATCCTAGTAATTTAATCATCTCAATTACAATAAAACCACCACATCATCTAGTGAGGTGGGCCTAAAATCTACACATAGAAACTTATGATTGAAGTAATAAGTGGAAAGGGGTGCAATGTTATTTTATACACTTACTTAAACAACTAGTGGTAGTGGTTGATGAAGTTATGTCAAAAGTCACACATACAGCTCTACTCTTTGAGGCATTAGAAAGATAACTAGATTAGGAAGCTTCAGTTCAAGAATAAGAAATAAAAGCTTAGGTTTTAGCTTAGCAAGGTGTATTCAGGAAGATAGGCACTATAACCACAAACAAACACTCTGCTTAAAGACAAAGACAATCTAACAAAGGTCTGAGGAAGCAACAGAACACAAATACAACCTACAAGCTTAAGAAAGAAAAGAGTTGTGAGTTGGTGCTCATAAGAAGAACATAGAGATATTAGATCTGCAGAGGTTGAAGGAAAGAACAGAGCTATCAGGGAAGGAAAGAACAGAGCTATCAACCATCAGGAAAACACATACAGCTCTACTCTTTGAGGCATTAGAACGCTAGCTAGATTAGGAAGCTTCAGTTCAGGAATAAGAAAGAAAAGCTTAGGTTTTAGCTTAGCAAGGAGTCTTTAGGAAGATAGGCATTGTAACCAAAAACAAACACTCTGCTGAAAGACAACGACAATCTAACAAATTTCTGAGGAAGCAACAGAACACAAATACAACCTGCAAGCTTAAGAAAGAATAGAGTTGTGAGTTGGTGCTCATAAGAAGAACACATAGATATTAGATCTGCAGAGGTTGAAGGAAAGAACAGAGCTATCAGCCATCAGGAAAACACATACAGCTCTACTCTTTGAGGCATTAGAAAGCTAGCTATATTAGGAAGCTTCAGTTTAGGAATAAGAAAGAAAGAAAACAAACCTGCCTACTTGAACTGGTTCTACTCAACCAATCAAACAACCATCTAACCTAGCTAACCTTACTAGCCATACAGCCAAGCTAGTTACCCCCAAACCCATCAATCGAAACCTCGTGACTATGACTACTCTAATATGCTACCATAATTGTGTCACAACCTTACTATGATTGACCGATGATATATACCCATATAGAATTATAAGGGAAAGCATAGGATGGATTGTACACAATGTAATACGTATTAGTACTATTCAACAAGGTCATGATTATTCCATAAGATTAAGTGCATATATTGGTATCATTACAACTATTAACACATAGTCTAATATGCATAAGCTCTTGTACACGTCGAGGCCTACTCAAACTGTATTAAGAAATAAAAATTAATTCATAATTCAACAACAATAATAATTAAACAATTCATGTGATGTATAGTTATGATATTTTTATATAATCATAATTATGAGGTGATTTATTTTTCTTTTGAAAACGTTAATACTGAATTTTTTAGGTGAATCTCACTTTCTATTGAATGCATAGTTGTTACGCTATACTGGAAACTAGTGGCATTATTTTCATCAAAAGCGGACTTGCAAGTCATTCGGATGTGAGCTACACTAAACGACAAAAGGACCGATTCATGATTCCCATTAGAGTTTGAATAATTGGGCATCAAGCTGCATTTTATAGGCTACAGGATAATTGGGCATCAAGGTTCAGACGCCACGTTGTATAGGCAGTAAAAAATCTTGTTCCACCAAATCTAATTCTGAGGTTTGTCTATGTGAGAAAGATAATGAGTAAAGCAGTGGTCGATGAGGTGTTTGGATGGCTCACGGTCTTCAGATAGACCTTTTAGATATATTTATGAGGTATATTATCATGTTGACTCTGACTAGTCATATGATAAATTCATTTTAGGAATAAGAAATAAAATCTTAGGTTCATTTCATATTTGCACACTTCATCCTTATCTTGATCTATATTATGATTCCCTTTTGGCATAGTAGGAGCACTACCAGTCTTCATACCTCTATATTTATACATTTTCCATGTTGGCCTAAGCACTGCCTACCATCTACATCACTCAACTTCCCTATTCCTCCACTAATAGCTCGACTGGTAAATACAGATCTCTGAAGATTTACTGGTATATGATCACTATTGATTTATAACAATTCTACAGGTACATTGCTATCTTAGGACTTGATCATAATTAGTATATAAACTTTCTTGTAGACAATATCTATTACCAACCTAATTAAATTTATTTGGTATTTTATGAAACATTACCAGACTTTGGTATAGAATTAGGATGCAGGCACTATAACCACAAATCAACACTCTGCTGAAATACAAATACAATCTAACAAACTAATTAGAAATGATTTTTTTCGTCTACCTAGAGACGACATGATAACAACAAACAACAGCAAACAATGAGCTAGTATGAAACGACAGCAAAAAACGAGACAGGCCGCAACGAGGAAGGATATCGCCGAAGACGCAGGTTATTTGTAACTTGTGAACAAAAAATCAGAGAAAAAAATTAAAACCCACAAAAAAAAACACAAAAATGAAGCTTCTCACCTCCTCGCCCCTGCAATAGCAAACACCAGCGTAACAACAAAACAGTGAGACAGAGATCAGACAACGGTAACAAACAAATGGTAACAAGCCCGAAACCTCTTGCGGTCTGTGGGTCGGTATATATTTATAAGAAATAGTTCAGCCGAATTCTTTTTAAAAGTTCAGCCACACTAATAGTCCGGCCTAACTAATAGTTTGGTTGAACTTCTGTTGCCGGTTTTCCCATCTCTGGCAAAAAATCTGTTTACCCACGTCATCAATACGCCATCAATGTAAACGACAGAATTATTTTGGCCGAACTAATTTACAAACTTCAGTCGAACTTTTATAAAAGTTCGACCAAGCTGTTGGAAAAATGAATTTTCCACCCGCATTTCTCACGAAAGTGTAACCCACCTTCGCGTTTTTACCCAAATATATATATTATTTGTATTGTTTTTTTTTTAAAGATTGTTTTGATATGAAATATTGGACCATGGCTAATCATGGTCCAATGCCACATTATGACATGGAAAATCATGGTAAACCATGTTTATTACTCATGGTCAATCATTGTCAACCATAGTTGACCATGGTCCAACGTCGCATTATGACAAATATTTTCTCAATACAAAAATCAATCATGGTCAACCATGGTTCATCATCGTATTGTGACAAATATTGTCTCAATATCTAAATCAACCTTGCTTATTTTAGCATTTATAATAATTATCATAAGGTTTATATACCCTGGTTTATAATATTTATCTTAGGATTTATCATAGCCTTTTCTCAATATGAATATCAATCATGGTCAACTATGGTCCAATGTCGCATTGTGACAAAGATTGTCTCAATATGAAAATCAATCATGGTTAACCATGGTCCAACGTCACATTATGGCAAAGATTGTCTATAAATTACGATCAATCATGGTCAACCATGGTTACATTGTGAAAAAGACTGACTCTTGGTCCAACGTCACATTGTGAAAACCATGGTCAACCATCGTCCAACATCGCATTGTGGAAAAGAATGTCTCAATATGAAAATCAACCATGGTCAACCATGGAAAACCATTGTCCATTGTCGCATTGTGTGAAAGGTTGTCTCAATATGAAAACCAATCATGGTCAACCATAGTCCAACATCGCATTATGACAAAGAGTGTGTCAATATGAAGATCATCAATGGTCAATCGTGGTAAACCATGTTTATTTGGGGGTTTATAATCTTTATCTTAGGGTTTATATACCTTGGGTTTATAATAGGATTTTCTCAATATGAAAATCAATCATGGTCAACCATGGTCCAATGTCACATTGTGACAAAGATTTTCTCAATATGGAATTCAACCATCATCAACCATGGTCCAAAGTCAGATTGTGACAAATATTGTCTCTTCGTCCAACGTCACATTGTGACAACCATGGTCAACCATGATCCAACGTTGCATTAGGAAAAAGATTGTCTCAATATGAAAATCGACCATGGTCAACGATGGCCAACCATTGTCCAACGTCGCATTGTGACAAATATTGTCTCAATATGAAAATCAATCATGGCCAACCATAGTCCAACTTCGCATTGTTGAAAAGATTGTGTCTATATGAAAATCATTTGTGGTAAACCATGTTTATTTTAGGGTTTATAATATTTAACTTAGGGTTTATATACATCTGTTTTATAATATTTCTCCCTTGGGTTTATAATCCCTTAGGTTTTTAATATTAATCCCTTGGGTTTATTATTCCCTTGGGTTGATAATATTTATCTTAGGGTTTATATACCTTGGTTTTATAATATTCATCCCTTGGGTTTATAATACTTAGGGGTTTTAGAATTAATTCCTTGGATTTATACTATCAACCCCTTGGGTTTATCAATCGAAATTTTCATATCCCTTGGGTTTATCAATCCCTTGATCCAATGTCACATTCTAACAACCATTTTCATCTATGGTTAACCTTGGACCAACGTCGCATTGTGAGAAAGATTGTCTCAATATGAAAATCAACCATGATCAACCATGTTTATTATAGGTTTTATGGTCACAATGTAACAAATATTTTCCCTTGGTCCAACGTTGCATTGAGGAAACCATGGTCATCCATGGACAACCATGGTCCAACATCGCATTGTGACAAATATTGTCTTAATATGAAAACCAACCATGGGCAACCATGGCCAACCATTTTACAATGTTGCATTGTGCTAAAGGTTGTTTCAATGTGAAAATCGATCATGGTCAACCATAGTCCAACGTCGCATTGTGACAAAGATTGTGTCAATATGAAAATCATCCATGGCCAATCATGGTCAACCATGTTTATTTTAGGGTTTATAATATTTACCTTAGGGTTTATATACCTTGGGTTTATAATTGGATTTTTTTCAATATGAAAATCAATCATGGTCAACCATGGTCCAATGTCGCATTGTGATAAAGATTGTCTCAATATGAAAATCAACCATGTTCTAACTTTGCATTGTGACAAGGATTTTATGGACATTACAATCAATCATGGTCAATAAACATGGTCACATTGTGACAAATATTGTCTCTTGGTCCAGCGTCACATTGTTTCAACCATGGCCATCCTTGGTCAACCATGTTGCAACGTCGCATTGTGACAAATATTGTGTCAAAATGAAAATCATTCGTGGTAAACCATGTTTATTTTAGGGTTTATAATATTTATCTTAGGTTTTATATATATTGGGTTTATAATAATCTTTTCTCAATATGAAAATCAATCATGGTCAACCATGGTCCAATGTCGCATTGTGACAAAGATTGCCTAAATATGAAAATCAACCATGATCAATCATGGTTCAACATCGCATTGTGACAAATATTGTCTCGACATTACAATCAATAATGGTCAATCATGGTCACAATGTGACAAAGATTGTCTCTTGGTCCAATGTCACATTGTGACAACCATGGTCATCCATAGTCAACAATGGTGCAATGACGCATTGTGACAAATATTGTGTCAATATGAAAATCATCTGTGGTCAACCATTGTCAACCATGGTCCAATGTCACATTATGACAAATATTGTCTCAATACGAAAATCAACCATGATCAACCATGGTCCAACATTACATTGTGACAAAAATTGTCTTGACAGTACAATCAATCGTGTCCACCGTGGTCAATCATGGTCAATAACCATGGTCACATTGCGACAAACATTATCTCTTTGTCCAACGTCACATTTTGACGACCATGGCCATCCATGGTCAACCATGGTGCAACACTGCATTATGACAAAGATTGTGTCAATATGAAAATCATTCGTGCTCAACCATGGTCAACCACATTTATTTTAAGGTTGATAATATTTATTTTAGAGTTTATATACCTTGGGTTTATAATATTTATACCTTGGGTTTAATATTATTTCCTTGGGTTCAATATTATTCCCTAGGTTTATAACACCTTGGGGTTTTAGAATTAATCCCTTGGGTTTATCAATCGAAGCATTAATATCCCTTGGGTTTATCAATCCCTTGGTCCAACATCACATTGTGAGAAGGATTGCCTCAATATGAAAATCAACCATGGTCAACTATGTTTCTTATAGGATTTATAATATTCATTATTTATTATCAATAAATTATTTAATTTTTAATATTATTATTTACTATTATTATTATTATTATTATTATTATTATTATTTAAATGATGTATTATTATTTAATGATTTAAATTAAATTGTCTCGACATATAATCAATCATGGTCAACCATGGTCACATTGTGACAAAGATTGTCTCTTGGTCCAACGTCACATTGTGACAACCATGGTGCAGTGTCGCATTGTGACAAAGATTGTGTCTATATGAAATTCATTTGTGGTCAACCATAGTAAACCATGTTTATTTTAGGGTTTATACTTTTTATCTTAGGGTTTATATACTTTGGGTTTATAATAGTTTTTTCTCAATATGAAAATCAATCATGGTCAACCATTGTCAACCATGGTCCAATGTCGCATTGTGACAAAGATTGTCTCAATATGAAAATCAACCATGGTCCAACGTCACATTGTGACAAAGATTTTCTCGACATTACAATTAATCATGGTCAACCATAGTCAATAACCATGGTCACATTGTGACAAAGATTGTATCTTGCTCCAACGTTACATTGTGACAACCATGGTCACATTGTGACAAAGATTGTATCTTGCTCCAACGTTACATTGTGACAACCATGGTCATCCATGGTGCAACGTCACATTGTGACAAAGATTTTCTCAAAATGAAAATCAACAATGGTCAAGCATGGCCAACTATTTTACAAAGTCACATTGTGACAAACATTGTGTCAATGTGAAAATCATTCTTGCTCAACCATGTTTATTTTAGGCTTTATAATATTTATCCCTTGGGTTTAATATTATTATCTTAGGTTTATAATCCCTTGGGTTTTTAATATTAATCCATTGGGTTTTTAATATTAATCCATTGGGTTTATAATTTTTATTTTAAGGTTTATGTACTTTAGGTTTAATATTATTCCCCTAGATTTATAATACCTTGGGGTTTTAGAATTAATCCCTTGGGTTTATCAATCAAAGTATTCATATCCCTTAGGTTTATCAATCCCTTGGTCCAATGTCACATTGTGACAACCATCATCATCCATGGTCAGCCATGTTTCTTATAGGATTTATAATATTCATTACTTATTATTAATAAATTATTAAATTATTATTATTGTTGTGTAAATTATTATTATTATTATTGTTTAAATTATTTATTTATTATTATTATTATTAAATAAATATTTATTAATTAATAAATAATAAATTATTATTATTATTTGTAATTAACTATTATTAATAATTATTTAATTATTATAAATATTTATTATTATTATTATTATTATTAATTAATTAATTATTTTTAATTATTAAATAATAATTAATTATGTTAGATCTAAGACTTGTGTGATCCATAATGTAGATAAATGTCTTTCGGATTAATCACATCGATAGGATTAGGTCAACGTTTCGAACCATCTAATGTGGTTCATCGTTAGGACAAGGTAAAGAAAGAAATTGATATCATTGAATAAATAGTAGGGATACGACATTGCCCAGAATTAGCCGTTAGAAACTAGCCGTTATTTGACTAGTTAGTTAAAAAGATATAATATTAACATTTTTTATTATTTATTTCTTTATTTCTTTTTTTTTAAGAAAATATAATAATTTAAAATCTTTATAATTAAATTCAAGTTATTATAATAAGTAAAAATGTTAAAATTTTAGGATTTAAATTTTAAGTATTTAAAAAATAATATTAGAAAGGTTAATATAAAATGAATAAAATAGTAAAAACATTTATAATATTAATACTAGCCTAGCTAGCCGTTAAAAATTTAGTTAGTTAAAGATTAAAATTAAGTAACGAATTAATTAGTTTAACTTTTATTCAAAATAGGTTTATTCTAAATATAATATGAAAAAGGGAGGGGGGAAATTTTTTTGAATGAATAAAATTAATAAATTAATTAGGTAAAAATATAAATAAATAAATCAATTGAATATATATATATATATATATATAAAGAAGCTACCTAGCGAGAGTCGGGGTCTAGCTCTTACTTAATTTCTAACCATTATCACGGTTGAGATTCTTAGCATGTCGTTCAATTTCGATCGCCTCCCTTAATTTCCTATGGTGGAAGTGATCTACTTTGGCAACGACTTTGGAGTCCTTAATACAAACATGGTGACAGGATTTTTCCACATGCTTAGCAAGAGCTGAGGTACGAGACCAATTGTGTTTAATATTCGTAACATGTTCCCGGATTTTCTACCTAATGGATTGACCTGTTTCACCAATATAGGGAGTTCCACGTGAACAAGGAATCATGTAAACCCCTTTCATGTCCTTAGGGTCAGATTCTTCTCTTAATCCTCTCTCTAGGAAGCTTATTGAGAGCAATCCCCTTACCCCCAGGTCTATGGTCTCCCCAAGATTCATAAGTTGGGGGCCCCATTAAGACCTACTATTAACACAATAGGTGGTCCCTCTTATCATCTCGCCAAATTCTTAGCCTAGAAGCTTAAGCCCCTTGTAGGTCAAACTGATTCCTTTATGAAGGACTCAGCTTCCTTTATCAAGGAGTGGAAGAACACAAGTTGCAACCCGGTGAGCTTTTAGTTAGCTTTGATGTTGTGTCCTTATTCACCAAAATCCCCATCCAGGAAGATGTTGATGTCATTAAACAAATCTCTGATGAGGACACCTCTAAATTGGTTAGCCTTTGCCTCACCTCGACTTTCTTCAGTTTTCAAGGTGATTTTTATGAGCAAACCTGTGGTGTTGTGATGGGCTCCCCTCTTTCCCCCATAGTTGCTAACTTATTTACGAAGGATTTTGAATCAAAGGCCCTGGCCTCGGCTAAATTCCACCCTAGGAAGTGGAATAGGTTCATGGATGATACCTGTGTCATCTGGCCCTAAGGATGGGAGAAATTAGATCTGTTCCTTGGGCACCTAAATTCGCTTTCTGATTCCATCAAGTGCACGATGGAAGTGGAGGTTGATGGTTGCCTTCCTTTCCTTGATATCCTTCTTTCTAGGAATGAGGATGGTTTCATCTCTCACCGAGTTTTTCGCAAGAAGACTCACACGGAATAGTACCTTCATGCTGGTTCCCATCATTTTCCTGCTCAGAAATTTGGTGTCCTATGTACTCTTTCAACTTGTGCTCTTAGAATATCTGACGACAGCTCCTTGGAATCAGAGAAGTCCCATCTTCTAGACGTTTTTGAAAATAATGGTTACAGTAGATCTCAAGGTCTTAAGGCTTTTTGAAATGCATATAAGCGATTAAGTGGAAAGTCTAATCAAGTGGATCCTATTTCCAAGGTCCAGCTCTTGTTTATCCAGGGGACAACGGACAAGATTTCCCATGGCCTTAGAAGAAATAATATCTCTACTTCTTTCAAACCTCTCTGCACTATTAGAAATTCTCTTGGGTCCGTTAAGGACCCTATCGACCCTAAGGACATGAAAGGGGTTTACATGATTCCTTGTTCATGTGGAACTCCCTATATTGGTGAAACAAGTCGATCCATTAGGCAGAGAATCCAGGAACATGTTGCGGATATTAAACACAATCGGTCCCGTACCTCAGCTCTTGCTGAGCACGTGGAAAAATCTTGTCACCATGTTTGTATTGAGGACTCCAAAGTCATTGCCAAAGTAGATCACTTCCACCATAGGAAATTAAGGGGGGCGATTGAAATTGAATGACATGCTAAGAATCTCAATCGTGATGATGGTTGGAAATTAAGTAAGAGCTGGACCCCGACTCTCGCTAGATAGCTTTTATTTTATATATACGTTTAATTAATTAGTTTATATATATATATATATATATATATATATATATATATATATATATATATATAATTGATTATTTTATTTATTTATTTATATTTTTACCTAATTAATTTATTAATTTTATTTATTTATTTTATTCATTCAAAAAAAAATCCCCCTCCCTTTTTCGTATTATATTTAGAATGAACCTATTTTGAATAAAATTTAAACTAATTAATTCATTACTTAATTTTAATCCTTAACTAACTAATTTTGTAATGGCTAGCTAGGCTAGTATTAATATTGTAAAAAATTTTACTATTTTATTCATTTTATATTAACCTTTCTAATATTATTCCTTAAATACTTAAAATTTAAATCCTAAAATTTTAACATTTTTACTTATTATAATAACTTGAATTTAATTATAAAATTTTTAAATTATTATATTTTCTTTAAAAAAATAAATAATAAAAAAAATGTTAATATTATATCTTTTTAACTAACTAGTCAAATAACAGCTAATTCCGGGCAATGTCACATCCCTACTATTTATTCAATGAGATCAGTTTCTTTCTTCACCTTGTCCCGAGGATGAACCACATTAGATGGTTCGAAACGTCGACCTAATCCTAAAAATGTGATTAATCCGAAAGACATTTATCTAAATAATTAATTAATTAATCATAATAATATTTATTATTAATAAATCAATATTTATTGATAATAATAATAATTATTATTACGTAATTATTATCAATTAATTAATAAAATTATTATTATTATTAAAATAATAATTATTAATTTTTTTTTTATTATTATTATTATTTATTATTTTATTTTTCAATTATTATTATTTAATTATTAATTTTTTTATTAATTATAATAATAATAATATTTTTATTTTTATTATTTTTATTATCATATATTTATCAATGAGTAGTGTGATAATATAAATGAAACTTTCGACATATATCAACCATATTTAATTAATTAAATGTAATTATAATTATATTAGTTTATATTTTTTTAGTAATAATTGTTATAATATATTATTAGAACAAAAAAAATAGATAAAAATGAATATATTCCCTCACAGTTTTATTTTTGTAAATCAACATTCTCCCTTATGGTCCACAATCTGATCTTATAAATAAGACAACTTATGAGAGTGCCTCCTAAAGAAGTATGACTTGAAATATATGTCCTTATTTGTTCTCTTTTATTAAAGCTTTTATTCTTTATTTAATATATGATCTTCCAAATCATCTTATTCTATGATGATGTAAATATTTTAAAGTTAGCTTTGGGTTCGAATGCTCCAAAGAAAGTGTTACTTTTTTTATTTTATCCATTGGCCCGTTCAAAATTGATTTGATTCATTTTTTTTAATGCAAGACTACCATTATTCACGATAATCTTTCTATCAAAAGTTAGTGAATGATGTTAAGATCATAGATATTCTCTTTATATAACGGACAAAATATTTTAATCAAAAAGTTAGTGAATGATGTTAAGATCATAGATATTTTCTTTATATAATGGACAATGAGTTGTGAATCCCCTTCCACCTTTAGAAATTGGAAACCACGCTAAGAGGCTATATTTAACTCCATTTCAAACGCAAATTGTTGATATTGACATCGGTATTGACTACCAAAATTTCCACATGGAGTCCTTAACTATCACATAAATTAACTTCCCATGTTACCCATTCAGAGCTTTCATCTTGAGCATACACAGGTAGAACCAGTAAAGCAGGGAACAAGCCTTCAGGCTCAAATTCTGGAAATCCAGGACCAGCTTCAGCACATAAAGATAACTCAATATCAGACTGTAGATAGAGTAAGTAGAACGGATGATAAAGTGGGAAGGATGGAAAAACTCCTTCAACAGCTCTTACAACATGTACAACAAGCAGAAATGCCTGGAACCAATGCCAAGGACCCAGCACCAGTCTCTTCTTCAGATGCATAATAGCTATGTCTTTTAGAAACTTTGAAGGTTTTGTTGTTCTAAATTTTGATGATTTTGCTGTTTAGATTTCAATTCTCCAAATGTTCTAGGAAAGTAAAAATAGTAGCAATAGGACAGACAGCTCATGAGAAGTTTAGGCGTATGAAACAATTTTAGTTTTGGACTGCTTATCATGCATTTAGATGGCCAACAGACCTGGTTTCCTGCGGGCAAGTTGAGGCCACAGTTTAACTTTTATATTATGTAGCCTGCCTGTCAAATATAAATAGAAAATGGAAAGGATCCACCGAATTTACAAAAAAAAAAGAAGTGTCTCGTTAGGCTCCGTCAAAGTTTAAAATAATTAATGGATACATCAAATGTCTCCAACAATTTACACTTTGATATTTATGAAGGGCGAGGAATTTCTTTGTGTTGTAGTTTCATCTTTGAAATGCCTAGCCGCTTGTAGATGTTTTTCTCATCATCCCAAAGACAAAATTGCACCCTCTTTTCTAATGTTGAGTGAAAAGAGAGTTTTGGACCTAGCTAGTGATATGATTAAAAATTATCAATAAACATTATTCTTAATTTTTAAAATTTGTGTCATTTCATTATTTCAATAAGGTTCAATAATTCATTTTAAAATGGTGACTTGAACTATTTTTAAATCATCTCATTTATTGTATTTTTATTGGTCCTTTTACTTTTTAAGATAGTAACTGCGTTATCTCAATATATTTTGACTATAAAACATATTATAAATAATTATCTATATTATATTCCTTATTTTTTAAAGTAATATATAGAAAAATCTATTTAATTATCTTTTTCTTAACATTTCATTATTCAATACAAATATACAGTCTATTAATATCTAGAGTTTGTTTGCAATACTTTATTTCATATTTAACTGAAATTGATCTAATATGTGATAGACTATTCAAAATTTCCTCTACTTCATATTTAGTTTAGATTTATCTAAGATATGACAAACAATTTAAATTTTGACAATGAAATATCCATATTCTATCTTTTCCATTTTACATAATTGATTCAATTATTTGTTGAGATAGTTCTTCCTCTTGTCCCTGAATTGACAAAGACCATGAAGCCAAAGTAAAACTTTTGTTTTCTTATGTCTCTCAATGAGCTAACACAATGGGTCTAGAGTAAAACTTTTGCTTCTTCATGCCCCTAAGACCCAATATAGAGTTGCTTATAAATAGACCAATGTTAATTTAATTATAGATTAGAGTCATAAAAATACACAATAACAAAGTCAATAATTAAAGGTATACTTAAATTTTTAAATAACTCTAATGATAAACTATAATCAAGTTAAACTCACATTTATAAATATTTGTGCTTTTTTTCAATTGAGTGTGTCCGAGGTGGTTAGGAGGGTTTAAAGGTAACCTTCTCATCTAGGTTTAAGTCTCATTGTGACATGATTCTCCATTAGGAAACGTTTGACAATGAAATATCCATATTCTATCATTTCCCTTTTAGATAATTGGTTCAATTATTTGTTGAGATATTTCTTCCTCATATCCTTGAATTGACAAAGACCATGGAACCAAACTAAAACTTTTTATTTCTCCTATCTCTCAACTGACTAAAACAATGGGCCTAGAGTAAAACTTTTTCTTCCTCATGTCCCTCAAACCAAGACTTTGACTCAATATAGAGTTGTTTATAGCTAGACCATTGTTAACTTAGTTAGAGTCATAAAAACACCTAATGACAAAGTCAATAATTAAAAGTCTACTTAAACCTTTAAATGACTCTAATGATAATCTCGAATCAAGTTAAACTCACATTTATAGATATTTGTGTTATTTTCACTTAATTGAGTGTATCCTAGGTGGTTGGGAGAGTTTAATGATAACCTCCCCATCTAGGTTCAAGTCTCATTGTAACATGATGCTCCATTAAAAATCTTAGTGTACAAATTATCTTAACTATGTAACTCTTCTTTGATTCTTGCAAACAAATAAATAAATAAATAAAAATAATATAAACAAAAACAACCAAACCCTTATTACCTATTAACTTGTTGCTCTATTGAAACAAATACCTTAACCTGGTTGCTCTACTTGAAACAAATACCCTAGTTGCTCTACTGAAAACAAGTTGCTTTACTCTTGAAACAAATACCATACCCTTGCTCTACTTGAAACAAATACCCTTACCTGGTTGCTCTACTTGAAACAAATACCCTAATTGCTCTATTGAAAACAAGTTGCTTTACTCTTGAAACAAATACCATACCTTTGTTACTTGAAACAACAAATACCCTAATTGCTCTAGTGAAAACAAGTTGCTTTACTCTTAAAACAAATACCATACCCTTATTACCTAGTTACTTTACTTAAAACAAATACCTTGGTTAATCTAGTTAAAACAAATACCCTTACCTTATTAATAACCTTTGTTACCTTGCTCTAGTTGAAATAAATACCCTGGTTGCTCTACTTGAAGCAAACATTAATGAAGTAATATGAAACATTGTTGTTCAAGAAATCTACCCTCAATATCATGCAAAGACCTCGGATTCCAAACTCTGTATTTGAAAGACAATCGTGATCACATCAAAGATGAGGATGAGGATGAGTTGAATCCGTGTTTAGTTAGGCATCAATGATCCTAATAATAACCAGTCCTATAACCAGTCCTATTTATATTTAGCAAAAGCATTTTTCTATTTTTAGATTTTGAGAGCTGAAGTAGATGATAAGGATTTAATTAAAAAATATATATATCATTAGTACGTGTCATGCTTAAGAGCGAAGTCATGGAGAACTAAGAAGTACATTAAATTACAAAGAATAGGTCAATAATCATTATATACGTGTGATGTAGCAGTGTAAGGGAAAGTAGCTAATGTGAGGACAGACAAGACATGTGGATAGACTTTAGTGCAGTGAGTTATAAATGTGGGAAATGACCGTCTTTACTTTCCACACTATACACCACATACCTAAATATTTATTAATATAAAGCTAAAAGAAAACATAGACGACGAAAGTGAGGCGGTTGTTAGGTTTTGTATAGATACACACTTGACTAACCCCAATTTTTTCCCACCGACACACACCTCCCACCACTGTATATATCCCCAAGCTGCTAGTGTTGAAATGGAAGACATTTTACTCATTCAAAGCTAACAGCTAATAACAACCCCCTCGGCTGAACCACGTGGCAAGCGCAGACACAGAATAGGTCAATGTGTCAAAGCCAGTAGCAATCTTATTATGAACGTAAACCCTTAATTCCTGATGTGAGAGACGGTGGCGAGTGCGAGTGACCGCCTTTGGCTTTTGCTTTTGCCCGATCCCCTTTATACCCTATTACTACTTATTCCCTTGCTCCATCCCAATAATACATATTAGCGACACTTTCTTTCCTTCTTTCTTTCTGTATTGGACGCGATGGCACTGGTTTGGGCACTCTGTTTTGTGTTGGCCTTCTTCCACAGCGCCGTGGCTCGTGAGTTCAAAGTGGGAGGCAGAAAGGGATGGGTCGTCCCGTCGGGAGGCGAACCCGAAACGTACCAGCAGTGGTCTAGCAGGAATCGATTCTTGATCGGGGATACGCTCTGTAAGTTGTTCTATAATTTCTGTCTTCTATTTAAATACCCCCCACATGGTCCTAACAGTAGGATGCTAATCGTTTGCGAAATTGTGAAACATTGCCTCTTTTTTTATATGCAGTGTTCAATTGTGAAACATTGCCTCTTTTTTTATATGCAGTGTTCAATTGTGAAACATTGCCTCTTTTTTTATATGCAGTGTTCAATTGTGAAACATTGCCTCTTTTTTTATATGCAGTGTTCAATTGTGAAACATTGCCTCTTTTTTTATATGCATTGTTCAATTGTGAAACATTGCCTCTTTTTTTATATGCAGTGTTCAATTGTGAAACATTGCCTCTTTTTTTATATGCAGTGTTCAAGTACAATCCCGCCGAGGACTCCGTTGTGCAAGTTTCACAGCATCATTACGACACCTGCAACAAATCGAGACCAATTGCGTCTTACAAAGGCGGGAACACCGTCTTCAGATTATCTCACCCAGGCCCCTTTCGCTTCATTAGCGGTAATCGGAGCAACTGCCAGAAGGGCGAGAAGCTTACAGTCGTGGTTATCACTCCGCGAAACCGTAGTCACGGCGCGGCCCCACCGACAGCAGCCTCTCCAGGGCCCTCGGTCATTGCCCCTTCTCCTTCTTCAATTCCCGCTCCCGCTCCGGCTCCGACTACCAAGACTCCTTCTTCTTCTCCCTCGCCTGCTCCTCTCGTCGGCGCCCCATCTCCCTCGTCTTCTCCAGCTCCCCTTCTCTCCGCTCCATCCCCGTCTCCCGTTTCACCTACGTTGTCCCCTCCGTCCCCGTTAACGGCAACTCCATCGTCTTCTACACCCTCGTCTCTTCCGTCACAGTCAACGGCGACTCCCTCGTCTTCCTCTCCAACTCCTCCCGCGAGTGCATCTCCTCCCGCTCTAGTCCCCGCGCTCAACCTTGTGATACCGCTTCTATTTGCTCTCAAAATACTCACTATTTATTAAGTACAAGCACCTATAATACCTCCATGTATATGTACACGTTTTGATCCCGCCGCATTTAATATTGTTTTGTAGGTGTTATACTTTACTTCACCCATCTTTAAGAGACAGTATGGTTTCTCTGTCGTCTTTCTTTCTGCTCTGAACGTCAATTCAATGGAAGAAGCAAACAGCGAGCAAAAAAATAATTTGACAAGTTGGTTTGTCTATTACTGTATTATTCCAAACGAGACATTATAAATTAAATAAAATAAAAAAAATGCAATCTTGTAAATGGTAAAATGGAAAACATACGTGTATGGTGAGATACTACAAATTTCTATTCACATATATAATATATATATTAACGAATATCGAAATATTCCAATACAAAGAGTAATACAAAGAGTATTGGAGTATTGGAATATTCCAATACTATATATATTACAATACTATAATGAAATATTCAACCACAACAATATTGGAATACACAAAATATATTAAAATAATATTGAAATATTGTTTCAATAATATTATTCCAATACATTAGAATATTGGATTAATTGTATAATATTGAAATATTGTTTCAAGAGTATTATTCCAATACATTAGAATATTGGATTAATTGTAATGCAATATTGCAAAAAATATTACAATATTATTCCAATACAACAATATTGCAACACAAAAAAGACATTAGAATATTGAAATATTATTGTAATATTGCAAAATATTGCAACACAAAAAAGACATTAGAATATTGAAATATTATTGTAATATTGCAATATTATTCCAATACAACAATATTGCAACACAAAAAAAATGTTGGAATAAAAAAATGTGAATATTATTTCAATATTGCAAGGAATATTAGATTAATTTTAATGCAATATTGCAAAAATGGAATAATATTGTAACACAAAAAATATTAGAATATTACAATAATACATATATATATATAATTTATAAATAAGAATTTGGAATATTCCAATACAAGAATTTGGCATACAACAATATTGCAACACAAAAAAGACATTAGAATATTGGAATATTATTGCAATATTATTCCAATACAACAATATTGCAACACAGAAAAATGTTGGAATACTATTGCAAAAAATATTGCAACACAATTTTAGACATAATTTTTTATATTTACATGATTTCAAATCAAATTTCCAAAATTATATATATATATATATATATATTCTTGCTAATTTTCCAAATCAAATTTCTAAAATTATATATATATATATATATATCAACATCTTAAAAAGCTCAAATTGTGATTTTTTTGTTTAAAATATATTGTTCTATGCATAAATAGATTCAACATCCTAAAAAAAACCCAAATCCCATTACAATCTGATTTTTTGTTGTTTAAAATATATTGTTGCATGCATAAATAGATTCAACACCCTTAAAAAACTCAAGCATATTACAATTCTCTCTTTTAAAAAATTCAAAAGATATTAAAAGATATTACAATTCTTTTTTTTTGGATTTTGTTGAATTTTAATTAAAATTAAAATATATTGTTGCATGCATAAATAGATTCAACATCTAAAAAACACCTATCCATGATATTACAACTCTCTTGGATTTTGCTAGCTTTTAATTAAAATTACTCTTACTAAAAACAAAAAAACCTTATCAATGATATTACATTTCTCTTGGATTTTTCTGGATTTTAATTAAAATAACCAATGAAAAACTCTTAATAGAAGATTATGTCTATGTCTTTTATAAGTTAGAATATATATATATATATAACCAAAAAATGCTAGATCTCAAACTTTTGTGATCCATAATGTAGATAAAAGTACTTTTGGATAAATCACATCATTATAATAATATAATATAATAATTATATTTATCATTATATTTATAATAATATAATTACAAATTTAAATCATGAAATTTATTAAAAATTAAAAAATTCAAGCCGTATTATTACATGATGCTCCATTAGTAGTCACATTTATATTAGTTATCTTGACTATGTAACTACAGTGTACAAGTCTTCTTAGAATTTTGCAAATAACTACATTGTTGGGATTTGGTCGATGTTTCAAACCAACTAATATGGTTTATCCTCACGACAAGGTGAAAAAGCTCACGGATCTTAATGAATAAATAGTGTGGATGCATCATTGTTGGGAATTAGTCCTTGAAAAACTAACCGTTGAACTAGCCATTTGAAAACTAGTCGTTTAAAAACTAGCCTTTAATTATTTAATAAATTAAAACTTTAATTTAAATTATTACAATTAATAAATATTATATTTACAATTCAATTAATATAATATAATATATAGGATAATATCATATCAAGGGCAAGAATAAAGATTAAGAATAAGGGGGGAAAGAGAAATAAAAACGATAAGGGCAAAGAATAAAGATTAAGAAATAAGGGGGGTAAGCAAAATAAAAACGACAATGGATGAAAAACAAAAACACAAAGATTGAGAGCAAGAGGGGTGGGAAATCACCTCGAGACGGCAAGAGTCCAACTCTTACTCAATTTCCAACCATCATCTCTAATGAGATTCTTAGAATGTCGTTCAATCTTAATGACCTCTATAAGCTTCTATGATAGAAGTGATCAACCTTAGCGATGACTTTGGAGTCTTCAATGCAAACATGGTGACACGATTTTTTTGCATGTTCTGCAAGAGTCGATGTGCGGAGCCGATTATGCCTAGTGTATGTTGCATGCTCTTGGATTCTCTACCTATTGGATCGACCTATTTCACCAATATAGGGAGTGTCACATGAACAAGGAACCATGTAAACACCTCTCATGTCTTTTGGGTCTATAGGGTCTTTCACAGATCCGAGAGAATTTCTAATAGTATACAGAGGCTTGAATGAAGACGAGACATTATTCTTTCCAAGGACATGGGCAATTTTGTCAGTGGTCACCTGGATAAATGGGAGATGAACTTTGGATATAAGATCAACCCGAGTGGATTTGCCTTTAAATCCTTTGGATGCTTTTTGAAAGGCCTTAAAGCATAGAGATCTACTATACCCATTATTTTCAAAAACGTCAAGAAGATGAGATTTTTCCAATTCCAAATGGTTGTCATCCGAAATTTTGAGAGCCCGGGTGACAAGGGTGAAAAAAACACCAAATTTTTTAGGAGGAAAATGATGAAAAGCAGCATGAAGATAATGTTCCCTTGTCGTTTTTATTTCGCCTTCCCTCCTTATTTCTTAATATTTATTTCTTTATCTTTATTCTTGCACTTGATATGATATTATCCTATATATTATATTAATTGAATTATAAATATAATATTTATTAATTGTAATCCTTTAAATTAAAATTTTAATTCTTTTTATAATATTTATTAAATTATTAAATAACTAATTAAATTAACAGCTAGTTTTTAAATCACTAGTTTTCAAACGGCTAGTCTTTAAATGACTAGTTTTTCAACGACTAATTCCAGGCAATGATGCATCCACACTATTTATTCATTAAGATCCATGCGCTTTTTCACCTTGTTCCAAGGATAAAGCACATTAGTTAGTTCGAAATGTCGACCAAATCCTAACAATGTGATTAATCTGAAAGACGTTTATCTAAATTATATAACTATTTTCAAATATTTGCAAATAACTAATAATATCTCCAATTTAAAATATATAAAAATATAATTTTGTTTTACTTTTTGATAAGATTTTTTAATTCCATTTTGACATTTTTTTAAAATTATTAAAATTATGAAATTATTTAAAATTATATTGTTGAATTGATTCTTGTGAATTAAAAGAGTGGTAGATATTTAAAATGTAATTTAAATAATAAAGAATAGCGTTTGAAAAGTTTTTTTAATTTTTTAATATTTATTTAAAATTATTTATATTTAAAATTTAATAAAAATGGATTATAATTATAAATTTAAATCATGAAATTTATTAAAAATTATATTGTTGAATTTTGATGAAAAAATATTATGAAATAACTAAAAATATATTATATTTTCAATTTTTAATTAAAAATAGTTAAATTAGATTAAGAATATTTTAAATGAGATCATATATATTATTAAGAGTTTATCCTAATTATTTTATAATTATATTATATTTAATTATTTTGTAAGAAACTCTGGATGCGGGTGATCGACAGTAAGCAAGGAGGCCATGGGGCAATGATGTGGGAAGACATACGGCGGCTCCACATGACCAGTGCTGGGATACAGAGTTGTGATAAATTTTGGCGTGAGGGCGCCATTAACTCACCCTCGGCCACCCTCACCTCGACGTATCAGCGCTGCATTGTAATTACTCTGCTCGCCATGGCCTTTAAGTCTTGTCACCTCGACCCTCTTGACCTCACTTCGACCCTCCCCCCTGCTCTCTGTGCGCGTGTCCATCTTCGTCCCTCCGCCTCTGGTGCATAGTGCCAGTCCGCTCAAGCCCTGTCCTCGTTCTGAAAGTTGTTCTCCCTCAAACCCTGCTTCAGCCCCCATCTGGTCCGGCAACTCGACCCCCTGGACAATCATGCCTCGACGCCACAGAATGAGGTGCAGAAGAGCTCGGGGGCGTGGCCAGCCTTCCCGAACTCCAATGTTGCTCTCCCATCGCCGAGACCTTAACTTTTCCATCAGGTGGAGCGAGCTCGACAGCAACCCCCCTGTCAATATGAATGCCCAGCTCTCTTTGCAGCGCCCTGCGCCTGATTCGCTTTCTTCCCTCTCCCGCAGCAAGAAAAGGCCCCACAAATCTACCATTCCTCCTGAGCCGGCTTTCATCCCCCACAAAATGAAAGCCCTTCCTGTGCAGAGTGCCTCCAGCGGAAGCAAAGACTCCAGTGATTTCGACGGAAACAACGATAGTAGCAGCTCGGGCCAGGACGCTGAAGGCAATTCAGACCAGCCCAAGCTTTACACCTCTATGGCTCACCCAGACCCGCCAGCTTCGCCACATCGTTAGCCCTTTGGCCATGCATTGAGCAAGGCGTGAGCAAGGAGATGGAGGACGAGGGTTATGTGTGTAGAATCATGGAAGAGGTACTAGTCTCTAGCAACAAGAATCCAGGTTCTCCTTAGGCTTGGTTTTTTCTTTCCTATCGACATGTTCATGTTTAGGAATTGTTTTTCATGGGATTTGTGTTTTATTTTGAAAACTAAAACTGCTGGTTTCTCACTATGGACAGCAGTCACTATCTTGTTTCTAAGGACTGGTTTCTCCATTAGAGACAGTCCAACTATTGCTGAAAAACTCTTGGAACTTCCCTCTGGATTAGACTTGTCAAATCTATAAGACGAGACCTGTAACTTTTGTTCTATATAATATAATAGAAGTAGCATAACTTAAAAAGATATTATTTTGTAAAAAATAATAATAATGTGTTGAAATTATTTTGTCAAAAAATATCAAAATCGGTTGAAGTTATAAATTAGAATTGTAAAATATATTTAATTTAATTTACATTAGATTGATTTATAAAAATTATAATCTTGCTAGACTTATATTCCCAATTTTAAAAAAAACTGTTAATTAATAAAAGCGAAATCACAAAAGATTTGTACACCAGTGACCAACGAATATGTATAAGCGGTCCACATTTAAAGAAAAGGCACGGAATTAAATCTCGATAGGGACTTCTCACTGATCAAAGATTGGGCCACCTTGGGCACAATCTCCTCGGCCAACTGAATGCTTAATATTTTATATCAAAAATGTATATTCTATTGGACGCCAGATGGGCGCTTTGGGGTAATCATTCTCATGGTTGTTATATTAAAAAAATGTGATTTTCTGTTTTTTTTCATCACAACCAAAAGTCGGCGATATTTATCTATAAATATAAGATTTGTGTATTAACAGCAATCACTTATTATTCCCCGCAGCCGGAGGTAATGACGTATTCGATAGGCTGTTGACTTAAAATTAATTTAGGTTGATTAAAAATTAAATTATTATTTATAATGTTAACATTAACCAAAAAAATTCTATTTTTTTTTTTTTTAATTTGATTGGCTGTTGTCTCATTTCTTTTATTATGTAATGATTTTTAATTTGTACTAATGATTTTTAACTTGTATCACTGCTCCTCCTGTTGGTGTTGACTGCTGTACAATCGAATCTCTAATTAATATTACGGAGATCTTTAAATTGTACTACTGCTCCTCCTGTGGATGTTGACAGTCTTATCCACTGCAGTAAACTTCAATAATGTATTGAGTAGTCACCACTTCGCGTTGGGGGAGCTGAAAACCGTGGATCACTGCAATGGATTCCGCCCTTGTCGACTGCATATGCCACATCTCACATCTCACATCTGTTTCGGCTGTACAATAGACCGTATGAACACGACACAAGAGGGCGGAGACCTAAGCGGCCTCCTCACACCTACCTTCGTCGGTAGTGGATTCAAATTATTATTATTATTTTTTTTTCGTGTAAATAATATTTTATTTTATTTTTTATTTTAATATTTTTAAATAATCTATTTTTACAAATATAAAGATTTTCTATGTATAGAAAAGTATTTAGCTCTCTAAAATTAGTTCTTTTAAGTTTTTAATGAAACTTAATATATATTCAACAAATTAATCTATGTATATATTAATAACGAAATATTTTTTCTATGAAGTGATATTCTCATATTACTTAAATAAATATTTTAATATATTTTTAAAAATACATTTTAATACTTCAAATTTCCATTATTAATGATAAGAGAATGCTCCAAATTTCTCTAATATAAATATGTTGAAATTTAAATCTAATTTATTTATAATATAATATAAATATGTTGAACCCTAGATGTGGGGGTTTAAACTGGGACAGGAGGTGGAAACTCCACTACGTGACACATGGCCTAGCCACATGGCCACGCATGGGGCCTATCCTGCAGTCCTTAATGCTCCAGTTGCTCGCCTCATGTCGACATTATTGCCTCTGCTCTTTGCCTTAACCCCCATCCAGTCCGCAGCCCAGAGCTCTACTTCATGGCGCCACGCCCTCCTTCGTTGGCATTCTCTTCCGTCCGCCTTCGATTCTCAGTGTTCTATGCTCCGAGTTCCCCTTCGCCCTCCGAGACGCACTGTGACCTTCATCTTCTGTTGGCTTCGACACCTTACTGCTCCTGCCGTCCTACTGTCTTGTCGCCTCTGCACACCAACCTCAACACTCCCTCAACCTCAATGCCTTTGCAAGCTAGCCTCCCTCACGCTCACTCCTACTCAAGCATGTCACGGAGGCATAGAATGTGATGTTGTCGTAGTCGAGGCATGGGCCAATCCTCACGCCCGCCAATCTCAATTCACTCAGACAGTCGCTCCCCGCCTCTTGAAGACAATTCATGTCATTTCCATTATGATTGCTCCCTGGACAGGCCTCGAGTTACAGCCACAATCACTATCAGCTTTTAGGAGACGCCTTCGAGCTCTGCCGGGTCAGGTTCTAGAAAATGTCCCAGGAAATCTACAATTTCTCTAGCACCCCCTCAGCACTCTCAAAAATCTGAAGCTCTACCGGTCAAACCAGGAGCGCACTCCTCAAACAGCGAAGGCAGCAGAAGCGGTAGTCCAAAACACTTGGTTGATGAGAAGAGGAAAGATAGTGGCAGCCTTGTGCGCACCGCTACCATGCCCAAACCCAACACACAACACTCGAAGAAATACGAGGATTATTCTGATGATTACATGTGTCTTATCATTGGAGAGCCTCCGCCACAGCCTCATGACACATAACATGACATGCAGCCACAACAATGAGAGGTTTCCTTTCTCTGTTTTGTTTAATTTCTCAGATATCATGTTTTTCCTGAACAATTTGGCAAATTCTTTTATGGTTAATGTTGGTTTACCTACGAAGGGCAGCGTTTTTTGGACCGGTTTCCCCATCTGGGGCAGTCATATTTTTGTCTTATTGAACTCTGCTCCCTCTAGAACTAGCTAGCATAACAATTTCGGAGGTAAGCTTCGACTTGTATACTATGTTCATATTAATATATTAGTCTTTTATATATATATATATATATATATATATAAATCCAAATTATTTATAATATATTAGATAATTTGAATTATTTATAATATATTAGATAAATTTAACTTTTTTAATGAGTTTTTTTAGTAAGATAAATTACATTTTAATAATTTATCAACATTTTAAGATTTTCATTATTTAAATATTTTAAAATGGGCCAAAAAATTGAAATCAAAATTCTCACAATTATAGCTTATAAAAAATCATTCATAAGAAAAAATGTAAGTTTATTAACTATTTAACTAGCTTATAAAAGTAAAATTTAATCATTTTCACAATTTTATTTATTGATAAATGCATTCTTCATAAATAACTATAAAAGTTAAATTTAATGTAACTTGTTACAACTATGAAATCTTTTATTAATAAATATAAAAATTTATTCAAAAATAAATGAAAGAGTTCAACAAGGTATTTATTTATTTTTTATTGGTAATATACTAGTATTAATAATAATATTTTGATTTTAAAGTTATAGTGAATCCTACACCAAATTGACTTATGAGATTCTCATAGTGTGAGACAAGGGACCTATCTTTATACAACAATTTCGACTACTAAATATAAGAGGTATACATACCTAACCACTCTAAATTTGAACTTGAGAAACACTTCTTAACAATTAATCCCACTTAACCCACTTAGATTTTTTTGTGACACAAATATATATCACTTGGAGAATCAAATGTAAAATATTGTTTTGTGGATATGGATCTCTAATCAAAAGTTTAGATAATGACATTTAAAAAAAAAACAAAAAACAAAAAGATATCCATTAGTTTTGTAGAACAATACATTGTTGTCATGATACATCTATACACTCATACGATACTTGGAGAATCAAATACAAACTTTTTCTAAATGAAATAGATCCTAAACAAAAACATTAGATTTAAGTTCAAATGTAACAACTAATTCATACTTTTTAAAAAGTGATTCCATACTGGGTTAAAATTCTCATAATTGGTTATTCCTCCACCTTGAAAAATAATTCATACTTTTCAAAATTTAATAATAAAACTAAGAAACAGGAAACGCTAAAGAAAAAAAAGTTAGGTTCTATATTGGAAAATGGGTTAAAATTTCACTGAAGAAGAAAACTGCGTGAATTGAAAGTTTATAACGCCTTTAATATGGGATGATACTGAAAACTTCTAATTTTCTTTGAATGGGTTATAATTTTCTTTATACGAGTTTGATGGTAGCATAAATGATGTGTAATCTTCACATGATTAGTAGGTTCTATTAATTTTTTCTCAAAGGAAATGGTAAGTTTATCGATTAATATGTTTAATTTTTGTTATAATTAATAGTAATATACATTTATTTTAACTATGAATTTAATATGAGTCAGTTGGAAATAATTAATATTATTTGTATATTAATGGAGAAATGGTTACATTATTGTAACGTAGCTCCTTAAGTTAGGATTAGTTCCTAGAATATAGGAGTTTGTTTACAACTTCCTACTTCTGTGTGATGTACTTATAGTTGTATCATTTTATTAATGAACGTAGAGTGTACTCTCCATTTGTGTGCAGTCTCCAGGTGCAGTACTCACCTGTGAGCTGCAGTTACTAATCAATTCAGTTTTTATCTTGGTATCAGAGCTTAGACCGGGTGAGCCTGATTTGTTTGAGAGCCTTAGTGACTACAGAGTCTTAGTGGCTACGGTGCACACAGGAGCTTAGTGCTCACAGGAGTAGGTGGTCTACAGCAAACACCTGACTCACAGGTCTCAGATGATTTTTTGGAATCTCTGAGCATGGGAGGGTTGGTGCGGTTTTTCTGCTGACATTCGTGCCGAAAAGCACAATTGGGGCGATTGCCAAGGCCATACCGGCGCCAATCTGGTTTACTTACACGGATTTTTAATTTGGCGTGGATATTTGCCTCAGAAAAGTGCCAATCTCTCTCTTTGGCAGTTCCGCACATGGGATTTGCCCGATGGTGGTAGATCTGAGTCGCAGAGGTTATTGCCAGTTCTACACAAGGGATTTGCTCGATGGTGGTAGATCTAAGTTGTAGATACATTGGTTGGCGGTTCTGCAAAGGGGATTTTCCCGTTGGTGGTAAATTCAAGTTGCAGACACAATAATCATCAGATCAGAGGAGGATCTGAGGTACAGTCACAAGATCGGGCCAGATTGGAGGCAGATCGGTGATCAGGGTCTGGTATGTATTGAATTTTTTTTAGTGTAGCTTGTAATTATTTAACTGGTTAGAATCATCGGAGGGTCTGGAATCAGAGCAGTCCAGTATGAATAATACTATAGAAACATATCTCAACGAGTCTAGCAAACTCGATGGGTCCAATTTCACCAATTGGAAATTCAAGCTACAAACATTGCTTGAGGGAGAAAATGCGTGGTCAATTGTCACAGGCGAGGAGCAGAAACCAAATATTGTAACAGGAACAATCGCACTTATACAAGACTGGGATAAAAGGGAGAATGAAGCAAAAGTCATATTGAAGATGTCCGTCAAGGATAATATTATCCCACACATTAGAGATGGCAAATCGTCCACTGAGATCTAGATGACGCTCAAGAATTTATACCAGACAAAAAATACAAATCGCATCTTGTCACTTAAAGGCAAGTTGTTTGCGATGAGGATGGAGGAAAATGAATCTGATGTTGGATTCATTGCAAGGGTTAAAGACCTGAAGGATAGATTGGGAGACATCGGAGAAAAGGTGTCTGATTCCGATCTAGTCACAATTACATTGAAAGGAATGGATGAATATTAGATGTTCATCACAGGATTGGCAGCGAGGGATAAAGTCCCTGCATATGAAGAATTGACAGGAATTTTGCTACAAGAAGAAGAGCTTCGGTAGAACTTAAGACCACGGAGTGATGATCTTGCTCTGATGGCGAATAGGCAACAGTTTCAAGGGAAGCACCACAGCAACAGCGGCAGCCATAGCACCAACAGAGATGAGGTATCACGTTTCAAAAGAGACCATTTAGAGGTATGTTTGCAAACAAGAAATGTTTTTACAGTGGGAAATTTGGCCACGAAATTAGGGATTGTTTTAAGAGGCAGACAGATGAAGCAAGGAATAGTCAGAGTAGGCATGAAGGATATTTTGTTAATGAAGATTAAGACTATAGTCATGAAACTCGACTATCTGTATCTAATTGTGCGCTTTCAGCTTCTAAAGAAGATGAGGACGACATATGGTATGTCGATTTTGGTGCATCCTCACATATGACTGGTAAGAAAGAATGGTTTGAATTTCTTGAAGAAACTTCATATGGATCTAAATTTTTTCTAGGAGATGACAGAGGATATGAGATAAAAGGGTATGGTGATATTCCAGTAAGATTGCCTTATGGTGACATTAGACATCTTAAGAATGTATTGTATGTGCCTGGGATTAGGAAAAACTTGATCTTTGTATCTATGATAACAGATCAGGATCTGCTAGTTGAATTCTTCAAGACACGTTGTGTCATAAATGATAGAAATATGGAAACAGTTGCATCAGGAGTGCGTGTGGGGAGCCTATACAGACTAAATGTCAAAAGCATGCCACAACAAGCCATGGTTGCAACAGGATTGATAGCCAAAAACCTCTGGCACCAGAGATTCGGTCATCTTAATTTACAAGACCTCATGTTACTTCAAAGAAAATGTATGGTCGATGGACTCCCTATTTTTCATAGTGATCAGTTGGATTGTGATGGATGTGCATTAGGGAAAATGCATATATAAGAATTTCCTTTGCATATTGATAGAAAGAGAAGAGATATTCTAGAGCTGGTGCATACAGACATATGCGGACCTATACAGACCAGGTCGCTAGGTGGTGCATATTATTTTCTTCTGTTTACTGATGATTGCACTAGATTCTCTTGGATATATTTTTTTATTAAAAAGAGTCAGACCTTTCAGTGTTTTAAAGAATTTAAAATTTTGGTAGAAAAGCAGACAGGAAAATGTATAAAAATTATCCGCACAGATCAAGGGGGAGAATACAGGTTGGGTTAGTTCATGAATTTTTGCAGAAATCATGGGATTGTTCAACAGTTTATAGTGCCTCATACACCACAAAAAAATGGAGTGGCAGAACAAAAGAACAGAACTCTTGTGGAGTGCACAGGGAGTATGCTTCAAGGTAAGGGTCTATCAAATGGTTTATGGGTTGAACCCATCAACATTGTTGTTTATTTAAAGAATAGGAGTCCTACTAAATGTCTTGGCTTCAAAACTTCCTTTGATGCATTACATGGATTCAAACCAGAATGAGTCATTTGAGAGTATTTGGGTCAAAATCCTTTGCCTGTATACCCAAGGTGGATAGAAAGAAGTTAGATCCTAAAGCCATGAAATGTATCTTTGTAGGATATGGCACTGAGTTTCAAGCATACAAGTTATTTAATCCCATGACTCATAAAATATTTGCAAGTCGAGATGTGATATTTCATGAACATGTTGAGAAAGGAAAGGATGACAGTAATAATGAATGGCACATTCCATTATTGTTGGAAGAAAACAACGGGAATAATCAGGAGCAGGAGCATGAAGAAGAAGAAACAGGTGATGTATTCAATAAGGCAAGTCTGTACAAGTCTGAAGCAGATAGATTTGAGGTAAGTCCCCTACCAAGGAGATCAGGTAGGTAGGCACAATTACCAGCCAGATTGAAAGACTATGCTTTAATGACAAGTATTTTAAACATTGTAGAACCCACAAACTATAAAGAAGCAAGTAAATATGATGAATGGAGGGATGCGATGAATGAAGAAATTGAATCAATTACTAAAAACCATACTTGGGATCTAGTTGAACTGCCTGAAGGAAAAATACCCATAGGTTGTAAGTGGTTGTACAAACCTAAAGTGAATGCAGATGGGAGTATAGAAAAGTTTAAAGCTAGACTGGTAGCAAAGGGTTATTCACAACTAGAGGGAATAGATTTTGATGAAACCTTTGCCCCTGTAGCGAAATTAAATACCATTAGAATGCTAATTTCTTTAGCAACAAAATATAAGTGGAAGCTACACCAATTAGATGTTAAGTCTGCATTTCTAAATGGTGAATTGAAAGAAGAGATTTATTTAGTTCAGCCTGAAGGGTTTGTTAAAAAAGGGTAGGAACATCTAGTTTGTAGATTGAACAAGGCATTATACGGTTTAAAACAAGCACCCAGGTCGTGGTATGAGAAGATCGATTCATTCTTCTTACAACATGGTTTTCATAGGAGCATGAATGATCCAAATCTATATACCAAGTATAATAAACAGAGGAAAATCATTTTGATTTCTTTGTATGTGGATGATATGATTATAACAGGTAATGCAGATACTCTGATCAAAGAAATCAAAAGGCACATGTCGCAATTATTTGAAATGAAAGATCTCAAAAATATCCATTATTGCTTGGGTTTGGAGGTATGGAGAGATTCTAGACAGAATTTTCTTACTCAAGGGAAGTATGCTAGAAGTTTGCTAGAAAGATTCAGGATGGAGCAGTGTAAGTCAACAACAGCACCATTGCAGCAGAATTTAAAGTTGTGTAGTGACGATGGCATTAAGGAGGTGGATGCCACTATGTATATCTTACTACAACTAGACCAGACTTGGCATACTCTGTTAGTGTGCTGAGCCAGTTCATGTCTAAACCTCTAGAAAGTCATTTGGTTGCAGCAAAGAGTGTGTTGAGGTACCTTTGTGGTACTAGTGATTATGGTATTTTATACACTGACACATCTGATGTTACTCTAGCAGGTTTTTCAGATTCCGATTGGGCAACCAACCTGGATGATCGCAGATCTATCACAGGTTATGCATTCAGTATTGGATTCGGGGTCATAGCATGGAGTAGCAAAAAGCAAAGTACTGTAGCTTTATCTTCAGCTGAAGCTGAGTACCAAGCATTGTGTGCAGCCACATGTGAAGATATATGGTTGAGAAGACTTCTCAATGATGCAGGAGAAGAACATAAAGAAGAAACTATCATTAAAAGTGACAACCAGAATACCATCAAGCTAGCATACAATCTAGTATTTCACAAAAACACAAAACACATCGATACTCAGTTCCATTTTGTTCGAGAAAAACTTCAGTCAAAGGAAATATTTGTTGAACATTGTAAATCTTGTGACAACATGGCAGACATTTTTACTAAGCCTCTTGGGAGAATAAAGTTTGAATTGTTTAGAGGGATGTTAGGAATTCAAAGTAATCCTTTCTCCATTAAGGGGGAGAGTTAGAAATAATTAATATTATTTGTATATTAATGGAGAAATGGTTACATTGTTGTAACGTAGCTCCTTAAGTTAGGATTTGTTCCTAGGATATAGGAGTTTGTTTACAACTTCCTACTTCTGTGTGATGTACTTATAGTTGTATCATTTGATTAATGAATGTTGAGTGTACTTTCCATTTGTGTGCAGTCTCCAGGTGCGGTACTCACCTATGAGCTACAGTTACTAATCAATTCAGTTTTTATCTAGTCTAAATGAATCAAATATTTTCATATGCAAATTTTTTTAGATTGTAAAATACAATATGTTATTTTTATTATTTAAATTGTATTTTTGAATGCTAAATAAAGTATATATAGGACTAAATAAAAAATTTAACCATAAAAATTTAATTTTTTTATATATAAAAACTTAATATTTTTTCTATATATAGATACATATGAAGTTGACATCTATATAAAGTAGTTAACATAGATCTTCAAATAGTTTATTTAAATCTCTTGTTGAAATATTTTTGAAAAATATATGATTTAAACATCTTCTTACATTTTTGTTTACTTCTAAGTTCTAATTACTTTACAACATATTCATTTTTTTTTTTTTAATTATAGTCAATATTTTTTTTCTATTTAAAACCTATTTTTTATTGTTTATTGTTTGTTGTTTATTTTAAAGGGGCATGGACTTACGGACAAACTTACACATCCCCAAATACTGGGCTGTAGAATGATCATGTAAGCTTAATGATGCTAAGTTGTTAATTTTAGATGATTAAGTGAAAGTGTTTAATTAATTTTTTTTTATTAAAATGGTAAGTTTTTTTATTATAATTGAAATGGTAAGTTTTTCATTATGAGTAGACTAACATAACATAATATAATATAAGTATAATTTAATGGGATAATGTAATATAAATATTTTATATGGGAGTAAATGAAATGCAATTAATATAATGAAATATATCATGTTATTTATAAACTTTAATTAGAAATAATAATAATATCTAACAATATAATTAATAATAAAAGAAATAGTAAGTTACTGAAACAGAAAAAATCAATAATAAGAAAATAGTCACCATCATTATTAGAAGCACACTGAAATAAAAACATTTTAACTCCTCTCTAAAATGGAACAATTTAGAAAACACCTTCTTATCATGAAACCAATGTATTAAAATGAAATAAGATAATTTAATCATTTGATATAATATTTTAACTCCCCACACTTTCTTATCATAAAACCAATACATTAAAATGAAACTAAATAATTTTATCATTAACATAAGGAAAAATAATTTACTATTTGTATATGAATAATTTAAAATAACAAAATAATAATTTATTATTTACTATTTAATAATTTATAATAATAATTTAATAATTTACTATTTTATTATGGCTAAAATAATAAAATTAGTTATGAATTTTTAAATAAATATTTTTTAAATTGTATTTTTTAGTTAATTTTTTATATAAATTTGTTAAAATTTCAAGGGTGAGCATTTATTAAGGATGTGGAATGAATATTAAATTTATATATTTTGATAAATCTATATCAAGATATATGAAAATTTGTTTTTATTTTATTTTATTTTTTATTTCTAGTTTATTTTATTGTGGGTGTAAGCTGAGAAGGTATTTGTTGGATGTAGAATAATTTAATTTTACATTTAACAAGTATTTACACTTGAAATTTGAGTAAATTTATAAGATGTCTAGTCAAAAATACAATTTTTAAAAATGACATTTTTTTTGTCCCTGCAACACTATTTACCCTAATGGTCGACATCATCATTTTAAATCCTATCGATTGTATTAAAGTTGATGTTGAAAAGACATTTTTTGTTTTGAAACCATTTTTTTTATCTCAAAATTTATTTAATGGCTTCAACTCCCCTAAATAATTCAAATATGATTGCTCTCAAACTTTCAAAAATTTTGTCATCATTCTCATATCAACTTTTCAAACCCATTTATTGAGATAATATTTGATTAAAATAATCACAAATTGTTTATTAAAAATAAGACTTACGAATAAAATGAATGTAATTCTTAATAAACAAAACAATTTTGATTCTGAGAAACACATTAGCATAAGTCCTATAAATCTTAATAGTAGCTTGTGCTTGCTTTCTTGTACATCCAAGTCATCCTCTATGATGTTCAATGTTAATGTTCATAATGTTATTTTCCTCTTTGCATTTAACTTTATTTCTTTGTTCCATGTCAAGATATTGATTGGAGCATTTTCTTCTTCCAACATTTGGAGACTTTCATGCTAATCACACCATGGTTCTTCAATTATGTCTATTTTTTTTATCTCAATCACACTTCTTTCATCCTTTCTCATGAAGCTTCTCCTTGTTTGAGTTTTGCATTTCACTTTATTTCTTTATTCCATGCCAAGATATTGGTTGGAGCTTTGTCTTCTTACAACATTTGGAGACCTTCATGCTAATGACACCATGGTTCTTCAATTATCTTTTTTTCCTCCCAATCACATTTCTTAGATCTTTCTCATGAAACTTTTCCTTGTTTGAGTTTTTACACATGAAGTGTTTTGTTAACATAGTTTAAAATAGAAAATTTTGTTTTTTAATGAATAACTTATAATATAAAACACATTATAGAATTAACATAACTAATTTAACTTTAACAAAGAAAAATAAAAAAATGTAGGTACAAATATTGATAAAGAAAAGAATCATAACAAAATCTATAGCCTTATTCAACCACACAATCCCTAACTTGTTCTCACTCTTTAAATCTTATGATCCTATATGAACTAATATTTTTTCATCTCATTTAGGTCCCAAGCATCTTCAAAAACTAGGTCCAAAAGTTATGTTTTGGCATTGTGGGAGAAAGTGATCTAGTAAATCTTTGATAACCTAACAAGCTTATAAATTACCTTAATGGATCTCCCACTAATGATAATCTAATAAGCTTATAAAGTACCTTAATGGATCTCCCACTAATGTTATTCAAGACATTATAAATTACCATCCTTGTAATTTCTAAATTATAGAGGATGAATTCTTCCAACATTATTATTTTTTTGTCACTTGAAGAGAGATATCTTTAAGTCACTATGTTTTAACCATGAAGAAACTTTCGTATATAAAGGTGAAAAGGTTTCTCTTCTCTCTCAAACTGAAGTGGAACCAACAAACCTTAAAATATGGTTTGGTGAGTGAAAATATCTCTTAATTAATGAATAGATTATTTTGATAGGATTTTTAAAGCTTCACATGCAATACAAACTAAGGTGTAGGTGTTAATAATAATGACAAGAATTTGTAAGGAACTCAATTAAAAATTTCCTCACCATGGTTTTATTAAAGTCCAAAGTCATGAATTTATGTCATGGGTCATTATTTTTACAATAAGCTTCTAACATCCTTTCTTATTATCAAGATCCTTTCTTCTTATCAAATTTCTGACACAATACAATTTTTTTTTTTATTCAAAACAAAAATTGATTTATAACTTATTTAGTATGCCAACTTCAATCTCTTTTTAATGAGTTCTTGATTCAAAATTATGTGCACATGGTTAAAAAATCTCGGCAAATGCAAAATTTAAAACCATAATCTTTATGTTGGTTTGGTAAACTTGTAATAGAAACAAAGCCTATGACTATTGCTCTCAATTGATATGTTATCAACTCTAAAAACCTTCTCTTTTTCATCAAATTCTTCATTCAATTTCAAATACAAATTCATACATGATTGGTAATTTAAATTGGAAAATGAAAGAACGTGCACACAAGCTTATCCATACACCCTCTCATAATCCCTTTGCAATCAACTCTCCTCAACAAATATGAAAAAAAATATGCAAATGAGGAAAATCAACCAATGAGTAAAGTCAAAGAAAATTTTCCAAGTCGATTATTTTCAAAGCTACTTCTTGAATCACCAAACTCTTCATTTAATTTAGTAATTAAAATCCTTGCATGGTTAAATGAGTCAAGGTGTGAGTAATGCTTTCACATTCTACCAATGTATCTTCTCACGATCGATGTTCTCTTTATTATTCCTTTGATAAAAAAAAGGGTCTATAATTAATATAAGAAAAGGAATACGCCAATGTAGATTAAAGAAGAGATGAAACAAATGTGAGATATATCTAAGTAATTGATATCTCTCTTGAGAAGATCATGATGCAAAAGGAATAAAACACTACATTCACTCTAGTCGCATTTGCCAATAAAACTCTATTGCACTTGAAGATTGATTTCCCTATGGTTTCTTGAGTCTTTAATGATTGCTACAATGGAAAATCAATCTATATGTAAAGGATATTTCCTTAGCAGTAACATGCACTACACCATTGCTATGAGGATGCAAATGTTTCATCAAGGGGTCAATGTACTCTACCAAATCAATGTTAACTATTAGCATCTACAAAAATGCAACTACTGCTATTTCAAGACAATAAGACATCCAAAGAAAGCCAAATAGAGAAATTTAATGGAACTACTGCTCTTTCAAGACAATAAGACATCCAAAGAAAGCCAAATAGAGAAATTTAATGAGGGATTAATGTTTGAAGCCTTGGGCGTGTTGCACATTAGTCTAAGGATTGAAAACTCAATGCTTGCTACTTAGGAGCAATCTCTACCAACCTCGGATCTATAATGAACCCAAAAAAATATGGGTGAATGGCACCTATAACCATGGAGCTAAATAGGTTTGCGAAAAACCTAAGTAGAAAAAATCGAAGTGTAAGCTGGGAAGGAGCGCTGCGCAGTCAGAGCGCTGCCCTCTTGCAGGTGCTTCGGCCCTCTCGGCCTCAGAGATCACGATCCGGTTTGGAGCAGCACGGATCTGCCTCCAGATCTCGTTGCTGGCTTTGCAGATCACTCCTCTTTGACCTGTGGATTCTTCTTCGAGGATTGACTGAGATTGTCTGAGCAGTCAGATTCAGAGTGCCACCCCCCCGGCCTCCCTTATAGTTTTCAGAGACCACGATCCAGTTTGGAGCAGCACGGATCTGCCTCCAGATCTCGTTGCTGGCTTTGCAGATCAGCGCCTCTTTGATCTGAGGATTCTTCTTCGAGGTTTGACTGAGACTGAGCAGTCAGATTCAGAGAGCCAGCCTCTCTTGTTGTTCTCGACCCCGGAGGCCTCGACCCTGGTTGGATCTGATCGGATCTGCCCTCAGACCTATTCAGATCAGCGCCTTCTCTTAGATCTGCTCTTCTGAGATCTGCCCCTGCTTTTTCTGTTGCTCAATCTCGGAGATGCCTCGTCTCTTGTCTGAAGCAGGTTGGCTGTGTTTCTGATCTCTTCTGACTATGGAGACCCAAGGATCGCCACAAGGGCCCTCCCTGCCTTCTCCTCCGGATGCCTCAGCCGCCTTCTCTTCCTTGATTGCTTCACTACCCAAGAGGAAGAAAACTGACTTCTCTAAGTTTGTTAAAAAGCTTGACGATGTGCCGGAGGTAACCCTACCTCCGGAGGGGCCGATCCAGGTCGCCTTATCACTGGCAGATCGCGCCCTGGTCGGCCAATTCACAGGTCTCTGGCCATCTCCTAAATCAACTGAAGGCTGGGTAGCCAGGAATTGGATCCCGCTGATCAAGAACAAAGTCACTTCTTATTTTCTTGGAAGAGGCTACTTCCTGTTTGAATTCAACACCAAGGAGGATAAAGACCTGATCTTCAGGAATGGGCCCTATTTCATGGGACCTCAGGGCCTTTACCTAAATAAATGGACCCCAGACTTTGATCCAGCTGTGGATGTTCCATCGGCAGTTCCTGTGTGGGTTCGGCTTCCTAATCTACCGGTTCACTGCTGGAACTGGGATTCCCTTAAATACATAGGCAATACATTGGGCAAGTTCATAGACAGAGCCAACAACAATGACCAATACGATTGCGCCCGGATCTGTGTCGAGGTAGATCTAGAAGTGGGCCTCCCCGAGGCCATCAAAATAAAGGTGGGTAGCTGGACACATCTGCAAGTGCTGGATTACGAGCAGCTACCGTTCAAATGCCGCAAATGCCACATCTACGGCCATTTTGCTAGAGGATGCCCGAACACAGGCGAATCAGAAAAAGGAAAGGAGGAAGGATGGAACCAAGTAAAGAGATCAAAGCTAAGTCACAAAAAATCAGGGGTACAAGGATCTCAACCTGCCGCTGCCCAAAATGTATCCTCGTCTAGAAGTCAAGAGAACAAGTTCGAGATCTTAAGCTCTGCGGAAGAAATTCCCAGGGAAGAGGAAAGACTGGACAAACCAGCAGAAAAATCGACCTCAGCAGAAACAAGACCTGCAGAGAGTATCATGGCAAGGAACAAGGAAAAGCAGACAGAAGCCTCCGAGGAGGAACACGACTCAGAGGAGTCTGAGGAAGAGGGAGAAATAGGAGATACGCAGACATCAGTTAGAAGATCTGCAAGGGGCCGGAAATCTGCAAGAGAAAAGAGAGATCAGGAAACTTACAAAGACAAGCTGCAGGGCAGCCAACCTACGCTAGAAAAACTCCTTGGCAAGAACTCGAAGCCGGTTAAAAATCAAGCTCCTGGCTCCAGAGGAGCCCCTCACCAAAGAAACAAATGATGAAGACCATCTCCTGGAATTGCAGAGGATTGGGGAGTAAAATAAAAGAAGAAGCAGCAAGAAGCCTCATTAGAAGAGAAACCCCGGACATCCTTCTGATCCAGGAGACCAAAATGGAGGACGAAGAGTTCCTTCAAATCAGCAAAAAGTTCTGGAAGGGAAGTAGCGGGCTAGCAGTATCAGCAAGAGGTGCCTCCGGGGGATTGGGCTCTCTCTGGAACCCCCTCAAATTTAGTCTGGTCACAGAGACTCACAATAGCCATTGGCTATTCTTGAAGCTACTCTCTAAAGATTCAAGGGAGACTATCTGCCTGTTCAATGTCTACGCTCCTAATAACATAGGGGAGAAAAGGAAATGCTGGGAATCCATCAGACAGCTGGCAGAGACTGAGAATCTGGGAAACATCATCATTGCAGGGGACCTAAATCTCACCCTACGCACGGATGAAAAGCGAGGAGGTACAATCGTAAGGGACCCAGCAAGGGAGTGGGTGGAAGACCTCATGCAGGACTGGGATCTTCTCGACATCCCTCCAGATAACGGTAAGTACACCTGGACCAATAAGAGATTAGGCCCTGGTCATATTGCTGCTAGACTTGATAGATGCTTGGTGCAAAGTTCTTTTCTTTTGCTTGGTTTAGAATCCAGACTGCATATCCTCCCATGTAGTGTTTCAGATCATAAGCCTATTCTGCTAGAGATGACAGGCCACAAGGATCTTGGTCCCATTCCATTTAGGTTCAATGCTCTTTGGGTTAAAGAGCCAGAGTTTATGAACCTGGTTCAAGAAAGCTGGAAGCTATCAGTGAAGGGTTCTCCCTTCTTCATTTGGGAAGAAAAACTCAGAAGATTAAAAGCTTCTCTAAAAACATGGGCCAAGGGTCTTCCCTCTCCTGCAAACGAAAGAAAGCAGGCCCAAGATATTCTAAAACAGCATCAATTTCAAAGTGAGGATGTAGAAATCACTAAAGAAGTTTTAGACAAGGAGGAGGAGCTGCAACAAATCTACCACAAAGCCTGTCTATCAGAAGAAGAGCACTGGAGGCAAAAATCTAGGAGCTTATGGCTTAAAGCGGGAGATAGAAATTCTGCCTTCTTTCATAAACAAGCTCAAGCAAGGAAAAGTTATAATTCTATAGCAGAAATCAAAGATGGCAATCTGATCCATAAAGACTTTGAGAGCATAAAGAAGGCAGCCTACAATCATTTCCAAAATCTGTATAAAGAAGAGGGAGAGACTGACCCAAAATCCAAATTCCTGGAGGTGATACCCCCTAGAATCTCCCCTCTTATCAACCAGCAGCTTGAAAAGAAGATCTCCATCCAAGAAATAAAAGAAGCCCTAGATAGTATGGAGCCGGACAAAGCCCCAGGCCCGGATGGCTTCACGGCCAGATTCCTCCAATCTTGCTGGCAGATTGTTGAGAAAGATCTCTTCAAGATGATCCTGAAATCCCAAAATTGCCAAAAAATTGGGGGCAGCACTAATTCTGCCTTTCTTGCCCTTATTCCCAAGGAAAAGGGTGCAAAAGAATTTAATAGGTTCCGCCCAATCTCTCTCTGCAACATTGGGTACAAATTAATCACTAAGGTAATTGCAAACAGGCTAGCAGGCATCCTTCCAGGGATCATACCTGAGAATCAAGGAGGATTTGTTCAGGGGAGACAGATTGTCGATAATTACATCCTGGTGCAAGAGGCTATTCACTCGAGTCAACTTCGCAAAGAAAAGGGTATGGTTATCAAATTAGATCTGGCAAATGCCTTCGACCGTGTCAGGCATAGTTTCCTATGGGAAGTTCTGAAAAAGTTTGGTTTTGGGACTGGTTTTGTAAACTGGATTCGAGCTAGTATTGCTGACCCATGGATTGCCCCCTTGGTGAATGGGAGAGCAGCTGGCTTCTTCAAAGCTTCAAGAGGACTCAGACAAGGCTGTCCCCTCTCTCCGCTGCTTTTCGTTCTTCAAGTCTCTGCCCTCAGCTTCTTCCTAGATCAGAAATTGGAAGATCAGGAGATTTTAGGGCTAAGTATAGCTAGAGGTGTGAAAAATGTAAATCATACTCTGTTCGCAGATGATACTCTCCTATTGGGGGCTGCCACAGCGCGCTCTGCCATAAGGTTTAAGGAGGTTCTTGATGATTTTAGTGAGGCTACAGGAAGCAGCTTAAACAAAGGGAAATGTAAAACTTACTGCTGGAACATTTCTCCTCACACTCTCTCTATCATCTCCAGGATTCTGGGCTTTGATGCCACCCTCAGCTGGTCCTCTTTTATTTACTTGGGTCTGCCCATCTTCCGCACTCTGGTTTATAGCAGAGATTGGACCCCTCTTCTGGACAAATTCAAGGCAAAATTCCAAACCTGGGGCTTCTCCTGGCTAAATCTTGCAGGTAAACTTGTCCTAATCAATTCTGTTCTAAGCAGTCTCCCCATATTCCAATTCTCTGTGCTTTTAGCACCCATTGGAATCATCAAGAGAATGGAAGCCTACATCCGGAAGTTTTTCTGGAAAGGTGGCAAACTCAACGATAGAAAAATTCCATTACTAAGTTGGGAGAAAGTTTGTAAGCCTTTGATGGAAGGCGGCCTCAACATCAAAGACCTCTGCTCTCAGAATATCGCCATGGGGGCCAAGCTCTTCTGGCGAATCATCGCTCCACACCCAGGCTGGGCACAAAGAGCCATCTGGAAAAAATACCTCAGGGGAAACAGAAAACGGTCTCTGGATAATCCTCTCCCCACAACAGGGACGCATCTTGTCAAACGCTGTTACAAAGCAGTGGCTTTAATCAAAGACAAAGCGTTCTGGATTCCGGGAAATGGCAAAAACATTAAGATATGGGATGACAGTATAATGCAACACCCTCCCATAGCATCGATTAATGATCTGCACGAACTGAGACTGTGGATGGACCGAGCTGGGTTTTATTCACTGTGGGACATATCTCAGTGGGCCGACAGAACTTGGCAGTGTTGGCATATCCCTCCCGTGCCTCCAGCGCTTGCGCAGGCCCGTCAGCATTTATTAACTCTGCTTAATGGTAAATCTCCCCTTCGCTCAAGCAAACAAGACGCACGGGGTTGGGGAGCCGGATCAGGCACTTACACTGTAGCGCAGGGATATCATTGCTTACAGGAACGCCCCTACGTTGCCCCCGATCCAGCTGTATGGAAGGGGCTGTGGCACCATAAAACGCTGCCAAAGGTCGACATTTTTTGCTGGATGCTCTGCCACAGAGCAATCTTAACAGAGGACAAATTGAAGAAAAAGGGCTTCCAAGGCCCATCTAGATGTCATTTATGCAGGGAAACTGAAGAGAGTGCCCAGCATATCATTCTGGAATGCAAATTTTCTAGAGCAGTATGGCAGATCCTCCTGAACTATTGGAAAACAGAGTTCCATCTTCCTGTTTATATTTCAGACCTATTTGCTAATTGGCACAGTTGCTATCCAGGAATCCTCCCAAAAAACGAAAGATTTAAAGCAGCATGGTTCTCCTTGCCAAAATTCATCTGCTGGCAAATCTGGCTGGAGAGAAATAGAAGAGTTTTTAGAGATGAAAAACTAAATCCTCAGCTCATCACCATCAAAGTAAAACACCTCTGGAAAGAAAATTTGGATGATCAGTTATCGGAAGCCAATTTAAATCAAAAGGATCTAGATTGGGCTGCCTCGTTGGGTCTTCTTTTCGCTGGAGAAACAAGACAGCAAAAAAGCACAAAAGAATGGCAATTCAGAGGAAGCAAGCAAGATCTTTCAGATTTGCTCATCAGACAAGCCCGACACTGTTTATTCTTTGATGGGGCTGCGAAAGGCAATCCCGGTTTGGCCGGGGCAGGAGGAATTATAAAGAACAAGGAGGGCATAACTGAGATTAGGTATGCTTGGGGCCTTGGGCATTCAACCAGCATTCAAGCTGAATCCTTGGCACTTCTGCAGGGCCTTAAGCAAGCAAACCTCACTGGGATTACAGATTTAAGTGTTATAGGAGATTCTCAGTCTATCATCAAAGTTCTGGTGGAGGACTCTTCTCCTACAGACCTCAGATTGGCTAGAGCGATCTTAAGAATTCGAAACATGGTGAAGGCTTTTAGAACTGTAAGCTTCCTCCATGTTCTGAGAGAAAACAATAAAGAGGCAGACTCAGAAGCCAACAAGGCGGTGTTGCTTTCTGAAGGCTCCCTTCTGGTTGACGAAATTGAGGGGTGGGACTCTATTCCATAAAGTTGCAATGTTTTTTCGACTCATTTTACATCAGTTTGTGTGTTTGTATAAGTTAGGGAAAATAACACAGATAGACGTCCTAGTCACGTGTACAAATGATGGATCCCCAAAACTTGGGATCTATGTTCAGATCAAGGTAGAAAGATTAAGGGCTAGGCCCGACATAATGTAACCCTGGATGGCGTTTGGCCACTTTCTAATATAATTTCATAACCGTTCTTGTAAAAAAAAAACCATGGAGCTAAATAAATCTTATCGTTAATGCTCATCAATGATCATGGGGCTAAATACATCATATTTGGTCTAATGAGAAGTCAACAATCAACATCATGGCTACTAAATGTGTTTATGAGGCTAAAACTTAGCATGTGGTAGTAAGGATGAGTGTTACAATTACAAAGAGTAACTACCAAGAATAAAAAATGCAAATTGTTGGCCCCGAGGGTTAAGGATGCAATTCACAGGGTTGGATGGAAAATAACACCCTAAAGTGGGTGATTTGCTTCATGAATAAAAAATCACTCATTCAAAAGCTCAATAGGCAATTCCTCGACTTGGGAAGGCTACTAGCTTTAGGGTCAAGATTTTTATTTATTTTTAAACATTGTTGACATAGAGATCTAGTTTCCCTCTGAGGTCATTGATTAAGATACCCTTAGGTGAATTCATTTAAATATGAACTCTTTAATTCTTTCCCTGACTTGTATTTTTCCATGAGAAAATTGCTTACCATGGATGCTAGTTCGCCTTATTTAACCTTCCTTGAAAAATTCATTACTCTAGAAACCTAACCAGCATGTAATTTTAAGAATTTAACTAGTCTCGACTAAATTGTCAATAAGAAAACCTATAAAGTTGCCATTCATCTTTTAAAAACCTTTAACTCATAAACCAATTACAAATTAATTTTTCCATAAATAAATTATCCACTACACAATATCATTAATTAATTAAGCTCACCTCCTTCCTCCTTATCACTAGTTGCTTACATGGTGGGAGACCACTTCCCATGAAGTCCTTATACACGGCAAGACACATCGAGTCTATTGAAGAATGCCAAAACACATATCAAAATATGATTTAACGAAGGGTCCAAAGTGATTAAGATAAACGCGTGTGTACCCAAATGGGGCACTTTTGTAGATACGTAACTCATTCACGTGACCTTGAAACTCTCATTCATGCATTGGAATAAAGGTGTGGAGGAGACAATAGACTTTCTGATGGTTGGCTACACACTCTCTGCACTGTGCTTCTGTCTTTTCATAAAATGTAACGTGAAATTATACTGTTTGATTGATGGGAAATTTTGATTTTGGTTTTGTACTTCATGGTTTAAAAATGATTTTTTTTTTTTTAATTTGTATGGTGTGAGTGAACTTATCAATTTAACGTGTTCCTTCACTTCCTTATTCCATTTGCGGGGACCACAAAAATCTGAGGATAAAATTTGGCATTTTCGTGTAATATTGTTTTGTTGAATTTGATAATCTTATATGATTTCTTTTTAATTCCATTAAATACTGTATTCTCGCGATATTTATTATATCAATATAATGTATCCAATATCTTATATGTACTATTTAGGATATGGATACTTTTCATGTATCCAATATCTTATATGTACTATTTAGGATATGGATACTTTTCAAGTGATCATTTTTTACTTAGCATTTGTTTCTTTAATATTAACAATGAATTAAAGTATGCACTAATGTAATGGGGTTTATATAATATAATTAAGTCATTCAAGGTGCCCCAATAATAAATTTCAACTTGATAGTAGAATTAAATTGAAAATTAATATAAGTTGTGATATACATAATATTAATTCATGTAATTTAGGAAAAAAAAGATTGAGAATCATTCACCAATTAGTTATAACAAAAGGACACTCTACCCAATCGTAAGCTTTTTACTACAAGGATTTTCTCTCTACAATATAGACCACTCTTGAGTTGAGGCTACGAATCGACATGGAAAAATTTACTTATTGTTAGCTATAAGTCTTTTTAAACAACTGAATTCCTAGGTTCACTTTTAATTTTCCACTCATAGCAATCTCAATCCACATCCCTCTTTCCCCATTAATCTAAACAACCCAAGGAATAAGATTTCCTTCATTGCTTAGTATACAGGTAGGTTATCCCATTTCCATCCAAGGCTCCAACACAAGTTGGTAAATAAATATCAATACTAGGATTTAGGGGATTGTTAGTTGTAGATCAATTCCTTAATGAAAACAACTACCATTATAGACAATGTTCATTTCCTTCATAATTCTAAGGTATTATTTGGCATAATTTCTACGACAGTTCTATAACCACATATGCTCAAGTAGAATTCTCACAACCATTGATAATTCAAATTTCACCAACCAATGCTAATTTGAACAAACCAGTGATTCTAACCAGAATGGTTGTTTGAAAAAAATGGTCACTTTAACCACTTGGTAGCTTGCAATCCTTAATCATTTGAGCTCTTGGGTATCAAATTGCCCCTAATATTCCTAATTCTCTCCCGATATGACTAAAATAGGTATAGAGTAAACTTGTATGGCATGAAGGGGTCATGTATCTCTATGGGGAGTCCACATAACTCCTTCATGCAATTAATCCCCAACTTAGGATAAAATAATACATGGATTAAAGAGAACTAATTAAACAAGATTAAGGACTTGTGATAAGATTAAAATAATATTCTTTTCTTCTACCCCCCTTGAGCCCCTAAGATCCTCTTATATTTCCCCTCTTACGAAGTCATAGCCTCCCATTCTTTGTCCTTCCTCTTCTATATCATATGATGTATTTCTTTAACACCTAATGTTTAGTTACAAAAAATATGTTTCTAAATTAGTCATTCATTATGTAAACATTTACATTAAAGATCTAGGGATCAAAATTGGTGTATTGCATTTCCTTCCCCCTAGATTGTGCACAACATCATTATATATAATAACAATGATTTTACATCCAAAATTTTCAAAGTAAATGAGGATATTCCTCCCACATAGCCTCCTCCTACTCCCATGTTGCTTCTTCAAGGTTATAGTGGGTCTATTGGACCTTTACCTACCCTATGGCTCTGTTCTTAATCGCAATGAATTTTTTATATAGTATATTCATTGGATCTGCCTAAAAATATCCCATTGGTTCTTCGTAGATCAATGTTGGCAGAAAATTTCAAATGGATAATGACCCAGGGTTCGGCTTGAGCTGCCAACAAAACAAGTCGTCGTAGTCTAGTTTTTCGCCATCATTTTCAAACCCTTTTGCAAAGGAGCGTCTCACCCGAGGAGAGCCAAAACCATTAAAACAATTAGGGGATCTAGATTAGTACCAGAATATTGTTTGCGCCATTAACCTTTTATAATCTATGCAACCAAATTATAACCAATACATGCATTCATCACAGAATAATCAAAGATTTCATTTGCATATATAAAACATAAAATTTTTAAATGGGGCTACGCATTCATCAAACCACAACAACACAAAAATTCCCAAACTCCATTTTATTATATAGAAAGCCATTACATCATAGATCATATAGATATGTGGGACTTTTTCAGCCAAACATGACATAGAACCTTACAATGCATGCATTAGAACTTTTGCGTAGATACATAGTTTTGCGACACCATAGAACCAATACAAACTAGAAGAGAGACTTGATATATAGAAAACGTTGTTGGATTTGTCCCTCTGTGCCTTCCTTTATAACCTCCCTCACTTGATCAAGTCTTCTCTGGGGTTTCTTGATCATCCCTTAATTTGGTCCTCTTTGACAAAATCTTGGAGCTGTTTCCCTTTTCCCTATTGATTCCTTCAAAATTAACTCCATTTTCTTACTTCCGCAGGCTTGCTTCCCTGTTTTCAGTTGTGAAGGCCCCAATGTTTTATTCTCTATCAAGTTTAAACTTCCAGTGACCTGCTTCCAATCACTTTATCTATTTTCCTTCCACAACTATTTTTTACCATATTTTCCAAAAAAATAAAAGGCCCAACACGCCCCGACTATAATACATTGACTCACCCTCAAGTTAATGCGTTGCTGGTGCATCTGGCTCTTGGTTTTCTTGTACTTCACTGGTTGCAGTTGGTTCACCTTCAAACAAAGAACCCAACTCTAGTATTGTCTACAACACATTGTCTTTAAAGCTAGTGTATGCAAAAACTATTGAATTTCCACGATCTTGGGTCTAGGATAGAATCTTAGAATCTCTAACGCTACCAAACCAAGAATCTCAAAAAAACTACTTTTCATAGTGGAATATAAATAGTAGTAAATCACAAATCCACAAGTATAGACGAATTTTTACAAAATATTGTAGAAATATGTCCAAAAACCCAATCTTTATTATATTAAACCAACTTAATAATACAACAATACAAGGCTTTCCATACAAGGGATATTGACCCTTAATTAACCACAAGTACAAGAATACAAGATAGACTAACAATATCGCTACAATCTCTATGTCATATCTCGTCCTATCGGTCCTTCTCTCTTGTTCTTCTCTCTAGCCACCCCTTAGTCCATCAAAGGACAAAACATGGAGTCTCCAAGGCGATTTCCACCTATCACCACTGCAAGTCACTTTTTCTTCAATGAACACAGGTTGATCCAATATGCTCTTCTAGATTGGCCAATCCCTGAGCTCCAATATTCCAATCTAGTAGCCTCTTTAGGCCATCAAAGAAATACACATTAGGCTCCAAAATTTACCCAAACTTCAGTGTTCAAACTCCCTTTATGACTGCCATTCAAGGGCTACTTTTGGCTACCAACATGCTTCCCTACACCAATCTAATGGTTCCCAATAATCCACCACAAAATCTGCTCCTATTTTGGGTTTCTAACAAACCAAGTCAACCCCAACAAATGGCTTTCCCAGGCTGCAAAAATACCATCCAACTATCAAAACTTTGGACCAACAATTTAACATGAAAAAATACCTTCACATGTGCTGGTACACAGTTATAGTCCTGCAACCTGGTTAGGGCTTAAACACTGTCTATGTCAACCCTCTCAACCTCTACAACAGTCCCCTCTTCCAATGCAGCTTGCCTCCTTCTTTCAGTTTCTCCCCTACACCGACTTTTCCTTGGTTATGTTGTAGTAAATAGGCCTTACGACCCCTCCAATTATCCCAACACAGACTTGCCTTACCCTTGTAATTGCTATAGGGCCTGCGACTCACCAAAACATGAAGTATGCCACCCTTTTCTACACAAAAAAAACCTTGCTCAACCACGGTTTTACCCCAGTTGCTCTTAGGTCTTGTCACAAAATAGTCCCTTCTAACTTTGGCCTTCTCTCTTGAAGTTGCAGATACCTCAGAAGGTGTTTTCCTTCTAAATCGTTGCACTTGGATTCCATAAAATGAATCCTCTCACCTTATATTGATACAATTTAGAAAGGTCCACGAATTCATGAGGAGACATAACTTTTGGCTAATTTCACTTCAAGCCTACATGACTTGAACACCCAAAAAATTCATTGTCAACTTCAAAAATTCATATCTCATCAAGGACGTCTCAACATTCGATGATTATTGAAGCGTTGGATTTTGCTCTCTTTCCTCTATCATATCCATCCATTACATGTCCAAAATTCCTCATGGTTTTGGCCCAAACATCATGGGTGCAAAACCCCAACCTTGGTTTCCAAGCCCACTAGTGACTCTTGTTGTGCTCTAACCTTCAAACCCTGAACCCTAGGGCTTGGAGTACATCACAAGATACTAAAAAATCAACACTCCCTATTAGCGAGGGAGGTACTTCCAAGACTTGGAAGTAGCTAATCATCATCAGCACTACTCACAACACTCGCCTAAATCTTGGCACTCACAACTGCAACAATCCCTATAGTATGAACTACGCCTCTCTCGGAAGTGTTGCTATCATTGGAAGCATCCTGCTTCTTCTTCTTTTACTGAAATGTCTTCCATTCTCTCCATGATTCCTTATTTGGAGTTGTAGGAGAACCCTTGCTCCCCACTAATAATGAGTTCTTCTTGGGCTGCAAATTCTCCCTCTCAATCTGCAAACTCCCACCAGAACTCGAATCCCTCTAAGCCTCTGGAACCTGGACTTTCTTATCTGGAAAATGTACCTGCTCCTTTGAAGCCTACACCTGAACATGCTTATCTGGAACTTGCACTTAGTCTGCCTGATTCTTCTTCCCATGATCCATAGGCTTTCTCGTTAGCCTGTATAGACCATGCTATCTAAATCCAAGTGTTGAAAATGGCACCAAGAAAGATTCTAATTTAATTTTCCCTTGAATTAAATTAGAATAAAACTATAATGCCACATCTCATGAAAACTTGTACAAGTTAACCAAGTTAGATTAGTTAGTTCAGTTATTTCGAGTTGAGAGTCTAACTTGAGTCATGTAGAGTGGTTCCTACTTTTTAGGAGTCTAGGTTGAATTTATTTTGACTTGTAATTAATTAATTCTGTTTATATGAGTTAAAGTAAGTTTAACTAGTTCCAACTATTGGAGGAACTAGTGGAAGGTCAAAGTGTGGAAGTGGAACTTGAACCACACTCAGTTATCAACTAGATAACTGATATATCAACCATAAATAACTCATGCATGTGTGAATTGAGAGTTACCCAGTTGAGATTAGAGTTCAATGGAAGTGTACTATCAATGGTATAATCATCCAAATTGTACAGGTGGTGCATGTAAGTAGAGGAGGGCCTATGATGGATTGCGCAGTATTGGATGGGGATTTCCCTAATTAATAGAGGATAATTACCCAAGGGAACATCGCAAGGAAATATGGACTTGGGCAAGCCAAAATTTGGTTAAGTATTGGCCTAGGATTGTCTAGGAAGTAGTGAGATAGATGGAGATAATGCATAGGTTGCTCTGACATGAGAAAAGCATTGTAATCTTTTCATATTTTCTGACCAATGCAATATAAAAATGGTAGGGTTTTTAGTTGTGGCTTTTGCCAAGAAATCATTGTGTAATGTGTTAATTGAATTCTTTCTCTTGTATGCTTTATGATTTTGCGATCGTTTAAATTGGTTTCCACAATTGGTAGAGTAGATTCAAGTCTATTGTTTTAGAAAAATAAAATTAGCAGTTTGAATCTACAAGGAATGTTTACATGTTATCAGAGCTGAAATCATTATAAAATAGAAGAATGCGAGTTTTCTATGTGCAGGTGAATTGAATTTTTAGTATCATTCTTCGGGGTCAGCAGGATGTCATTCTATGGATTGAGACTTTGGTATGCCCTTGAGGGAAACTGGAATTACATAGCTTGAAAGGACAAGATGGAGGAAGTGTTGGAAGATAACAATATGAAGGAATTCATAAATAATGACATTCCTAAGGCTCCAACATCTGATGCTCAAGATCTGGTGAACTAGAAGAACAATGTAGCAAAGGCAAGAAGGATCCTATTAGAAGGAGTTCGAGATCATATTGTCTCGAACCTCCATGGAAAGGAAACTCCATATGAAATGTGGAAGGCATTGACAGACTTGTTTCAGAACATAAGTGACCACAGGAAGTTGGAAATAAAGGACAAGCTCAGGAAAATCAAGATGGAGAAGGGCAACACAATAACAAAGTACTTTACCAAGTTCACACCATGTCAGGATGAGCTTGGAAGTGTTGATGTTACAGTTTTTGAAGATGATCTAGTCATCCTAGAACTTCTAGGCCTTCCCAAGAGTTGGCACAACTACCAAGATTCAGTAAATGGGAGGAAGAATATACTAGAGTAGGAGCGTTTGTGGTCTGACTTCGTGCAAGAAGAAATTAGGCGTAGCACCATACATGATCCTCATCCAAGCATGATGATGAGGAGAACTGTGGCTTGGCTAGAAAGGAAAAGAAAGAGAAAGGGAAGACATCCCATTCCAAATCATATTCTAGTCAGGAGGGCAAGAAGAAGGACTTGTCGAAGATTAAATGTTTTCATTGTCATGAGTTGGGACACTATGCCACAAAGTGTCCACATAAGAAGGATGACGAGAAGCCCTCAGGAGGAGCGGTAGGTGAAGCTCTTGCTTCACAATTCGAGTTGGATTTCACCCTCATTGCATGCATGGTGAATCGGTAATGGGTAGTGTGTGGTAGATGGATAATGAAGTCGCATTCCATATGACCGGAAAAAAATAGTTCTTCAATGACTTGGAGGAGAAGGATCTCCATATGCACATCGAGATAGAGATGATCGAAGTTATAGCGCGACCAACATCGATACTGTTACTTTTCAGAGGGAGTCTAGTTATCCTCTCACATTGAAAGATGTCATGTACGTTCTGGCTCTGAAGAAGAATTTAGTTTCAATTGCTATGTGGGAAGACCATGGTTATGATTTGATTTTTAGCAAAGGAAAGGTGTTCCTTCGTCACATAGCCATGGGACAGGTGAAGAAGATCAAGGTTTGGGTGAAGAGCCTCTACAAATTGGATGTAGAAGATGGTGTTTATTTGAGCATGAAAGCAGAGAAGGTGCATAGTCGAGACATTGGTGAACTATGGCATAGGCGATTTGACCATTTTCTCCATGGAGCTATAAAAACATATTGCCGATCAAACGATAAAATTACCAATTACCTGTTTTTTTGAGGTAGCAAAAAAAAACACCTGATTTTGAAAAGTGGTGATGCAGAATCACCTTTTGTTTTTTCTAGAATATTTTTGGCTCTTTAAATTTTCTTTGATTTTTTTTTTTAAATATCATTGATTTTCATGTCGATTTTAAAAAGTGGTGATGCAAAATCACCTTTTTTTAGCATATTTTTGGCACTTTAGATTTTAACACATATTTCATTAAATTTGGAAGTATTCTATTACAAGGCCTTCAACAACATTCATTCTTTTGTAAATAACCATATTAATTTAATTTAAGATAAAAATAATTTTAGGAATGTCAAACCAATTAGAGACCATGAATAGGTCAAACATGGGGTTGCTAGGTACAATAGTATCAATGCACAATATGAGTGTGAAAGAAAACTCTTAGAAACAATTTATTTAAGGTAAATCATATTAGTATGTCTAACATCCAAGAAATATATTATAGTTATGGATAACATACTAGATTCATTGATGTATGATTTTTGTGTTAGACGACTCTAACCCCCTTTCCCACAACCTGCGAGAGAGTTGCTGATTGAATAATGGTGATGTGAGGATCTTAGTGTAAGTGGAAAGGAGGTGCCTCCCTTGCATTGCTTTGAAACTAGTCTACTATAAACTTAGTAAAATGTTTTTGTGCTAAATTTTCTACCCCTTCATGCCTTTAAGTAACACTAATGAGGAGGTGATAATTCTTCTTACAACATCCATGCATCCACTATAAAAGCTAGGCACTATTGATCTAGGTATTTCAAGATGGTTGGGTATCATTGATCTATCTCCACTCAAAGCCAAGTGCATCGAATGAGAGTTCTTAAATGGGTATTCAAGTCATTCCATTATGATAGACACTCTCACAAATTGAAGTAAACAAGAATTAGCGGACGTTGAGAATCAATATACATAGACAAGTAAGTAGTGGAAGCAAGGGTTTTCAAAAAATAGTACACTTGATGGCAGTTCGGATATTTATCTCTCCTTGTCAACATTGTCAAAAACTAATAATGGTCCTAATGTAATAGTTCCAACCTATTGTACGGAAAACCATGATTGACCATTACTTTCACCAAGAGAAGCAAATGATAAGAATTTTTAATGGGGAATAAATAAATGTGAAACACAACTTATGGATTTTAGTTGAAATTTATATAAGTCCTCATGCTCTTTAATTATTAAATACTTAATGTAACTACTAATAAATTATCATTAAAATATTAATTTTGAATATTAAATATGTATTAAAAGTCATTTATCGATTACACATGATTTTTCCATGTGGTCTAAATAAACCACTTAAAACCCATTATCAATAAATTCTAATTAGTTTTGTAAAAGATGTATCATTACTTACATCAAGAGATTTATTTCAAAAATATATTACATTTATAAACTTGTATCAATACATAAAACTAAATGGAATACAATAAATAGCTTCAGACCTTGTTGACTTCTATAAGATTATTTTAATTACAAATAATTTATTTGATAATTTAATTTTACAAAATGTTAATCTTGATGGGAAAATCATGTCATATGGTGGAAAAAAGTTTAAATATGTTCATTTGTGACGCAACTCTTGAATAAGCCTGAATAGTCTACTTAATGCTCATTATGAATTAATTAATCCTTGTTTTAATAGAAACATGTTGTTTACATAGAGTTTTCTTTTAGAAATAACAATGTTACATTTATACATTCATATTAAACCACATGAAAGGTAAATATAAATCAATCAATTGTTTCTTGACTTATCGACTTATATTGCATGATTTTATATAAAAGTAATTGATTTAAAAATGCATAGTTAGAAAAAGTTATTGATTGAAAATACAATAAACCACTTAGAACTCATCATCGATTGATTTTAAATTATTATTTTTTCTAAGAAATGTATCTTTAATTACATTAAGAGCTTTATTTCAAAAATATAATACATTTATAACCTTGTATCAATGCATATAACTAAATAGAATTTAATATGTCATGCTTTATGTCTAGTTGGTTTTTATTATTTCAATTAGAAATTATTTATTTACGAATTGAAATTTACAAAATGTTAATAAAGATGGGAAAATCAAATGGTGTATGTTGTAAAAAGTTGAAATACATTTATTTATGACCTATATCTTAAGAGAACTTGAGGAACCTACTTACTATTCATTATCAATTAATTATTTCATGTTTTGTTAGGAAAAACATTTCATTTTACATGGAGTTTTATTTAAAAAAAAAACAATGTCGCATTTATACATTTATATTAAACTTCATCATAAACAAATAAAAGTTGATAAATGGCTTTATATTAGACCATTTATAACTTATTATCCATTACTTCTAATTTGTTTTATAAAATATATATATTTATTTACGTTAGGAGCTACATTTCAAAAATACATCACATTTATAAACTTCCATTAATGCATATAACCAAATATAATACAATAAATAGCTTCGAGTCATGGTGGATTCTATGAGATTGTTTAAATTACAAGTAAATTATTTAAGAATCGAAACTGAAAAAATGTTAAAATGGATGGGAAAATATATGTCTTATGCTGAAAAAAGTTTAAATACAACCATTTATGATCTATTTATTTAATTAATCTAGATGGCCCACTTAACATGTTTTTAAATCATTTTTCCATGTTTTATTAAGAATAACATTTTGTTTTACTTGGAGTTTTATTTCAAAAAAAATACAATATGAAATTAATACTCATATCAAACTACGTGGTAGACAAATAAAGGTCAATAAATGGATTCATTATTAACTTATAATGGGTGAAAATGTGAAGTTGGATTACACTTTTTGCCTCTTTTTGAGAAAAAACTTTTATTTTTTTTCTGTTCTTCAACTTTCTGCAAGCTAAAACAATTTTTCTGTTTAGAATTTCATTTTGCGATAAAAATAAAATTTGTCAGAAATTTTGTTAGCTTTCTATTACTTATTTTTTGAAATTTTTTTATACACATTTGATATGTCAACTTAGCGTTTCTTTGAGAGTGTTTTTTAACAATCAAAGGATACAAAAGAAGTCATGTTAATATGCGATGTTGTATTCTTTGAAAATTTGTGTTTTTGAAAAACAAAATGTGTTACAAAAATCTAGACAGATACTACTTCAGTTTCGTCATATTTACAAAGCCAATGGATGCATATCATAATTACTAGAATTTTTTGAACTGGTCCAATATGGAAAAGTTGCATATTTTGAATAGGTTTTGTGACGCAAGAAATTTCTTAACATATAAGTTATAAACTAAAAATCTAAAAGCTACCCATTAGAGACGACGGGCCAATGTAATGCACCATAATTTTTTTTAAAAAAATTACAATGTATTTTGGAAGATACAAAATTTTGATTTCACTGAATCACAATGACCTTCAGAAATTGTTTGCACCCGTTTTATTACAAAATTAATTAAAATTAGTAAATATTTATGAAATTCCATAAAAGTTATATTTCTTGAAAGTAGATTCAATTCTAAAAATGCTTGTCTTGGTTCCGACAATTAATTCAGAAAGTTTCATGGAGTTTAATCAGTCCAAAGTTGCAGATACGTATTTAGAGCTTGGTTCTGCATAACTGGTAACGCGTTAGTTCGGCCGAACTATTTTTTGCGACGACAGCCCGTTAAGTCTAACGACATAAAATTTTGACCAATTTTTTTATAAAAAGTTCGGCCTAACTTTTACCCGACTTTCCGTCGGCCGGAAAATATAGCGGAGCCCCTCCAAAAAAACATTTCGCGGCAATATAAATTGCCGCGAAATAATTCATTATTTTCTCATATTTTCGCACATTTGGTTTGATTTTACAAAGGTCCTGGTCTGATTTTGCAAAGAATTGTTTTGGGTTTAAGGACTTTTCTTGGAGGTACATTCAAAGGACATTTCTTGGAGGCATTTATTATTTTCTCATATTTTCGTATATTTGGTCTGATTTTGCAAAGAATTGTTTTGGGTTGAAGGAATTTTCTAGGAGGTACATTCAAAGAACATTTTTGAAGACTTTTCTTGGAGGTACATTCAAAGGACATTTCTTGAAGGTATGTGATACAGTTTTTTGGATGTTTTTTGGGCTTCATTTTTTTTGAAAGTATGGATTTGGGCTTAATTTTCATTATTTTTGAAGGTATGGATTTGGGCTTAATTTCGAAAGGACATTTTTTGGACATTTTTTGGAAGTATTTTTTAAAGTGATATTTTTTGAAGTATTTTTTAAAGTGGTGTTTTTTATGAAGTTGGAATTAATTTTCAATGGACATTTTTTGGAGGCATTTTTTGAAGTGACATTTTTTTAGAGTACGTGTTTTGGGTTGAAGTAAATCTTTTATAATGATTTTATAAAATGAGTTTTTGTCTAACTTTTTAAATGAAATTTTTTTGTAGGACTTGGAAGGAAATATTTTGAGCTTTGTTTCATTTTTATAAGACATTTTTTTCTCGGATTTTTTAAAGTAAGCGTTTTGGATTGGAGTATGTATTTTTGGAAACAATTTTGAAATGAGTTTTTTTTAAATTAAATCATTTGTGATGTTTTTTTTAATTGAGTTTTTGTCTAAATTTTTGAAGGAAATTTTTTGAACTTCATACTCTATTATCATGGGAAATCGAAGGAATTGTACCAGAAAATATGATCGAAAAAGAGACCCTGAGGAACGTAGAGAAGAGATGAAACAATCTCACAAAAGAAAGATAGAAGCACTCTCAAATATTGAAGGGGAAAATCAACCTCAACTAGAAGTTGAAGCAGGTATGTAAATGTAAATATTATGATTTTGATATATTTAAAATTTTCCTAATGTAAAATGTGAAGCTTAATTTTTATTTAATAAACTAATTTGAAAAATATTTAGCAATATAAACAGAGAGAGATATTCCTCAAAACATTGATGATGAGATACTTTTGAAAGAGAAAGTGAAAGAGATATTGAACCAATGATTGAAGATGGTGAAAATGTTGAAAGAAATTCAAGTGAAGAAATTGAATCACAAGGTATATATATATATATATATGTTGAACACATGCACGTATTATTGAAATTATACATATATTTATTAATTTAGTTATTTATTGAATATGTAAACTTATTATGTACTATTCATTTGAATATGTACAGATGAAATCAATGTCGATGATGAGATGTTAGAAAATGTTGACACTCACACGTATGGAGACAAAAAGCTGACCATTATATACGATATCGTGTTAACCACATTTTTTATAAGTATTTCATAAAGGAAAAGGTGACAGTTCAAGCTCAAATGTTGAAATGTCTTCTATCATTAAGGAAATTAAAAGAAGCTACGACTTTATTTGGTATTTGAAAATCAACCAAAGTTTAAAAAATGAAGGAAAATGTGATACAAAATAAAATAGTGCTATAAATTCAATTAGAAGATCTAGACAGAAAAATGTTTCAGCTGTATGTAGAGTGATACATATGGCAGTGGGTTCACCAATTACTAAAGAGAATCGCTTGGTAAAATCTATGGCACGAGCATTAGGAACCTCGCGAAAAACTTTGCACAAACGTCGGAAATTTCAGCTGAAAATAGATGTAAATGATGAACTCACGTGTTGGAGAGCTATTTGTAGGCAACCATACAAAGATAGACTTGGAGAAAATGTTAAAAAAATAATATATGAATATTGGAAGAACAATTCGCGTGTTTCGCCAACTGCAAGGCATGTGATGTGAAGAAGAATAGCACGAAATCAGTACGAAGAACATGAAAAACATTTCTTGGAAACCACTCAGATAGAGTTGTTCAACAAGTTCAAAGAAGATAATCGTGAAATTCATGTTTCAATCAATGATTTTGTTCAACAAAAACCATGGTATGTAAAACTTATCACCATACGCGACACTTGTTGTTGCCATTATCATGTGGAATTTTAGTTATATTATGACACATTCCTTGATTTTGGTAGAACATTTGAAAGGATTCACCTCCTCCTTCCACTATCTGTGATTTCACATCTCAAGTTCTATGTGAAAGAGAAAGCGATGAACTATTTTACGAAAAGAAATGTGTTGGTGGTAAAAAATGCGATGATTGTGGAAATTTGACTAAATTTCAAAACAAATATTGTACTGATACAAATGATCAATCATTGTCCAACATGAAAGTGAAATGGAAGAGATATGAATATATCCATACATTGATTCAAGGTGCAAATAGTGTTAAAAGAATTGAATTACGAGAAGAAGAAATTTTTCTGATGGACTTTTTGAGAAAGTTTGAGGCAAAAATTTACAAATACACCAAGAATTAATATAGAGCTCGATGGCAAGACTTGAAATTCAAAAAATCCCGTGAATTTTTTCGACCAAGGACCATTTTGTCAGTTATTGACTTTGCAGAAAACTACAAAAAGAAATTCAGAGTGAATATTATCATTCTGACCAAGTCTACATGCTCGTCCATATTCTATATAGACATGCTGAACAAAACGTCGATCATATAGAAAGCGCTAATGAAAATCGACATATTATTAAAGAATATCACTTTTATATCAATGACGATCGTACAAATGATACATATTTTGTACACCATTATTTTGGAAAAATTTATGATTCCTTGAAAAATCGTGGAATAACATTTAATGAACATTGGATATGGTCAGATGGATGGGCAGGTCAATTCAAATCTGTACTATCATTCTTTTGGTTGTGTTGTCTTCATAATAAAACCTGCATTAAACATTGTTGGAATTTCTTTGAGACTGGCCATGGAAAAGGAGAACATGACGGTGCAGGGGCATGCATAAAACGAGCACTTCAAAGATATCAAATGAACCCCTCTGCAAGCCGACTTGTGGACGCGAAATAAGTTGTTCAATGGTGCATCACTACTCTAAGCCATGAGACTAACCGATCAAGGGAAGTGCGAAGGTAAATTCAATTTAATTTTTATTGGATATCTAATTTTAAATAGTGTACATTTATCACAATGATTATCTTTGATTGTATTTTGATATCATATTTACATTCTTCTTTAAATTTTCCATATAAAGGTTTTTTTGGCATATTGGGATCGAAGACGTAGATAGATCAATTGGAAATGACGTTGAAACAATAAAAGGGACTCGAAAATTGCATTCAATTAAAACAAAGTCGTCCAGAAATGTGTTTGCATTGGATAAAAGAAAATGTTTTTGTTTTTGTCATGTTTGCATAGACAACACAAAATCCAATGACGTTTGTAAAAACAAAATGTATGTAAAATATTGGAAACATACAGAGCTAAATACAAAGGGCAAAATGTTCGTTGCAATGTTTGAAGAAATGCAATCAGAGGAGACTACAATATCATCTGATGGTGATCAAGTTTCTGATCTTGTTAGAGAAGGTAACATTTGAATTTCTTTCTAATGATAATGATCTAGAAATAAATTTAAATACATAATTTTGTTAAGTTTGTTTTATTGTGCAAGAGATGTTTTTGTTGTAATTGCACCTACTAACAATGATGAAAATGTGACGTATTATTTGATGTGTTGCACTGAATGATAAATGAAATTATTAGAAAACTATAATGATCACGAATTTCCATATGAAAGAGGATCTATTATAATTAAAGGTTATTTTTTCAGACAAACTAATCAAAGTGGGGATTTTGTTTACTTGGAAGACTATGAACCTGATTTCATAAGTTGTCAATATAGTCACTTGGTGTGTGCAACATGCATAAAGTTGATAGAGGTTCAATCAAAGAAAAAAACGAAAATTAAGAAATGGAAAATGTCAAAATCCGATCATGAACGGATTATTGAAGACGGCATTCCATTGGAATTTTTTTGAGTGAACTGCCCAACAATTATTCTCTTTGGATTATATGTTTTAGAACTTCCATTACTCAACTAAAAATTGAATTGCCTTGTTATGTTATCTGTGCAAGTGTTTGCACATGTATAAATTGTTTTGGTACATGCACACTCTAGTATCAACTGAAAGTAGCTTTTCTATACATGCATTGATGAAAAATGTTGCATGTATTGGATATATATATATATATATATATATTCTAGAATGAAATTAACTGTTCAAGTAGTTTTACTATGTGCATTGATGAAAAATGTTTCATGTACTCAATATATATGTTCTAGAATGCAATTAATTGAAAGTAGTTTTTCTATGTCCATTGATGAAAAATGTTGCACATACTGGATATATACACGAACTGAATGTGCCCAGTTTTTCTTGTGGGATTTTCTGGTAAAAATTATTCACAATGTAAATCAATCATCCACAGTATAGTTTTGTATGAAGATTCCTTTCAGACAAGAGACTTGGAGCACTTCTCTGAATTTTGGTGGGATTTGACCCACATCTCTATTCCTGGTTGAAAATCTAGCACAAAATTTGTCTGTCCAATGGTCGGATATGTTTTATGTGCATTGATGAAAAATGTTGCACGTATTGGATATGTGTGTGTGTGTGTGTGTGTGTTCTAGAATGCAATTAATTGTTCAAGTAGTTTTCCCATGTGCATTGATGAAAAATGTTTCACGTACTGAATATATATGTTCTAGAATGCAATTAACTGAATGACATCAATTTACCAATTTATAAATCAACAAGGCTACCTAGTTGAGTGCACTAATTACATTTACCCCAATTCAACAAACATATATCTACTTCTTATATTTCCAATCAAAATTAAAGGGATTTATAGGGGAAAGAGGCAGAACATATAGCCCATGAACTACTTTTTAGAGGTCAATGAAGGTATCATCATGTGGTAAAATGTTTGGAACACTTGATTATGCTTAAAAGTAATCTTAAGATTGTTTTTGATCTCAACATACTATTGTTTGAGTGAAACAAAATTTCCAATGAAAAGAACATAGCTTTTCAATCCAACTAACCATTCAATTGAGCTCTATTTGAAAAAAAGTAAAAAAAAAACCAAAAAGCCAACAAAATAACATCCTTGGTTGTTATTTTTATTGGAATAACTAAATCATATTAAGGATTCTCTTCATTGAAATTGTTTTTGGATGGAGAATCCTTAAAATATGATTTAGCTATTCCAATAAAAATGAAAACCACGAATGTTATTTTGCTGACATGTTTTGTTGGCATGTTAACTTTTCTTTACTCTTTTTTCAATTAGAGCTCAATTGATATGGTTAGTTGCATTGAAAATCTATGTTCTTCCCATTGGAAATTTTTTCACTCAAACAAGAGAAGAGTATGTAGAGATCAAAAGAAATCTTAAGATGCCAAATGTACTTCAACCATCCAAAACTTTAGTTTTAAAAACTTTTTTGATTATATCAAAACATTACTTCACATGTCATGCCAATTGTAGTTCAACTATCCAATAAAAACATTTAACATTATATCACATGCCAAATGTAGATCAACCATCCAAAACTTATTTTAATTTAACAAAAAACTATAGATCACAACATTACTTCACATGCCAAATGTACTTCAACCATCCAAAACTTAACTTTTGATTTAACAAAAAATTATAGATCACAACATTACTTCACATGCCAAATGTACTTCAACCATCCAAATCTTGAGTTTTAAACACTTTTTTATTATATAAAAGCATTACTTCACATGTCGTGTCAATTGTAGTTCAACTATCCAATAAAAACATTTAACATTATATCACATGCCAAATGTAGATTAACCATCCAAAACTTAACTTTTTTAATTTAACAAAAAAATTATAGATCACAACATTACTTCACATGCCAAATGTACTTCAACCATCCAAAACTTGAGTTTTAAAAACTTTTTGATTATATAAAAACATTACTTCACATGTCATGCCAATTGTAGTTCAACTATCCAATAAAAACATTTAACATTATATCACATGCCAAATGTAGATCAACCATCCAAAACTTAAATTTTAATTTAACAAAAAATTATAGATTGCAACATTACTTCACATGCAAAATGTACTTCAACCATCCAAAACTTGAGTTTTTAAAACTTTTTGATTATATCACAACATTACTTCAAATGCCATGGCAATTGTAGTTCAACTATCCAATAAAAACATTTAACATTATATCACATGCCAAATGTAGATTGAAACCATTTGAAACTTAAGTTTTAAAAACTTTTTGATTATATCACAACATTACTTCACATGCCATGCCAATTGTAGTTCAACTATCCAATAAAAACATTTAACTTTATATCACATGTCAAATGTAGATTGAAACCATCCAAAACTTAACCTTTAATTTAACAAAAAATAGATCACAACATTACTTCACATGCCAAATGTACTTCAACCATCCAAAAATTGAGTTTTAAAAACTTTTTAATTATATCACAACATTACTTCACAGGCCATGCCAATTGTAGTTCAACTATCCAATAAAAACATTTAACATTATATCACATGCCAAATGTAGATTGAAACCATCCAAAACTTGAGTTTTAAAATTTTTTTGATTATATCACAACATTACTTCACATGCCATGCCAATTATAGTTCAACTATCCAATAAAAACATTTAACATTATATCACATTCCAAATGTAGATTGAAACCACCCAAAACTTAACCTTTAATTTAACAAAAAATTATAGATCACAACATTACTTCACATTCCAAATGTACTTCATTCATCCAAAACTTAGTTTTAAAAGCAAAACAAATTATAACACATCATTACTTTACACGCCAAATGTAGTTCAAAAGTAAAACATTAATTTATAGATCACAACTTTACTAGTAGTTCAACTATCCAAAACTTAAGTTTTAAAAACCAAACAAATTAATAATAACATTACTTCACATTCACATGCCAAAAGTACTCAACCATCCAAAGCTTAACTTTCAAAAACAAAACAAATTATATTAACACAATAAAATATGTCCAAAAATTGTAGATCTCACAAGTATATATATATATATATATATATATAGTAAATTTAAGACTAAAAATATCAATCAAATCTACATAATGTCCATCAAATACAGATGGATGTAGTGTCTTTCTTAGCAGAGTCTCAATCCACGCGCTATCTTGCGAAGTAAGGGGAACCTGTACACAATGCACGTACAAACATTAAAATTTGATGTTTTAAAAATGAGTGAGAATATATAGAACTTCATGTAAAAACCAAAATATTAAAAAAAAAATCATGCAATACCTCATGAGGTTCCCTCTCCATTTGTTGCTCGCCTGCTACAACTTCCCCCATGGGAACATCTCCAACAGTAATTGTACAATATACATGTGCAGAAATATATATATATATATATATATATATATATATATATATATATATATGTTTTAAAAAATTTCAGATGAAAATGCATGTATATATAAACTTATTTTCAATAATATTAAAAAAAAAAGTTAGACAACTTGTTCAAATGGTTGAAATGGTGTGGATGTTCCTATCTCTGTCGCTAGAGTTAGTGGATTAAAGAAATCTTCTATAGAAACCTAAAATTCAAAATGTTAAAAGTATAAAATAACTCAAGATCAAGATATCAATTTATAATAAAACTTTTAAACTTCAATTTATAAATTATAACTTTTAAAAAAACATATATATTTAAAAATGAAAATTTGAATAATTCTATAGGTTAATTTGGGACAACTCCTAAGAGAGGCTCCAAAAGAAAATCTCCAAAAACCTAAAATTCAATAAATTTAAAATAACTCAAAATATAGATATATATCTCATTTTTTAATGGAACTTTTTGAGGTGGAATATATATAACTTAAAAATATAAATTTTAAAAGTGAAAAATTGTCCATACTTGTTGTGGATTTGGCACAGCTCCTAAGGAAGTAGAAGGTACATCTCCCAAGGAAGATGAAGGTACCGCCATCCCAAAAACATCGGACGAAATCGAAATCTGTTAAAAATTTTTATTATTATATATGTACATGTACATGTGTGCACAATTATTTATTTTAAAAATATCACTTAAAAAAAACTAACATTTGTCAACATATCTTGATGGTGAGACCCATCTTGATTATTTGAACCAGAGGCTCCGAACGTGATATTAACATTTTCGTCATTCATCATGTGTGACAACTGCAAATGGTGTTTTAACATATAATGATACATTTTTGTTAGATTAATGTACATACAAATAAATGTATACATATACATGTGTATTTATTACAAATTTTATATGCATGTGTTAAAATAATTGAACCCTAACCATTAACACATACCGTTCCCGTGCCCTCTTCCTCATGAAGAATTAGGTCTTGCCAACCATTGCGACAATTATTTTTATATATTTTGAGATCTTCAACACTCATGTTGTCAATATATTCATCTATACAATAAACAAAATTGGCGCGTGCATTCTCACGTGCTCTTTGTCGATTTAGACAAACATCGACCTCACCCAATCCGCTGTGAACATTGTCGATGATGGCATCCCTTGCTTCTCGAATAATTTGAGAAGTGGCATCCATCTCTGACCGCAAATTTTCGGCCCGAAAAGGTCGACTCACCAATGGTGGCTCAGGGCGAGGCAACTCAACATCACGCCTAGCGCCCCTATGGTCACACAATCGACCTTTACCAGGACCAAAAAATTTAGACGAAAGGTCATTGTAATTGGGTTCTATTTCCAAAAATAATTATGCATAAAACAATTTTGCAAAATAAATAGGAGCCTCGTCATTCCATAGGAGTCTTCCATAGGCCGCAAGGTGCCTATTATAAAAATAATGGGCTATATTGGGGTGCTTGAAATATTGCACCTTCAGCATCTTTCTTTTCAACCCTTCTTTGAAATTAAGCATTGACTTCATCATTTCTTTTGTAACTCTTTGTTTTACATCCTCCCATTTATCAGGACCCATTACGGTTTCCTTTCTTTTTCTCATGACTTCTACAAATGTATCAGTCGTTGGCCCAAGATTTCTGTACACAGCTACTAGTTCACCTAAATAATGTGTAACTATTTCGAGGCTTTGTCAACTCTCAACAGGTACAGTCGAAGCCACGAGATCTCTTTGCAATTTTGCATGAAGTTGTTGACACCTTTCTAAGGTGCATTGTGCCATGTTTCTTTCCCATGGTATATAAGAAATGTCGACCGAATAAGTCATGGTGGGTAGACAACCTTCTTCTTGACTGTAGCGTTCTGCCTGCGTTTTTTTTTACCAACATTTGGAGCATTTTCAGCTTATGCATCAATATATGAAATTTTGTATATTAGAAAAAACACATGTAAACAAATTTGTACAAATTGAATGAAAAAAATATTGAAATTGATGGTAACCTCGACGTGGTTGGCTAGCATCTTCCCCACCCTAAAACTGTTGAGAACTAGAATGACCCTGCTGAGAACCAACACCACCAACCGTTGATTGGCCTTCGAGGGAATAAATATCACCACCTTCACGCAACCTTCTAACACTTATTGATGGCCCTCTAAGGGGATTTGAACCACCACCAACCTCTCGAGAGGAGAGAGAAGCTTCATAAACAAATACGAATTTATAATCAATTGAAAAATACATTCATGCATATAAATACACACGTACATATTCATTGATTAAATTGTGTTAAAACCATACCACGACTGGGTGAACCATGGGCATGCTCCATGGATGGAGTAGAGACCCTTCTCCTCTTATTAGCTCCTAAAAAATAAAAAATAAAACTTATTAACAACTAATTTAACTCACAAAGTTGATAAAAAATCAATTCCATATGTACACACATGTATGGAGATTTAAGATTATATTTAAATACCATGAACATTCATCGATCCCTGATCCCCCCCTCTCATAGATATATGGGATTTTGTTGATCTTCTTCGTCGTTCATCCTCCATGATATATATATCTACAATGGACATTTATAATTATTTTTTTAAATCATTGATTTAAAATAAATTTCAGAAAATTAATGTAATTTAGTGTACACAAATTATGTAAAACACAACTTTCAAAGCACTAATTGACGTGTGAAACACAATTTAAGCAAAAAAAAATGATAAGTTCACCAAATTGCACTTTACATGGTGGGAGCACACTTGTTATAAAATTGAAAAAAACACATTGTCATTAAAAAGGAAGTAAAACTCCATCTAAACAAACTCTATTTAAACAAAAATTTGTTGAAATCCCCGCATTTTAATTTCATAAAAAATGTGAAGTTCACCAAGTTGCGCTTTACATGGTGTGGTGGGAGCACACTTCGTATATAATTGAAAAAAACACATAATCATTAAAAAAGACGCATTTATAAGTACAAAACACACACATATCCAAGATATGTTACAATTTCGATCAATAAATTTTGAAAGAGAGTAGAGTGTCTCAACACATATTCATCTTTGAGAGATGAATCTTGAATTTTGAAGAAGAGCGTATCAAAACTAATTCATCTTTGAGAGATGAATCTTGAATTTTTGAAGAAGAGTGTCTCAAAACTAATTCATTTTTGAGAGATGAATTTTGCATTGACATTTCCCCGTATAATTCTAATTCATCTATTAATTCATCTTTGATATATGAATCCTGAATTTTCATTGCCCCACACAATAGATCAGCAAACATCTTATTCACATTTGGGTGAAAATGTGAAGTTGGGAAACACTTTTTGCCCTTTTTTGACGTTGAAAATTGTAATTTTCTATGTTTTTCAACTTCAACTCCACTAAACTCATATTTTTATCGCAAATTATGCTTTGACATAAAAACAAGAATTGTAGAGAATTGTCTTACCTCCATACCGATATTTTTTTTTTTTTAAATATTGACATATAGAGGGGTAAATTTGTTGTTTACTAACTGCATATACTTGAAATTTTCAGGCAAACATAAATTGTCACTTTATTATCCTTAACTTTTTTTAGGGAAGGTTATTCATTTTTTGGAAAAAAACCATAGCATCATAATCTACATATATTGCACTAGTGCACAGACTATTTTTTGGTAATTTTTGGATCAAATCACTATTTTTTATTATTTTTTGAAATGGACGAAGACAAAAAAACAGTGATGTTTCAGTACATTTTATTATCCTTTGATTTTCTTTTCAATGTGATCGTCAATAAGAAAAATGAGAGTACCCTTTTGAATTAGACAGGGAGAGGAAGTGCAATATGATTTTTTTGAATTTTTTGGTGTCCTCACTTGAAAGTTATTGAATTTTCATTTAGTGCAATTTTTCGAACAATGAAATTCCATAGTGACACCGTTTAGTAAAAAATAAATAAAAAATTGAATTTTTTAACGGAACTCCATAAATCTTACATCATCAAAAACTAGATTTAGAGATGAATATAATGGTACTTGATCCGACATAAAACATTTTGTTTTTGTAGGTGTTCTGTCCCTCCGAAGTTGCAGGTTTCTTAAAACTGCAGGATTGTTTGAGTTTTTTGTTGACCAGAAACTCTCGGCCGAGAAATTTGAAACTAGTTTAACCCGCCCAAAGTTAAATTTAACCGCCCGGGCAAACTCTCGGCTGAAAGTTTAAAAACTCTCGGACGAGAGTTTGCACCCCGAGAGTTTGTTCAATAAAACTCTCGGCCGAGAGTTTTCTAAACTCTCGGTTGATTCTCGGCCGAGAGTTTTTAAACTCTCGGTTGACTCTCGGCTGAGAGTTTTATTATCAATTTATAAAGATTTTTTTTTATTAAATTAAAATTTGAATTGTTTCATTCTAGATTTATATGATAATTATTTGTTCACGGAAAAGTATCCTCTTATATCAATTATGATATGTTTGATTTTTTTTTCAAATTAATACTATATATATATATAGATATGATTTTAGAAGTATTAATACTATATATATATATATGATTTTAGAAGTATTAATACTATATATATATATATATGAGAGAGATTTTAAAAGTTTAAATGGTTATGAAATATTGATTAAAAATAACATGTGATTTATCTGAAAGTATTTTTATCAACATTTAATTTTTTTAATGCTAACACAATATAATATAATAATTTTCATTGTTATTTTTTTAATTTTTAATTTTTTAATTTTAATTTTTTCTTTAAATTTTCAATGTGGATTATATTAATAATAACGAATTATATTAATAATAGCGCTTCAAAATAATGAAATGATATTGTTATTCAAATTTTATTATTAAACTCTATTTTAAGATGCAAAAGTTATTAGGATTGATATTCTCTCTATCTTATATTAATTTAAAATACTTATTTTAACTTACAAGAACTTACATTTTTTTATTTTATAAATTGACACGATTTAATGTAGTTATTGTGAAAAGTTTAGATGAATTTGGACATCTTTGGAATATAGTTTAATTTTTTCAAAATGGCTTCTATTCTCAACCCCTATCCATAAGGTGTGTACCTAGACCTAGTAGAAACTAAATCTCACTCAAACCTACTAGTCTACACTTAACAGAGACCATATAAATTGAAATAATTATTCATATTAATAACCATCATATTTTAGAAATATATATATATATATATATCCATGATGATGATAATGATGGTTAACGTCCACTGAGACCAATATTTTGTCTATCAGACCTAAAGAAAAGAGTTATTTAATTTGATTTAAGATTTTATTCCTATGCTCAAAAATCTTGGAGAGAAGCCTCCCCAGCTCACTATAATTTTGACATCTTAAAAGGCTAGGAAGGTCAGTATTGCAACAAGGATTATGAAGTTGAGCTCTAATGTGGTTGTACGCGGGTCACTCTAAGAGGAAGTGATTTTCATCCTCGATGTTCATATTCTCACAGAGATGGCAAATCCTTTCCATCCATGGTGTTTTAGGAACTGTCCAATGACCTGTTTCACTATGGAGCTCATGAGAGTTCGTTCTAATCTTGGCTATATTAATTTTCTTCTTTGGGGTAGTTAAAAAATTATATATCACATTAAAAAAATAAATTATAAAAATTATAATGCGTTTTATTATTTTTTTTAAATGTGATATATTTTTTTGGGTCTAAAACTAAGAAATTTTATTGATTAGAAAAAAACTACTATATCCATACATATTAGTCTTTTTCTTGACATGGTCTATTACTAAGGAAACCAAGCTAGGGGCCCAAGAGTAGGATTTTAGTCCAAAATAGTACATGGATAATATAAAAATCGAGTTCATGCCTTATCTCTCCATAGCATGTTGTAAAGATAAAAATGCATGGAGGATAACATGTTACATAATTGCAACAGTGTTTCCAAAACCATGAGAATGTTGTAGACATAGGGTTGGAGTGTTAGGGAACCATGGCGTTGAATGAACCATGGTGTTTAATGTGATGACCTATCCTCTCACCCTCCTTTCATAAGCACCACTATACGGAAAATTATTAGAGATTTAGAAAAATAAAAAATAAGAATATTTTTATATAGAGAAAAGTGAAATTTATATATTAAAATATAAATAATATTATTTAGAATCAATATAGATCCATGTTAACTCCAAATATATTAAGTGCTAAGAGAAATCAAATATCTTAAACTGTAAAAATTTCCACAAATTTTGAAATAAAAAATAAATTTACATTTTAAAAATTTTGATCTCTTAATAAATCTCTAACTAAAATAAATTTATATTAATTTCTAATTAAATTATATATATATATATATATATATATATATTACACTATCTATATATCTTAATGTATTCATCATTAATGAAATTTGAAATAAAAATTTCCAATTGTTTAAATAATTTATTTATAATTTTTTATTATATATAATAATAAAAATATATAATTTTTACATTTAAAATGAATTAAATATATTAATCAAGTACCATTTTAAGTATATTAATCAAATAAAGATACCCTCATAGGTTACAACTATATACATATATATAGTCTGGTTCATGCACACAAATCAAGTGACAACTTAAATGGAAAACATTCCTATTATAATTTTATATGATAGAGCTTGCATTGACACAAGCAACTTAATGGTTTATTTTATCCAACCAAATCACCAATCGAGAGATTGGTTAAACTTATTATTTTAAGTTACAATAATTTATGATTAAAGATATTAATCTTGTGAGCCCATGGTTTTGTAATTTATATTTATTTAATTTATTGATTTTTTCTTGTTAATTTTTTTTTATAAATTAATATGATTGAGAAAATTCATTTTAAGGTGAAATTATTTGGATTTCGTTTACATTTTACAAATTATATTTATAATTTTTTTAATTTGAATATTAATTAAAATACATGAAGCCTACTCCCCGATGGGGGTGACAAACACTGAGGTCCACAAAACGCGTGTGCGATGAGAGTGTACATTTGGAAAATGGGAAGGAGGATAGACTCCATGTCCTCCTGTTATGGATGGTGTACGGTGAGTTTAACAGTGTTGTGTGTGAAGTCTCGGTCTCATTCATTCTCTTCGGGTTTCAATGTTGGAGAGGTAAGCAGGTTTATGGTGATCTTCGCAGTTTAGGAATGTTATATCGTTGTGGTAGTATGGTAGCTGGAGGCTGGTGGTCTGAGCTTGGTTAGTCATTTTGATATCTTAGGCCCTAAGTTAATCTGGGAGAGGTGTAGGTTTTGTCGTTGTCACCTCCTCCTCCATGAACAGTTCACAAATGTGTTAAATTTATTCTCCCACAGCCTGGTTTCTCTACTCCATCAACAGCTTAAGTGAATTTTGCATGGTAATTTGGTTGATTCTAGTGCATACTCTTGTGTTTCTTTCTAAATTTCTCCCTGAGTGTTATTTTTGTTTGCGAATGTTTTTATGTTTCTTGTTCATCACGTGTCCTTTTGTTCTTCCTCTTTCTGTGGCTTCTCCATGGATTCCTGAGACCCACCGCTGGGTAAGCAATAATGGGGTTCAGTGGTGGACGGGCGGTCTTGAGACAATTGATGTGGTTGGTAATTGGCTCAGGTTTGTATATTGTGTGTTCACACTTTGGTGTCAAGTTCTTTTGTTTGTGTCTTTGTTCTCAGGTGCTTCCCCTCGTAGAAGAGAAGAAAAGGTCTTAGTTTGGCTGGTGTGTTTCTTATCTATGGGTTTGTTTGTAACTCTTTGGATTGGAGAAAGGTGGTTTTCAGCCCTATGGAGTAGAATTTTGTTGGATAAGTCGAGGCTATATTTTGCCCTGTTTTATTTCTCAACTTGTTGGGTGGTCTTGTTTCTCATTTTTGAGGTGTATCCCTTGGCCCTCACCATGAGACTTGTTATGTGTAACTCCCACTCTCAACCCAAGCAGATGGGAGTTTCATCCAGCAAGGAAGGATGTAGCACAAAGGATAAGGTGGCATTAGAGGGTCGTATTATTGGTCATACAAAGCAGGGTGGCCGAGATACTGGGGGTCTGGTCTATGTGGCGTTGGGATTCCATGGTGGCAGAGGTGGTGCAAGAGGCGGTCGTACAACTGGTGGTGAAAATAAAGGCAGAGTGGTACCTGATGATGGAGCACGTGTGTGGGGTCAGAATCGTCAGCTAGGGCATGCAAGTGTTGCTGGCCGACAGAGTCGCTCTGAAATCTATCATGATTTGCTTTAGTCTGTTCTGGATCACCTAAAATCTTATGATAGGTCTAGAAAGGAAGAACGTGAGGTTTTGATTGCTACGCTAAATCAATTTCATTACTTTCAATGCCATATCTGAAAAAGGATCGTGGTGGTGTAGCGGGGTCAAAATCTGCTAACTAAAAGGGTGGAGAAGTTGGAAACATGGTTGGCTCACTTTGTTATAGCATCATTTATCACCTCGATATATTTGATGACTTATGCATTGGCCTTGGGTATCCCTTCCATTCAAAATTGGTCACATTTCTCAAAAAACAATATTTTAAAATCCATACGCGACTCTGCCTATTTTTTCCACGTGCACACGCAGGTCCATCCATAGCTAACCCGTGTATGCTATTTAAAATATTAAAAAATATAAAATTTCCCTATTATTAAAGCAGGGTTTACGATTTCTCCTGTAACTTAACTACCCCAGCCTGTGGCCTAATTTTTCCCCAACTGAAAAAACTAATTTGAGGAAGTATAAATACCCCTCAAGCGAATGGCCTAAGAGAGGAGAGAGAGAATACTATTGATATTATAGCCTATTATAGCCCTGATCAAGTCTGATATTTCCCCTATGAGTCCTGCACTTCCTAGGTTTCACGAAACCCTTGTTTCCTTGTGATGATCACCCTCATTCCATGTGACATCCTTTGTGCACCATTTATGGAAGAAGCCTTGTGAGGCTAGGGCAAGACAAATTCAGACGACGGTTTTTCTCAAGGCCATGGCAGATCTGAGGTGATTTCTCCACTATTATTTTCTGTACATGTTATCAATAAAAGAAGTACCATCATGTTCCTGCTATTCATGTGTTATATGTCTCTTGTACATGCTTAATAATCTTGAATAGTTTATTTCATATTATCTTTATGATATCATGTATGCTAATTTGATAACATCTAGGACATCTATGTTGTACAACTAGGTTTTGTGCTTTTTCTTAACTAATTTGTAGGTTCTGGAGCACGAGGAGTTGCAGGGGCTTTGAAACCTACAAGATCTACTACAAACGAAGGATAAACGGGTAATATATGCAATCCTCACTTTCTAGTTTAAAGCATAGAAGTTGGTAATTTGAGTCCTTCTTGTGATGACATGCCCCTGCTCTGTTAGATATTTCAAACCAAGACCATAGGGTAACTTTTCTCGTAACAAAACTGGCAACTCCACTGGGGATTACATCTGCGTAATTCCTAGTTTGGGTTGTTTTATCCGTCTTGTAGGTTCCATGATAGGTTAATCACACTTGCAATCTAGTAAGTCTTTTTCCCAACCAGACAGAAGCCCTGATCTCTTGATCAGACCTAGGTCTTTCTTTTTTTCCTTATTTCTGTTTATATATGCTACTTCGGCTGTACACAGTCATGTATGCCTTCTGTTTTCTCCAAAAGAACCTATGTATATGTTTGTTGCTTTGGTTACAGTTGCATATACATGCGTGTGCACATAGCGAACCCGCGTATGCCTAGGAAAATTTGAAAATCTGATTTTTGAGGCCCTGTAAGCCCTTCCTGTATCTGGTTGTATGTCAGTTTCTCTCATTTTCTTCTGAATACCTAGTCATTTTATGGTTTTTCCTGTTTTGTGAAGTTGCAATTGCGGTTGTAGCACCAAGACCTCTTTCTGGAGCTCTTAGCTGTTCTGACCATTCAAAACAGTAAGTCTCTACTTGTTTGCTCATCTTGGCCTTATGTATTTCTTCGCTTTTTCTTTTTGCCTCTTTTGACTTCTTTGGTTTTCTTGACTTATTGGGACTAGCCTTTTAGCAAGTCTTAAAGTAACATTTTTCTTGGTTTTTTGAGTTTTTGTTTGCTGGAAGTGTGTGCTACTGTTCTGAATCAGTTTCTTGGGTGTTTTGCTTCTTATTTCTTGTTTGAGTCCTGCTATGAAAGTATCATAGTTGGCTTATGAAATTTTAAAGTCTCTTTGTGGCTCATTTTCTTGATTCTGGTTCTTGAGTAGTTTTGTGCTTGTCTTTTTGAAATATTTTTGTTTTCCTTAAAAGTGAAAAGCCAAAAAAAATAATTATTGTTTTATGTTGCTTTTGCTTTGGTTTCCCTTTTACGGTTCTCATATATTTTGAGGCAGTTTGTTAGCTTCTTTTTTTTGGTTCATTTTCTTGGTCTTGAAAGGAGTCTTTCTCTAGATTTCTCTCTCTTTTATATCAAGTATATTTTGGCATTTTGTATGCAAAGGATTTCTTGTTGGGACTTTCCTTGCTTGTCTGTCAAAAGTGATTAAACCACTTCTTCGTAGAAGCTCTTTTTTCTTCCTTAGTTAGTAATCCTAGAATTGGCATATCATTGGTAGTTTTTGCATTAGTTGCACTAAAACATTTTAATCCTTTTTGATAGTTTTCTAAAGTGTGTGAAGAGTGATAACTGAAATAAATAAATAAATAAATAAAAATAAAAAATAAAATAAATAAAATAAAATAAAAATTTGCTTATTTAGTTTCGTAGAACCCATTTAGAAATCTCTTTTCATCGAAAGAAAAGTATTTCATTTGCATGTAGTAGGATTTCATTGATCTCTTTTGCGTTGATAAACACCATCATTTTCACTTTTGTATACATTTGAATTAAGTAACAACCACTTAAAATCAAGCTCTATAATTAAAATGAACTAGAAGTTTTTGTATTTGTCATTAATCATACACCAACTAGCTAGGTCATAGGGCCTTGGAATAGGTGAGTGGAGAGTAAAGTCTTCAAGGCCGCTCAAAACTGTCAAACATAGAAATTTTATTAATGAGCAAAATCCAATTCCGTTAAGTGGACCGGGAAAGCTCTACCTCTAGAGAGTTAAGTGCGAGGGAGAGTGAAGGCGGAGAAGAGAGATACCCCCTCTCCTATTTGTTGAATCTTGACCTAAGACCGTTCTACCCTGCTACTGATACGGATTGGTGCCCTTAGTTGCCTCTCCTATGGGCCACACAGGTGACTGCGGGGGGGAATACTCGTGGTACCTGAGATAGACGTTGCATCACTTTCATTAGTACTTCTGGAGGGTGACCTTGTGAAGCTCAAGGACTTGCACCGGAAAAGGATATTGTCAGAAGGTAAACCTAACTATTTATGTTACCTTCTCTAGTAGGCATGGGGCGTAATTACCCCAAACTATTTTCAGAGGGTCCTCTTATTCGATTTCTTGTATTTTGGTGTTCGGTCCTAATCACCCAGAGCGAAAATACCCGAAGGCCGCTTCATTGACTATATCTTAGGGACTTTTTAGAGTTTTTTCTTTGCTCCTAGATTGCTTAGATTCTTATATTTTTTTAGTCTAATTAATCTCATAAAGTGGCTAACTGATCGCCTCATTGATCGAGGGGGCTTTGTGGTCTTTCCCCTGCAAGTGTCAAGCCTTCTTCTGGAAGGTGTAGGAGTAATTCAATGGGTTATTTTTATCTGGTGGTTTCGAATGCAATGGAGAGTGATCCTCCGTCTGGGCTTGTTGTTTCTTTGGGTGGTCCTGGTGCTAGTGCTATTGTAGTGAGGAGTACTCCACTCATCTCTAGAGTCTTTTTTCCGACAGAAGAATTTTGAAGTTGAAGAAGTTCCTCGACCTTGTGAGACTCCTTCATCTCCTCTTCCTGCTAGTTTTCCTTACGTCCTTTTGTACATTGGGCCCAAGTCTCAAAGACCATCTAGCCCTTTTCCTTCATATCCCTTTCTTTCGATGGCCACGGCTGGGAACAGAGTTTTGGCTATGAGCACTACAAGTGTTCATACTCCTCTTTCAGTCGAAGGAGGAGGTACTATTACCATTTCAACAATCACTTCTAGTGCTTCTATGTTTGTCTCTACTTCTATTCCATCTTTGAGTGGAAGCACCCAAGCATATGCTTCTCAATATTTCCCCTTTGGAAGTGGGAATATTCCTCATTTGAACCCTTCCTTAGGATCTCTGCCTTTCACCTCTGAAAATCAAGGATTCAATCCTTTCACCAAAGGTCAAGGCTCTAATGTTTTTTCAAGATGGAACCCTGCTTTTACAGGGTTAGGAGATGAGAGTCAAATTTTCTCTGGTCAGCAAGGGAATATTCCTTTCCCTTTGGTAGGTGCTTCTCAAGGATTTTCTCCATTCGCTAATGCTTAGAACCCTTACCAAGGGATTTCTTCATCTTTTAACACTTCGATTGGAGGGAATATCCCTGTTTATAGTAACCCTATGATGGGAGGGGGTCCTTCTCCGAATTTTGGGTCACAAGGCTTCTCTTACAGCTCAACATTTTCTATGAACAATATCTGGAAACCTGGTGCCTCAACAAATCCAGGATTTTCTTTTCAAAATGGGGGGAATCCTTCCTATGGGGGATGGAATTCCCAGGCTGCTCCGTGCTTACCATTCCTGGCAACTTTAAACTTGCTATATCTATCAAAATTGACAAATGATCATATTCGATATAGTCTGGGTTGGCCTCTGGTCCCCACTAGAATACCCTCAGACAATCCAAATTTTGAAGGGAAGACTGGTGAGGATTCGACGGACCATGTCACCACTTTCCACTTATGGTGTTCATCGAACTCCCTTATCGACGATTCGATTAGGTTGAGGTTATTTCAACAAAATCTAACTGGGAATGTAGTGAAATGGTGCATTGAGCTAACAGGGGGGAGTTTTTCTTATTTTGGTGAGTTGGCTACTATGTTCTTAAACGATTTTCAGTTTCATGTCCATTATGATGTCAGGATTGATCTCTTGGCCAATTTCCAACAAGACAAAGCAACTCACATTTCTGATCATATTCAGGAATGGAGGAGAAGGAAGAGGCTAATCAAAGCCCAAATTCTGAATGAGTTCCTTCTCGAATGTTTTCTGAAATATCTGTAGCCAGAAGTCTCAAAGGATGTATCCCTTTCAGGGGTGTTTTCTGAAGAGCAAGCTATTTTTAGGGCTCGACAACTAGAACTGATCTATTCTCAATCTGGGGTCCTTAATAAAATCTTTCCGGATGCTCCTTACTCCAAGATAGATTTAGCCAAAACCAAACCTAGTCCTCATGGTAATGGACTTATCGATACGATCGATAGTGATACGGCTAACCTGCTAAATCAATTGCAGAATTTTTCTATACAATCTGCTTATTCTGGTCAGGTTACGTCTTCAGTGTCAACTCCTTCTTAGCCCTTGGCTATTAATGTCGTTCCAACTTCTAACCCCAAAGGAAATCAACAATTTGATGGGAAGAAGAAGGGATAGAATAATAAGAATAAAGATAAGGATGGGAAGGGGAACACGAATAGATCCAACGATCATGTTGGAGAGGGTAAGATGGATAATAAAAAGAAGATTAAGTTTCCATGTAAGTTATGCACTAGAGACCATCTTACTCACCTCTTCCCGAAAATTTAGGATGCTCAGCACTTGTTAGCACAGTAGGGTTCTTCTAGCTCCCAGGCTGTACTAACAAACCCTTTTCCCCAAGGGCAACAATTGCTTGTTAGCGTGAATGTGAATATTGGAGCTCCCTCTGAGGGCAACTAGGAAGGGGAAAATCCATAACACATATGCATGATCAATTCTCCTGCAGATATTGCTATGAGATCTTGTGATTATGGCGAAGCTATGTCTTTGAAAGCTAAAGTTGCTCCTAGTAATGGTGAGCCACTCCATATAGAGAGCCCTGCAGTTGAGCCTATACCTCGAACTCTGAAAGGGTCCACCAAGCATACGAAGATCAATCCTAATGCCAAGGCTGCCCAAAACTACTCAATTGTGGAAGATCTGGCTCAAGTTCCTTGCGCCATGTCTGTGTTAGAGGTACTCCAGTCGTCTCCTGGACAAAGGAGTGCATTTCTCACTGCCATTGGGGCTGTTGATCCAAAGAATTCTCTGATGATCACATTTGACATGTCGACTTTCAAAAGGATACTTTCTCATCATATGGTTTCTAGATTAAGTCTACATATTGGAATTTTAATATCTTTCGAACAGTTATCGATGAGGGTGCTTCCACATGTGTGATGTCTCTCACATTCTGGAAGGCTATTGGATCTCCTTTAGCTATCCCTTATGCCACT